>JBBBDQ010000434.1:2455000-3070000 GCA_037127315.1 Ascarosepion bandense
ATTGAGCTGTTTTGTGCAATTCTCATGTACTTATGGTTTTGTATTTTATCTTTGCTAAACTTGATTTATTGAAAATTTGAAGATTTTTTTTATTGGCCCTGGTTATAGAATCAATATAATGCTTAGTACAAATAAAATGAAACAGCTCAAAGGGCAAATAGGTGAAGATGGGTTATTTGGATACTTGTATTAGTTAAAGAAAATCCTTATTTGAAAATGAAATATTACCCAGGAGTAGTTCCGTGGCTTGGGTTGGGTAGACAAAAGAAATTGGTCTTGGCCACAACATAGCATTCATTAATACTGATAAAATCTTTTAAAATGATTACATGTAGCAATAATAGTTTTCATGGGAATATGTAATCCACTCTATCAAATATTTTGTAACTGAAATTATGAAGTTGAGTCAAATAATTTTAATTTTTGTCTATCAACTTTATTCTTGAAAATATTACAATTGCTTCCTTCAAAATAGGAATTACTTATGCAATTTAATCTCTTGGAAGGCCTTAGCAATTTTTTAAATTATTTTTTCTTTCTCTTTTTTCCTTTTTTCTTTCTTGAACCCCCGTGCCCAATTGCTTTTTTTTTTCCTTTGTTTTCAGTTTGGAATATTGGCATATAAAGTTCTAACCTAGGGCACCTTATTATGATGTAATGGTCTTTGATGATCATTACTAATGAGATTGATTCTCACTTGGTGTCCCATGAATGTGTTAAAAATGTAAACCCATAACTTAAGCAGCTATATCAGAATTTTTTTTTTCATTTGGTGACATAATAAATGCTTATATTTTATCTTATTTGACATAGAATACTGTTTAGTCTTTGACAATTGTTAATTGCTAAAACCTAATTTTTTAAGAAAAAAAAAACAAATCTATTAATGCTGGATAAATATACCATAAATAAAATATAAATGACCCTTTTGATATCATTTGATTATTTTTCATGCCTTTTTGTATTATTATAGACAAATTAGATAATTATAATCAACATTTGATTAATAAATTTTGTGAGAACTTTTGAAGATTCCATGGAACAGGAATTGAAATGAGAACATAAGAATTATACAGATTTAATAGTTCAACATTCCTGGAAAGTTAGCAAATAACAGCTGAGAAAGGCCAGAGAATATGTCTCCCTAAAATGCAGTAGGGGGGGAAACTGGCTTAGATGAGTAATAGCATCAAGTTAATGTTTTATTTTCTGTTCATTTGGGAGGGAGAATTGTTTGCTTTGTCACTGAAATTCTTCATTTAAAAAAAAAATATTCAATTCATTGAATCAAATAAATAATTAAAATGTCATTTCTCTTAATTTCATTAATATTAAGAATTAATGTCTGTCTTATAAAAAGACACAATGATCTTTTCAAAAATATACTTCCACTTATTCATTTGTTTCAATTTGAAATCTGTTGCATGTTCATAAAACAAGGAAATGCTCCCAAATATGTTAGATGTATGGCTGAAAGGTTAGAGCATTAGCTTTCTGACCATAAGACCAGTACTTGACTGTCACCATTGTTGATTTGTGAAGATAACTTTTTGATAATATCAGCCAGGGGAGACGATCCTAACAGACAGCACCATTAAGTGCCTAAAAATCATAAAACAGGCCTTGTCAGTTAAATTGGGTCGGTAAAACTTTTAAAAACTCTTGACAGTTGTGCTGGCATGAATAGTTATGATTGTAGACAAACATTTGTAAGTAAATCAGGCTTTAGCTATAAATGACCTATAAGGTGTTGATGTTTCATTAAAACAAACTCTCAACAGAGATTCCCCAGTGATTTCCTATATTAAAATATCCTATAAGATCTAAGTCTTTAAATGAATTAGGCTGTTTATCCAGTGCCATAAACTATCAATGCTTGTAACTCTTAAATTTTAACTGGCGGATCTTATATATCATCAAATAATGTACATTTTCTATTCTCTGCACGTTTTATTTTTTATTTAATTCTTTTTTTTTTCTTATAATTTAAAATTTTTCCAAAATTACATGACTAACCTGTGCCTAAGATTTGAGAAAATGTTGATAATACCTAAAAGCAACAAATGGAAAAGTATTTTGAACTTTACTGATAATGTCAAAGCTGAATTTGATATAAAGCATCAGAAGAGACTTACCATGCAACAATAAAGGTCAGTAAAAAGATGTTGACAACACTTATGTAATTGTCTTAGCAAAATTTGTAACTTGGTTAATGCTGTACTTATTTTACCAAATTTGATTTGTTCTGGGCATCCAGCAATAGTTTCAGGTGGAAAATCTGGCTGGGAGGTAGGTCAGTATTCAAGTTTTTACATATAACATTAGGATTAGTAATAAAACATGGTTCACATAATGAGTGGGGGGTCTTTTTCAGAATACTGTGAAAATGGCAGACATAAATAAAACCATTTGAAAATAAAATTGGAATGCCATTCATTTTTGTAAAACTTTTTATATAAATTACACAAAAATATCTTGAAATGCTTTGGCATTAAAGTAAATTTATTCAATAAAATCACCATTGACTTCAGTCGCAGCCTCCAGACAATTTTGGAATCTCTTGCAGCTCTTCTGGATGGTCTCCTTGTTTAAGTTGGTGAATGCTGCCATAATCTTTGCCTTCAGTTCATCTTTGGTCTTACAAGAAGTATTGTTAATCTCTTGCTCAGAATCATCCCAGACAATAATCAAGGGTGTTGCTGTCTGGGGAGTTAGCTGACTAAATGTAAGGTGTGATGTGGTCACAGAAATTCACAGCTATGACTGGGTTTCCTGCTTGTGTGGCATGGTATAGTCCTACTGCCAAACATAGGGTCTTCCAGTAGACACCCTCTTGACCCAGGGTAGCATCATCATGGCAAGGTACTTGAAGATGAATGCAGGTAGTCATTGCCATCACTCCAAATACATTCATAATCACCATTAAACTCATCTCTCTCCTCAGATTATCACCCAAACACTTTAAATGTTTGTATTAGAGCTTCTGGTGTGAATGCCAAGCAGTACAGCATGCCATTTCCAAATTTCTGGCTAAGTTAATTGCAACATGGGGCTCCTTTTCTCACAAATGTTGCCCAAATGACCCTACTATACTGTACAGTTGAGAAAAAAAAACCATGTGCATGTGTGTAATTAAATATATGGCAACAATTTACCCAGCACACACACACACACACATAATTAACTATGTCAAGAATTTTCATCACTGTTTTCATGTTAATATGAAAATCTTTGATTTGGATTGGTTTTCTAGTTCCGATAAAGTTTTGTTTCACGTGTTTTGTGTTCATATTGGGATAATATTAATGCCTTCAGAAATTGTAATTGTGATAAGTCAGTTTATAGTGTCAGAAATAATATGGTATACTCACAAACTGTACAATGTCAAGTGTAAGTGTGTATATATATATATATATATATATAATACACTTCTTTTATTTCTCTGTACTAGTATTTTTTTTTTTTTTTTTTACTGGTGATGCCAGGTGGCATTGTCTTTGTGATAGCAATGGTAAAAATTTTGAAAATGTCAGGTGGTGAAAACTTTGACTCTGTTAAAGAACAATAAAAACTGGAAAATATATTTATGAAAGGTATGAAAAATGAATAAACTCATATTATAAGAGAAATATTATTCCCATCACCCATGTGGCATATTCTGGAATATTTTTTTTTCTTCCTGTCCCAGTAAGATGTGACTAATTTTTGTCTTGTTGGAAATTTACTTCCATCATGGCCTTGTCCATTTTGTAAACATTTTGGCTTCAGTGACTATGAATGAGGACAAAAAAAAGTTATATTTTTTTCTTTTTGTATTCTAATTATTTATTTTCTAAACTGAGTTTAATTACAGTTTAATCATTACAGGTTGATCATCACTTAAACAGTTTTGATGGCCCAGGACAGTCATGAGAATGTTGTGGGGGGGAGATCATTACTTTGTAGGTAGGAAATTGATACCTGAGGAAAAGTCCTGGTTTGTACAAAAGTAAATTTTATCATCATAATCTTTGTTATTAGTAAGAATAAAGTTCTGCTATAAAAATTGTATTTTTGAAAATATTGTGAAAAATGATTTATCTGTAGAAAAGAATATATTTCATAATTTGAAAATCTTTAGATGAAGAACATTTTAGTTTAAAAAAGAAATTACCAAAAATCAATTATTGAATTTTATTAAAATTTGTTTAATCTTCTATATACAATGGACCTTCAAGATGTTGGTAATCATGGCACTCCACAACTTCCTATCCTTTGTGGCTCTTACCAATGTTTGTCATTTTATCTTCATTTCCACTCCGTTCAGCTATCTGTTTATACAAGATCATTAGAAAGGTTAGTCAGTTTCCCTCTGCATCTCTTGACTTCAATGTGTCCTGTGAGTGTCAAATTCTCCAAGCCTTAGGACTAAAATATTTTCATGTAATTATGTTCCCTTCCTCTCTATTATTTTGGGTCTGGTTTTGTGCCTATGTACTTGATTGATGTCAGTAATACAGTACATTATAAGAAAGTGCTGAAAATGTCTCAGATTGACCAAGTATTCTGTTCTGTTATTTTGATTTGGGTGGCTTGAGAACTTTTCCGTGCTCTCTTATGTATAAATTTAGTTAATAAAAATCTAGCATCTGTCTTGTCCCATATTTGCTGAATTTGTGAGGTTCAATCTGTATTACAAAACCTTGATATGTCAGGCACAAGACTACAATTGAGGAGCATCCAATGAGTATTGAATTCACTTTACAACAGTTGTGATCTGCTCTTACAGCTTATTACTCATTATATCATGGAGCATTTCTACAGAAACGCCACTCTCTAAGAAATATTTTTCTCCTCCATATACCTATTGATTAAGCTCTTCAGATAATGAATATCAAGAAAAAAATTTAATTTTCTGTCTTAAGAGGGGGATTGAATTTGCTATGTAAACTCATTGTAAATTGATCCCCTGATGCACCCCACCAACCAAAAAGAAAATAAATAATGATAAATGGAATCGATAAGGAAATATATGATTTAAATTCATATTTTATGGCATTTTTAAATTAACTGTATATAAATGCATATCATGTGACTTTTGAAGCTAGTTTTAAGAGGGTCACATAGTGCTACCCCCTTAAAATTAGCTTCAAAATTAGGTCTTCAAAAAAATCACATGATACTTAAACTTTTATATGTAAGCTTTTTTTTTTTTTTTAATATATACAACCCAGCAAAAAGAAATATAAGTATTGACTTTTTTTTTATTCTAACTTGAAATTTTGTAAGTTAAGAATGCTTTATGACACGATATGAAAATATACTGGACTCTATCCTCCTGCAGCTCGGTTCTTAGAACCAACAGCTTAGACTAGTCACACATATCATTTGATTATAGTGGTGAAGGTTTTTGCACAACCAACCACACTTTTTAAGACAGCCAAATACAGAGAACTGTATACTTTAGGTCCCCAAACAACTCTGCAGATTTTGAATTCAGGGTTCTCTTTCTCCTAGTTTGGTTACTTTGCTTTTACCCATAGCTTGTGGGAGAAGAGATGGAGTCATAAATTTCCCAAGGATATTGACACATAAGTGAATGTAATGAATTCAACTCTCCGATTCCTAAATCAAAGTTGTAATTCATTACTCCACACACACACACACACACACACACCTAATATAGGTGAAAATGTATGACGAAGTGAAAAAGTTTATTTGTGATGCATTTCATCTTCCATCAGCCTAAATTTGTTACGTTGGTATGACTACATGTGTGTACTAATGAGGCGTGCTGGAGATTTCTTCTTTTTTTTTTCTCTGTCTAGCTGATTTCATTTAGAGTCTTTTTTTCATCACTTTTGTTTGTATTCTACACAGTATAATAGATTACCTGCAGGAAAAAATTTTTTTAAAATCCCTGCACCCCTTTTTTCGGGTACATCTGTAGCCGTACCAACGCAAACGAATTTAGTCCGATGAAGTTCTGAAGAACAAAACACGTCACAAGTAAATATTTTTCATTTGTTATACATCTTCCTCGATATTGTCCTTCATAGATAAAAATATTGTTCTCTCATATATGTGGTTATGGATTCATTTTTTATATATATATATATATATATATATATATATATATATATGGTTATGGATTCACTTACAATAGCAAACTAATGCACACAAGATTTATTAGATAGGAATAAAAAAAAAATAATTTGAAATAAAATGCTTATTTCTTGGACTGGTGCATTTCTATAGACCTGTCCATCATGGCAAGGCATCTATTTGCTGGTCAGTTTATAAAAAAATTGAAAAAAAAAAAAAGCAAATATGAAGAGTGAAACTACTTTTCCTTTCAAATTTTGTTTTGATTGACAGTTGAACCTCTTCTTTGTATATTTGTTGCTGTTAACATTTCACCTGGTCCTTGTCAAAATCTTTTTTTTTTTTTTTAATGAGAAAGGATTTTTTCAAGATGGGTGCAGAATGGTTATTAATTTATGTACTAAACGAATCTTATTTATCATCATATTTGCTGTTAACATAATCTTTGAGCCGCCACCTTCGACTGTTGTCATGAAACTATTTTTATCATCATGGAATACGCTTGGTGAGGGCTAAAGAATGAATTGGCCAAACAGCAGTTATACAAAGAAAGGGTTCACTGCTCCAAACAATATTTAGTATGTTAATGACTCTCTTCAAAGTTTATAGACAATGATTTTGCCTGACAAACAAATCCACTTGTCTTGAATAATGTTCATAATTGCTTTACTATTTTCTAAATTTTATTTTTCCCCTCTTGTTTTTTCCAACTGCTTTTTTCAGTTTCTTCTCGGATGTAGACGATTGTTCTCATCAGTGTAAATAAAATTGGTCTGTGCATTCACAATTGTCTGTTTGTTATCTTTTCTGATAAAGAGCCTCTGTCTATCATTTTCAAAGAATATCTTATTCTGCTTGTTCCTCACTTTCTTAGCACAACTGTTATGCATTGCCAATACCTTGTAAATAATAAACTATTCTGTTTTGATCATGAGGAAAGCCAGAAAAGACATATCAGAGATGATGTCTGATTTCAATGTCGATCACTGAAGTTAAACAACGTTGAGCCTGGTCAGTACTTAGATGGGTGACTGCTTGGGAATATCAGGTGCTGTAAGCGTTAAGTGACGGATGTGCATTGTGGTGCAGTGGATATCAGCTCAGAAAGAGAAATCGGTGAGCCGAGTTCGAATTCAAGTTGAATACCCTGCATTCATTTAAGCACTGGTACCCTTGGGAAAGGTATTAATCCGTCCCTTCCCTCCAGTTATGGGTTAAATGACAAGGGTAGGTCTTGGGGACCCTGCCCTTGAAAACAAATCCCAATGAATCTTGATACTCGAAACGAAAAAAGTATTACTATACACAACACAACTTATATAAAAACAATAAACTGTTGAAAGAAAAAGGTATTACCAGCAATAAATAAATAAGTTGGCAATAAATGACCTGCCAATGTTGACATGCCATAAAAACAAAACAACCAACCAACAAAATGATTTCAGTGAGAAAGAATGCAATGCCCTACTAATATGTTTTATATAATCTACTGTTTCATTTTGATTGTGAGGAAAGATGGAAAAGATATATCAGAGAGGCTGTTTGATTTTAATGAAAGAAAACAGAATTCAAATAGGAAAGTCATGAAATTTTCACACATACTACAAGTTACTCTCTAGTTGAATATTACATAGAAATCCAACAACCAATTTCTAACATGGAGAATAAAAGCCAATTTACTTGATGCACCATTTTTATTTTTATTTATGTTAGTTTTGATTTTAAAAGAAAGGGATAATGGCTATAAATATTTTGTATAACGATATCAATGTTTATCATTGATAGGAATTAGTAAATAAGTTTTTGCCATCAAATAAAACTATTGCTTTCATAGAATGCAAGATGTAGATGAATTTGTCAGTGGAAATTCTGCCATAGTTGTTTCGTAAATAGGCTGCCATTAACCGATTGTGTGTTTTTGCTAATTGGTGAACTGGAGTGGGCACTTGTCATATAATTGGACATAGAGGAGAACGGAGGTTGTGTATTTTGACATCATTCTAGATTTTGGTAAATCTGATCTCTGCATTATTAGTGCCAAGTTTATTGACTTCAATTCTTAAGAGGTCGGTGAGGTGTCTTTCAGTTTGTTTTTTGTTTTTTTTTATTTTTTAAACCTTGTGTTAGTTACATTGGGTGTTTTGTTGCCCCCAATTTTTTAAAGTACTCATAATTTCTAGTTGGTAACTTTTTTTTTTTTTTACTCCCTCCCACTATTCTCCTGACACAGTGAAGGTTTGTGGCACATGGTGTGGAACAATTGTAGCTCAGTTGTCAAGGACTTTATTTTCAGAAATTGAGGGGGCTAATCCAGGTTTAAATATGATCAATGAGAATTGTTTGAAGTTTTTAGTTGTAATCATTCATAATTTAAAAAATGATGATAATGTTTGATTAGTCAGCTCTTTTGTTGATTGTATGGAATCGTTTCTCAGTTGCTTAGCATCATTTCTTAAAGAACAGGATAGGGTAATGATGCACATTATTAGTATCTGCTTCAGAAGTGATTCAGAGTTCAAAAGGTCACATTGTCTAGGGGGACTAATGTCAAGTTTATCTTATTTTAACTTTAAAATATTTTGATGTAAAATTTTGGCTTTCTATTTTTTTTTTTTTTTTTTTTTTAAAGATGTAAATTTTCCTAATTTACATTGTTCGAACTGTTGTCCTCATCTTTCTTGCGCTGTTTGATGTTTTAGCCATTGTACGTTCCAGCCTTCTTCAGGTGCTAGGAATTTCAAACCGAACCCTTTATTTATAACCCTTTATAATGATAGATATCTTTCTCATTCCATGTGCGATGCCAATTCCAGTAGCTATTTAGTTATCTCCCTTTAACTTAATTCTCTAAGTTATTTGTTTACCACTGCTGTAACCAGGTATTGAACTCACAACTCTTTGGGTCAAGTCACTGGAACTCACCAAATGGCTTGGAGTCCTTGGGGATAACTATGTGGCATCCAGAAGTGGCATCGTACATGGAATGAGAATGATACATTATATCCTGGTTATACTGTATAACCCAGTGATTGAAATAAATGGTTCGGTTCAAAATTCCTAGCACCTGAAGAAAGAGAAGGCGTACAACAGCCAAAACGTTGTAATCATGGAAACAAAGATGAGGATAACACTCTGGATGGTGTAAATATGACTTCATCTCGGAAGTATAGACAAAGGTTACATTTTGGTTGCAATTATTACCAAGGCTGAGGAAATCTTTTTGGCTTTGAATCAGTCAGTCAGTTAAGTGCCATATGGAATACACGCTCTGGGCGATCATGTCTCAAAAGAGACATGACTGACTGAGCAGAAGATTATCCCGTAGTAGGTTGCCATTGCTTTCTGCGGTAGACTGGTTGCCAACCAAGGCTATAGAACCCAATCTGTCCTATTTAACTCATAACTGGAGGTAAGAGATGGATTAAAATTTTTCCAAGGGTATTTGTGTGTCAGTGAATGCCATGGATTCAACTGGAATTCGAACTTGGCTCCCCGACTTGTCATTCCAAGTCAATATCCACTGCACCACAATGCACATCCTCTTGGCTTTGCAAAAGTTCCTAATTCGATTGGTTAATGAAATTGTCTGAAGAACTAGAAGAGTAATAATATTGCATTTCTAGTAATATTGTTTAGTAATATTGTATTAACATTGTTATATGACTAATTTATGTCAACATTTGTTTATCCTAGTTTGTCATTAAAGAAAAATGGTGTTGAATATCAAATTAGTTGGCGATAATGATAGCTTCATTTGATTTTTGTCATTTTCAAAAATGTAGTGTTTAATTTCCTTGCTTGCATGGTGTCGCAAAAACAATAAAAAAAATATTGGTTGGAAGCACCCACAGGAAAAGAAAGTATTACAAGTCCAAACAGGTTCACCAGGCAAACCAAATTCTCACTGCTCATCTTTATCTCTGATACACTGCTCACTGACACAAACAATCCCACTTAAATGAGCATACCATGTTTTATACACTCAACCTGGCTAACATTCAGCCAATGAGCACCCAGAACCAGTCAATAAAAATGATGCCAACACCGTTATAAGCACAAAGTGCTGTCCAATTCACCATTTGTCTGAAGCCCGTCGATTCGCTGTCTCCACACTCCCTTGCAAAGCATGCATTCAACTCTGGCCCTTTTGGGTCGCCGAGGTAAGTCACTGCTAGACATGGTAAAAATGCTTCAATACTGTTTTCTTTATGTGCTGTAAAATTCATGTTTAAAATATGCACACACACTTTATTCGCAGATGTAATTGTAAGTTCTATGCTAACAGTATCTTCTATCACACTTCTTGAAACTTTTTTGCAGCTTCTTACTTCTCAGTCAACTTTGACCTTCAAAGATTTAAATGCAATGTCATTTGTTATCTTCTATCTTAATTTTTGTTCTTATATTGTCTTTGTTCTTTAATAGTAGTTTTTCTCATTCTCTAACACTTAGTGATCTCTTGCATCTAAGTGGCTTTATTGCCTTGCTTCAAGTGAAATGATTTAAAAAAAAAAAATAGACAAAAGGAAAACTTTTCTTAACCCATGCATTTTCTCTTCTGAATGATTTTATCTTGATTAATGTAGAGATTTTACTTATAAACAGTAAAGTGGAGAAAAAAATATTAAGTTTTCAAATTTGAAATTTAATATTGCACAAATCTTCAGGCCATGAAACACCTGTCACCATTGGTACTGACCTCAGTGTCTACTAATTTATAAAGGTTTGTTAAAAACAATTTTTTTTTTTTTTTTTTTTTTTTTTAATCATATCACCCCGAGCAAGGCGGTAATGCCACTGATGTGCAGGGGGCTGCATAGGAGTGAAGATTGGAAAAGAGAAAACCAGAAACTGCATCCTAAACAGGAAACAAGGGATGAGCCTCTTCACCTGTTCAATAGATGTGGGTGGAGTGTGAACCAGGCGATAGTTGACAAAGTATTGCAGTTAAGGTTTTTTTATTTAATTTTTTATGTGTTCTTATAATTTTTTTTCCCCTTTTAGACAGCCTTGTCCATTTCACTCTATTTAAACTAAGGATCATTGCCTCAATATACTCTGGGAGGGGGCCAAATACAAAGGGAGCTCTAATAATTAGGGATTTCAGTGAAAGCTTTCTTAATATGCAATACTACTTAAAGAGTCAAAAAATATGGAATTAATAAACAGTGTGTCTATATTTCTGAGATGAGGTATTATTTATGTTATTTACATTGTTCGGACTCATGTTAATTGCCATTTTCACAATGTTTTGGCCATTGTATGCTGTGACCTTCTTAAGGTGATTGGAATTTCAAACTGAATCCTTTATTTTGTTTACTGGGTAGATTGGATCCAGTGACATGACTCAGTGTTGTGCGTTCAATAACTGGCTGCAGCAGAAGTCAACACAAACTTAGTATTAGTTATCTCCCTTTAATTCAACTATCTGGAAAAGGCAGGCTTTGTGGAACTAAGACGATCTACCCCGGTGAAAGAAAGGATTCAGTTCAAAATTCCAATCACCTGAAGAAGATTGGAGTGTACAACAGTTAAAACATCATGAATATGGTAACAAAAATGTTGGCAACAGTCTTGCAATAATTAAGCATTTTTAATTGAAAGCATTTCATATTTTTATTCCAGGTATGAAAGTAAGTTGTTTTGTTTCTTTGTAGTTTTTTTTTAGTGCTAATTAAAAAAGTCCTCCCTCTCTTGGAAGATTAGCCAGTTCTTGGAAGTTCTAACAATTATTTTTCTGTATTTGTCTATACTTCTGAAATAAGATAGTATTTACATTATTCAGTTTGTTGTCCTCATCTTTATTGCCATGTTTATAATGTTTTGGTGATTGTACACTCCAGCCTTCTTCAGGTGCAAGAAATTTTGAACTGAACCCTTTATTTTGACGAGAATGATATACCTGAGTGATCAGAATAAAGGGTTTCGAGCACCTTAAGAAGGCTGGATCACACAACAGCTGAAATGTCATAAAAATGGTAATAAAGATGAGGACAACAGTCAGAACTTATTTTTCTATACAGAATTTAATTGCTATCTCTAATCATTTATTAAATTGTTATATCCCGGAAGGGGATAAACAGAGAAAGAATCGTGCAAGAAATAATTCTTAACACTGAGGATATATAAATAGAGATTTATTATACCTCAGTACAATAAACCAAATACACGTACACCAACGAACAGTTAACAAGAATAACAATCAAGAAGGCAATGTCTCTGTATAGGACGTATGCGTCCGTCTTGAGAAGAAGGCTCCCGTCTAGTGACATCTAACTCTTGTCTAAGGCCGATGGCTCTCGACCAAAGTCGATGACTCTTGTAAAATCACGATCACTCTCGTTCTCTCTCGTATAATGACAAAGACTCTCGATAACTCCCGTGTAATGACAAAGACTCTTGTTCTCTCTCGATCACTCTGTAGTTGGTTCCCGTCCAGGTCTTTTATAACCCGGGCCATACCCATTCCTGGGTAAGACAGGATATTTCACTATAACATAAATAACAAAAAAAAAATTGATTTATGATTTTCTTAATATTGTTTCTTTATATCATCTTCAGATCCTAATGACTGATTATTTTTGTTTTATGAACAACATATAAATTAAGAAAATGGGAAGTTCAATGGTTATAGAATAGGGAAATGGAAAAATTAATTTCGTATCACAGTTATATTTTTTAATATCTACCTTAATTTGTTGACAATATAAGGTCATCTTTGAAAGCTCAGTTAGATTTCCCCTTTTTATTTAATTTTTTTCACCACCACCAAAATGACAATTGTGAAAAATTTCCATGACATTATTTTTTCTGAGAAATCATCATTATATTCATTTACATGTGGACCTTTGTCCTCACCCTTTTAGATGTCAACTAAACTGGGTAACCTTCAAGGAATTTTGAGCCAAACCCTTTATATCATCCACTCTTCTGTTGTCTATATTGATAAGCATAGAAACATTGCTTCCTACCATTAGAATGAATGATGCTAGTCTAGTCTCCTAGAGAGCAACACACTTTGCCTCCTTGGCCTGACATTTTCTAATAACCTGACTACATCGAATCCATAGCTGCATCTACTGCTAGGAAGATTGGTTCGCTGTGTCAGGTCAGGAAGTTTTTCTCGTTAGAATCTATTTTGCACATTTATAAATCTACCATTTGTCCAAGCATTGAGTCAGTCAGTTCAGTGCCATACGTGGTAAACACTTGGGCGATCATGTCTCGAAAAAGACATGATTGACTAGGCAGAAGATTATCCCGCAATAGGTTACCATTGCTTTCTGCGGTAGATTGGTTTCCAGCCAAGGTTATAGAACCCAATCTGTCCTGTTATTTAACCCATAAATATTTGCGCGTAAGTGAAATGCAATGAATTCAACTGGAATTTGAACTTGAGTACTGTTGCCATATCTGGTCGGGTGCTTCTGCTATTCATCTCAGGGTTCTCAACAAAATCCAAAGGAGGATCTGCAATATAATTGATCCTGACTTGGTAGCTGGCCTTCAGTCACTTTCTCCCCAACATGATGTGGCTTCCCTCTGTCTTTTCTACAATTATTTTCTTGGCAATTGCTTGGACGAGATTTTTTCCCTGGTACCTGGGCCACGTGTTTCTTCGTGCTACTAGATTGGAATCAACGTTCCACCCTTTTACCGTCGAAATAGTTAAATGCAAATGTCTCTTCTACTCTAATTGTTTCTTTTCTCGCACTTCCCATTTGTGGAACTCACTTCCATTTGCTTGCTTTCCTGATAGCCTCAATCTCCAAAATCTTAAATGCAATGTCTATTTCATCTCATCTACTTGATTCCCATTCACCTCTTCTCTTTCCTTTGACATCCCCTGTACCTTTTTTATTTTCTCACTGTAACCCCCCTGCACGCCAGTGGCATTTTTGTCTTGCTTGGGATGAAGCAATTATAAGAAAAATAAAAAATAAAGAATCGAATTGTTGGTTTGTGAATTTGGTGATGCAGTAATTGTGGAGCTCAATGTCTTAATGGAATCATACAAATTTAGACTCAGTGGAAAGAGGGCAAGCAATAAATAAAAACAATATGAGTTATCTCCCCTAGACATGGACAGTGGAATAAGAACTTGCATGGATAAAATAAAGGGTTAAGTTTGAAATTCCCTGAATGTTATCTGGATCAGCAAAAACATGATAGTCCATTGAGTGTAACAGCTGAAATATTTTGGACACTTATTATGTAAATGTGTGTTGTGGTACAGTGGATATCGGCTCTGAATGAGAAACTGGGGAGCCAAGTTCAAATTCCAGTTGAATCCATTGTATTCACTTATGTGCAAATACCCTTGGGAAAAGTATTAATCCGTCTCTTCCTTCCAGTTATGGGTTAAATAGGAGGACAGATTGGGTTCTATAGCCTTGGTCAGCAACCAGTCTACCGCAGAAAGCAATGGCAACCTACTGCGGGATAATCTTCTGCCCAGTCAGTCATGTCTCTTTCGAGACATGATCGCCCAAGCATGTATCACGTATGGCACTTAACTGATTGACTGATTATGTAAATAACCATTATATATTTTTGTTTTATCTAATAATCCACATGCACAGAAAATCAAAAAATTTTTAACAGTTTCTGTCTCTTGTAAATCACTGCTGAATTAATAATTTAAAGAAATGTCTTTGATGCTCTGGAATTCTAAAATATCAAAATGAATCAATTTAATTTTTTCTTTTGTTTGTAAATGTTTGATTATCGCACAGTTCCTTTCATCTTTATATATATGTATCAAATTAGTGTCATATAGCATAGAACAGAAGGTGCATCTGACAGGGTCAACTTGACGAGGGTAGTATGATGTTGCAAGACCCGAAACTGCCCAGTGACCTGAGTAAAGTACATCACTGACGACACCCTCCTGCGCTACAGAATGTGCGTATTTTCAAAGTTTCTATAACTGTTTCTTTTTTTTTTTTCTTCTTTATCATTTTCTTCTATATTTGTCTATATTTCTGAGACTAACTTTTCTATATTATAACTATTTACACTATTCGGACTGTTGTCCTCATCTTTATTGTTATATTCACAATATTTTGACCATTGTATGTTTTGGCCGACTTCAGGTGATATATTAGGTTGTTAAAAAGCCATTTTAACATAGTACCCATGGAATATATTTGGTAGATTTTGGTATACATAATTAATATGTACTCTTTAATAATTTTTTACTTATTTTCAGACAAATATTCTTGAAACATAGAAACCCTTAATTATGAATATGACAAAACATGTGCCTCTTAAACTTCTGCCAATATCAACAGAGCCGATGGGGAGATGGGTCCACAAGTGATCAGACAGTACTAAGGTGGTTCCAGAAATTTCGTGCCGGTGATGAGAGCCTTGAACATGAAAAAGGTAGAGGATGGTCATGCCGTCTTGACAATGAAGAATTGAAAGCAGCTTTGAGCAAAATCCATGTCAAAGTGTCTGAGAAATGTCTTGGATGCTTGGTATCAGCACTGCAACAGTCTCATGCTATTTGCAGAGTATTGACAAGGGGAAAAATCTTGATAAATGGGTTCTTCGGGATCTCAATGAAAATCGAAAACTTAGGCATTTTGAAGTGTGCTCGATACTCTTTCTGCATAACACCAATGATCCATTTCTTGACTGAATAGTCACTTGTGATGAAAAGTGGATCTTTTATGATAGCCATAAATGGCTTGAACGAATTGATCTCCCCAAGCATTTCCCAAAGCCAAAGTTGCATCAGTCAAAGATTATGGTGATTGTCTGTTATCTACTACAGCTTTCTGGAAGCCAATCAGTTTATTACAATCAACTTGCTGCACACCTGCAAAAAATGAGACTTACATTGGTGAATTGACGTGGTCCAATTCTACTCTACAATAATAAGCAGCCACATGTTGCAAGAATGACATTGCAAAAACTCAAAGACTTTGGATCCATGAGTTTACCAATTCCTCCATATTCTCCTGATCTTTCACCCACTGATTATCTGCTTTTTTTTTTTTTTTTTTTTTTTTTTTTTTTTCCAAGCGCGTTCTTAAATGGTAAAACTTTTAGGTCGAAACCAGAGGTGGAATCAGCTTTCAAAGATTTTGTTGCATCACACCCAATAACTTTTAGTCAACAAGGAATAAATACCTTTCTCTTGGACAGAATCAGTAGCGTTGAGAAGAAAGATGTGTTATATAGGCAACTGCCAATCTCTTAAAAAACCCTGCACAAATCTGTGCCCTAAACAGTCCACAATGACATGGGAAGCAACATTTTACTGATGGAAGGATTCTGAAGATCCTTTTGTATAGGGAAGTGGCAAATGAGACACGAGGTTGACCTCTTTGCTTAAAGGAAGTCTGCAAAAATGACATGAGGGTGATGGACATCAAGAGCTGGAAAGATGTCACTAACAATTGCTCATGCTGTTAAACATATTTATGCTGAAGGTTGAAGCAAAGAGAAAAGTGCTCAAAGAAAACTAAACAGCAACATTAGGGGAGAGTGTCTTCACATGCATTCATTGCAATCAAGACCGTCCCTCTTGTATGACCATGTACAGCCATGACAGTTACTGTACCGCGATCAGCAGTTGAGGCATAAATCTTTGGGCACAGATGCAACATATAACTGGTTACATGCACGCATACTTCAACAACCAATGTTGTCTTCAAATTCACTCACCTACTTGGTGAATGCCTCTTAAAAAAAACAAAAAACAAAATCCAAGCAGCTCATTCATTTGTTACAGAATCATTACATTATTTCATTGATTAAAATGCTATTTATCCAATGAAACTCCATTGAATTGTATATCATCATCTAACATGAAGCACAAGAGATCCAACAAATACAATAATAGTTTACCAGATAAACTAAAAAAAATCAAAAAGATACACATACTAGGACAAGAAACTTTAAGCATAAAAACAAGCAAACAATTTAGCATCAATGAAATTTTATTCAATTTAGAAGCATATATATATTTTTTACAAATATGTAAACGGATGTGTGTTGTGGTGCAGTGGATATCGACACTGAACGACAAATCAGGGAGCTGAGTCCAAAATTCAGTTGAATTTTTTGCTTTCTTTTACGCACAAATACCCTTGGGAAAGGTATTAATCAGTCTCTTCCCTCCAGTTATGAGTTAAATAATAGGATGTTAATAATAAGTTAATGATAATAGGACAAATTGGGTTCTATAGCCTTGGCTGGCAACCAGTCTACCGCAGAAAGCAATGGCAATCTACTGCGGGATAATCTTCTGCCCAGTCAGTCATGTCTCTTTCGAGACATGATCACCCAAGTGTGTATCACATATGGCACTTAACTGACTGACTGAAAGGCAAATTCTACTCCAGCAGCTTCTTTTCTCGCACATCCAGCTTGTGGAATTCCCTTTTGTTTACTTACTTCCTTGACAGCTACAATCTTCAAGAATTTAAATGTAAAGTCAATAGTCATCTCCTATCTCACTAACTTGCATCCTCTCTCTCATGCTTCTTTCTCCGTCCACTCCCCTTTCATCAGTATTCTCATCCTTCTCTTACCCACTTCCTGAGACCCCCTATAACCTGTCACTCTTTCTCATAACTTTCCTCCTATGTTACCCCATGCAAAACAGTAAAATGCCTTGCTTGGGGTGATATGATTGTAAAAAAAATAAAATAAAACTTTGAAAATTATGAATATCCAATGATCATTTTGGCAAAATAAATTTGCTTCATCAGTGATTTTTTTTTTTTTTTTTTTTTTTTTATCATAGAAAAGTTCAAGTTTTTAATACACCAGAAGTTCACTTTAGGGAGAGAGGGAAAGGAAAAAAAATTCATAGCAATAAGCAAGGGAAAAAAGAAAGGAAAGAAATAAGGTAGAAAAGTGAAAAAAAAAAAAGGAAAGAAATGATAGAAGCATAAGGGAGGGTAAAAAGGGAGATGGAAGCGTAAAGGAGGGTGGAAAGGGAGATGGAAGTGTAAGTGATGTGGACCGGTGATGGGACCACTAAATGATAACTCGAAACACAGTGGTATGGTTAACAACATATATTAAGTCAAAAATAGATACAAGAGAACAGAGTAAACATAAGCTTGGCTTACTAATGACTGACAGACACACAGACTGTGCTGAGCTGAACTGAAGTCTCAGTTAACATACTGGCGGGGAGAGTCTATAGTTAAATGGATTATGCCCCATAACAGTAAGGGAGGGTGGAAAGAGAGATGGAAGCATAAGGGAGGTGCAAATTGGATTCAAATTGATCTGTGAAAGGGAAATTTCAAAAATTATGTATGTAAAGAAATCAAAAATAAGTGTCTTACAAGAATGAAAGAGGGAGGAAAAAGGAAAAGGAGGAAAAAAAGGTTATTTTTTTTTCTGTTTACGTATGTTACTGCCTCCCATACACAAACACACACACTTTATTTCATACAAAATTTCAAGAATTTAAATTTTCATCAGAAAATGTTTTTGCTCGTTAAAATTAGGACTCTTTTGAAAAATGTAAATCATCAATTTTTTTAAAAATTACTATTACTCATTTCTCAAAAATCTGCTGTGATTAGAAAAATAAAAAAAAACTATTACATTATTTAATCACAAAGGCTTTTAATTGCTTTTATAAATAAAATCTATTAAGGACACTATTGTCTTTAAGAAAAACTGTGTTTCACTGAAAAATGAATTTTTAGAAGTATTGTTTCCATTTTTTTAATGATAATAATTTACATCTTGAACTTCTTCATTACTTTCATCTGGTTAGTTGAAAATGTTAAATGAAAACTATATTTACTAAGCAAAAATTGAAGAGCTTAGTAAAAATCATTTTGCACCCAAGATTTTTTAAATAAATTTTAATTAATTTTATGTATATAAAATATTATGTTATGTGCATTTGTTTGAAAGTGTGGTTGACCATGATGATTGCTATAGTCACCAATCTTATTTATTGATAATGTTGTTTATGGTCAACCACACTTTCAAATAAATGCACGTAACATAATATTTTATATACATAAAAATAATTAAAATTTATTTAAAAAATCTTGGGTGCAAAATGATTTTTACTAAGCTTTTCAATTTTTGCTTAGTAAATATAGTTTTCATTTAACATTTTCAACTAACCAGATGAAAGTAATGAAGAAGTTCAAGATGTAAATTATTATCATTAAAAAAAAATGGAAGCAATTCTTCTAAAAATTCATTTTTCATTGAAAAACATTTTTTCTTAAAGACAATAGTGACCTTAATAGATTTTATTTATCAACAATTAAATTTTATCAATGCAGGTTCTCAGACTGTTGTTTTATTTTTTTACAATTTACAGTTTTGAAGTTTACTGCTGATGTTTCGACAAGCATTTTTGCACTGATGTCTTTGTGTATTAATTTTTTTAAATACATCTGTTAAGTAATTTTCAAATTGCCAACACTTCTTGGTTTTGTATCATATTATTATATATATATATATATATATATAGTTTATAATTATCAATGAATTCTAAATCAATTTAAATTCTTGTATTTGTTTCAAGGTTCAGTGTGATACACTCCCGTTCAAAAATTTAAGACCACTTAAAAATCTTTAAAAAGAAATTATTTTTTACAGATAGATTTTAAACTCCTACCACTTAAGGTTACCAATACTACAATCTAAAAGGTTATGGAAACAAAAAGCTATATTCCAAACATTTTATTTAGAAATTTACATTTTTATAAAATGAGGCGATTTACACATGATCAAAATTATAAGACCAGAGAAAAATTCTACGAAATTGTACAAAAAGTGTATGAAAATATTTAACAACCAAATTTAATAATGAAGTCTACCTCCACTGCTTTTGATGACTTCAAAAATTCTGTCGGGCATGCTAGAAATAAGAGTTTCCATTAAGGTGCGGTGGATGTTGCTCCAGCTTCTGAAGGTGCCTTCACAAAGTTCATTTTTTGTTGAATATTGTTTGCCATTTCGATAAATATCTGTCATCCATCCCCAAACATTTTCAATTGGGTTCAAGTCCGGTGAGCATGCAGGATGTCCCAAGAGATGGACCTCATTTTCTTGTAGAAAGGTCAAGGTCCGTCTTGCAGCATAGATTGCAGCATTATCCTGTTGGAATAACCATCCATCCCCACACAAATGATGGCCCTCCGTCATCAAAGATGCTTTTTGTAGCATGTTAACACAACCAGCCACTCTCTGACGACCCTGCATCACCTGGAGCTCCATCGTCCATCTGTAAGAAAAGGCACCCCATACCATTAGGGACCCTCCACCACTATGACATGCGGAGAAAATTTCAGGAGGCATGTTTTTGTTATACCAATATCGTTGGAAGCCATCAGGACCACTGAGATTGATTTTTTTCTCATCAGAAAACAGGACTTTCTTCCACTTCCCAACATCCCATGTTTAGTATTCACGACCAAACTTTAAGTGGTCCAACTTGTGACGTGGAAGCAGCCGAGGAATTTGTTTATGCTTTTTATTTACCATGCTTTTTTGTCTTAAGTGTCGTCTGATGGTTACGGGACTGCAATCAGCATCTGTGACTGCCTTAATTTGACTAGAAGTAAGTCCCCCGTCTTTCATAACAACCCATCGTATTCTCCTACTCAATGCAGGAGAAATTTTTTGGGGCCTACCAGAGGATTTTGCTTTTCCATAATTCTCACTGTTCTTTAGAAAGTTGCAAATTACAGTTTTATTGCGATTTACCTTAGCTGCGATCGCCCGCTGTGACAAATCTTGCTTATGGAATTCTAGAATTCAAGAACGCTCAACTTTGGTATGTTTGCTTGCTTTAGGCATGGTAACACCTTTACGCAGTGATTGCTAATCTCTAACTGAACTAAAAACATTGGAATTGCCATAGATCTCACAATTTATACCCCTGGTCTTATAATTTTGATCATGTGTAAATTACCTCATTTTATAAAAATGTAAATTTCTAAATAAAATGTTTGGAATGTAGCTTTTTGTTTCCATAACCTTTTAGATTGTAGTATTGGTAACCTTAAGTGGGAGGAGTTCAAAATCTATCCATAAAAAAAAAATTCTTTTAAAGATTTTTAAGTGGTCTTAAATTTTTGATCAGGAGTGTATTTATTCTTTGGCTGAGAAGTTGTTTTACTTTTTTTGTGGAGAAAGTTTAAAAAGTCTTTTCGCATTTCTTTATTTTTTCTTTATTTTTTTATTTTTTATTTTTTTTAAAGTGAAATGAATTCTTGACTGAAATCAAAGCAGGTTGAGATATTGGGTGGATCTGTCAATTAAAAGTAAATCTGTATTGCACTGTGTAAACTTTTGAAGTGGTAGGGAAAGGAAGGTTGCCTAAATTGGGCAGGACATGATACTTCCTTGATTTATGAACACCAGATTAACATCAGCTCCTCAGGTTGCTCACTTATCAACCATAACCATCAACTTCTTGTTGCTTTCTACCAACAGTAACAGTAAACAATACAGTTAGACAGCTTTTTATATACATATATAACATCCAAAATATTCCATACATATATAACATCCAAAATATTCCATACATACATACATTTAAAAACAAAAAAAATTATTTATTGCTTTAATAGCCATGACACACATCTGACCAATAAGAAGGAAACCAAAATCACAACATAGCAGTTATACTGTCTCTTTGTTGCTTTTTCATTTTTCTCTGTATCTTTGAAGAAGCTTTCATAAAAGTGAGACAGGCTAGACTGAGATAGGTTTTCTATTTTGTTCTTTTACTTTATTCTATCATCTTGCCAGATTACAGTCCACACACACACACACACACACACATATATATATGTATATGTATGTATTTGTTTATATTTATATTTTCTGAGATGAGATATTGTAATTATTTACGCTATTTATATTGTTCAGACTGTTGTCCTCATCTTTGTTGCTATATTCAGGTTTCAGCTGTTGTACACTCCAGCCTTCTTCAGGTGTTTGTAATTTCAAAGTGAACCCTTTATCTGGTCCACCAAGCTAGATTGTTCTAATTCCACATGCCATAGCTCTTCCAGATATCCCACTATCAATTATCTTCCTTTTAACTCAACTCTCCAAATGGCATGTGAATAAGTATTGGTTGAGACCAGTGACTTGAACCAAAAAGTTGTGAGGTCAATACCTGGCTGCAACAGAGGTGAAAAAATTTAGAGAGTTGAGTTAATTGATGCTGAAACATGAATGGCAACAAAGATGAGAACAATGTAAATAGTATTTTATATATATATATATATATATATATATATATATATAAATGTCATCTGCAGACAGATCTGTTTCATTGTATCACAGCTCATCAGTACGGTTAGACATTCGATTACTTTTAACCCAGGATTGAAACCCGACCGAATTGGCATCAGTCAGTGGTTCTACCTCTGAGATATGGGCGCTCGATAGAAGGAGGCAGACTTTTAGCGCATGATGTATTATACGCTAGTGGCCAGAGTGCTCTAATTCATTACTGAATGAGCAATGCGTAGATGATAGATTAGCTACTGTTTTTCAAAGTCTACCATTCTTCCAGAGTGCTCGATCAGGGTGTGAGAGCATAAATAGTCATCTGCAGACAGATCTGTATTGCTGTATCACAGCTCATCAGTATGGTTAGACATCCGATTGCTTTTAACCCAGGATTGAAACCCGACCAAATTGGCATCAGTCAACAATTCTACCTCTGAGATATGGGCGCTATATATTTATATATATATAAAATGTGTGTGTGCATTTGGTCAGTAATCCCTCTTTCATACATGTTTCTTTAAAGAAAACTGACAAAGCACTTCAATTAAGCTTTTATTTAATTTTTCTTGTCTTCATACAATTTTATTTTCTGGACACAGTGTGTAACATCGGTTCAAAAGTTCTGCACATTCAAGTGCTTTCAGCTTTCCTTTTACTGTCAGTTAAGTGTCATACGTGATAAATGCTTGGGCCATCATGTCTCTTTCGAGATATGACTGGGCAGAAGATTATTTCGTAGAAGGTTGCCATTACTTTTTACAGTAGACTGGTTGCCAGCCAAGAATATAGAACATAATCTGTCTTGTTATTTAACCCATAACTGGAAGGAAGAGACAGATTAATACCTTTCCTGAGGATATTTGCACGTAAGTGAATGCAAAGAACTCAACTGGAATTCAAACCCAGCTCCCAGATTTCTTCTTCCGAGCCGATATCTACTGCACTACAACACACATACTAAAAGCACGTGGATATGGCAAAACTTTGGGACAGTCATTGCACACTTCATGTGCCAGAAAAATAAGAAAAAACTTATACAAAGTCAAATTATGTAAAAAGCTTAATTGCAGTGCCTTGTCAATGATCTTTAACAAAACTTTGTATATATATATATATATATATATATATAATAATAAAATTGACTCTGTACGTATCCAAATCTTAAAATCTTACACAAGTAATTTTTAAGGACCACGAATAACCGGCAGAATCTAATTCCGTTATTGTCCGCCGCTATAAAGCTTTGGACAATGAGGGGAAAAAAAAAAGAAAACTGCGGAGCACCGACAATACATACAGTACTTCACAGCAAAGAAAAAAAAACCCTCAAATGGAACGAACCACAAAGAAAGAAAAGTGCTCGATACAAAACTAACCAAAAAGGATTAACCAAGAGGCAGTGACGTAGAGCAAAAACACACGAGAAAAAATCGCAAGATCGCCAAGACCTACCGCGGTTTCGCACAACGGCTCGTCAGGGCAGACCAAGGACTAATCAAATAAATAGACACCTATCAAAGACTAACCCATCTGGGGAAGGGGGTGTTCGAAGAGAAAAAAAAAAAAATTATTTTCAAGCTGTTGTGCGAAACCGCGGTAGGTCTTGGCGATCTTGCGATTTTTTTCTCGTGTATATATATATATATAATAGAAATAAACAAATACTGTCAAAAAAATACATTTTTAAACTCAAAACTTTTTAATGTTCTTTCCTATACATATTAAGACAGTATACGTGGACCATCACTATGTTTTATATATATATATATATATATATATATATATATATATATATATACATGAGCTGAAAACAGATTTTTAAAAGTGAGTTAGACCAATTACTTAGTAGTACCCTCTCATATAAAAGATTAATTCAAATATTCCAAGCACCTTTTTTTATACAGTATGACAGAAATCTTAGAAATCTTATTAAAATCTGCTTATTTCTATTTTTTTTGTCAATAGTCGTCCATCATTTGGAAGCAAGAAAAATGGATTCCATAAATTTATTAAAAGAAACATCGTCTTTCTTGCTCATCATCGAAAAAATATAATTTTAGGACAAGATTGTTGTTGCTGAAGAAAAGTGGATCCATAAATTAAAATAAAGGAAATCATAACTTGATAAAATGAATTTTTCAAAATTTCAATGTAAATGGAATTTACTGGGGAAATATATTTTTGGTGGAATTGATAGAGAATTCTTTAATAACTACTAGAATCTGGACAAATAGTTATCATTCAAAGTCATAGAGAGTAATTGGCTTGTTTGAATGATTCTCTGAAAGATATTATTTTTATGAGCTGATCATAGTTTTGATGGAAAGTTCCACATGCAAAATATTCTCCAAACTTTACATCTTCAGACAATTTCCTTTTGTTTTGTGTAATATTCTCTATCTTATAACTGATTCCAATATGTTCAAGATATGGAAATATTTCTTCTAGAATTTGTTGAATATAAACTAGAATGGTTTTGTGGTGGAATTCTCAATTAACCAACCAGAAAAGTGATACCATGGCATTAAATACCTCAAAATTCTTTAACAACTGAATAATGAGGTTATGAATTTATGAAAATATAATATTTTTCTCTAAAGATATAGTAAATTTTTGCACTGATTTTTTAAAAAAATATATATATAACACATACACACTATTTTAGTCTAATGAGCCATTTTATCCTTGGCTCCAATTTCTGGGTGTGAAAAACTTTTCAGTTGATATTGTCGCCTTGTTGACTGGTTTCTGACGTTAACAGCCATTTCCTGCAAGCCTCAATTATCTGTATATTTCTGAGGATGTCACAAATAATTTCCAGTTTTTAATTTAATTTTCCAAAATAAGAGAGAAAAGCACCAAGACTTTGTTTCAAAACTTGGCAAATGAAGGAATGTCAATTTCAGTTTGTATAATAGAAAAGGTTGATGGGTCAGGATCAGCAGAATATCTTTAAAAAGCAAAAAAATCTCATATTTAAACAATAACCTTATGAAAAATAATTAAGTGTGAATTATGTTTTTCACAATCTGATTATGATTTTAATCAGGCTGGATTTTATTTTTTTTTAGGGAAAAACTTTTGACTTATTTAAATTTCCATTTTGGAAATACCTTCATTGCATCAAAGTTTTCATTTATTTTGGAATGGTTGTTAAAAAAATGTTTCTCAGGAAACGTAAAATGAAGCTAAAATAAGTGAAACAAATAAAATATGTCTATAATGATACTTTTAAGGTAGGCTACATTTATGGCTTCAGTCAGTCAGTTAAGTGCCATACGTGATACACACTTGGGCGATCATGTCTCGAAACAGACATGACTGACTGGGCAGAAGATTATCCCACAGTAGGTTGCCATTGCTTTCTGTGGTAGACTGGTTGCTAACCAAGGCTATAGAACCCAATCTGTACTGTTATTTAACCCATAACTGGAAGGAATAGACAGATTAATACCTTTCCCTAGGGTATTTACGTGTAAGTGAAAGCAATGAATTCAGCTGGTATTTGAACTCGGCTCCCCGATTTCTTGTTCCGAGCCGATATCCAATGCACCACAACGCACATCTATTTATGGCTTACAGTGCTCAATATCAGGTGTGTGTGTGTGTGTGTGTGTGTATATATATATATATATATATATATATATATACACGCACACAGTAATGGCTGGCTACTTATATCAAAGTATGCCTGAGTTCTGGCAAGGTTAGCCAATCCTTACTGCAGATGCCTGCTCAGGCACAGTAGTTTTTGTTCAACACCCAGAGAACACACCTTTTGTTAATACTGCAACAATGCTGGGTAGAGCTCATCTTATTTATATATATATGTGTTTGTGTGTGTAAAAATTACCCATTGCTTTAATACACATGTCACTTATTTGACCAATAAGAATTAATCCTAATAATAACACAACAGTATCTCTTTGTTTTTTCTCTTAGTCTCTGAAGAAGCTTTAATAAAAGTTAAACATGTTAGATTGACATACGTTTCCTATTCTTTTTTTCTTACATACACCCTTCTGGAAATTAATTGAAACAAAACAAATAATGTCTTCCTAAGATTTTTCAAACTTTTTCTGATCACATCTATGTTGTCCTTTGTTATTATATTTCTTTTCTGACTGGATTTTCCTTTTTGTCCTTCTGACCGGATTTTTCCTTTTTTGTCCTTCTGACCGGATTTTCCTTTTTTGTCCTTCTGACCGGATTTTCCTTTTTTGTCCTTCTGGCCCGGATTTTCCTTTTGTCCTTCTGACCGGATTTTCCTTTTTTTGTCCTTCTGACCGGATTTTCCTTTTTTTGTCCTTCTGACCGGATTTTCCTTTTTTTTGTCCTTCTGACCGGATTTTCCTTTTGTCCTTCTGACCGGATTTTCCTTTTTTTTGTCCTTCTGACCGGATTTTCCTTTTTTT
Source organism: Ascarosepion bandense (assembly GCA_037127315.1). Taxonomy (NCBI): domain Eukaryota; kingdom Metazoa; phylum Mollusca; class Cephalopoda; order Sepiida; family Sepiidae; genus Ascarosepion; species Ascarosepion bandense. The sequence continues at coordinate 2,481,751 of JBBBDQ010000434.1, forward strand.
TGTCCTTCTGACCGGATTTTCCTTTTGTCCTTCTGACCGGATTTTTCCTTTTTTGTCCTTCTGACCGGATTTTCCTTTTGTCCTTCTGGCCGGATTTTCCTTTTATTCTGACCGGATTTTCCTTTTTTTGTCCTTCTGACCGGATTTTTCCTTTTTTTGTCCTTCTGACCGGATTTTCCTTTTTTTTGTCCTTCTGGCCGGATTTTCCTTTTTTTTGTCCTTCTGGCGGATTTTCCTTTTTTTGTCCTTCTGGCCGGATTTTCCTTTTTTTTGTCCTTCTGACCGGATTTTCCTTTTTTTGTCCTTCTGACGGATTTTCCTTTTTTGTCCTTCTGACGGATTTTTCCTTTTTTTGTCCTTCTGGCCGGATTTTCCTTTTTTTGTCCTTCTGACGGTTTTCCTTTTTTTGTCCTTCTGGCCGGATTTTCCTTTTTTTTGTCCTTCTGACGGATTTTCCTTTTTTTGTCCTTCTGACGGATTTTCTTTTTTTGTCCTTCGGCGGATTTTCCTTTTTTTTGTCCTTCGGCGGATTTTCCTTTTTTTGTCCTTCTGACGGATTTTCCTTTTGTCCTTCTGACGGTTTTCCTTTTTTGTCCTTCTGACGGATTTTCCTTTTTTTTGTCCTTCTGGCCGGATTTTCCTTTTTTGTCCTTCTGACGGATTTTCCCTTTTTTGTCCTTCTGACGGATTTTCCTTTTTTTGTCCTTCTGACGATTTTCCTTTTTTGTCCTTCTGACGGGATTTTCCTTTTTTGTCCTTCTGGCCGGATTTTCCTTTTTTGTCCTTCGGCGGATTTTTCCTTTTTTTGTCCTTCTGACGGATTTCCTTTTTTTATCCTTCGGCCGGATTTTGCTTTTTTGTCCTTCTGACGGATTTTCCTTTTTTGTCCTTCTGACCGGATTTTCCTTTTTTGTCCTTCTGACCGGATTTTCCTTTTTTTGTCCTTCTGACCGGATTTTCCTTTTTGTCCTTCTGACCGGATTTTCCTTTTTTGTCCTTCTGACCGGATTTTCCTTTTTTTGTCCTTCTGACCGGATTTTCCTTTTTTTTGTCCTTCTGACGGATTTTCCCTTTTTTGTCCTTCTGGCCGGATTCTCTTTTTGTCCTTCTGACCGGATTCTCCTTTTTTTTGTCTTCTGACCAGTTCTCCCTTTTTTTTGTCCTTCTGACGGGATTCTCCTTTTTTTGTCCTTCTGACAGTTCTCCTTTTTTTGTCCTTCCTGGCCGGATTTTCCTTTTTTTGTCCTTCGGCCGGATTCTCCTTTTTTTTGTCCTTCTGGCCGGATTCTCCTTTTTTGTCCTTCTGACGGGATTCTCTTTTTTTGTCCATTGGCGGATTTTCCTTTTTTTGTCCTTCTGACGGATTTTCCTTTTTTTTGTCCTTCTGACGGATTTTTTCACTTTTTTGTCCTTCTGACGATTTTCTTTTTTTGTCCTTCGGCCGGATTTTCCTTTTTTTGTCCTTCTGGCCGGATTTTCCTTTTTTGTCCTTCTGGCCGGATTTTCCTTTTTTTATCCTTCTGGCCGGATTTTCCTTTTTTGTCCTTCGGCCGGATTTTCCTTTTTGTCCTTCGGCCGGATTTCCTTTTTTTTGTCCTTCTGACGGATTTTCCTTTTTTGTCCTTCTGGCCGGATTTTCCTTTTTGTCTTCTGGCGGATTTTCCTTTTTTGTCCTTCTGACCGGATTTTCCTTTTTTTGTCCTTCTGACGGATTTTCCTTTTTTTGTCCTTCTGACGATTTTCCTTTTGTCCTTCTGGCGGATTTTCCTTTTTTTTTGTCCTTCTGACGGATTTTCCTTTTTTTGTCCTTCTGACCGGATTTTCCTTTTTTTTGTCCTTCGGCCGGATTTTCCTTTTTTTTGTCCTTCTGACCGGATTTTCCTTTTTTTGTCCTTCTGACGGATTTTCCTTTTTTTGTCCTTCTGACGGATTTTCCTTTTTTTGTCCTTCTGACGGATTTTCCTTTTTTGTCCTTCGGCCGGATTTTCCTTTTTTTGTCCTTCTGACCGGATTTTCCTTTTTTTGTCCTTCTGACGGATTTTCTTTTTGTCCTTCTGACGCGGATTTTCCTTTTTTTTTGTCCTTCTGACCGGATTTTCCTTTTTTTGTCCTTCTGACCGGATTTTCCTTTTTTTGTCCTTCTGACCGGATTTTCCTTTTTTTTGTCCTTCAGCCGGATTTTCCTTTTTTTTGTCTTCTGACCGGATTTTCCTTTTGTGCTTCTGATACCGGATTTTTCCTTTTTTTTGTCCTTCTGACGGATTTTCCTTTTTTGTCTTCTGGCGGATTTTCCTTTTTTTGTCCTTCTGACCGGATTTCCTTTTGTCCTTTGACGGATTTTCCTTTTTTTGTCCTTCTGGCCGGATTTTCCTTTTTTTGTCTTCTGGCCAGTTCCTTTTTTGGCCTTCTGACCGGATTTTCCTTTTTTTGTCCTTCTGACCGGATTTTCCTTTTTTTTGTCCTTCTGACCGGATTTTCCTTTTTTTTGTCAGCCTGACTGGATTTTCCTTTTGTCCTTCTGACCGGATTTTCCTTTTTTTTGTCCTTCTGACCGGATTTTCCTTTGTCTTCTGGCCCGGATTTTCTTTTTTGTCCTTCTGACCGGATTTTCCTTTTTTTGTCCTTCTGACCGGATTTTCCTTCTTTTTCTGACTGATGGATGTAGTTTGTTTCTTCACCTTGATGACATGACTGACAATTGAAAGGTTGACGCCAACAATATCTGAAAACTCTCAAAGGCCTGCCAGTGTGTTCGTGCAGCATTACAATTTTTGTATGCTCTCTCTGAGTAATGTTCACTGCTGAGAATGGTTGTAGGACAACTAATCGATAGTTGCGACAAGTGTCTGGGTATGATAAGGATCTTTTTTTTTATGGCAAATCAACCTCGGCAGGTCATTTATTGCCAACTAAATTTTATTTATTGCTAGTAATACCTTTTTCTTTCAACAATTTATTTTTGCTTATATAAGTTTTTGTGTCTAGTAATACATTTTTCTTTTCAAGTATCAAGATTCATTGGGATTTTGTTTTTAAGGGCAGGGTCCCCAAGTCCTACCCTTGTTATTTAACCCATAACTGGAGGGAAGGGACGGATTAATACCTTTCCCAAGGGTACCAGTGCTAAAGTGAATGCAGGGTATTCAACTGGAATTCAAACTCGGCTCACTGATTTCTCTTTCCAAGACAATATCCACTGCACCCCAACGCACATCCGTCACTTAACACTTACAGCACCTGGTATTCCCAAGCGGTCACCCATCTAAGTACTGACCAGGCTCAACGTTGCTTAACTTCGGTGATTGAGCGAGAACCGGTGAATTCAACGTGATAGGAATCTATATCAAATGGGGTCTAAGAATTTAAGTATTTTTTTTCTATGGCAGCATGTGGTCATTGAATTGCTTTTTGTTAAGCAGATTAGGGTTCTTTATATGGTTTTAGATGACAAGTTTTTCTACAAAGCATGTCACATCTATCTCTTTTTCTGTTGTAGGATTTGGATTTAGCAATGATATTTCAGGTTGTAATTGGCTTCTTGTTATTGTTTTTTAATTTCCAATAATATAAGAATAAAGTAGTACTTTTACTGTATTTACTGCTGTTTAAAGACATGTGATTATTAAATCTCAGTTTCTATCTCTTAGAAGTGCTTTCAAAGTAAAATTTAACATCATTTTCTGAATGAATTCAAGCTTTATAAACAATACTTTTGGACATACATTGGCCATGTATGTATGTATATATATATATATATATATATAAAATACAAAGTGTTTAAAAACCAATCGACAAATCAGAGAAAGGCAAATTGACATGGTGAAGGACGCATTCCAGAAGCCGAGTAAAGTATTAAGAGACAGGAAACATTCACTAGAAACAAAGAAGAAAATACTAGATTGCTATGTGATGTCAGTTCTTCAATATGACAGTAAATGGACAGTATCATCGAAAAAGAAGGAAAAACTGGAAGCAGCTGAAATGTGGTTCTACAGAATGATGCTGTGGATATCATGGACCAAGCATGTGAGCAATGATTAGGTTTTGAAAAGGATGTAAACAAAAAGGAAATTAATATTGAGCATCAGGAAGAGATAGATAGAGGGGTAAGACAGGAAAGCAGCAAATAACACGCATGAAGGGCCTGAGCAGGTGGATGACAGAACAGGGGTTGTGTGATGTTACAGAGCCACCAGGAATAGGGAGATGTGGAAGGCCATGATCGCCTATGTCCCGAAAGGACAAGGCACATAGAAGAAGATACAAGGTATGTTCACAAATTTTTGTTTTGATAAAAAAATTACAGACAAATTTGTAAACCTGAAATTAAATTTTGAAAATTACTCATTGCTAACATTTACTTGTGAACTCGTGGACACTAACAAAATCCCATTTCTTGATGTTAGTACACAGCTAAAATCTTATTTTATTTATCACTTATTTGTATAAAAACCTACCAGTAAAATCTCTTGTCATAACCATAATAGCCAATGCCCAGCAAGATATAAAATAGCAGTAGTAACGAACTTCTTAAATAGAGCACATCAAAATTCCTCCTCCCAAAGAATATTTTTGAGCAAACAAAAACACATAAAACAAACATTAATCAACAATAATTTTCTTAACTGCATCATTGATAAACAAATAAAATTATTCTTACAAAAAATACACAACACCAGTAATAAAAATACAACAAAATATCAACATATTTTACTGCAACCAGATGTATAATAATTATAAGCAAGACAAATTTGCTATACGGGAAATTATTAAACATCATATTTCTGCCATAATTCCCCAAAAACATGTGAAATTTATAAATCAGATCAGTGTTTTTGCCAATTTAAAATTTCATCTTGAAAATGAAAAACTGTGTTAAAAAATCTTCATAACAATAACGACCTTTGCTCTCTATAACTTAATTCCATCTGTCAACAAGCTTATAAATGCCTCGCTTGTAAAATTTTTTAGGTTTTGATGTGAAATATGAATCTAACTCATGTTCAATCTCCTCTCGTGATGTTAACTTCAAGCCATCTAAATGGTTTTGTAATCCTCAAAATAAGTGATAATTCAAGGGAGCTAGGTCAGGAGAATATGCAGGTTGGGGCAAGATGGCACTTCTCATCATCTGTGACAAGACAATCCAAAAATAGTGTCTGAAGGTGTCGTGAAAGAAAAGATTCGCAACAAGAAATGTTGTCACAGGTTCTCTGGAGACAGTTCGTGTGAGACCCATTTTCCAAATACTGAAATCTTCCCAGTTCTTTTCAATTGGTGTGACACAGTTGTATGGGATACATTAAATTGGTGTGCAAGTTCTCTTGAGGTTACTGTAGGGCTTTGAGTAACAGCAACATTCAACACATCTGGATCAAGTTTTTTGGGGCGACCACCTCTAGCCTCATCTTTCAAGCTGGAATTTCCTTTCCGAAAACAGGAAAACCACCACCTACAACTTCTTTCTTTCACTGTATCAGTTCCATAAGCATCTTGGATAGATTGTGTTGAAGCATTTGCATTAGAACCTCTGTGAAACTCAGAGGCGAGCATACCTCGTGTTCTTTAGATGGAAAGAACATGGGTGAGAATATTGCAGAAAAATATGAATGATGCTTTAATAATCTGAAAGAAAAAGTTATAAATTAATCATGGTGATATGTTTAAGTAATAACAATATCCATAAAATAAATTACAATGATTTAAAATGCCCCTTTTACAAACAGGCAAAAACTTTTGAACTGACCTGATATATAAAATGGAAGACTGCAAACCTTTTTGTTTCTAATCAAAATAACCCCATCAAATCTAAACTAGTGATGACAAATATAGTTTATGAATTTCAATTCACTGTACAAGATTGTGTTTCTTGTCATAAATCAATTGCCTATATTGGCCATACTACCACTTCTTTGAGTAGACATGCCACCTATCTAATGATGATAGTGCAATAAAAGTATTTATTAACCCAGAATTTACGAGAATCCTGAAGAAAATACTTGGTTGAAAATACTATTTAAATCACAATATCAAAAACAACACGCTATAAGAGAGGCACTATATATCAAACGGTTTTCTTCTACCATCACCCATATAACAGTGGGAAATGAAATTTTGAAAGTTTAAAAAAAAAAATAGACACTCCTGCAATGCCCAGCCACATGCATCACATGGTAGGTTTAAATAACTTTCTTTGCAAAAACACAAAAATTATGTTACAGTCAAATATGAGGACAAAATAACAAAATCAAAAAATATCATCCTTGAAAATTGCTAGTTCAGTGGCTGAAAGTGCTTGAAAAGTCAAAAATTATGAAACATTTTTACACTCTTTATTTCCAGCAAAAGGAAAACAAGTAAAAATACAAGAAAAATTAAATTTTCCTTGTCGGTCATTTTTAATAAAACAGGCTTAAATGAAAGATTGTTATAGAAATATGCATGAACACACACACACACACACACACACACACACACACACAAATTATATAAAATTATCATGATCTTTCTCAATTCAGCCCTTGATGAAGCTCAGTTGTGCTACTCATGATGAAAAAATGTATATTCATGCAAATTCTGACAGATATATATAATTTTATGTACATTCAATTTTTTAAACCAATCATATGTGGGACAGATTTCAGAGCCTAGATTAATCTCATCGGCCATATCCGGAATTGTTATCTACCTGTCAGAACTGAATCCATCCTCAGCTATGAATTAGCAACTGCATTACTATACTAAAAAGATCACATTTCCAGAGTGAATCTTGCAAAAATTTTTTTTAATCTATTGAAGACATTAATGAATTGATATTAATACCAGTAAAGTAAGTTTACTATATTTGTCAAGAAACAAAATTATTATAGTCAAAAATAAATTCTTAAACTTTATTTAACAGTATAAAAAAATAATTTTTGCAATATGGTATCATTAATTAATGACTAAGCAATGTTATATCAATTTTGTAAGTTTTCTATTTATATTAAGATTACATAATCTCGTTTATTTTACTTGTTGGAATTTTGTATGAGTTGTTAATTTGGTCAGCAGTACCACTTGACTTTGACTTGGGTAAGGCAACTCTCCGCCCATCATCATATTTGATCCTGTTGAGTTGTTTTTTTTGGGTCATCTTAACTGTTTCTTTTTTTTGCTAATTATGAGAGAAAAAAAAAGATTAAATTTAAAAATATTACAATGCCTGAACAAAATTATTTTCATTATCAGCCTTCAGTTTTCTTCGTTTTATTTTTTGTAGAATCATTTTGGAAACAAAATACTAATTCAAATCTGTTACAAAAATCTCTTTGAACAAATTACAATCAATGGTTGATCTTGTTATTTAAGTTGTTACTGTTCCATAAATTTATGGAAATTTCATGGTGTATATTTGCAGTTTAGAAAGAGGGCATTAAGTGGTTCCTCAATTATAATTTAAAAAATATATGTACATTTTAAATTATGGCTTCTGAGCTCCTGGTTTAAAAATAAATGCCCTGACCACCCACTTTTTTTAACATATTCTTATTGGGTTGTTATGTGATGTCTGTCCTTCAATATGCCAGCAAATACTGGGCAATCTCCTCAAAGATGAAGGAAGGATTTGAAGCAACAAAAATGTGGTTCTACAGAAGGCTGCTGAGGATATCTTGGATCAAACATGTTGGCAATGATGAGATTTTGGAGAGGATGGAAATGAAAAGGAAACATCTGGAGCATGTAATGAGGAAGAAGTGCTTGGAGAATCTGATACTCACAGAGAGAAAGAGACATGGGGAAAGCAATGTGTGACATACTTGTTAGGCTTGAGCAAATAGATAGAGCAGGGGTTGGGAGAAGTAATAAGAGAAATGGTTTTAAGAGCTACAAGGGATACGTCCTGAAGGGACATAGCACATAGAAGAGTATTCCAAATAAAAAATAATATCCAGTTTTTTTCTGCTTATTGCGTAATACCATTTATGTCTTATAGCTTATCTACCATTTATATACCATTTACGCCATATACTTAGCAATATTTCAACCGTTAGTTATTTGTGGTTAAATACTGATTATTTACCAAACTTACCATCATCTTCCAAAAAGCCACACAGGAGAAAGAAGATGCTGTGCATCAATTCTCTAAGCCTGCTTGCCCTGAAAAGCAGCATTCAAAATTCTATTTTTACCAAAGTTTGAACACCAATCATTGGTTCTGATAGGAGATACACCACAATTACTAACATCTTGTACTGGATCTAATGAAACTTTATATGGCCACAAATATGGCCACATAATTCTCTTGTAATTGGTCAAATTTCCAAATTTTCTTGGGTGCTTGCAGTGCCTAAACCTTCAGCTGTATGGTCTCGTTGAGCTCACCAGAATCTATACACAAGCTTACATTTTGGCAGTTGGACTCTTGAATCTATTGTTGTTGGTTGCAAATCCTCTCCTACCGAAAATGTAGGTCTGCTATTTCAAGTGCTTGGTTTCAACAAGTAGATTCTTGTTCAAAAATTTGTTTTTCATCATTATTATTTACTATTTTACTTGTCAGCAAAAGAAAAAAAAAAAATGACAAGAATTTTGCAATTGCATTGTGATATATTCCGAAAAGGAATACAGTATAAAATGATCAGTTGAAGAATGGAACTCCACACCAGGGATAAGAAATACAGATTTATTGGACTAACGTACAATTAACAATAATACACGTATAGGCAAGCCGCGGGTTGGAGCAGAATCAACTATCGAATAGTGAATGTCTTTGCCTAAGACCTTTCCCCGTCGTACCGCTTGTTACTGTCTTTTATAAAGTAGAGCATTCTATTCTCGGGAATGGCAGGATGTTCCACTATAACACATTGAATTGTTGCTCTGCATTTTCTTATCTCCAATATTTTCAGAATATTAAACTGAACATATAACATTCAATTTACCACTGAATAATTATGGAAATTTATCACATATTACAAAGTATCAAATTTTCTTGTGTATTTCATCTGAAGAAGAGCACTTCAACATGGTATAATGGTTAGCAAGCTTGTCTTGCTTAATCACAACTTAATAGTGAGTTTGATTCTCAATTGGTGGTTCACACTTTCAACCTGTCACGTTTCAATTATGCTTAGAAAATCATTTGGGCAGTTTGATGTTGTGTAATGTTTAGCTGGCTTGTCTCACTTGGTCAATTATAACTGAGTAGTGAGTTCGATCTTGACTGAGTGCTCTTTGCTTTTAACCTTGTGTCACATCCAAGCATGCTTAGAAAATTATTTGGGAAATTTGATGTGGTGAAATGATTAACAATCTTGTCTTGCTCAATCAGTTATGCCTGAATGGGGAGTTTGATCCTTGCTGACTGCTCTATGCTTTTGGCCTTGTGCCACAACTAGCTTATGCTTAGTAAAAAGAAACAAAAGAAACAAAAAACATAACGCTTAAAAATCACCATTGCCAGAAGTTTTCTAATTATCATAGTCACTAAGACATCGGAAACATTTGATTTTTGTTTCTTGCAATTTTCTTGTAAATATAATTCTGTTTTTTTATATACTAATTTGTTCAGTTCTCTTTACAAAACAATGCATCATTGCTAAAAAAACAAAGTTTTCTCTTGATCAAGACATTTTTTTTTTTTTTTAATCATGTCACCCCAAGCAAGGCATTCCACTACCACTATAGCGCAGGGGGTTACATAGGGCAATTGGGTATAGGAAATGTCAGAAGGAGGGTGATAGACTAGTTGGGATGTACATAGGGAAAGAGATGGAGAGAATGGGTGTGAGTTAGTGTGTTAGGAGTTGTCTATTGACCCTACATTTAAATTCCTGGAGGTTATAGCCATCAGGGAAGCAAGCATGCGGAAGGGAATTCCACAGGCGGGAAGTGTGAGAAAAGAAGCTGTTGGAGTAGAAATTGAGGTTACATTTCATCGGTTTCACTGTAAAAGGGTGGGACCTAGTTGCCAATCTAGTATCATGTGCAAATTCACACTTGGGGAGGCACCAGTGATTTAAGTTCATCAGAGCAGAAGCCATGAAAGTATTTATAGAAGAGGCACAGGGAAGCCATGACACGCCGGTGAGAGAGTGACTGCAGACAGTCAGCTAAGTCGGTATCAATCATATTACATATTCTTCACTGTATTTTGTCAAGAAACCCGAGGAGAATAGTAGGAGCAGCTGACCAGATGTGGCAACAGTATTCAAAACACGGGCGGATGGTAGATTTGTATAAGTGCAGGATAGATTCAGACGGAAAGAATTTCCAGGCCCTGCACAGAGAGCCAACTTTCATAGCAGTGGATTTAGCAATGGATTCAATGTAGTCATTCCACTTGAGTGTCAGGCCAAGCAGGCATAGTGTTTTACTCTCTGGGAGGCAAGCTTGTTCCATGCTAATGGGAGGGAGGTGCGGTCGTCTGTGGTGGTTAATTGACAGCAGCTTCGTTTTGGAAGAATTGAATTTTACGAGCCATTTCCTACCCCAATCCACCACGGATTGGAGGTCCTTTTCAAGCTCAGCCGCAAGGTTCGCCTTGTCATCAGCACCAGATTTTTGATCGAGGCGAGCGTAAACTGTGGTATCATCGGAGCACATGCCTACTTGTGATCTTATGGCATTGGGGAGATCATTGATGTAGATTAGAAAGAGTGTGGGACCTAAGAGAGACTTGGGGGACACCCGCGTTTGTAGGGTAGTTCTGGGAAGCATGTCCGTTTAAAACCATCTTCAGTGTGTGGTTGGAGAGGAATGACTGGATTAAGTTCAACAAAAGTCCAGTAATGCCGTAGCTTTGCAGTTTCCGTAGAAGGCAGACATGCCATACTCTGTCGAATGCTTTAGAGATATCCAAGGCGACAGTTCGGGCTTCACCATTCTTGTCAAGAGCCTGGTATATATACTCGGTGATGGTTGTTAGCATATCAGCAATAGACCTGGTGAAGCGGAAGCCATACTGTTTGTTCAAGAGGAGCCCGTGGGCTGTGAGATGCTGAACGACCTCGGCATTGATAATGGCTTCAAACACTTTGCCGAAGATCAGGAGAAGGCTGATAGGGCGGTAATTTGCGGGGTCTGAGGGTTCACCAGTGTTCTTGAATATTGGAACCACAGAAGAAGATTTCCAACAGGCAGGAAAGCAGGAGGAAGATAGGCAGAGGTTGTAGAGCTTAGAAAGAACAGAGAAGAGTTCAGGGGCACATTTCTTCAAGAATATGATTGGGATTCCGTCCCCACCACTCGCTTTGTGAGGGTCAAGTTTTGAGATTATGCTAGAAATCAGTGAGGGCGTGATGTGGACGTCATTCAATTGGGCCTCAGTTCTAGATGGGAAATCTGGTGTCTGGGCTCCAGACGAATCCAGACATGAATTGGTCGAGAATCTACGGGCAAAACATTCAGCCTTGTCTGCTGAGGAGGTGAGGACCTCAAACTCATTGATTAGTGGGAAAAACAAGAGGATAATTGTCTGAAACTAGATAATTTATTTTGTAAATGTAAAGAATAAAGAGAAAAGAGTAAACGTTATTTATGATGGTGGAAGTATTGGTCATTCAAAACAGAAATATCCCCAAAAATGTCCTTTCTAGTCACTATTGTTTGAGATTCTGAAGCATATTCACTCCCTAGCTTGGTTGGACATGAATATTTGTTCAATTAAATGACTACTGGCACAAGGTCAGTTTCATAGAGCTCCCGAGAAAGAAAAAAGTTTCTTATTTTTCTTTTCTTTTGAATACGAGACAATATCTTCTGCTTCACTTACAAATTCTGACGTTTGTCTCCCAAACGAATGCCATGTGAAATTTGGTACCAAAAGGTTTTGACATCAGAATTTGTTAGGGTTGAAATGTTAAAAGAATTTTAATTCTTTAACGCTACTATTATGAGAGAATTCCCAAATTCACAATGTTACTGCTGTTATTTATGTCTAGAGTGCCTGCTATCAAACATTGGCTTGCCAACTGTTGTCGAAAACTGTTTCTTGAGGAGTGAGTTCAATCCTCAGTAGGTGCTAAACTAAAGCTCCTTGGTACTCAACTAATGTGGCCTTGTGCCAGATTCACCTTAGTTTATGAATTATATCTATATTATATTTTTTGCAAATGTATGAATTTTAGAAAAATCCGGTTCTTTTTTTAGAAAAGAAAAACCCAGATAAGTGATGTTAAATGAAAGGATGTTTATTAATGGAGTGAATTCAAGTATCAGTGAAGGTCACACTGTTGTGCTTTTTCAGTTGAGTAAATTAAGTAAACACTTATTTTTGAATGAAATGGCAGTGATTTCTTTTTCTTTTATTTTTCTGAAAGACTTGAGAAAATCAAAATTAGACAGAGAGTTGAAGAAGATGTGATTCAACAAGTCTTATTAATCCTTTGATATTTGCCGCTGTCTCCAAGAAAACAGATTTCAAGAAGAAAAAAAAGGAAGGAAATAATTCAAGAATGAACTGATGAAAATGAAACCAACTTTGACGTGTATGTGCGTAGAAGTGAACTTCCCAAGTGGAAGGAAGTAAACCAATACCCTTGCCTTTGCTGCTGTTGTGATGAACGACTATAAGAACAACCAAATGTAAACTTGGGTCTTGTGTCAAATCACAGTATGGTCAGCCAGAGAACAACAAGGAATCTTTCTTTACTCTGTAAAAATCACAGTTAAACAGAAAACATATGGAAGATGGCATAATAATTTATGTCAAAGAGAATTGAAGATTTTTAAAAGAAAAATGTTAACCACATAAATATTTTTCTTTTTTTGCTTTATAAACAAAACAAAAAAAATTTAAATTGATTTTAAAACTTGTTTTTTAGTAGCACAATTTTTTTTTTTTTTTTTAAAATCTGAAGCTGAATTCGAAAGAATTGAAGATGACTAGTTATTTTAGTGTGTCTTTCCTTTTTTTTGGAATATTATTTCCTGGGAGCATGGCAGCACCAAGTCTAAATGGTAAGTGTAGTTTTTTTGTTTTTTTTTTTCCTTCTGCCTGTCTTAAAACAAACTTGTTTTTCTGCAACTCAAAATTCCTTTATTTTATGTTGCATTTCTTATTTTCAATCCCAAATGAATATTTTTTTATTAATACCATGACCCTTTAAATTGTATGCGACGATGGCTCTCCAAAAATTCTTTTTATTGATTATCTGTAAATTGCCATGTTTGCATAGTAAAGTTTTGCAAAGAAGTTTTTTTTTTTTGCTTTCTCCAATTCAGTTTTCTTTCTTTTAAACTTGTTGCCAACCAAGGCTAGAGAGCTTGGTCTACCTGCACTTTAACTCATAGGGAGAAAGAATAGGCCAATTCATGCCTTTCCCAAAAGCATTAGTGCAAAAGTAAATAGATAAGCCCTGAATTTAAACTTAGCTTTGCCAATTCCACTTTCCATGCCTATAGCCATTACATTTACTTGCACATACTAAAGAAAGAAAAAGGATTGCTGTTTAATTATTATCCTTATTTTTTTGTTTTTAGCTCCCAGAAAGAATATTTTGAATTCATTGCAAATTCAGAATAATGCATTATACCGGAGATAGTTTATTCAAAATACCCTAAACACTTGTATGAAATATGTTTTCGTCATAGAATTATGAAAGAAATTTTATCAATTCAGCAAGGTTTTCAGGAATTATGAATAGAATAACTTTGACAAGGAACATAAAAAAACTGGATAGACCACTGATCAAGGGATTAAAACTGTCAAAGCACTTTTAAGGAAATATTTTGTCAATAAAAAAGATGAGATTGTAAGTAAAATAAGGTTGTTCGTATATGAACAACTTTGTATTTGCTATTTAGTGCTCTTCAATGCTGATTGATTCTTCTGTAACAGAACCAATCTTGAAATAATGAAATTTACCCAAAATCTTTGTTGATGGTGTATTGGCTAGTGATCAGGTTTCAAGGTTCAATAATATCAAATTTTAATCATTTTACCCTTTCTAAGAAATAATAATGTTAGTTATTGTTGCCAGTTTAATATATATATACATATATATATATATATATATATATATATATTTATATAAAATAAAAAGTGTGAGAAGCCGTGAACGTTTTCTTTAAAATATATATTTATTGTTTGGTATTCATACAAGTTATGGAGTATTAATTTGTCATGGTTTGCGCTACACATGTTTCGAGTCTAAAATTGGCTCTCTTCAGGTGAACAAATTCTTTGTATTACGTTTGGGTTTCTCTGAGTATCTGATCATTCTGTTTAAAGTTAATAGGAAGTACATGAAAAATATATATATATATATATATATATATATATATTAAAAGAAGTACAAACTATTCAGTTAGCAGTCCACTGCTTGTAGTGATTTACTATATTAAGAGTGCTTGATACTTAGTAGAGTATTATATATGGTAATATTTTCTTTATATGTTTATAATAAAAACATAGTTTACTGCAGCGCAAGAGACATTGTGTTCCGGTACTATCTGACGGACTGACTGATTGGTTGGCTGACTAAGTTAGATACTAAGTTTTTATGAATTTAGAATTTTCTAGTATCCAACATTTTGTTTATAGATACTTTTTCAAATAAATTCACTTAGTTTTTGCCTTGATTAAAGTTTGTCAGTGGATGAAACACATTGGCTAAAACAGAATACAGTTTTCGTCTTGTCTCTTTCTTTTAGTCATACTGAGTTTTTAAGATTTTTGATTTTATATTTTTTTAATTTGATCCCCTCATGAAATTATTCTTTTTTTTAGATCGCAAACATTCTTGTTTTAATGCTGTTTGTTTGTACTTATTTTCTGTAAGATAACCTGTAAACCTTTTACTGCATCAGACAATAACGTTAAAAGAAAAGGAAATATGTAAACTGTATGGTCATAATTTAAGACAAAGATAGAAATCAGCTCAGAAGCACTGTCTTAGATTGAGGTCAAGAAAACATATTCAATTTTTTGTTTTTTTTGTTCTCCATCCCAGCAAAGAATATCCCCAGACCCTCCACCTTACAGTGTTGTGAATTTAAGTAATGATTATTTTGATGATGCTTTCTTGCTTTAAGCAATTTTAATTTTTTTTTTTTTTTTTTTTTTTGCTTATTTGATGAAAATGATAATTTATGAGAAAATATCTTTAGCCTCAAAATATCCCTTAGCAATGGATAATAAAGTCTCATGTTAGAAATTTTATAGCCAAATAAGTGCTTATCTGGCTTAAGTAGGCCATCATTGCAAGTTTTTCTCTTTTTGCTTTCAAAGCCAAGATAATATCCTTGTCATAATTGTCTCACCTCACCTTGCCTCGCCCCATTGTGAAGGCTGAAAAAGAGGTCACTAGAGTTTTTCCTTATTTCTTTATCCAGGGCCAATATCCAGTCACTTGACTTGAAGAAGAACATGTTCAGTTTTATATCCACACATGACGTCCATGAATATACAATGAGCATGAACATTAAATTATTCTCTCTTTTGCCAGTTGGATGTGCGTTGTGGTGCAGTGGATATTGGCTTGGAATGGGAAATCGGGGAGCTGAGTTCGAATTCCAGTTAAATTCCTCACATTCACTTACGTGCAAATACCCTTGAGAAAGGTATTAATCCATCTCTTCCTTTCAATTTTGGGTTAAATAACAGGGCAGATTGGGTTCTGTAGCCTTGGCTGGCAACCAGTCTACTGCAGAAAGCAATGGCAACCTACTGAGGGATAAATCTTCTGCCCAGTCAGTCATGTTTCTTTTGAGACATGATCACCCAAAGCATGTATCGCATATTGACTGACTGAATATAATAGTTGAAAATATATTTAAGACTTCTACTGGGCATAAAAAGTGGGGGATCAGTTTTGTATTGATTTGAATTAATACACTGATCCCCCACTAATTACTACTTAATAATATAATACATCTCTTCTCCCCTCTAGCTATGAGCCAAATAACAGGACAGATTGGGTTCTATAGCCTTGGCTGGCAACCAGTCTACCACAAAAAGCAATGGCAACCTACTGCGGGATAATCTTCTGCCCAGTCAGTCATGTCTCTTTCAAGACATGATTGCCCAAGCGTGTTTCATGTATGGCACTTAACTGATGGACTGATTTTTTGCCAAGAGAGAAATCTTTGGATTAAAATATTTTTCTTGAATTTTGAAATGGCCAGCTGTTTTATTTTTAATTATACTAAAAAAAATGTTAAGAAACTATTTCTAAAATTAGCACACAATTTTGTGGTCCAAATGACCTTAGCTCTTTTTATTTGGGAGTTTTGACATAAAATATTTATCTCATGAATTATTTGGGTTAGTATCCTCATCTTATCAAACCAGAATGTTTTACAACCTTTCTCAAATGGTTTTGCTTTCAATAACCCTTGAATATTTCTAAGAAATATATTTTCAATAGAAACTTGTAGACATCAGAAAACCCTCAAAATGCCTGTCAAAATTTTTAGATAAAACAAAGATAAGGACTTGAATAATATATACTATTTTTCTGTTTGTTGCAAGAGCTTTTGCCCAATATTAAAGATATAGCATGTCAACTGTTTGTGTAAAATTTGAAAAATTTTAAATTCTATGTTGACCCACAGAATAAAGAAGTAAGTTCCAATTGGATTTAAGTTTGGATGTCATTACCAATTTAGTCACTGAAACGTTAAGGTTAGGCAGGATGTGAGCTCTCATCTTCAGTTATACTGTTATTCCTTTCTTTCAGTTCAATTTGTAAGCTTCAGTCATTGAAAATTAAAAAAAAAAAATCAGAAAATTAATTTCTCCGCATTTTCTTTATTTTTCATTAATGTTCAAAAGAATCTGAACAATTCGCATTCGAAAGTGCATTCAGTCAGTCAGTTAAGTGCCATATGTGATACACACTTGGGAGATCATGTCTCAAAAGAGTCATGACTGATTAGGCAAAACATTTTCCTGCAGTAGGTTTCCATTAATTTTTGTGGTAGACTGGTTGCCAACCAAGGCTACAGAACCCAATCTGTCCTGCTATTTAACTCATAGCTAGTGGTAAGAGACAGATTAATACCTTTCCCAAGGGTATTTGTGCACAAGTGAATGTAACAAATTCAACTGAAATTTGAACTCGGTTCTCCAGTTTCCAATTCCATTCGAAAAGAGCATTTCTTAGCCAAAAAGACTCCTGAAATGTTTTTTCTGATCCATCAATATTTCAACCATTGAGCTAAGCAGGCAAAGAATGCTATCAAATTTGACACAAACATTTCATTGCCTCTAAACAGTTTCTTTTTTCCTCTTTTACAGGAGAATGCTCCATTCCCAGAATTCCTAATGGGTTCCTTGTTCATTTTCTCTCCAACAAATTGACAAAGCTTCCCCACAACAGCCGTGCTTATGTGGCGTGTGAAAATGGCTACACAGCAGAAGGACCCCTGGATATAATCTGTCAGAATGGCACTTGGCCATCTCCACTGCCCATGTGTAATCCAAGTAAGACTTTCAGATTTGCTAAAAATAGTGTTGCTCTTTCTATAATGAAATTTTATTAATATTTGAGATGTTGAGAAAACCAGACCTTTTTCTTCATGTAATTGACATTCTTGACACAGTACTTCAGCCTTTGCCATGTGTATAGTCTGAGAAAATAGTTTTTTTTTTTTTTAAATAAAGCTGAAACTTAAAATCTTCAAAGTTATAAACAATTGCCACTTAATATTGTTGCCTGTACTTATCAACCAGCTTATATTTCTGGGTAGCGAAATAACTCATTTAAAAATGGAAAAAAAAAATATATATATATATATCGCATCGCTCATTCAGTAAAAATGAATTTGAGCACTCTAGCTATTGGGCGCGTAATATATGTGCTAAAAAGACTGCCTTCTTCCACCGAACGCCCCATGGCCCAGGGGTAGAGTCGCTGACTGACGCCAAATCGGTCGGGTTTTGAGCCTGGGTTGTGTAGCAGTCGGAGTACTGATGAGCTGTGAAACAGATCTGTCTGCGGATGACAATAAAGGACTCTATATATATATATATATATATATATATATATATAGACAAAAGGAAAACATTTTACTGGCATGTTTTGTCTTCTGAGGGACTTTATCAAGGCAAATGTAAGAATTTTATTTTGGTTATAAGTATTTACATACTAGAGCAAAAATGACTTTTCTGCTAACCTGATGAATATTCATGAGCACCCCTATACCAAAAATTTTGAAAAACCAAAAGCATTTTTACTCTTGTATATAAATACTTGTTAGCAAATAAAATTCTTACATTTGCTTTGATAAAGTCCCTCAGAGGTCAAAGTGCATTAGCTAAGAAGTTTTCCTTTTGAGTTTATTCATCTTGACTTTTTACAGATATACTCCATCTGAAATATATATATATATATATATATATATATATTTTAAATGATGTGTTGAGTTTTCTTTTATAAATATTATATTGCTCTGGATAACATTGAGGTCTCTATATAGATATAACACTTAATATTTTATATCAAGTTGACCTTGGATTATCCTCATCATTTTTGGACTAGACATATATATATATATATATATATATTGGCAAAGGTCAAATCCATAAAACAAAGAGCATAATCCAAAAGATTTATCTAATTAATATAAAATATTAAATAGATAAAATAGAGAGCTCAGTGCATATTATTCAGAGGAAAATGATATACAAATAAGAAACTCAACATATAAAGCAATTATAAATCTTGATTTATTTTGAAAAAAATCTGTCTCATCAGACTCGAAAAATCAAATCCAATGTTTTAATCACCTGTTGAAATAGATCACCATTTATAATCACTTTAATGATGTGTTGAGTTTTCTTTTCTCTGTGTGTGTGTGTGTGTGTGTGAATGTGTACATATATAGAAGAGAATGGTAACCCATGAAGACAGGATAATCCAAATGATTTTATCGAATTAATCTAAAATATCAGTTAGATATAAATAGAGAGCTCAATGGATATTATTCAGAGCAAATATATTGATTAAAAAAATCTCATAAAATATCCAGAATTTATTTTGGCAATGGAAAGAAAATTTTTACAATTGCTTCATTCAGACTATTAAATAAATAAATGTTAATTTCACTCATAATATAAAAAAAAACAAAAAAAAAAACATTTGTAACAGAGGGATTTTTAAACCTGAAATAAATTGAGAATACATAACACAATAAAAATAAGGAATTAAATCAGACATACATAAAACGACAAACAAGAAATTATACACATGCATACATGCACAGACAGAATTAATCACACTAACATTATTTAGGAAGAAATATATAGGTACGCAAAAAAGATTAACACACACACACACACACACACAGAGATTTTAATGAGTGACAAGGAAAAAAAGAAGAGGAGAAAAAAGTAAAAAAAAAAAAAAAAAAGTGGGGACAGAAAGCCATATAGCCACAAATAAATTTTAGCTAATGTAAAATGTTAAAAAATAAGAAAATTCTTTTAAAAAGTTTTTCAAAAATTTTTTTTATAAATTTTCATTTAAAATTATTTTTCCCATTTAGACCTTAGAAAAATAAAAGTAAAAGTTAAATTCACTTAAACTATTCCAAAGACAATTTTTAATAAGGGAAGTAAACATTATCCTTTGAACCGGACATCAAAAAAGAAAGACATACAATATGAACACACAGACAAAATCTTCACAAACGATAAAGAAATTTAAAAAGAAAAATTACAGTCTGATCTTACGCTTACATTCACAAATATTAACTGACAGAAAAATTTTTATACATAAAAAAAAATTTTTCTACTTCCATTTTATTTTTCTATATTTAAATCAGTTGAAAATAAACTTTAGTTTTAGCAATGTTAAATCCTTGACTGTATTGTGGATTGTGGTTTTTACTACATTAGCTCCTTTGTCATCTTGACAACTGTATTTAAATTCCGTTATATTTTATCTCTTGTAAACCTTTTTTCATTTTAAGGTTCTTTTTAAAAAAAAAACTTTTTTGAAAAAATTTATAAAAAAATGTGTTTTTAAAATAAAAAGTCCTTTGGCAAAGTTTTTTTTATGTTTAAAATTACTTGGAGTGAAATGATTAGAAAAAAAATAAAAAAGATCATGTGAGAAATTCAGCCAAAACAAACACATTGATTGATTGATCCATCGTATCCAACAGAGCATAGATTTAAATAAATCAGTCAGATTTTTTCAATGGGATGGCATTTTAGAATTAATTTTACCTCATTTTTATTGATAATTTAATTTAGGTAAACATATTAAACTTATCAATGATTCTCTTTGATAAGGATTGGTTGAAAAGATGGCTACAAAAAAGGTATTATACCACCCATTTTTTTTTGACAGTTAATTTCAACATGGCTCCATTTCTTCAAGTTATATTTAAATTTTGTCCAGTTAAGAAATTTTTAAAAGTTTGCTACTTTCCTTGCTGTCATTCAAATTGAAAGGTAATTAAATATTAATTTGATTAACTCAAAATGAAATCTTTTCTGCTCCTTAAAAATTAATGAGGAGACTTTAAACAAGGAAACTATTTTGATTTAGAAAAAAAAAATTGTTTACAATTGCATTTGCTCTGCTATTTTTTCTGATTTTTTTCTTTAATATTTTTCTTTTCTTTTTTAGAAAAATGTCAGCCCCCCTTCATTGTCAATGGAATTCTATCACAGAAATTGCCCCTTGCAAATCTTGTAGATCATGAAAAGTCTGTTGCAATTAGCTGCAACGATGGTTACACTCTGAATGGCACAAATAATGTCATTTGCCTCCATGGCAAGTGGTCCCCAGACCTGCCATCATGTGACCCACGTAAGTGTTTCATTTCTTTAGTTGGATTTAAATACAGACAAGAATTGGAGTAGATAGACTTAACTATCGCCCGGTTCACACTCCACCCACGTCTTTTGAACAGGTGAAGAGGCTCATCCCTTGTTTCCTGTTTAGGATGTGGTTCCCGGCTTTCTCTTTTTCAATCATTCTACTCTTAAGTAGCCCCCTGCGCATCAGTGGCGTCACCGCCTTGCTTGGGGGGATATGATTAAAAAAAAAAGCCATTGTTTGTTAGTTTTTCTTTGTTTTTGTTTTCAGCATTAATGGGTTTAGCTAGCAAATCCTTTAATATTGACAAAATTACAAGCACACTACAAGAATCAACATAATGGAAAACTGAAAAATTATTTTTCTCAACAACTGTTCAAGTCATTCTAGAGCTGAGCTTTTGAGTAAGAATAACTATACAGTGGAACTTCTACTTATGAAAAGCTAAGCATACAAAATTTTCAGGTTACGAAACGCCTCTTCGGAAAAATATTGCCTCTTGTTATGAAAGAAATTTCAGGATACGAAAGGTGAAAATTTCAAAATACATGCTGCTATTTGCAGCTCCCAGAGTCCATTTCATTGCCTCCTCAAGTGCCTCCTCGTTCTTGATAAT
The DNA here is from genome assembly GCA_037127315.1 of Ascarosepion bandense. NCBI lineage: Eukaryota > Metazoa > Mollusca > Cephalopoda > Sepiida > Sepiidae > Ascarosepion > Ascarosepion bandense. The sequence continues at coordinate 2,503,123 of JBBBDQ010000434.1, forward strand.
GCCTCTGCCCACCTGCCTGGCCTCGAAGATGATATCCTGGAGGAGTTCTTGGTTATTATGCTGCTGTACCTCTTACTTAACACCACCTCTATCCTCCAGCCCATGGACCAACAAGTCATTTTGAACTTCAAGAATCTCTACACAAGACACCTGTTCAAGAGGTGTTTCAACATCACTGAAAACACCCAGCTTACCCTTCATGAGTTTTGAAAGCAGCGCTTCGATATTGTTGTTTGCCTCAAGATAATCGACATGGCTTGGCAGGAGGTAACCAGACATACCCTTAATGCAGCTTGCGGAAAACTGTGGCTAGATGCTGTTACCTCACAAGATTTTGAGGGGTTCGAGGTGGAGGCTTGGAACCAATTAGGGCATTTATAGGGTAAAAGTCTCTACTTACAAAATTTTCACGTTACGAAACTTCCAGAACAATTTAATTTTGTAAGTAGAGGTTTCACTGTATATTGTGCTTTCTATCAGAGTTGTTTGATTTAAATCAAATGGATTTAAATTGTAGATATCATGTGGTAGGTAGGATTTTCTATACTGGAAACTTTAGGATAAAACAAACTAACTCAAGGGTATAAAATAGGTAATATATTTTTATTTTCTTTAAAGTGATGAGTGAGTCCTTTTATATTTGGTGTAGCATCAAGTTTGGTAATAAGGCATATATTGGTATCAGTGTGGGGAAATGTCTGTGTTTTGAAGACTGACAAAGATAGGGGGAGTAGTAATGTTAGAAATAAGCAAGTGTCAATCTACTGTTTTTCTCAGCCTTAAGCAGGTTAGAAATATAATTAGCAGATGAACTTTTAACTGCTTTTTTACATGTCACACATGGTTGGTTTCAATGTGGTAGTATCTCCATTTGTCCTCTCACTTTCTCTTCTGCTTCTTGCCCAGATGTTTCAGGCTACATACTTTTGACCAGACTCTAAGCTTTTGGCTCGGAAATTGGTTTCAGCTAACATCAAAAGCCTTGTTTTCTCAATTATTTGATTGACCAAAAAGATTTTATTTTCTAGCATTCTTTTTTTAGTTTTTTTATAATGAAAGTTATGTGTGGAGCCTCCCTAATTTTTGGTATTTTTCAGTCACAAACAAATAGGATCAGCTCCTACAAACTTTCAGCGTTTTTTGGCTATGTTCAGTTTTTTTATTAATCCTTTTATTTGAGGTTTGCCTTTTCATTAGTTGAGAGAAAAGTTTAGAAAGAAAGAGAAAAAGGAGACAAGCATTTTAAAGGAAAGTGCTTTTTTTAAAATTTGAATTCTTTTTATTTTTGTTTAAATATTTTTATTTTATTTTTATCAGGGCCCACTACTAAATCATTGATTTAAAACAATTTAAATCAAAGGATTTTTTTAAAAAATCACTGATTTAAATCAATTTTGCAAAAATCTTTATTTAAAGCTAAAGTTTTAAAAATAAAAAAATTGTTTCGGTTTTATGTAAATTTATGAAGAAAGAACGGTTGTAAGCTTTTTGAATCAAATTTAAATTTTTTTTTTTTTTTTTTTTTTTTTTTTTTTTTTTACAATAAAATAAAATTTTAATAATTCAACATGAACAGTGTTTGCATTCATGGCTTTTAATAGAAAGACCAGTTTGTGTTGCTTTATTTGTATTAAAATGATTTCTCAGTTTGATATGCATTAATTAGTTTGTAGAACAAGAAAACTCGTTCAGTGTTAGAAGATGAAGCCACTGCTGAAATGTGTTGCTTAACCGCAAAAAATATTTCACTGCTCAATAGACTTGCATCTGAATCTCACCATTCATTAACAGAGACCATCTTGCTTATGGAGGTTGCAAATTTAAATGCCTCGAAGTGAGGAGACCTCATTTGCAACTTCATAATAATGGGAGCAAGTATAGAATATTTCTTATTGCATATTCCGTTACCATATTAACTGGCTTACGGCCATATCACATTGAATACACCGGTTCTCACTCGATCACTGAAGTTAAGTAACGTTGAGCCTGGTCAGTACTTAGATGGGTGACCGCTTGGGAATACCAGGTGCTGTAAGCGTTTAGTGACGGATGTGCGTTGTGGTGCAGTGGATATTGGCTCGGAAAGAGAAATCGGTGAGCCGAGTTTGAATTCCAGTTGAATACCCTGCATTCACTTTAGCACTGGTACCTTTGGGAAGGGTATTAATCCGTCCCTTCCCTCCAGTTATGGGTTAAATAACAAGGGTAGGACTTGGGGACCCTGCCCTTAAAAACAAAATCCCAATGAATCTTGATACACAAAAAGAAAAATGTATTACTAGACACAAAACTTATATAAAAACAACAATAAATTGTTGAAAGAAAAAGGTATTACCAGCAATAAATAAATAAAATTTAGTTGGCAATAAATGACCTGCCGAGGTTGATATGCCATAAAAACAAAACAACGAAACCATATTAACTTCTTCCTTGTTTCCTTGAAGATAAGGATGTGCTGTTGTCATTCCATCTTTATTAATCTCTCAAACTATTTGTATCAGCTTTTTTTTTCTTATATTATAGTTTTCAAGATAACAAATCAGGGAGGCTCCATGAATAACTTTTATTATAAAAAAAAAAAATTAAAAAAGGAACACTGAAAAATAAAATAATTTTGGTTAATCAAAAAGATTAACACAGATTTTTATGTTAGCTGAAACCAAAGTTCCTGCCAGAATCTCAGAGCCTGGCCAGCTGACACCCCTGTACTAGAAGGCAGGAGAGGATAGAATAAAAGACGCTAGCCCAGAGAAAGCAGCCATGTGTGACACATGAAGAAGTAGTTAAGAGGTCATCTAATGATATCCGTCCTGGTTAGGGTCAAGAATAATACAGAAGATTGACACTGATCTATTTTTAATATTACTACTAGCACAGCCTGTCTTTAAAACTTCCATTACCAGACTTTCTCCAGGCTACTATCGACATCCACCTTATAAATGAACATTTTTATGACATCAAATATCAAAGTACTCGCTCTAAAGCAAATAAATAAAAAAAATATTTATTCTCTACTCTTGAGTCAGTTTGTTTTATTCCAAAGTAAAGAAAATCCTACCACCTAACGAGATTATATCCACTCTGGTGACCTCACAACGTGAACACACTTATCCACAAATCTTTTGTTGATCTTTTAATTAGATTTGTGTGCTCAAAAATATTGCTGTGCAAATCTTGCCCAAAATATGTCAGTTGACTTTCAAAAGTTGAAATCCTAATTTTCAATTTAAAATATAATCATATTGAAGTAATTTTGAATATTTAAATAAACTACAGTGAACAGAGTTGATAATTTTTTGGAGTGTTTTATAGAAGTGTGGATATGCATGTAATCTAATGGTTAGCAACTTGGCGTGAGAAATTGATAAACCAAGTTCAAATTCCTGTCAAGTTTGTGATATTGAATTGCATGTAAATAACCTTGGGAAAATTATGACCACCACTATCCCAGCTCCCCCTCCCAAATGCAGTCACTGACCAAACTGGAAATAACTGTCATATTTTTTGACTTTTACACACATTAATGTCTCTGAATTTTATTTAAAGTATAACATTGCCAGTAGGCATTAAACTGAAATGCGTTTAAATCTCTTTTTGTCATCAATTATGTCAATGGTCAATATTAATCTGAAACCACCACCCTCCAAGAAACACCTGACAGTCTGGGGTTTAGTCAATATATATTAAGACTCTGTATCGTCACCATCACCATCACCATCAGCCCCTTGACTGTTTCAATCATTTGGGAGCGGGGTCTAAAAACAGAAGAAACACACAGCCTCTCCAGGAAGATCTGTTGGCAGTTGCTCTCAGGAGTTCCTGCCATGTCATATTCCTCTATTCTTTGATGTTATCTGAGCAGCTTTCTTGTCATTGTCCCCGCTAACATTCACCTCTAATAATGCCTTGCATGATGGCCCTGCAGAGGCCGTTATACTGTGTGATGTTGCCAAACCATACTATCTTCTGATGCTTAATAGTGACTAGGAGAGATTCTTGTCAGCCCACAAGACTTTTTAGCCTTGCTCCATACATAATCATTGGATTGGTTTTGTACTCTCTGTTGCAGATGTGGAGGAGCTTTACTAAAAAAAAACTGTATATGTTTGTAAATAAGTTTTTTGCTAATGAGTTAAAAACATTTTTTTTTTCACAGATAATTTTAAAGAAATCCTTTGACATTCATTTTCATCCATTTCTATTTTTTAAATGTGTTATTTTTAAATTTCAGTTTTGTTTTGCTTGTTTGAATTTAAAACTGAATTTGAGATTTCTTTTTAAATTAGTTTGCCAAATTTTCACCACAATATTACAATCTCCTTTCACCATGTGCATGTGAAGAAATAAATAAATCCCAAACAAATATTTGCTTACCAAATATTTTATGAATGTATCGTCATGTTGTCTACTGTATTCAATCATTTCAGTGGGATGCCAGACCGAACTCATTGAAAATGGCATTTTGGTATACAAGGGAGCATTTTTGAAATCTCCAGTAAGCATTGCTCATGGTGACCAATTGATAATCAGTTGTAAAAACGGCTATAAAATGTCAGAAAAAGCTGAGATTATTTGTCATCTCGGAACATGGTCATCACCGATCCCTCAATGCAAACCAGGTGAGATAATCAAAATTTTCTGTTTGATTTTTGAGTCATCTTTAATAAAAATGTTGTGTTATTATGTCAAGGCTTCCCAGGAGGCATTATTTCTATTGTTTTCTTGTTCTATTCATAAATTGAAAGTAACTCGCAGGGAGGAGCACATTCACCTTCATCAATTCAGGAGATATTCTACAAAGTGAAATTTCACTTTTGCTAGCATTAAATTTGGTGTTGCTATTTATGTAGGTATTATATTATTACAAATCTTCAATATCTCTAAATATTATGTTTTATGAATTCACACACGGTTAAATTTTGTCTGTGGGTTTCCCACTTTGCATCAATAAAACACACTGTACTACCATTTTGTAATAAATTTACTATCAGCTTTCTATATATATATATATATATATATAAAAATGGTATTTTTTAGCTAGCTATATATATATATATATATAGGTAAAAACAGTAAAAGCAATTTAAAAAATTTCAATTAAAAATAAATTGCAGTGATGAAATATTTATTAAAATCTGCTTTTAAAAGTTGTCGGAATTAAATATAATTGTAAATGCCATTTGTTAGCTGTATATATATATATATATATATATATATAGCTAACAAATGGCATTTACAAACACTATTGACTTTACATTTAAACTCCTGGAGGTTATAGCCGTCGGGGAAGCAAGCATGCGGAAGGGAATTCCACAGGCTGGAAGTGCAAGAAAAGAAGCTGTTGGAGTAGAAATTGAGGTTACATTTCATTGGTTTCACTGTAAAAGGGTGGGACCTAGTTGCCAATCTAGTATCTTGTGCAAATTCACACTTGGGAGGCACCAGTGATTTAAGTTCATCAGAGCAGAAGCCATGAAAGTATTTATAGAAGAGGCACAGGGAAGCCATGTCACGCCGGTGAGAGAGTGACTGCAGGCAGTCAGCTAAGTCAGTATCAATCACGTTACAGATTCTTTGCTGTATTTTGTCAAGAAGCCCAAGGAGAATAGTAGGGGCAGCTGACCAGATGTGGCAACAGTATTCAAAACACAGGCGGATGGTAGATTTGTATAACTGCAGGATAGATTCAGGTGGAAAGAATTTCCAGGCTCTGCACAGAGAGCCGACTTTCATAGCAGCGGATTTAGCAATGGATTCAACGTAGTCATTCCACTTGAGGTCTGCTGAGAGTGTCAGGCCAAGCAGGTGTAGTGTTTTACTCTCTGGGAGGCATGTCTGTTCCATGCTAATGGGAGGGAGGTGCAGTCGTCTGTGGTGGTTAATTGACAGCAGCTTCATTTTGGAAGATTTGAATTTTACGAGTCATTTCCTACCCCAATCCACCACGGATTGGAGGTCCTTTTCATGCTCAGCCGCGAGGTTCGCCTTATCATCAACACCAGATTTTTGATCAAGGCGAGTGTATACTGTGGTATCATTGGCGTACATGCCTACTTGTGATCTTATGGCATTGGGGAGATCATTGATGTAGATTAGAAAGAGCGTAGGACCTAGGATAGAGCCTTGGGGGACATCCGCGTTTGTAGGGTAGTTCTGGGAGGCATGTCCGTTTAAAACCACCTTCAGTGTGCGGTTGGAGAGGAATGACTGGATTAAGTTCAACAAAAGTCCAGTAATACCATAGCTTCACAGTTTCTGTAGAAGGCCGGCATGCCATACTCTGTCGAATGCTTTAGAGATATCCAAGGCAACAGTTTGGGCTTCACCATTCTTGTCGAGAGCCTGGTATATATACTCGGTGATGGTCATTAGCATATCAGCAGTAGACCTGGTGAAGCGGAAGCCATACTGTTTGTCCGATAGGAGCCCATGGGCCGTGAGATGCTGAACGACCTCGGCATTGATAATGGCTTCAAACACTTTGCCGAAGATCAGAGGAAGGCTGATAAGGCGGTAATTTGCGGGGTCCAAGGGTTCACCAGTGTTCTTGAATATTGGAACCACAGAAGAAGACTTCCAACAGGCAGGAAAGCAGGAGGAAGATAGGCAGAGGTTGTAGAGCTTAGAAAGAACAGAGGAGAGTTCAGGGGCACATTTCTTCAAGAATATGATTGGGATTTCGTCCCCACCACTCGCTTTGTGAAGGTCAAGTCTTGATATTATGCTAGAAGTCAGCGAGGGCGTGATGTGGACGTCATTCAATTGGGCCTCAGTTCTAGATGGGAAATCTAGTGTCTGGACTCCAGATGAATCCAGACACGAATTGGTCGAGAATCTACAGGCAAAGCATTCAGCCTTGTCCTCCGAGGAGGTGAGGACCTCAAACTTGTTGATTAGTGGGTGTATTGAGGACTTACTCTTGTTGAGCACGCTTTTACAGAGGTGCCAGAAGTCTTTGGCTCCGAACTTAGAGGATGCTATGCGCTGCTTCATTCTGGCAGCAAACAGCATCTTAGCTTCGCATGGCTACAATAAAGCCAAAAGAAGTGATTCCGGTGGGCAATGGCGGGCGAGAACCAGGGAGATGAATGGGATTTAAGTTGAAATTTCCTGGCAGGGATGAAAGCATCGATGCCAGCCTTAACCTAGGAGGAGACCTCTGATGCACAGTCTTTGACGGGAAGACTAAAAACATTGTTCCAAGGGACGTCGCAGAGGAAGTCACGGAACGAATCCCAGTCTGCTCTTTGGTAGCAGTAGGATATTCTGCTGGTCTGGGTTTCTTGGGTAGGGGTGGAGTGGAATGACAGAAACTACGGCATGGTCAGAATTTCCGAGAGGGTAGAGCTGTCTGGTAGTGTAAGAATTTGGGGTGGAAGTGAAGCAGAGGTCTAGTAGCGAGTCCCTTCCGTTAGGGCTATTGGAGAAACGTGTGGGGAAGTCCACCACTTGCATAAGGGATTGGGAGATTAAAAAATTAAAGGTGTGGACACCAGCAATGTCGGTTACAGAGTTTTCGAGCCACTTAGTGTGGTGGGCGTTAAAGTCACCAAACATGAAAATATGGGCAGATGAGTGAGAAGAAATGGCCTTGTCGATACTGTCAGAGATACTGTCAGAGGAGGAGGGGGAGCGGTAGAGGAAGAAGAGATAGCTAACGGAGCTTAGAAGTGAGAGACGGAAATACATGAAAGACTAGTCCAGGGATTCAAGAGATATTACTCTAGCTAGGAAGGTAACCAGGAACATAGAACTCAGAGGAGGGGATAGATGGGTCAAGATTAGTTTCACACAGGGCTAAGATATCAGGTGAGTTAGTTTGGAGGAATGATTCTACACTAGAAAGGTTAGTGCGGATATCGCGAATGTTAGTGAATGTGACACAGAGAGGTTTGGGCGTTTTCCGAGTAGCTGGTTTGATTTTGGTATTTTGTTTGTTTTTTTTTCATGGTGTTTTGGTTGATGAAAGAAGTCTAGAGTAGAATCAGTCGGTCACTACAAAACAGATTTTAATAAATATAAAAATATTAAATTTTAATAAATCACTGCTATTTATTTTTAATTCAAATTTTTTAAATTGCTTTTATTGTTTCGGTTGTTATTTTTTTTTTAGATTTATTGTGATTTTATAGAAAGAATTTATATCTTTTTGTTGAAATTTGATTGTAAATCTGCAGAAAAATATCATTTAAGTAAAACAAAATAACTTTGCTTTTTAAAAATAACTTTGAAAAAAGTAGAAAAGTAGATGACATACAGTAAATAATTTTTTTTTTAAATATTAAAATTTTTATAGAATTCTCTAATTTCTGAACCAATGATGTTAGTTATGACCTTATTCCATACAGCATTCATAGTAACCATTGTTGTCATCTGACATTTCATATTATGATAAATTAGGAGTGTAGAACCAAAGGAGAAGATTTTCATTGATGCGTGTTTTGACTACTGGTCTGTGTGAACTGTTTTTTTGATAGTGAGAATCTCACTTATTTGTGTGTGTAGAAGAAAAAAGTGGTGGTTAATTTATAGCGGGTATCTCTTCTCTTATTTCATTTGTAGTGAGGGGTAGTAGGATTCCGTAGTAGGTTAACGGAATTTGGCCTTGTGGGAAGATATCCCACTATAATTCATAAAAGATTATAAATTCAAGAAAGGCAATTTTGAGTGTAAAATAACATTTATACATATGTACATTTCAATTAATGTTTTACAATTAAAACAATAGTTGGAATAAAGGTCCTACAAATTTAGAAAGAGTTTATGGCGGATAATAATGAGCTGAAGGAGATAAAAGAATGTTCAAGGAAGATATAACGCTGAAAGGTAAAAAGCTGATTAATGTTCATTATCAAGTTGTCGTTTCTAAGGTCAGTAGGTCAGCAAGTTGGTTTGTGGAATGTCTTAGAAAATGTCAGTTAGTACTTTGAGAACATATTTTCCCTTCTGGCTCAAGACGCTGATCATTTCGCATTTCATCCTTGTATTTGGTTCTGGGCTTCTCATTGGCTGATAAATAAAAATGGTAATTTGATATTTGATTAATTTTTATTTTTCAACCGGAACATCTGTGCGAATCCACTTGCGTACGACAACTTTTTATTCATTAACTTTCTTGTCGGCATAGTGCCAACATCCGGTTTGCTCGCTTTTGCTCGGTTGGTGGTATCACCACAAATTCTCATTGGCTTAGAAAGAGTGAATTGATTATAACTATTATATTATTATTTTTGACACTAGAATTCATTTTTGTTTATTTTTTTTAATGGACATAACACTTTTTGTTAATTTTTGTGTTAAAATGTTACAAATCAAATGTAAGTGAAAATGTCACATATTAATTTTATTATTTTCCATGTTTTAAGTTACAAGATTTTTTTGATTTAATATGACATTTGAATAAATACAAGTACTGCACTGAAGCCATTATTAAGTAAATTAAAGAAAGCTCACAAATTTCATGCCACAACATTGATTTTTCTTATATTTTTTAATTTGAACCTAAATCAGCTCAAAAGCCTTCCTTTGCTCAGGATCACATAATCTAGTTCCTGCTGAGCCCACCACTGATGTCAGTAATATGCAACTCTCTGTTGCAAGACAGGTCCCTTCTTTTACTGAATTTAGTCTGGCACAAGGAAGTTGGAGAGAGACTGTCTGCCTTGAATATTAGCATTAGAAATTGACTTTTACTTTGGTTTGAACTCCAGCCTCTTGCATGAATGAAAAATATACGACTATTTCAGCTACGAACCAAGAATGGTAGATTTATTCCATTGACATTTCATGGCAATTTTTCTCTTTCAGAAAGCTGTATTCCACGTCCAGTTGACAATGGAAGAATTCTGGCTGTCGGAAAAGACTTAAATCCAATTGAACCAGTGGACGATGGACTTACCTTATCAGTTGTTTGCAATTCTGATTATGTCCTCCATGGAGATGGAGCTTTGGCTTGTAACAAAGGCAGATGGTCACATGACTTCCCTACATGCCAACCCAGTAAGTTAAGATTTCTCATTAACTGTTTGTTATTCAACAAATGTATTCACATTCATTCTCTGTAATATAGATTGTTGTGGACCAGAATAAGTCCGGAAGAAAACACAACTTGCGTATTAGTGTAACAAAGATATATTTACGAAAAACAAGTAAAAGTATTACACGTAAGGCGGACTGCCAAGTGGAGACCAACTCAACTCCTCTGTCAATCGTCCATTGCCGAACGTCCACTTGAGACAGTCTTCCTATATCTATAGTCATGAGAAGAGTTCATTATGGTACAACGGGTAGGTCCCATAACATAAATAACAAATTCTGGGGTCAAGGAAAAATGAGAAAACAATCAAAATGGAATCTTAGTGTTGACTGGAATTTGATAACCACAGCAATTATCATTGATGACTTGATTACTGTCCTTAGTTGTAATCAGTACATGAGGAAAATTTAAAAAATTAGGCAATAGAGGAAGATTTCTAACTTTTTTTAGTCTGATCGAGTTCCAAAGGACAAAATGCATCACAGAAAAACATTTTTCCCTTTCTCAAAGATTTCTCTAATATTTTCTTTCTAAAATTTTTTCATTAACATGGTTTCATGTAAAATTCCTTGTGGGTCATCTGGGTCAAAAATTCCCTGTGGGTCATCTGGGTCAAAAATTCCCTGTGGGTCATCTGGGTCAAAAATTCCCTGTGGGTCATCTGGGTCAAAAATTCCCTGTGGGTCATCTGGGTCAAAAATTCCCTGTGGGTCATCTGGGTCAAAAATTCCCTGTGGGTCATCTGGGTCAAAAATTCCCTGTGGGTCATCTGGGTCAAAAATTCCCTGTGGGTCATCCGGGTCAAAAATTCCCTGTATGTTCATTCAGTTAGGTACAATACGTGATATATGCTTTGGGCGATCATGTCTCGAAAGAGACATGACTGACTGGGCAGAAGATTATCCCACAGTAGGTTGCCATTGCTTTCTGCGGTAGACTGCTTGCCAGCCAAGGCTATAGAACCCAATCTGTCCTATTCTTTAACCCATAACTGGAGGAAAGAGACAAATTAATACCTTTCCCAAGGGTATTTGTGCATAAGTGAATGCAAGGAATTCACTTACACACAAATACCTTTGGGAAAGGCAAAAATTCCTTGTATGTTATCCAAATCAACATATACTTGGTGAAGTTTGGAGAACACAATGGTCAAAATATTGTTACAGCAACAAACCTGAATGTAGATAACTCTTCATCATATAAATCCAGACACAAAAAAGTAATGACCCAATAATTTTCACGTATATATGTGATTATTAATAGTTAATATATCTTTTCACTCAGGTTTTCAGTTTTGGTTACTTATGGTTTTAAGCTACAAATTGTAAGTTATTTGTTGAGTCATTTCTTTATTCAATCGTTTATTTAGTGTTTTAGTTAAACTTTTGTTTTGTTTTGAAAGATATGATAATAATAGTTGCATATGACCAGCACAAATGCAATCTATGCATTTGGGCAACGTGACCAAATTGGCATGTACTGGTTTGCAATTGACATGAGTTTAGTCAATGCTTGGTACCTCAAAGCTGTAATCTTGGAATGGATTATACAAAACAAAACAAAAATAAATGCAAACTTAAATCTGGCCTGTTTTTATTTTTTATTTTTTTTTAAGAATAAAATCTAAAAAAAAATAAAAACCCTCAAAACAAATTTATTGTTTTTTATTATATATATATATATATATATATATATATATATGTAGGTAAACAGATCTGTCTGCAGATGACTATTTACACTCTCACACCCTGATTGAGCACTCTGGAAGAATGGTAGACTTTGAAAAACAGTAGCTACTCTGGCATCTATACATCGTTCATTCAGTAATGAATTCGAACACTCTCAGCTATTGGGCACGTATAATGATAATATATATGCTAAAAAGTTTGCCTCTTTCTACCGAGCGCCTGTTGCTCAGAGGTAGAATTGCCGACTGGTGCCAATTCAGTCGGGTTTCAATCCTGGATAAAAAGCAATTGGCTATCTAACCATACTGATGAGCTGTGATACAGTGAAACAGATCTGTCTGCGGATGACTATATATATATATAAGAAAGTGAAAGAACAGGTAGAGTAAAACTCACTGTTAAAGCATTTACTTTTATAAAGAGTGCTTGATACAAAGTAGAGTTTAATATTGTAATTTTTTTTATTAAAATGGTTTATAAATTCTTTTATAAACCATTGCAATATATATATATTGCAATTTTTATTAATGCAATGGTTTATATAGAAGAATTTATAAACCATTGTAATAAGTATCTTTGACTTAAGTAAAAAATTTCTGGCTTAATTCAGTGTACATAACATGTTAAAGTCAGCCTTCCTCTACCAAGAGCCCATAGCACAGAGGTAGAATTGCTAACTGATGTCAAATCGGTCGGGTTTCAATCCTGACTAGAGGCAATCAGATGTCTAACTGTACTGATGAGCTGTGATACAGCGAAACAGATCTCTCTGCAGATGACTATATTTATATATATTAAAAATGTGTGTGTATGTCTTTGTTGACTACATGTTGTTGGTTAGTGATGGGCAGTTTTACTGCCAGGCATCTAATTATCTAGATTTATAACAAAGAATAATATACTTAAGTAAACTCAATCATAATTTAAACAATTTGTGCAGATGTTTAAAACTGTGCTGGTTTCTCAAAATAATTGGTAATTTTGATTGGTTCATTAGTTTAAATTCATCAAGATGGAAAATAAGCAAAAAATAGACAAACGCATTTCACCACTGGAAAGGTGCACTTCAGAAATGCCAAATGCCAAAAGTCGGCCAATTAGTGATAATTAGTGGATGCTAAATTCTTACAATTAAGAGTGTCTATTCTTTCAAAACCAAAGAAAAACCAGAATTTGAATTGTTATCAAAATAGGACAGAATTTCCCAGTAAAATGCTTCCAGGTGCAAATTATTTCTACCTTATTTACCTGTTGTTCATGTGTAATAATTTCATACGGTTAGGCGTGATTGTCCTCGTAAAATCATTCAATTTAAAATTGGAAATAAAAGAAGAAAAAGATTTGTGTTGAAAGATCTTCATTTTCTGAAAAGCAGTTGAACAACAATCCAATGCTAACTATTCCCTACCCAGTTCAGAAGAAATAAAATTACAGGATGTTCACTCACTTATCATATAATGAGCAGAAAGTCAGGAAGCATTTTAAAAATGTGGCCTGAGCAACCACTTAGCAACCAATCAAAGGGAAAATTACTGAGATCTGTAAACATCTTCTCATAGTTATTCTGATTTTGTGTACTGGGTGACCCTTGAATTTCTGGTGATCATTTGCTTACCCACTCTTCATACAGGGTTTCTTTGGCAAAACATTAATTTACTCAGGTATACAAAGTTTTCTAAAGCTGAAATTACCAGTAAAAGACAGATTTCAGACAGTGGATGAGATTAAGGGGAACGTAATAAGATGGTAGATATATAAAGCAATTTAGAAAGCTTCCCAAATTATCTTCTATCTTTAACTTACATGGTAATTTTCTAAACGCAGCTTAGATGTGGCACAAGGCCAAAAGTAGGGGGCACCCAGTGAGGATTGAACTCACTACTCAATTGTAATGATTTTAGCAAGACAAGCTTGCTAACCATTACACCACCTTGAGGTGCCCCTATCTTTAACTTACATGTATAAAATTTGAAAAGGCTTATCTGTTCACTGTACACGGTCAAATCATTTTATGTACAGACTTTATAAGCTTACTTATTGGACTTAATGGAAAAGGTTTTACTATAAAAAAAGAAGGAAATGAAAAGATTTTTGTTCTTTATAGGAAAAGAAAGTCTATACTGTTTGTCTGTCATAAGTTTGTACGTGAACTTCTTTTCTGTCATTTGGATTTAACTTTAAGACCAATTATCATTTGTTCAGTTTCGGATTTCTCAATCTCCAGAAAAACTGAATATTTGTTTATTCTAAAAAATAATTTTACTGAACACTCACTTAACATATATGTGTGTGTTTACATTGTGTATATAACATGCTAAAATCTACCTTCCTCCACCGAGTGCCCATAGCTTAGAGGTAGAATCACTGATTAGATGTAGGATAATATGTATATTTATTAATATATATATATATATATATATATATAATACTGCTCTGTTCATACATTGAGCACTGTTTTATTAACACCTGAATAATAATACTATACATATGTACACTCTCCTCATATGTATATTTATTGATTTACGTCATATATATATATATGTGTGTGTGTGTGTGTTTTGAGGTTCCAGATAGTTATCTAAACATATATTGTGAAATATAACAGACAATGAATGTCTATTATGTTTAATGATGAGCTGTTCTAAACATTGTATTTTAGCTTTAATTTCTTGTGAAAATAAAGACAAAAATTGTCAAACATTTGGATATTTTTTTTTATTATGCTGGTCCTAAGCTTTCGGGTCACATGAGTCATCATCAGAGTGGTTGTAAGGACATTAGCATAAAGATATCCATCATCAAAGATGACATTATCTTGTGTTGACATAAAACTTTGCTATGCAACAATAACAGTCACCGAATAGCAGATGCAAGTCGTAAATTGGTAATGCGATTCTATGACGACACACCATGTGAGAGACCGAAATGTTAACAACAGAACCATATGTCCAAATGCAAGGTAATGTGTTGTGACTAGATTGAAATGTGATTTTATTGAGTGTGGGTTGCTTTGATTTAATGTAGATGGCTTCCAGGTTACTTTTACTGTATGCATGTGTGAGTATTATTGTGTTATTGACTAAAATCTGTCTAATATTATGTCCATGGCTGTTTTTCAAAGAAATGTTGTTTAATAGAACTCTGATCAGAAAGGTAACAGGTAAGTCTACTGGAGAGCGTGGTTGTAGTAAAACCAATATAAGTAGTGGGTTTATTATTAGTATCAGAGATACAATCTCTTAATGGGCATGTAAAATGATACACTACATTGGTTTTCTGTAGAGGATTTAGTTGTGTGTTTTTAGGGTTATTAGAAATATTATAATTTTTTGTAATATATGAACTTAATTTGTTTATTATTATTAATGGGTTTAACATTTTTACCTATTATGTTTTTGAGTGTTTCATCATGTTTGTAATCATTATGCATTTGGTTGCAATACTATAAGTTAAGTGTCATGTTTATTTTGACGTACACTATTATTATTATTATCAATATTGTTAGAGGTATAATCAGAAATTAAAGCCAAAATACAATGTTTAGAATGGCTCATGATTAAACATAATAGACATTCATTATGTTATATTTAACTATACATGTTATATATATAGTTAATGTCAGATTAACTAAATTACAATAATAATTTTATAAGCAGACATACTGTTTGCAATTTATTTAATCTGACATGCTCAAAAGAGAAATTGTTGACTAAATACACAGAAGTTTATATATATATATAGTGTGGACATACCTATCAGTTGCATTTAAGTTTGAAACAGACTCTTGCTATCCAGTATTAATACTCATGCCCACACAATTTATATTTATATATGCTTTGTCCCTGATATTGAGCACTCTTTTTTTTATATATATATCAGTCACTCATTTAAATGTCATCCATGATACATGCTTAGGCAAACATATCTCTTTCATTCCATGTCTGACTAGACAGAAGATTTTACTACCATAGGTTGCCATTTCTTTCTGTGGTAAACTGGTTGCCAACCAAGGCTATAGAACTCGATCAGTTCTGCTTTTTAATCCATAGCTAGAGAGAGAGAGGTGACGAATTAATACCATTCCCAAGAGTATTTGCACTTAAGTAAATGTAACGAATTCAAATGGAATTCGAACTCGGCTCTCTGATTTCTCATTCCGAGTCAATATCCACTGCACAACAACGCACATCTGTTTATACTTTGGTTTAATAGAAAAGGAACTAATTTTAATGTAACTAAACTAGTAGAATTGGTAGAATTCTTGAATACAATAGAGAATAACAGATTTAGTAACTCTTTTTGTTTACACTATTTATGTTTGGTCTGAGGTCCACATCTTTGTTGCTGTTAGCACAATGGCCGAAACATTATAATATCTGGCCTTCATCAGGTGAATATTATTTGTGGTAATCAACGGGGAATTCTGAACTAAAACTTTTATTTAATCTACAGAGGTAGACTGTTCTCGTTCCACTACCCATGTCTAAAGATATTTCATCTAATTCTTATTTTTTGTACTGCTCTGTTATTGATTGCCCTGTTCTTACTGAGTTCAAGTACACACTGCCCAACTCAGGGATTGAACTCAAGGCAAGCAATAACTGAACAGTTCTAAAAATTAGAACTAGACAATATGGCTCCAGATATGGGTAGTGGGATGAGAAGTGTCTACCTTCAGAAATTAAAGGCTTCAGTTCAGAATTCCTTGTAGGTTAACTGGGTTGATATAAACCTAATGAAGGACTGGGAGTACAACAACCAAATGTTGTGATAACAACAACAACAACAACAAAGATGAGGACAATAATCCAAAAATAATGGCAACCCTTCATCTTAGAGTTTCAAGCAGTAACTCATTCTTTTTGTTTAGTTTTGCATTTTTTCTTTTACTTTTTTTTATTTTTTTAATTTTTTTTTCAGTTGCTTAATCCCAACTGATGTACATAGTTGGAGATTTATACAAATTTGAGTACATTTGCTTCTAAACAAGAAAATTGCATCATATTATAAAATATATGAAAGTAAAAAGAAGTATTAAGTTAGTACAAATTATCAAGATTTTTTTTTCAAATTATCTGCAATATATTACTGTTTAAAATATTAATATTACAAGTTTTTGTTAACAGGTTTGTAGTAATATCATGGAACTATTTTTCTACATGCAATTTAAATCTAACCCCTTGGTGTAAGAATCGACAAGTAACTTTTCACTTCATGCCTAACATGCCTTAGAACAATACGTATATCCTCTTTATGCAAATATACGTCAAATAAATCTCAAATCATGTAACGATGTCTCTGTTGCAATTTACCACGGCTTAACACATCAACATCTTTACAAGGTTTACTTTTTTCCTGAGTGTTTGATGACTAAGGCCTTGTGCCATACATAATATAAGATTTAATTCTCATTGATATGTATCTAATGTTTCAAATAATTTATGTTGAATGTCAGTAGTTTTTCTTTTCTAAGTTGCTTTATAACAATGATTTCATACAGAATATATTTTCAGTAATTAATATTTTGTGGATTTTGATTTCAGAATTTTGCCTCAGCTTCAAGGTGTCTAATGGCAAAGTTTTATATCAGGGTCAAGAGTTAAGTCAATCCCATATCAAACACCGGTCAAGTATCTTTGTAACCTGTGAAGCTGGTTACACTCTCATTGGTACAGGCATGTTGACCTGTTCCTATGGCCACTGGTCACATAACATTCCACAATGTGTCCCAAGTAAGTAAAATATGTTAATATTCCTGTCAATTGTGTAATAACGATGTTTATTGCATTATTAACTAAACTGTGATTAAAGTTACTTTAACATATCTGCTTGTCATTAAATGCATCCAAGTATTTTCTTTCTTTCTTGTTTGATTTGTGGAGAAAAGACAGACAAAAAAATCCTCATCTTTGTTGTTATTATCACAACACTTTGGCCATTTTGTCTTTTAGCTTTCTTCAGGAGTCTGTCAATCCAAGTAACATTCAGGAAAAATTGAACTGAACTTTTTATTCAATTTATCAGAGTCGCTTGTTCTCATTCTGTTGTCCATGTCTAGGGGAGATAACTCGTTTTCTTCTTATGTAGTCCTGCTTAGTTTTTGCTCATCCTGTTTCCCTCTGAGACTGTATTGCCGGCCCAAGGATTGACTCCATGGAAGAAAAAAAAAATTAGTTATTTTTTGTTTTTTTTTAAATGCACTTAACAAAGATGGATGAATGGTTTAGCCAAAATAAACAGCAATTAAACAAAGACAGTATTATGGAAATAAAATTTAAAAAATCTGTCATTATTCAAACTTTTAATTTTAATGATAAAAAATAACATTAGTTAAAAGTAAAAATTATCATTTTCATCAAAGCAACTTTAGTGTTTTGTTTTTTCATAATAAAAAGTTATAAATTAAAATTCTTGTATTTTTTTTTTCATCTACAACTGAAATCAAACTTGAATTTACAGATAAATATAAGTTGGTGATAAATCTTTGTCCCTTTGCAAATAAGAATAATTATGAAAATGATTTTGTGTAATTTGATTTAATTTGAACATTGGCATTGTTTCCTTTTTTCAGAATTGTTTGCTCTTATCTTCAAATTAACCTTGTTTTTATTTTTTTTATTTTTGCCACCCGCAGGGGGCTGCCATGTACAAACTGTTTTGCAAGGTTCTGTGTCATATTTGGAAAAAGAATTGACAAATGCATGTTCCTCATTGCCCAATGGGTTAGTGTCCCACCGACATTCAGTTACTGTGTCTTGCCTGGAAGGATTCCACAGGAACGGTGCTGAGATCCTGAGTTGCAGCTATGGAAACTGGTCAGAAAGTTTCCCAAAATGTGAACCAAGTAAGTTTTCTTCTTTAACTGTTGGATATGAAATATTTTATCAGGATTTTTAATTATTAGATTGACATCTATATTAGAAAGTATGAGACTTGAAAGAAGCAGCATATAAGTTTGTTCTAAAAAAAACAACTATGTAACCTGAGTCTGGAATTTTATCTGTTAATCTTCCATAGACAACATTGATTGATGTGTGGCTTGGCTTGAGATATTCTTTGCTGGTCAGATTTGTTGAATTGTAAAATAAAATTCAATAACAGTCTGTAACAACAGAAAAACAAAAAATGACATAAGTTCAAATAATAAAGAAATAATGAAAATGATTGTGTTTATCCTTCTCAATCTTTTTTTACTTGTATATATTTTCTGTTATAAAAACAGATTAGCTCCATATATTAAAAAGGAATAGCAAAGGCACAAATGTTTTCAGTCACATCCTCTCTTTCATGTTTCTTTTAATCTCTCTCTCCAGAAAGAATTTTAATGGGTTGTTATTTTAACGACTTTTCATTCTTCCCTGCATTTCATTCATTGTCTCTTGATATTCAGTGTGTCTCCACACACACACACACATATATATATATATATATATATATATACACACACACATTGTCTCTGGATATTCAGTGTGTCTCCACATATATACATATTTTTTTTTAATTAGTTTTTTGAATTATTATTAATTTGCATTCACTTATCGTTGTATGTTATCTTCATTATTAGGATAATTTTTTTTAATTATTATTATTAATTTTTTTTTTTATTATTATTACTTTAAGGTTTCTAAATATTAGTTTCTTTATTACCTTGTTATTATTACTACCAATATGTTTTACATAATAATATAATACTGCTATTATTATTACGATTAGAATTATTAAGAAAAGCTAACAATTAATTTTTCTAGTAAAAATTCAAACCCTAATTTTTAATTTTTAAATTTGAATGTCATGCATCTAAAAATAGACAACTAGCAACCCAAGTTAATATTCATTGTTTTCCTTAATGACAGCTTTTTGTAAATCTAGGCTAAGAACCCTGCATGATGCTAAAATTTAACATGTTAAGTTAAACTCCCAATAAATAGCTGTATTAGAAAGTTCCCAATACAAATTGCCTGGCGATACAGAAAAGATCAAAATCATGGTCACATATCTGGCTGATCACCTAAACTTAAATGTATAGATATATTTATATTTTTCTTTCCTGGTAGCATGACTGAGTTTCATACACAATGCAATCAGCAGGTGCTGAATTGAATTCAGCACCTTAAGATTGCATTCTGCATGAAAATACAAGTCCTACTAATGGTTAGGAAAAATATGTATATTCATTAATATGTAGTTTATAGCTCTGTTATTTTGTATTTTTATTTTATTTTAACACACTACTCAGTGTGCAATATTGTGTGTGTTATATATATATATATATATATATATATATATACACGCACACAGTCATTGTTTCTTGATATTCAGTGTGTCTCCATGTGTGTATATATATATATATATATATATATATATATACACGCACACACATTGTCTCTTGATATTCAGTGCTTATCTCTCTCTCTCTCATATATATATATATATATATATAGTTTGTCATTTTGCTGTTTGGTGTTGTCTATAGAATTTCATAGACTCTCTAACAATTACTCTGCACACTCATAAGACGATTTTCTTTCACTTAGTTTTTTTCTTTTTTTCTTATTCTTTTTCTTACTTCATTGAATGCTTGATTTTTACTTGATATCAACCTTAACTGCATTGTTATAAAAGTAGATTTTGACTAATTTCAAACCAGTTTTATTTTTACTGATTTAAATATTCCACATTGTTGCAGATATCAGTACTTTGTTTGTGTGGTGTGTTGTTGATATATATTACATATTCATGGGCTCATAGAACATTTATCCCACAAACAATATTGGCAGACTCATGTGAGTCTGGTAAAAATAACACAAAACAATGACTTTAGAACAAATGGTAATTATATACATGTATTAACAAAAGTAAATGCATGTGTCCAAAGTGAAAGGAAAAAACATTGAACTCCCTGTAAGAATGTGCTTGTGTATGGAACACATGGGTGTATGTGTATGGTCATGTCAAGAGGTCATCATAGAAGCATGATTGCCCCCAGTCGCAGTGTTCTTTATCTACATTCAACTACATCTGAAAGCAAGACGCAACAAAATTGAATATGCTTGCCTTTTTATTGACTTAAGGAACTCTCCTTGATGTGCGTTCTTGGCAAAACCAAGTGGAGTAACCTATATAAATTTACAAATATTGAAAATATATATAAGGATATATTGAAATAGCCTGGCTATATATTTATTACAGGGGATTGATATACTATGGCATTTGAAATGCTTCTTCATTTCTATAAATTATATTCACTTTTTATAAGAGCAGCTTTTTCCAAGTAAAAACTGTGATCATGAAGGCTTTAGTGGCACACATCTGAAATGAGTTTTGTTTAAATTTAACTCCTTTTATATTGATATAATTGTTTTTTGAAATCACATGCTGTTTTGCCAACATATTTTGGGGTGACATTGTTTATGGTTTGTAAAAAATAAAAAATCTATATTATTAATATGAAATGGGATTCACATTCAGTAGATGAAGGATTGATTTTTACCTTAATTGTATTGGATTACAATCTTTTAATGTAATTACAATTACATTACAAGAAGGCGGTTGAAATGGATTGGGCATATGCTTTGAAAAGATCCACAGTCAATCACAAGAACAGCACTGCACTGGACCCCAGATGGCAAAAGAAAGAGTGGAAGACCAAGAACAACATGGAGAAATACGTGAGAGAATGAGATGAACGCCAGGCAGTACTCTTGGGGTTTATTGACTAGTCTGGCCCAAGATAGGCAGGGGTGGAGAGGCTTTGTTGCTGTCCTATACATCATTGGGTGTAACAGATGATGATGTATTAATTTTAGGGGATTAATTGATATGAATTGAGATTCATATTCAGCAGCTGAAGGCTTGATTTTTACTTTAACTGTTTCATAATTTAAAATAAATTAAAAAAATATAAAAAATGTCCTACTTCAATTTTTTTATTTCTATATTTTTATTATCTTGTTGAGAAAAGACACAGGCATTTCTGAAAATTCTAATTTTTAACAGATTTCTCATCATGCTTCTGTTTGGTCAAAAGGCCAACTAATATAAAATTAATATTATTTTTATTATCATTAATATTTTGTTGTTTGCTTTAATCTCTTAATAAAATTAATAATATATATATATATATATATATATATATAATATTAACTATAGTAATAACAATACCAATAGTAACAGAACTAACTCTGCCAAAACTAGGATCAATTAAACTATAATTTAAATCATCTTGTACAACCCACTGAGAATGAACTCGGAGGGAAAAGAAGGGGAAGTAAAAAAAGAAACAAACGAAGTACATGAACAAAAAGTCAAGCACTCGTAAGAAAGAAAAAAAACCCAAGATGAAAACCCTAACACTAAAGCGCTCAATACAAAAGTAGAGCAAACAAAGACAGAAAATCTAAGCAAGAGCCAACAACCTACCACGGTTTCGCCCTACAGCTCATCAGGGAAATTGGCTGATTTCCCTGACGAGCCATAGGGCAAAACTGTGGTAGGTTGTTGGCTCTTGCTTAGATTTTCTGTCATATATATATATATATATATATATATATATATATATATATAGTCACTGTTATTCAAACATACTAATGTTACTGACATATACACACACTTAATTCGTCTATAGTTTAGATATGCTTATCACGCATTATTTTCACTTCTACTTACATTCATAATAAACATCTAATATTTTTATTACTTATTGGCACACACACTTAAACAGATACAATTTCTTTTTCTTCTACATTTAATATTAATCCATTGTTTTCTCACACATGGCATGTATCTGACCAATGAAACCATATTTCAATCAACATACTGTCTCTTAGATTTTTATATCCTTCATCTTTAAATAATCTCTGAAGAACTTGTTTAAGTGAAACATGTTAGATTAAAGACACTTTTTTCCTACTTGTTTTTTACTTACACTATTCATCTTGTCGGATTCAGATCCATATATTCAACTTTTCCAATCTTTTCACTTTTCCTTTTTTTTTTTTTTTCAATTGGAGTAGATAGACTGAACTATCGCCCAGTTCACACTCCACCCATGTCTATTGAACAGGTGTAGAGGCTCATCCCTTGTTCCCTGTTTAGGATGTGGTTTCCGGCTTTCTCTTTTCCAATCTTTTCACTCTTACATAGCCCCCTGCACACCAGTGGCCTTACCGCCTTGCCTGGGGTGATATGATTAAAAAAAAAAATATATATATATATATATATATATATATATATACAGTACTGTGCAAATGTATTAGGACAAGAACTATTTTTTAATCTTTTATGAGGCATCAAAATAAAGTTTAAAATGACCCCTGCCCTATCACTTTTGCACACTACCGGTAGTGTGCAAAAGTATTAGAACAGGGGTGATTTTCCTAAAAACCTCACTGAAATTAAATACAGGGTGAAAAGTCAAACCTTTGTCATAATTATTTAACTAAAAAAGAAGAGAAAGGAAGGCTTCGGAATTTGAATTGGCCCCCCACGAAGCCCTGATCTCAATCCTATTGAACATCTATGGGATATTTTTGATAAAAAAATTGATAAATCTAATGTTACTTTGCAAGACACACTTTAGGAACAAATACAAGCTGCTTGGTAGGAGATACCATTAGATACATTGAAGAAGCTTGTGATGCCTGGCGGAATGAAGGCTGTGATCAAAGCAAAAGGCTATTATACTAAATATTAAATTTATTTTCTAACAAGTATTTTTTTGTTAAAGCATTTGTTGAGTAAATCAAATAAAATTACCTTAATAAAATTGTTTATTTTCTGTTAATATGCCCCAGAAAAGATAAAATAGTTCTTGTACTTTTGTATAGTACTATATATATATATATATATATATATATATATATATATATCCCATTTTCAATTTTGGATAATATTTGATCATTTATTCAAACAAATATTCACATAAAATTTACCTTGTATGAACATTATCAGGTGACAGTTGATTGACAGCTGATTTTAAACACTGAATGATTTTAAGTACCTTTTATGAAATGATTTTTTAATTTTTATTTATACAGATGGTTGTCATGTGCAAACAATTCTTAAGGGTAAAGTTGTTTCAGCTTCTGGTGCTTCAGTGTCAACTGTGTCTCATTCTCAACAAGTGTCAATCATTTGTGATGAAGGCTATGAACTTCCGAAGGAAAATAAAACGCACAATATTTACTGTTACTATGGCAACTGGACTGCTAGCTTTCCTTCATGTGTTTCAAGTAAGTATCAACTGTGAAGCTAATATATATATATATATATTTATCTATTTATAAAAGAAAACTCAACATATTTAGATAAGTTATAAATTATAATTCATTTCTATGAGCTAAATTAGCTCATTTAGCTCATAGAAATGAATTATAATTTATAACCACTCTGAATGTTGTGTTGAGTTTCCCTTTATATATATAATATTGCTCTGGATAACATCCATTGAGCTTTCTATATAGATTTAACACTTAACATTTTATATTAAGTAGATCTTGCTGGATTGTCCTTGCTATTCATGGACTTGACATCTCTCTCTCTCCCCCTATATATATATATATTTCCATTTGTAAATGAGTTATTACACGACCTAGGTTTCTACCATGAGGGGTGTCTTCAGGTGATTTGCAATAACTGATTTTACCATTTACCGTTTTTTAAAGAATGCTCTTAAAATATTGAATGAAAGAACAGAATGCTAAGGGTAATCATACTAAAAAATACCTATTAGGTTCATACAGCCATGGGTGAAAATGTTATAATTTCTTGTAATTTAAAAAAAACATCCCTGCCACATGCACATTCAAAAAACCACCATTACGTAAATGTTCTTAAAAAAAAAAATACAGTAAACAGTAAAATCAGTTATTGCAAATCACCCAAAGACACCACTCATGGTAGAAACCTAGTTTGCAGAATAACTTGTTTACAAATGGAAAATATTCAAAAGTTCTACAATATAATTGTATTGAACACTTTTTAATACAAATGTGCACTGGTCTAATTTTATTACATGCAATAATTAAACAACATATATATATATGTATATATATATATATATATATATATATATAAACAGTAGCTACTCTAGCATCTACGCATCGTTCATTCAGCAATGAATTAGAACTCTCTCAGCTATTGGGCGTGTATAATGATAATATACATGCTAAAAAGTCTGCCTCCTTCTACCGAGTGCCTGTAGCTCAGAGGTAGAATCGCTGACTGATGATTTTTAACAAAATGAATCAAAATTGTTGATAATTCTTGCTACCACTACAAAAATTTTTTTATTTCTGTTGGTTAAATATTTTATCATCTTTTAAATGTTTGTGATAATATTTATATTGCGATTGGTTAAATTTCTTTCAAATTTGGCAATGAGTTAACCAAATAGATTTTAGTTTGGCTTTTACAAACACTTACGTTTTCAAATTAAGTAAAAATTATTAATTATATTTTTAGAAAATTGCATCGCTGACATTGTACAAAATGGGCACGTGCTGTTTGGGGTTGAAGAACTGAAATTTTCCACAGCCAATCTGAGTGCTCTTGAAGTGCCACATGACCATCATGTGACAGTCAGGTGTGATCAGGGATTCAACTTAACTGGAACAACCAAATTAACATGCAGTAAAGGAAAATGGTCAGAAACATTTCCAACATGTCAGCCAAGTAAGTCTGAAACATTTTCTTGTTGAGTTTTACATTCGGTTTTAACTGTTTATCAAAGTCTATGTTCTCGCTCAGTGGCACAAATGGTTTTTTTCCTATAAAAATAATCTATAAAGTTGCTACGGTGTTGATTTTTAAGTGAGAGGATTTGGTAATATAAATCTTTCTGTAGATATTCTGTTCAGTTTTAAGGTTTATGGTTTGATTCAAGGACTTGAATGCCGTAGATCAGGCATCTCAAATAAACACCCCACACTTTAATTTTATGAGATTGAGTTTAAGATGTTTGCTGTAAATTTTATTTCTTAGAGTGTATCAAAAATATATATATATTTTTTTTAAATCATGGGAAACCTTTCTTGAGATGCTGCATATTTTTCTATGTTTATGTAATGCTCCACAAATGGTATCTTTTAATGAACTAAGTTTTTCTAAATGTTTTCAAAAGCTGCTCTTTGGCTTTTCCTCTACATTGCATCTTAAAGCGTCATAATTGGCAAGTGACTGTAGTTCACTTACAAGAGACAAATCACTTCTGGTAAAATACTTAATCCAGTTTTGGGTTTATAATCAGATTTAGTTTCATTTTACTTTGCTTCTCTATTCTGCAAGCCGCATCTATGATTTTAAGTCCTTATTTAAAATAGTTCATCAACATTGCCAAAAACTCAATACACGTCCCTGCCATTATAACATTTGAAAGAAAAATAGTTGGACAGTATTGATAATGATATATAAAATATAATATACTTGTCTTTTTAGATGTGTACATGAAATAAGCTTTGAAGTAAAGGGCTGCTAAAAAACAAACAAATACTTTCGATCTTGATCTCTGATTTGCCTGGAACAAGATTAAAATAAAATGAAATAAGAGGTATCTAAAAAGAATTTTAGGTAGGCATAGCAGCTTCAAAAATCAACATTGAAAATTCTCTTAAAAATTGATAATGCCAACATATTTTTCTGATATTAAAAAGAACAGCCGCATCACCAAATGGATCTGCTGATAGTAAAATGGGTGTATATCATTCATGTATATCTTCATTTAGATCTAAACTTATTTATAAATGGAACTTTGTCTGTGTGTGTGTGTGTATATCCGTTACCTATAGACTCTGAAACGGCTGAACCAATTTTCTTGAAAATTTACTCAGTTGTACTATAAGCATCTGCAAGTGTTCTTAGCTAGGTTTTGTGTCAATGTACCTCCGATAAATATTGAAAATCGATAATCGAAAAAATCGGGTTATAGAAGGAGTGGTCCGATTTTAATCAAATTTGATACACTCATAGACAAAGACATAAGAAACGATATTCAGAAGATTCAAGGTTGCAGTTCTGACAATAGTGAAGAAAATCAATAATATATATATATATATATATATATATATATATATATATATAAAAGGCAAGATGTTTGTGTGTGCCTGTTTATCTGCCTGTATGTCTGTATTTTTTCAGCCCTTTATTTTAGTTTTTGCTTCAGGTTTGGCTCTAAGTAAATATAATTGTAGTTCTTAGTCTCAGCCATAATACCATTTACTCAGAGGACTTATTTAGCCTTCAAAATTCAGTTTATGACAAAAAAACTTATTTGATATCGATACCAGGAAATCAAAATTTGACTTACCTCCATTCATTTTTCTCTCAGTCTAACGGTTTCACTTTAACTGGAAACATACCAACGTCCAAATAGTCTGAGCTCCAGGACCATGGATTAGTTTTAAAGCTTTTATTACACTCGAGCAACGCCGGGCTACACTGCTAGTCTTTATATAAATCAGCATCAGAAGATATCTTTTTCATAAGCTGGTTAACTAGAAAGATGGATGATTCCTTATTGAGTGATTAGGAGAATATCCTAAAAGATGGAATCCAGTTGAGGCTGCCAGTCAGTCAGTGAAATACCATACAGGATACACACTTTGGGCGATCATGTCTTGAAAGAGACATGACTGACTGGGCAGAAGATTATACCACAGTAGGTTGCTATTGCTTTCTGTGGTAGACTGGTGAATTATGTTAGTATATTAATAAGTAGTAATTAGTGGGGGATTAGTTTATTATTTCATGATAATAGAAAACCAATCCCCCACTTTATGCCATGTAGATCCCTTAATCATGATTTAAACTATTATATTCAGTCAGTCAGTTAAGTGCCAGTACATGATACACGCTTGGGCGATCATGTCTCAAAAGAGACATGACTGACTGGGCAGAAGATTATCCCACAGTAGATTGCTATTGCTTTCTGCGGTAGACTGGTTGCCAGCCAAGGCTATAGAACCCAAACTGTCCTATTATTTAATTCATAACTAGAGGAAAGAGACAGATTAATACCTTTCTCAAGGGTATTTGTGCATAGGTGAATGCAAAGAATTCAACTGGAATTCAAACTCTGCTCCCCAATTTGTAGTTCTGACATGTTAGTGTTATAGTGAAACATCCTGCCATTCCCAAGAATAGAATGCTCTACTTTATAAAAGACGGTAATGAGCGGTACGATGAAAAAGGTCTTAGGCGAAGACATTCACTATTTGATGGTTGATTTCGCTCCAACCCGTGGCTTGCCTAGATGTGTATTATTGTTAATCGTACCTTAGTTCAATATATCTGTATTTCTTATTCCTGGTGTGAAGTTCCATTCTTCAACTGATCTTTTTATACTGTATTCCTTTTTGGGATATATCAGTTAGATAAAATTAAACTAGATTTTGCAACAAATTCCAAAATTGGGATTTTTTTTTTTGTTTTTTTGTCCATTAACATCAGAGAGCTGTAGAATCAAGACTGTACTTCCATGGTGCCACAACTGTGATGGAAAACATTGATTTTGCCCGGTTCACACTCCACCCACGTCTATTGAACAGGTGTAGAGGCTCATCCCTTGTTCCTTGTTTAGGATGTAGTTTCCGGCTTTCTCTCTTCTAATCTTTTCACTCTTACGTAGCCCCCTGCACATTAGTGGTGTTACCGCATTGCTTGGGGTGATATGATTAAAAAAAAAAGAAAAAAAAAGAGCGTCAATATTTTATTGTCTGGCCACATTTAAAGATCTTCTCAGTCGATTTTGCCATTCTGATCTGAAATATCTACTCTTCTTTCCTGTCAAGAATTCTTTTGAGCTTTCCGATGTTGTTGACAATTTTTTTGTATAATTTCTTCATGTGGCTTCTCGTCATCAAATAGCATTTAGTTGTCATACAGTTTCTCGTTATTCATTGCTCAATCTTTTTGCCACTCCTGTTGACGAATTTTATCAGCTTCTCTTCTCTGCCTGGCAATATGAACACTCATAATGACAATTGATTAGTCACAAATCAAAAAAAAAAAATTATGAAAGTCGGCTCTCTGTGTAGGGCCCGGAAGTTTTTCCCGCCTGAATCTATCCTGTACATATATAAATCTACCATCCACCCATGTATTGAATACTGCTGCCATATCTGGTCTGGTGCCCCTGCTACTCTCCTTGGGCTTCTTGACAAAATACAAAGGAGAATCTGTAACGTGGTTGATACTGACTTGGCAGACCGGCTGCAACCACTCTCTCACCGGTGTGATGTGGCTTCCCTGTGCCTCTTCTACAAGTACTTTCATGGCTTCTGCTCCGATGAACTTAGATCACTGGTGCCACCTAAGCACGGATTTGCACGAATTTACATGAGATACTAGATTAGCAACTAGGTCCCACTCTTTTACAGTTAAACAGATAAGATGTAACCATAATTTCTACTCCAGCAGCAGCTTTTCTTGCGCTTCCCGCCTGTGGAATTCCCAACTACAATCTCCAGGTGTTTAAATGTAAGGTCAATAGACACCTCCTATCACACTAACTTCCAATTATTCTCAGAACACTCTCATCTACCCAACCCTCATTCTCAGTATCCTTACCCGCCTACCACCCACCCTCTGACATTTCCTATATTTAACCATCCTTCCTCCACTCTATGTAGCCCCCTGCACAGTAGTGGCAGTGAAATGCCTTGCTCGGGGTGAAATGCTTATAAAAAAAAACAAAAAAAAACTTAGTGGCTTCATATATTTATCAAGACCAGAGTGTAATATATGTATGCTACTTAAACACTTGTGGTGTATATATTTGTTATATTTGTCAACACATTTGAAGTAAAATTATCCTGTTGACACTAATATCAAATATATAAACAATTAAATATAAAGGGAAAATTCAAAAGAGGCTTGAACCCTGATACAAACCTCTGGCCAGAAAATGTATTTACTCTTTTTGAAATATATAAGAGAAGGAACAAATGAACTGTGCAAAGCTAAAATGTCTTTCACTGATGGTGACAGACAGATGTTGTCACACAGAGTTCATCATGGTGTCTTTCTCCTTCTTCCCAATACTACACTGGGCACAGATATCAAATTACTTAACCTCAGTTTTGAATATCAGTCAACCTTCCCTACTCACCCCATACACATTTTTCAACAAAGAAAGATTGACCTTAATAAGACATTTCCTAAGCCATTTTTATTTTATTAAACTGCTTCTACTCTACAGTAATATAAATAATTTTATTTTAAATTTTGTATTTGTTATGGGACCTACCCTTTTTGGACTATAATGAACTCTTCCTATTATGAATAATATGCCTCTCCAGGTGGAGTTGAGTTGAGTCATCCTGGTCTAATATTTGACAGTCAGACTGATGTGTAACACTCTTGTATTTGTTTTCCGTTTTAATATATATGTTTCACTAATTCCCGAGTTCAAATTTTCTTCTGGACCTATTCTTATCTATTTTCATGCTAATAAGATCTTTGTTTCTTGCTGTCTATTTCCTTCATTACCATCACAAGTAACTTTTATTGTTTGGCCTCAGTATGAAATTGTGATGGATGGACAGCTGTGGTTCTTATTATAATACACACACACACACACACACACACACACACACACACACACACACATATATATATATATATATATATATATATATATATAGCACTAATAAATCCCAGGAAAAGATTTGGTAAGTGATCTGAATGGATCTTAGTAATATTAAATTAAATATTAAAAATGATCCAACCGAGAGCTTGATGTGAATTTAAATTTACAGAGCAAATATTAATTCCACATATAAATTCAATTTATTTCATTTGGAGATTAACCATTTCAACAGGATTTTAAAACACTATTTACATTATTTGGACTATTGTCTTCATCTTCGTTGCCATTTTCATGACATTTTGACTATTAGTTATTTGTTTATCACTGCTGTAGCCCAGTATTAAACTCACAACTCTTTGGGTCAAGTCACTGGAACTAACCAATGTCTATATCCACTAGGATACAAATACAGAAGGATTTTTAAAAAATGCCACTTCTGGTAGCCATGATGTTATCTTTTTTTAACTTAACTAAGTTATTTTGTTCACAACACGCTAGGTCAAGTTACTGGAACTAAGCAATACCTATATGGAGGTAGAAAGGAGAGAACCGTCTCCAATGGAATGAGGTTAAAATAATTGATAGAGAACACCATTGGAAACTACGTAAACTTAAGGAATCAACACATATGCTGGGCTACAAAAATCTCCTGAATCGGCCAATCATAGAAATGAATACAATATGGGAACCAGTAATACAGAGTGTTAAAGAAAATCATTTGTGTCAAAGATTGAAATATGAGCTTTGGTAAAAAAAAAAAAAAAACGGTTACTAAAACAGTAGGTTTATAAGTCCTCCAAATTCATACACTGGTATTCTCAAGGACACATGTTCCAATGAATATAGACATTGGTCAGTTCTGGTGAGTTGACCCAAAGAGTTGTGAGTTCAGGCTACAGCAGTGGCGAACAAATGACTTAGAAAATTAAGTCAAAGGGAGATAGCTACATGGCTATCAGAAGTGGTATTGCACATGGAAAAGAAGAATGATATACCCCAGTGATCAAAATAAAGGGTTTGGTTCAAAGTTCCTAGCACCTGAGGAAGGCCAGAGCATACAATAGCTGAAACACCTTAAAAATAGCAATAAAAATGAGGACAACAATCTGAACTTATATAAATAATTTAAATACTACCTCATCTCAGAAGTATAGACAAAGAAAGATTATCAAAACAATTTATCATTTTTTTTAATTCCCAATAAAATCTCTAATAAAAAGAATGAAAACTGGTTAACCTTTTTTTTTCTTCATTTTGTCTTTCGCTTTTTATGCTAAGCATGAAAATTCTTCTTTCTGCAGGTGGTTGTGCTGTTCTTTTAGTTGAGAATGGTAACATAAAACAAATGGAGTCCAATGTTGTCCTCTCAGACTGGGGACAAATAATTTCTCATGAACAACACATAAACATCTTCTGTAAGACCGGATATGAATTAGCTGGGGCAAACAATTTGAAATGTCTTTTTGGCAAATGGTCAACAGAGTTGCCTGTTTGCAAACCAAGTGAGTAATTTTATTTTAAGAATTTCATTCCTCTATTCTTTGTTTTATTTTTGCTGGGTATCACGTCATGGTGTAATGACAAGCAAGCTTGTTTTGCTTGAACCTATTACAACTGAGTAGTGAGTTCGATCCTCACTAGGTACCCCATAATTTTGGCCTTGTGCTACATCTAAGCGGTGCCTAGAAAATCTACTATTCTTTGTTTTACTTTTGCTTTTTATAAAATAAATCAAATTGTCATTTTTCTTTAATTTCAATATAAGTCCTTTACCATGAATTTTAAAATTTAAAAGATGAAAACGGTCTTGATAAATATACTTGTAACTTGTCAAGTAAATGAAAGTTTTGATATCGTAAATATAAGAAACATTTAGTGTTACACGCAGCTGAGGATAAACGGATGATGAAGTCCTAGTTTTGAACATCATTGTTCAAAATCCTGGTTTTTTTAACAAGGTTTTAGCAGTTACCACAAGCACAGGTTAGAAATATACAACTGTCTTAGCCATCAAGGTCAGCCTAGTCAGGCACAAGGTCCTTTAAGTGATGAATCTACTTAAGATTGAACTAACCACAACAGTAATAGTTTATCAAACTATCTTGTTTGTCATTGACAAAGAGTTCAAAATATTTATGAAGCAAAATTTAACTTTCTGGAATGAGGGTTATTATCTGTATTATTTCATCTCAGACTATTATCCTTCCTTGTCCCTGTGAGATTCTGACAAAGTGGATTAATGTGCTGAATTTGGTAACATAGTAATTATGGGTTCAATCTCTTGGGCAGGTACTG
This sequence comes from Ascarosepion bandense, assembly GCA_037127315.1. Classification (NCBI taxonomy): domain Eukaryota; kingdom Metazoa; phylum Mollusca; class Cephalopoda; order Sepiida; family Sepiidae; genus Ascarosepion; species Ascarosepion bandense. The sequence goes on from JBBBDQ010000434.1 coordinate 2,535,725, forward strand.
CAGACTGACTCATTGTAAGCAGGACAATCAATAACTGAACAGTATTAAATAAGACCTGGACAAGATATTCCTAAGAATGGTCAGTGGAACTTGAGATTAATTTAATCATTCAGTTCAAACCTTAAACTCCTTGATTCAGGCCAGAGGACGGAACAGGTAAAACATTGTGGTAATTGCAAGAAAGATTAGGACAATAATTTGCATTTAAATGTGTAAATAATCATAGCTTTGTTTAAGATAAAGCCATAGCAGTCCACTGTGGATTCAATTTATTTCAGTATTGACTTTGGCTGCCACTGCATTATTTTTCAATGTTGACATGTGAGCTGATTCCATGGAGATGATCTTTTATGAAAAAGAGGGAACTTTCTTTTGTAGAACTCTTGGTATGGTGAACTGGTCTAACTTTTGGGGATCACTTCTATTTGCATCTTAAGACTGACTAAATCTGTCTGCAGTGTTGGCATGAAAACCTCTCCACTTTAAACTTTTTATAGTGAAAAGATACATTGTGAATGTATTGGTGCTTACCACACCAGAACATTATCAAATTATGTAAAGGATGAAAATAACTTTGAAAAACCAATTTGTCAATATTTGTGTTTTTATAACTGAATGGTCTTTTGTAGCAGACACAAGGAGATACTTGTGGTCACTATAAAGGGATATTAAAAAAGACATTAAATACTGTCCACCAATGATTGCAGTTATTTTAACAGTTGCAAACAACAATTACTCTGCCACTTAACATGAGTCCTTAAATATCTACTGACCTCATGTGTATTCATTAAACATTTGCATTAAAGAGTTCTGTTATGTATAAGCACTTCTCATAATGCAAATAATCGCCAGCATATGAAACACATAAGATAGTTCATTTAGCTTCAGCTAAGTGAGTTGGGATTTCATCACAGACTGATAAATAAGAAAGTTTAGTTAATTTTCCATATATTCCAGTATTTATTTCCAGGAGGAATTGTTTCTGCTTTTTTTCTTATCTTGATATTTAGTTGACTCCAGAAATCAAACTGCAGTATATTACAAAAAGTTTTTCTTTCTTTTAGAGAGTTGTGCAGTTGTTCCAGTCAAAAATGCCCACCTTGCCTATCCTGATAGCAAGAATTCTGCTTTTGTGGAACATGGCAAGTTTTTGCAAGTCACTTGTGATCATGGTTTTACTCTTCTTGGATCAAAGAAGGTCAAATGTTCTGAGGGATCTTGGTGCTCAACATTCCCCGTATGTGAACCAGGTTTGTTAAAACATTTGTATATCTATTAGGTACTGTTTGTTATAATATTTTAGTTGTATATTAGACTTGTATTGTGATAATTCCCTCAGATATCTATCAGGGGGGAAATAAAAGCAAGAGAATTATATCTGTAAAGATGTGCATAACCTAAAAGCAGCAAAGAGATTGTATAACATTTGTTAAGCCAAATGAATGTTTTTGAATATTAAAGATTGTCCAATACAAGCTTTGTGAGTCCTTCCAGGTAGATACTAACTGAAGTATGTCATATAAGTGTAAGATTATGCGGATAAGGAGGATAGACAAAAAATGACCTTTGCCTTAAAGATGCTAATATTGTAGTGCTTAAGGAAGCACCCATATGAGAGTCTGTTCCACAAAGTAAAAAATTCTTGCAAAAAGCAGCAAACTTTCTTCTTATATTTAAAACACTGGGGACATGAGAGCGATTCAACTTAAAGTAGCATGGAGTATCTTCACTGTAAAGGTATGAACTGGAAAGCTAAAGAATGGAGCACTCATCTGAACATTTGTCATAGGAATAGCGATAGACTTGATAGCTTAATCATTTAAAGTTGATCATTTTTAAAATAATTTTCATTAGAAATGAAACAACAAAAGCTTAAAAAATTTGTAAGAAATTAATTTTATTTTAAAAAATTTTGAATAATTATTTTCTGTGACCAGAGCACAACAGTCAACTTGTGAACTACTCATTCCTTCTCTAGAAATGTTTATCATTAGACAAAAAATCAGTTTCACTTTCAAGTCTGGTTCATTTCAAGAAACCAGTGCATTAGTTGCAAATAATTCTGAGCAGCACTTGCATATTTCTGTTACCAGAATTAAAGAAAAGAAATTGCTAGAATAACTAATTTACTGGTTAACTATCAGGTGAGATTATTTCCAGTAGCATGAAAACTGTCTTTCAAAGAAGAAACTTAACTCTTAAGGTTAGATTAGTGTTTTTATTCAGGGAACAGAAGTAGGAATATTCAGTGCTTACAATAAATTGAAATTACAAAAAAATGCATTGAAATTTTCTTCTGCATTTTTTATATTGCTGATCTGGATATAAATACAATTTCTACTCTGAACACCAGCCTTAATCCAATAAAAAGAAACTGCTCATGATATGATTTTGAGTAGTTTATGGAATTTAAAGGTTGTGTGTATTTTGTGCTTGTGAACATGTGTATGTAAACAATTAAGAAGACTACAAACATTTCGGTTTCTACATTTATTTCTGACTGTTTATTTTTTTCTTATAGAAACTTTAGTGAAATAAAATTCTTAATGTTTTTTGGATGTTTTCTTTTTGGTCCATGAATTAGAAAAATGAAGTATATGCATTGTATGATTGAGCTCAAGTCAGCCTTGTGCAGAGTTAAAACAACCAGAATTGTTTCAATCCACTCATCGCCCTTAATCCGACCTTGCTTATTTCTTTTCATGAAAGCTTCCAAGATAAAACCTCAATTCTAAGAAAATGATAATTTAAAATTAAATATTTACCTCCAAAACTTACATTTTCAAACTTCATATAATAATTCATTCATCTCTTTAACTCTTAAAGAAAACCCTGTGAGGTGAGATGCTTAACCAATTCAGAGTTGATGAGAACCTCTAGTATTTTTCAAAAGTAAAATAGAAGAATCAGATGGTTAGCTCAAGTTTAGCAATTACAGAAGAGGATTTCTAACAAGCAGGAAGCAGCAAGGTACTTATTATACAGTTTAGAGGGGAAAAGAGCCAGTTTGGGACCATATTTCTTAAGGACTATTGCAGGGATGCCACCAAGACTACATGTACTGAAGGGATCTAGTTTATAGGGGTTATATGTACATCACTCAATAAGGACTCTGTTCTAAGTGGAAATTTAGTCAAAGCAAGTAAAGTTTCTTATTTGGAAGACAGCTTTTGTGCTGCTAGAAATAGACTAGACATGAGAAAGAGAAAATATTTTTACTTTGACTCACTATTTAAAATGTTGATTACTTATACTAAAAGAACTAACTGAGTAATAGACACAAGAATCTGTACAAATATTTAACAGAAATATTTGAATGTGTGTTAATTGATGAGTGTAATATTTCTTAGAACTTAATAACTATAAATGCTTAAAAATTGAATCTTTACAGATTAATAATTTGGTGTTTTTAAATGCTGTATAATTTTTGTCTTTCTCCATAAATTACAATTTAATTAACTTATTTTAATTTGGTTTCCACTTATAAATCATATTGTATTTTCTGAACATTCAGTTAAAGTTATTTTATTTTGTCTGAAATGGATTAATCAATAGAATCTATTCTAGTAATGTCTGTAATTTGAATCTGCTTAAGTTGTTCATTTTGTAAAATCTTAATTTATATTGATTTTTGTAGTATTTCTTCACAAACACTACAATATCTTTTCAGAAATAAACTTTTTTAAATAAGAGCACTTTAATATAATAGAGAACAGAAAAATGTCTGTAATTTGTTCCTTATTGGCAGAATTCCATTTTCTTTTCTCTCAGACAAATGCAACTTGAAAAAGGTGGCAAATGGAATCATCAGCATTAACCACAAAGACGTTGCAGCTTATGACCAACCTGTTGCTCACAACACTATCGTTGCAATCAGATGTCAGCCAGGTTTTGACCTGAGTGGCATTCCCAAAGTTCAATGCACGAACGGCAAGTGGTCAACAGAGTTTCCAACTTGTGAAGGAAGTAAGTACAACTTCAATCCTTTTCAGTTGGCGTGACAAATTTAAGAGAAGGGGCAGAATCCCTGTGGTGCCAAGTTCAGTTGCCATCAGCAGGCGAATCATTGCCTTTCATCTTTTCGAGGTTCATTAACTTTTCATGATGCAGCTTAAAAGAACAAGAAAAAAAAGTCGGTTTCAACAGAAAAAAATGATTTGCTGATTCTTATTTCTGGAAAGAAAGAAAAAAACCTTTTGACTCTCGTAATTTTTTAATGAATATTTTACCATATATTTTTACTTTTTCTTCACTGAAAGAATTTGCAGAAAATGTTCTATTCAAACATGATATCTTAGGATTTTTCTTTTATGCTCTGTGAATGACACTTGAAGTAATACAGAACTCTGTATTTATGACTATAAAGTCGATTCAAAAATGTGTATAGGCTTTCATAAAAGTACCTCTGGTTCTTAACTGGAAATTGAAAACTTCCATAATAAAGAATAAGATTAGGTTGTTAGTCTAACTGAAAATAATAACAATAATGATAACTCCCCATTCTAGAATAAATGTGAGAATAAATTTTCAAAAGGAAAACATTTCCTGTTTTTATTTCAATGAGACTTTAGGTGTTCAAAATATTCTCTTTCCAGAGCAAAATATAATTTGTGTCATTGAGAGACTGAGTTGTAAATATCATCAAATGTAGGAATTGCAACTGAAGTAAATCAGTACATAATAGTAAGATATTCATTTGTTGATACTTATTATAAATAACAATTATTCATCAAGATTTAAGTTTTAGATTATAATCAGTGCTGCTGACATCAAACAATGGACTTAAATTTTGTGGAGAATGAGGCTGGGTGGGGACATTGTATATTAGAAAAAATAAACAATTATTGTAGATTTAAATGCCAAAAGGTTTTTCAAAACAAACATGTCGTTCCTTGTATTGTTTATACTAACATTACATGTTTTTTGATTTTTCTTTTATTCAAAATATTTTTTAACTGTTATTCAATTCTTGATTTGATAAAAAAAATGAAGTTTATTTATATAAGAAACTCCAATTCTCGGAATTTTGTTTCTGTTTTTTGAATATGGAAAATCATTTGTAAAGCATAAAAAAATTGTTCAATATTCATTTATTAGTCAAATAAAATGATGTCATTGTAAATGTCCTTGTCTGTTTGTATCTGTCAATATTTTTGTCTGATATTGTCTCTTTGTTTAATTGTCCTTTTGTTTGTCTGTCTGTCAGGATGTTTTCTCGATTATTTGTTTTGAGAAAAAATACCTAGGCATCTTAGTCAAGCCACGGACATTAGGTAATTCTTTGAATATTTCTCAATTAGTCCAATGGAGGGAAAATGCTGTTTAGGTGAAGGAGATGTTTTCTTAGATCTCAGGTTATAAATTCTTCTGGGGATTTTCTGGCTTCAGGGACGAAAGAAAGGATTTAGTTGTTTGCCATTTTTTTCTTATTTTTCTTTGCTTCAGCAGCTTTGCTTGAATTCAGGTAAGTAGTACGCACTAAGTTTTAATCAGGTTGGTTGTATTTGTTAAGCCATATTGAATAAAGATTAGTGGTTTGTAACTGTTCTTTGTTAATCCTGGGAGAGGTTTTTTTTTTCGAACTTAAAACATTGGATACATCTGGGCAGTTTTGTAAACAAAGAAAGAGTCTATTTAATGCACATATTGCTGGAGTTTCTTACATGGAATCAATAAAAGACAAACACTTAGGAAGCCATTATAATTTTGGCAGTTATTAATATGCACACCAAACCGCAGTAATGGAAAATGAATTTATAAAAAATGGAAATCGTCATACAATTTCTAAAAATGATTTTCTTTCTGAAAATATTTTGGCCATCATGGTTTTGTAATTTTCCAAAAGTCTTGTCAGTTTTCATGCAACTCAGTCAGTTAAGTGCCATACATGATACACGATTGGGCGATCATGTCTCGAAAGAGACTGGGCAGAAGATTATCCCGCAGTAGGTTGCCATTACTCTCTGCGGTAGACTGGTGAATTATATTATTATATTAATAAGTAGTAATTAGTGGGGTATTAATTTATTACTTCATAACAATAGAAAACCGATCCCCCACTTTACGACCAGTTGAAGTTTTAATTGTTTCCAACTATTATGTTCACTCAGTCAGTTAAGTGCCATACGAAAAACACGCTTGGGCGATCATGTCTCGAAAGAGACATGACTGACTGGGCAGAAGATTATCCTGCAGTAGGTTGCCATTGCTTTCTGCGGTAGACTGGTTGCCGACCAAGGCTATAGAACCCAATCTGTCCTGTTATTTAACCCATAACTGGAGGGAAGAGACGGATTAATACCTTTCCCAAGGATATTTGCGCGTAAGTGAATGCAAGGAATTCAACTGGAATTCGAACTCGGCTCCCCGATTTCTCGTTCCGAGCCGATACCCACTGTGCCACAATGAACATCCCTATGCAACTATTCTTCTTAAATTCACACTTTTCTTAGTACACATGTAACTTTATTTTCCTAGTGAAAATGTGGCCTTTATTTTCCTAGTGCACATGTTGACTTTATTTACTGCATATAGAATTAATTAATAACACATGCTGAGTGATTGCAATAAACAGTATTAATGAACAGTATTATTCTAAGCTAGGTTAGCTGATTCTTTTGGATTTATTTTTTTGATAAACTATTTACAATGTTCAGACTGTTGTCTTAATCTTTATTGTCATATTTACTTGAATATGACAGTAAAGACGAGGACAACAGTCCCAACAATGTAAATAGTCACAAAACCTCATCTTAGAAATATAGGCAGGTATTGTTTTATTTTATACCAAAGTTCAAAATGACTTGAGTTACTTGAGCTAGAATGGTTACTGAACAAAGTGTGTGTGATAAGAAGTTAAGATTATGAATATAAGGAAAAGAGATAATGATTAACCTTTGACTTGAAGAAGCTTAGATTGTAGTTTTCAGGAAAGCATACACGTGGGAGTCTGTTTCTTGGAGGTAATAAGCTGTTTGATTAGAACTTTCTTCTTATAATTGAAGTATAGAGGAAACAAGTGTGATTTGACTCCATGTAAGTAGAATGGTATATGGTAGCTTTAAAGATGTGTAATGATGGAACTAAAGAATGGAATGCTCATCTGAACATTTACCAGGGAAATAACCATCATTCAGATCTGCAATGTTGACTTCCTGGGAGAAAAGCTGCTGAATGGAAAATGTCATACCCCCTCATATTCTCCAGACAATGTAAACAATATTGAACTCTGTCAAGGCTGAAAATTGAGGATTAAGCAGCTTCAACCCTGATATAGCAGCAACAATCTATTTTTAGTCTCATCTGAAGAATAAAGCATGACAGAAGGAATTAAGTACTTTCTTTCTTTCTTTCTCTCTCTCTCTCTCTCTCTCTCTCTGCCCATCTGTCTGTCTGTCTGTCTTTCTTTCTGTCTGGTTGTGTGTAGTTGACAAGCTAAAATAATATTGTAGATCCAACTATGTCTACAACTGTTGTTTATCTCCAAATTCCCTAAATCCTAAACAATTTTCATTTCATTCACTGATCTTTTATTAAAGTAAATAGAAATAAAAAAAAAAGGATAACATCAATTATTAAACTTTAATTTGCCAACTTGGTGGATGCAAGGACATATGGTGGTTCTGAGGTTGGAGTTGAAGATTGGGTTTCAAATCCTGCATTGGCTGCAGTAGTCATTTCATGTTAATGCTAGGGTTTTTGTATGTGTCTATGTAGACACACAGTTCCCCAATGAGGGGAAAAGGCTTAGAATGAAACACATGTGAAGACGTAAATGAGAAAATGATTTTTCTTGTGCTAATGGAAAATGAACAGATTTGCATCAAATGATAATGGCTGAAGTAAATCTAATCGTTCTTCATTGAACCTGGAAATTGAAACAAATAAAATGCGGAAGTTGAAAACAAGAATAATAAAAGTGATAGTAGGTGCACTTGGAATGATAAAAAAAGGAACAAAACAATACACTGAAAAAAATTCCTGGAAATACAAAAAATTGTCTTGTTAAGTACAGCCCACACACTAAGAAGAACTTTGTTCATGTAACAACACACCATCACCTACTTTTGGTCTTTCTGCAGACATGGTAGGTAGTGTGACCATAGCAGAAATCCAATTATGATGAAAATGAAACAATAATAACAATAATAGTTGCATTGTTTCAAGTTTGGTTTTTCAGACACATACAGACACACACACGTACAAATATATGAAAAAATTCAGAGCATAAGTTAGGATTTTGGCAAGAGCCAATAATTGCACTTGCAACAACTTTTCATCTAATTAACTTATTTTCTCTTTTTTTCAATTGAAATCTAAAAACTGCTGAACTTATTAAGAGAAAATAACTGCTTTAGATATCTATTAAGCAATTGACATACTTTAAATTATATCATTTATGTTTATCAATAGGTGTTGTTATATATATATATATATATATATATATGTGTGTGTGTGTGTATATTAAGTTATATAAGTTACAATCACAGCCCACTGCCTTTACCACTATACTGCCACTCATCCTGCTTAACTCCAGTCACTTATCTCATTAACAAATTAATATATTTCTAGAAAAAGATAAATTTAATGAATCACTCAATAAAGATTTTGCTTCAGATTTACTCATGGAATATACTAACAATCAGTAAGAAAGGTGTTGTCGGTGGTCAGGAATTAAGGTAAGCATATGATTATTAATGATTTTACTATAGAATTGCATTGAAAATCAGAAAAAGGGTACTTTCAAAATTATGCCATTAAATATTTATTCAACTAAATATAAATTTTGTTGTACAAACTTTCTCCATTTTTCCTTCAATTTCCCAGAATTTTGATGGTTTATTGGCAAAGAAGTCATTAAGGCAGTTTTTTATGAAATCAAAAAATTAAAAAAAAATTCAAATTTTATCATTGAGATTATTTTGCAAGAACCGGAATAATATGAAAATGTGAAGGGGGCAATGTCTGGAGAATATGGTGGGTGGGTTAACACATCCCAGCCTAGCTGCAACAATTTTTAAGGGTTAGCAAAGAAATGTGAGGGTCTGGCATTATCCTGATGGAAAACAAGACCTTTCTGACAGTATTTACATTATTCGGACTATTGTCCTCATCTTTGTTGCCATTTGTACGACTTTTTGGCCGTTGTATACTCTAGCCTTGTTCAGGTACTAGGAATTTCGAACCGAACCCTTTATTACAATCACTGAGGTATATCGTCCTCATCCCTTGTGTAGTAATGCCTCGACTGGAAGTCATGAGTTATCTCCTTCTAAACCTGCAAGTTACTTGTTCACCACTGCTGTAGCCTGGTATTGAACTCACAAGTGTCAAGTCAGGAACTAACCAACATCTATATCCAACAGCCAAAACGTTGTACAAATGGTTGAGGACAATAGTCCAAATAATGTAAATACTACCACATCTCTTTCTTGTTTGCCAAATCCGAGATTTTTTCTTAAATTGCTTTCTCTAATTTGTCAAGTTGTGAGCAGTTGTCAAGTTGTGAGCAGTTGTCAAGTTGTGAGCAGTTGTCAAGTTGTGAGCAGTTGTCAAGTTGTGAGCAGTTGTCAAGTTGTGAGCAGTTGTCAAGTTGTGAGCAGTGCTTTCAGAATCAATTGACTGGGGTTACTTGGTACTTTCTTTCCAACCCCCCCAGATGCACTGCTTAACTTTCTTAGGATGAAGATCTGCATTTGGGGTGGCTAAAGTTCGCTCATGTCGCTTATCCCAGGATCTTTTTTGCTGAACATTGTTGTAAATGATCCATTTCTCATCACCCATCAAAATTTTCTACAAAAATACTGCCTGTTCATTGCATTTATATAGCAAATTAAAGATAGAAATGTTGTGTAATGCAGGTTATTCTCACAATATCATGATTTGGTTGTCATCTGTAGTGAGTCTACCTGTGTGTTCTTTATCAATAAGGATACAATCAACCAACTCTAAACTTAGCAAACCATCTCTGTACAGAACTGTCAGCTAAAGCACCTTCATTGTACACAGTGCATGTCATTTTTTTTTGTTACTTGTGAGGAATTTTTGCCTTTACGGTAATAAAAAAGAATCAAGTGTCTAAAATGCACCTTATAATCTTCCATTTTCATAACGATGCAAAATTGACATTGGAAATGTAAGCATATTATATTTGTTGATAAATTTGTGTTCTAACGTTTTGGAACATGAACAATTAAAACTTTTAACTTTCCAAAAAACCCAATATATAGCATTACTCTTCAGAAATGAATAGTGTTCTTTCAATGACTGGTGTGTGTATACACTTCTTATATACAACACGTTAAAATTTCCTTTCTCTGATTCTATTCTTAGAGGGTAGCGACTCTGATTGACACCAAATCGGTCAAGTTTCGATCCTGGCCAGAAGCAAGTGGATGTGTCTAGCCACACTGATGAGCTGTGATACAGTGAAACAGGCATGTAGGTGGATGAATTGTTGTTTAGATTACGCCAAAAATAGAACTAAAAATGAGATTATTTTAACAGATATATTTATCAAAATGACACAAAATTATCTTGAAATACTATAGGGTAAATTTAATAAAACCACCATTGGTATCAGCTATGCCCTCCAGGCAATTTTGGAATCTCCTGCAGCTCTTCTAGACGGTTCCCTTGTTTAAGTTTGTGAATGCTGCCATAACCCTTGCCTTCAGTTCATCTTTGGTGTTACAACCATTTACTTCTGTCTCAATAGAAAATCTGCCATAGATGAAGAAGTAAACCTTATTGTAAATTTGAAACAAAGCTGCTATCCTTTAACCATCATAGAGAAACTTTCCTTGCGATCCATCAGCATGGCTGATGCAAGTTTCTTTGACAGCAATGCACTGCACATCCTTGGCCTCGTTTTTTCAACTGACCTGGAGTAGAATGAATGTATCTTGTCTAAAGATGCATCTACTGTTAGAAAGATTGGGTCTCTGTGTTGGGCCAGACTGTTTTGCTTGTCAGAATACTTGTTGCACATTTATAAATCTACCATTCGTCTGTGGATTGAATACTGTTGTGATATTTGGTTCGGTGCTCCTGTTATTCATTTCAAGGATCTTTACAAAATCCAAAGAAGGATCTACAATATAGTTGGTCATGACTTGGCATCTCAACTTCAATCACTTTCTCACCAACGTGACATGGCATCCTTCTGTCGTTTTCAGGGCAACTGCTATGACAAGCTTTTTTTGGTGCTTTGACCACATGAATTTAAGTATGTTACTAGATTGGTATCTAGGTCCCATCCTTTTGTTGTCAAAATAGTTAAATGTAACTAGTCACTTCTACTCTAACAGTTTCTTTTCTCGCACTTCCCGCCTGTGGAACTCACTTCTGTTTATTTGTTTCCCTGATAGCCACAATCTCCAAACATTTAAATGCAACATCAATTACCATCTTGTATCTTCTTGAATCCCATTCATCTTTTCTGAATTTTTTATAATCTGTGTTCTATTCCCTTAAGAATGTGTTTGATTATGCTAGTTGTATTGTTAGATTTAGCATTTACACACTTTAAAGTTGTATTTGTTTTTATATATGAGGAGACACTGGCAGTCTGTGGATCAAATTCTACATCTAAATATTGGACAACTTTTTATTTGTTTCAACTTTTATCTCAAAATTGAGGTTTTTTTGAAGAGTTTGGAAAGTATTTTTCTTATTCTGTCATTTTTTCTTCTGTTGTCCAGCGCCATCATTAATCAATCATCTCTGTATAATCCGTGCTTGTCTATGTGGATTATTTTATTAATTTCGTTCAGAATGTACAATTTTATTAGTTCTGAGATTATATATATATATATATATATATATATATATAAACTGCCATAAATAGACAAAAATTTTTATCTATATTACCACTCATGATAATAATATTTAAAAAAGAAAATTGAAAAATGGGCAAGCTAACCGGTTTCAAACTTTGCTCAACAGAGCTAAATCGAGGCTAATGAAGAAATAATCATCAGTAAAAGAAATGGGCAATACGTATAGAAGAAAATTCTCAGATGAAAATGAATTTGAGTTTTGTTTAACGGCATTTCAAACTTTGTGGGTTATTTAATGCCAAAAAGGTGGGGTTTTAAGTTTGTTTTTTTTTTTCATGTTTGGTTATGGTGAGAAGGTTGATTTAGTTAAATTTTGATGAAAGATTTTTTAAACTTTTTTTATTTTAGAATGAAAGATTTTTTAAACTTATTTTTTTTATTTTAGAAAACTGAAGATGCCTTCTAGTTTTGTATTCAAAAATGTATTGCTGATATATTTTTTTCTTAAAATATATATTTTTATGTATATATTTCTATAAAAGTCTATTTTTATAATTTCATAGTGTTTTGACCCCAATTTGGGAGCTAACTATTTTCCCATATCTGGGACCCTAACAGGTGCTACCACTTTGGGTCAGGGCAGACCTGGGAACAATAGCAATTAAGCGGTGGTCTTCACAACCTCCCAATCAGTCCTTGCTGCCAGATGCAGTTTACTGTCATATCAAAATATTTAATCCTTCTGTTTGCACAGTGAAGGTTAAAGATTGAATATAGATGGCCTCCAAAACTTTAAGGTGGTAATTTGAGTGGGACAAGCTAAGGATGGAAAATTTGTCCACACTAAAATCAGTGACACAGTTATGGTTATTTATAAGGTGTTCTATGATAGGCTGATCAACATATGAAGGTCTTCTATTTGATAAAGAATAGTTCAAATTACGAATTTTTGTAGGTATGTGTTGTTGAATTCTGACATCTATTCTTTGAGCATTTCTCCCTATGTAGTGCGATCCACAAGTACATTTAAATGAATAAATCAAGGACCTACTATGGTGGTGGTAAGAGTGGGGAGAACATCCTTCCATGTAGAGGAAAAGACAGGTTTAGCAGAAAAAACTACAAGAGTGTTGGCAGCAAAGTAACATTGTTGAACTGCGACAGAAACCCACTTCCAGCCAAGGGAGGTGCAGGTACCCAGGCCATCTTTGTACTCTAGCTGGTTTAACTTTATTGAACTCCAATACCCCTTATTCCTAATTACCAACTGGATATTATCCTGTGGATAGATATTGTTGCAAAGAGTTGTAGTAATAAACCTGAATTCATCATCCAACTGGGTTTCAGAGCAAATCATCAAGGCCCTATGATTAAGGGTCTTAATTAGGATAATTTTATGTTTTTGAGGACAAAAAGAATACATCCTGCTATACAAACCAGTAAATGTCGGTTTCCAGTAAACTGAAGAAAACCAGGGAAAGATCTGCTCACCAAAACATCAAGAAAGAAAACAATTAATCTCCTATTTTTGTGCAAATTTTAAAGCTGAATGCATATTATTGAAGGACGAAAGGAAATGGTCCGCTTTGATCTCATCATTAAAGAGACAAAAGTGTCCTCTACATAATGAAAATAAACATCAAGTTTATTAGATTTAGATAACGCACTCTCCTCATGGAATCCAACAAAGATGTTTGCTAAACTGGGTCCCAAGGGAGAACCCATTAAAATTTCATCAATTTGCCTATACATGATGCTATCAAAACTAAATTCAACGGAACATCAAGGTAAATTGTATCAGGTCAACAACTATCTTAAGAATAACAGGAGGTGACAACTGATTATGATATAAGGCATCAGCCCACATATCAATAGGCTCAGCTAAAGGGACACAGGTAAAGAGACTGGAAATGTTGTCATATCAACACATAAATTTGTTGGTTGGTGGATAAAGTCAAAGAATTCAAATCTTTAATGCAGAATTTGTTATACTCTAGTGGATAAGAAATTAATTAAAATCAACCTTCTTCTTCCCTTTTACAAAATTCACAATGATGTATGAAATCCTGGTTTTCACAAATAGAAAAAGGATTGACCATGTGCTTAACAAAAAAGTGAAAAAGTCAAAACCAGATTTCGCAAGTAGGTGTTAAAATGATTTTTGACCAATGGGAGCGACTTGCAAGACCAAAATGACTTTGCGTGTAAGCGCGAAAAAATCTAGATTACAATAAAAGGACTTCATCAACCAGTCACACAGGTGGGAGCCGCGAGACAAACATCTAAAATGTAACTTCAACTTCAAACGACTCGGATATTGTCTTCTTTCTCTTTATCTATTTCAACACTTACTACTACGAACATTTTGTACGAACTCTACCCTTAACCTCTTAATGTTTCTAACTGAACATTAACTTCTACAACTTATGTTATTCCTCCTTTTAATAAATTTTTATTTTAACATGAAAAATGTATATTTTATTTTTACATTATTCTACATTATTCCACATATTCCAACCTGCCGACAACCAACCTTCTGCTGATGAAAACCTGATGATTATAACTCTGCATAAAACCTGTAAGCTGTAGGGAGTTCGGTTAAGTCTGACACAAGGCCGAATCAAAGAAATATTAACCAGCTCCCTACACTTCAATACCCCTCCAAAACAAGCTGTAATATGGTGGTAAGCTATTTAGCAACATCATGTTGGGAAGACCCTATCGGAGATAAAATAAATCTCAATGGAACACCATCCTTAAGTGTTTTGTGCAAACCATAGAGACAGGGAGGAATAGAGCCTGAGAGTCTAATTTCATGAGAAATTTCAGTGGGTAAAGCCCTACTTTTAACCCATTTAAGTAGGCATTTTATCCTCAATAGATATTGTAGAGTCAAATTTGTCTATTGAACCTAGCTGAACAAATTTAGAAGTATCTGCAAGGATAGTCATCATCTTGTTAACATAATCTTGATAATCAAGAATGATGACAGTCAATCCTTTATCATGTTTTGTAATCATCAAAGACTTATCATGCTGAAGTGAATTGATAACTTTATATTGCTCTCTGTTCCACTTTGACTCATTAAAGGAAACAGGAGTACCCGTGTAGGAACGTGCAATGTCATTAGGTTTAGCTTTAAGGTCACTAACTTTGCTGGGCAAACCAAACTTCAAACTCTGAATAACTTTCCACTCGTTTAATATACGAGGGTGGGGGGACACAAAACCCAATCCATGCAAGAGTATCGATAAGTCTGACATGGACAAATGGGATGAAGAAAGATTCAGAACATTCTGACTAACACTAGGGTCAGCAGAACAACCAAATTTCTTATAAATTAAATGCTGCAACTTATTCCGATGTTTTGTCACAAGTCGAGAACAACTGCACTCACGAATCAGTGCAGCATAACAAAGAAAATGAATCCTATCAAAATAAAGTAAATTGATAGAATTACTCCATAATTGATAATATTTCTTCTTCAATTTGGCAAGATTATAAGAGAACTTAGAAATAAAGTTGTAAAAATAAAGCCTTTTCAATCTATTGTGATGTCGGTTCTTCAATATGGCAGTGAATCTTGGACAATATCTTTGAAGATGAAGGAAAAACTTGAAGCAACTGAAATGTGGTTCTACAGAAGGATGCTGCAAATATCATGGATCGAGCATGTGAGCAATGATGAGGTTTTGGAAAGGATGAAAATGAAAAAGAAATTAATACTGAGCATCAGGAAGAGACAGCTAAAGTTCCTGGGACATGCAATGAGGAAGGAAGGCTTGGAGAACCTGATACTAACAGGCCATGTATAGGGTAAAAGAGAAGAACCTGATCAGGTAGATGATGGAATGAGGGTTGCATGGTGCAACAGGAGAAAGCGTGCTAAGAGCCACCAGGGATAGGGAGATGTGGAAAGCCATGATCGCCAACGTCCTGAAAGGGCATGGCACATAAAAGAAGAAAAAATAAAAGGGAGACAGATTTTATTAGACAAACACAAATGAAGAAAGGACTTGTTAGCTAGAGTAGTTTGAATTTTGCATTTAATTTTTAACAGTGAATTTAATCTACTGATTAAGTCTAATTTGTACCATGTCTTGAAAAATTTGAAAATATTGTTGGTGGTCGATGTTTAGTGCATAAAAAAGTTGTCCAATATTTAGATGTGGAATTTAATCTACAAACTGGCAGTGTATCCCCATCAAATATGAAAACAAATACAACTTTAAAGTATGTAAATGCTTGATCTCACCATCCTGCTAGCAATAATCAAACACATTATTAAGGAAATAAAACACAGATTATCAAAAATTTCTCTCACAAAGCAATCTATAATGAAAAGAAAAATTATAAAAAGGCCTTAAATGAAAGTGACCTTAAAGGTAAATTAAAATACAAACCTCAGTTAAATAAACAGATGAAGAATATTAAATTAAACAGATTAATACTAGAAATAAAAATATTTTTTGGTTCAACTCACCATTTAATTTAGAAGTAAAATCCAAAATAGGGCAAATATTTTTTAAATTAATTAATAAACACTTCCCAAAAACTTGAAATTAAATAAAATATTCAATAGAAGTAATGTATAAACTTACATAAAAAAACGAAAGCGCCAGGAACTTAAAGAATAATATTGCTAATAAAGAATGTAATTGTAGGTACAAAAATGCCCGCTTGATGAACTTTGTGAAACAGGAGGAGTTATTTACAAAGCAGAAGTACATGATACAGATGGGCAAAGAAAGACATATTTAGGATCAACAAAAGGTATTTTTAAAAACTGATGGAATGAACACAAGTCTACATTCACTGAACACCTTGAAAATTATATCAAACTGGTTAACCACGTATGGAAATTAAAAGAAAAAACAAAAGTCGAAGACCCTGAGATAACATGGAGTATAATAAAAAAAAATGAAGCCAAACCTTACAACGGTGGTGATGTCTGCAGATTGTGCCCAGAAGAAAAGTTAGCCATAATATTATTTTCAGAACAAAATAAAAAAATTACTAAATGAAAGATCAGAAATGTCCAGATGTAATCACACCAAAAAATAAATTTTAGGATCATACAAACCATAAAGTGTTTAAGATTCTGAAGTAATTTTTCTCTAATTTTGAAATTTTAGTTATTTTAAACTTAGTCACATCTATATGAAAATCTTTGTTGTAGATTTGAAAATGTTGCAAAACCATTTATTATAAATTGCCTGAAGATACTGAAAGGTTGAAACCAAGGTTGTGAAAAGTATTCAAAATTTATATATATATATATATATATATATATATATATATATATAATCCAGCTAGTAAGGTGTTGTCCCGCCACAGTCTGCCTTCTTCATTGGGTGCATGGAGATTGAAACATCTGATAAGTAGACCATAACATTTGCACCAGTCAACAAGAAATCTCAAAGGGAACCAACTCTAAAGCAGGACTGTTGGAATGTCTGAACTATCTGAAGACCTCCAGGATATCAGTGATTCTAAGAAAACTGCAGTTATTAATGACGAACTCAAGGAGCTTCATGTCGACATTGCTACACTGCAGGAAACACATCTGGCAGATTTTGGATCATTAAAGAAGAGGACTACATGTTTTTCTGCCAAGGAAAGTGCTTGAACTTTGCCAACATTAGGAACAGTCTCCTGAATATTGTTGAACCAGGTAGTAATGGTTCTGAGTGACTTCTCACCCTCCACCTTCACATCACAGCACGTCCCATTACCTTTGTCAGCATGTATGCCCCCAACACTCTCTGCCAAACAACACTCCAAGAATGAGTTCTATGACAAGCTTACAACCATCATCAGAAGCATCTCAAGCAAGGAATTGCTTGTTCTTCTGGGCGACTTCAGTGCCAGGGTGGGTGCCAATCACAACTCTTAGCCCTTGTGCTTTGGACAGTTTTGGATCAGCAATATGAACAACAATGGCCAGATACTACTCCAGCTATGCACATACCACGACCTATACATAACCAACTCCTCCTTCAAGACCAAGCCTCAGCACAAGGTCTCTTGGCGACACCCTCACTCAGGGCACTGGCACCAGTTGGATTTAATCCTTGTCAGACAAACAACCATTAAGAATGTTCTTCACACTCACTCTTATCACAGCATGGACTGTGACACAGACCAATCCCTAGTGTGCTGCAAGATCAAGCTCCAGCTGAAGAGGTTACATCATGGCAAGAAGCAAAGGAATCGTTGCATTGATGTCAACAAGATTAGACAACTAAACCTTGTGGAGCAGTTTGATGAGAGATTTGAGAGTGAACTAAAAAACCTCATGGTTCAAGGATACTGCCACAGAAGTGAGCTACTTTATGGGGCACCATGCACTGCACTGTCTTGGTCACCTTTTGGAGAAAGACCTTGAAGTCACATGACCAGTTTGAGTCAGTCAACCGAAATGATACCCGTCATTGAAGCCAAGCGCACCACTCTAGTGGAGTACAAGTGGTCACCCAATGAGAGAAAACTTTAGATCCTTTGGGCTGCCAGGAGCAAAACTCAGTAAACTGCTAGACGCTGCACCAATGAGTACTGGACAGAACTCAGTGAAAAATTCAGACAGCAGCAATCACAGGGAATATCAGAGAAATGTATGATGGCATCAAGACTGCAGAGCAAGACAGCTACCCTGAAATCCATCACTGAGGTAGTCATCACAGACAACAGAGGTTGGGACACTATTCCAACCTCTACTTTTAACAGAATGTTGTGACGACTGCAGCCCTTGACACCATTGACTGTCTACCTGTCGTGAATGAGCTTAACACTGAGCCAATGATAGAGAAACTCAGCGAGACCATCAACAGCTTGGCCACAGGGAAAGCTCCAGGCAGTGATAGAATGCCTCCTGATCTTATCAAGCACTGCAAGACTATCCTACTGTTTTCTCTGCACAAAGTTCTCTGCCGGTACTGGAAAGAAAAGGCTGTAATGAGGGACGCTACGATCATCTACAAGAACAAAGGTGAGCGAAGCAACTGAAACAATTAAAGAGGCATCTCTTAAAGTCTTTGTTTGGGTCATCTTGTTCCATCTGCAAAAACTTGCCAAACATGTTTATTCAGTCACAGTGCAGCTTTTAATCAGAACAATTAACAGTAAACATGATTTTCTCACTCCATCAGTTCCAGAAGAAGTAGAGAGAACAACAGATGCCCCAGTATTTTGCTTTCATCGAACTGACAAGTAGAAAAGGCTTCTTCAAATTCCTGTCCAAGATTGGTTGCTCACCCAAGCTGCAGAGCTTGAGTCCTTTCATAACATGTGGAGGACTGTGCAATTCAACGGCAACTCCTCAGAGCCCTTCAGCATCTGTGGCACAGTCAAACGATTGTGTTCTCACTCCCACTTTCTTCAGAGTTTTCTTCACACTACTTCTGAAGCACGCATTCATAACATCATGGGAAGAGATTTACCTGCGTACGAGATCAGATGGCAGGCTTTTCAATCTCGCTCGTCTCAGGGCCAGGACCAAAGTATGAAAAGTCCTTATCAAAGACATGTTGTTTGCGAATGATACGACATTAGCATCCCACACCCAGCATGAACTTCAATCACTGATGGATCATTTCTCTCAGGCCTGAAGAGACATTAGGCTGACCATTAGCTTAGCTTGAAAAAAAACAAAAAAAACAAACATGCTGTGTCAGAGTACCGCAGCACCACTGATCATCACCATCAATGACTATGAGCTCAATGCGATCCATCAGTTTATGTATATTTATCAATTTGCATAACTATATATATATATATAAATTATTATATTAGAACATGTGAAAACTACAAACTACTACAAAATTGTACATTTTGTTTCGACATTGAAAGAACAATGTCTCATTTGGTAGATTTATTACCATTATTGTTAACCACCTGGTGAGACATTTTCTTTCAATGTCAAATCAGAATGTACAATTTTGTAGTAGTTTGTAGATTTTCACATGTTCTAATGCAATAATAAATATTCATTGCTCTATTTTTATATTGAGCACTGTTTTAAATTAATGTTTTGAACATTGCAATTATTTTCTTCATTCTTATTCATTTGGATACACACACACACACACACACACACACACACATATATATATATATATATAAATATATATATAAAAAATCCAAAAGAGAAAAGTATGTAGGTCAAATCCCCAAACCAGATTATTCTGTTAATATTAATTTTATTAATATTATAGTGGGTTGCTTATTGTTTCTTTTTCTGTTAGTTGTGGGATTCCGTTCTAGTGAAGGGTAATTGTATACCTTTGCAGGTTAACAGAATTTGGCCTTGTGGTAGATAGCCCACTATAAATCATAAAATGATTATAAAATCAAGAAAAGCAAATTGATTTGAAAATAACATTTATTTATATATACACATATCAATTAATGTTTTTACAATTAAAATAATACTTGAATATAAGTCCAGCGGAGGTTAGAATGTTCATGGCAAATAATGAGCTGAAAGAGATAAAAGGCTTAGGAATGTGGCGAGTGGAGGTATGTGAGGAATGTCTTTGAAGTAGTCGCTCCTGAGGTCAGTAAGTACTTTTGAGGCAGTGAAGAAATGATGCGAGATGAAGGGAGGCGAATGTAGTAGCCGCTCGACTTAAGTCAAGGAGATATGAATTACATTCTTCCCCTTGGTCTCTGCATCAGTCTGTCTGCTGGGGTCTTGTCTGTATCTGCTTTTTATATCTGCTTTTTGGATCAAAACAGCTCGTTTGGAATTTCATACTTGTATTTGATTCTGGGCTTCCCATTGGCTGGTAAATAAAATTCGCACAGGCTCTCAAAATAGAAATTTGATATTTGATTAATTTTTATTTTTCAACCGAAACATCTGCGCGAACTCGGATGTGCAACGACAATTTTTGGTCATTTGCCTTCTGGTCGGTATAGAGCAAACATCCGATCCCTCACTTTTGCTCAGTCGGTATCACCACAATATTAAAATGGTCCAGGTGGAGAGTTGTATGTAAATAGTATTATCTATTTACAGAGTCAAATATATATATATATTATATCGATAAAATTCAGAATACTACATTTGTTGGATAGTTATTTCGGTTTTTATCATTGTTGAAGAAGCAAAATTTTTCTTGCCAAAATAGCTATACAATGAATGTAGTATTCAAAATCATATATATATATCTATATATATATTTATAGAGAGAGAGAGAGATGTCAAAGATAGTATGAAGCCAAAAATACTGTCAGTAAGATACTGAGAGAAAAGACATTTAAGAAAAGCAGTCTTTGCAATAAAGTGCTTGATATCAAAGATAGAGCATTAATAGAATTAATATAAGTAAAACGTTTGTCACTTAGCTGATTGTTACCTTTAGAATCCCAAATTTAGAGTTTCATAACAGACTCTAATCTGTTTACTTGTCAGGTGTTATCAGCAATTGATTGCTTGTAATTATTTCATATAAAAATACTACTACTACTGCTCAGTTTTTCTTCCCTGTCTTCCGTGTCCGTGTCCGAGTGTTGGAAGTTCTGCCATGCAGTCCAGGTCTGATGTTCATTCGCCACCACCCCCAATCCATTGCCTGCTCAGGTTTGAGGCCGGTGCTTTTCAGATCCTCACTGATGCAGTCGGTCCATCTTTTCTGTGGGCGACCTCTAGGGTAGGAGCCTTGGTCCATGCACTGAAGGTGGCCATACCAGCACAGTCTGTTCCACCGAAGAACCTCCTCCACACTAGCTAGACCCAGTCTAGACCTCAATGAATGTAAGGGGTCCCTGTCAAAGTTTCGAGGCACAGATCCAGAGGATCATGGCATGATCACTACAGGCTAATCTGGCTATATCCTCAGCCGTAACAGGCCATGTGTCACTAGCATGGAGAAGGATGCACCTCACACACAAATTGTAAACATGGCCCCTGTTGTGCAGAGAGATGCACGACATGTAAGGATGGGCAGGAGCTCTCTAAACTTTTTCCATGCCGATCTTAACCTGGCAGTTGTCATAGCAGCCCCCTCTCTCACCAGTGGCATCACCCAGGTAGCAGAACGAGGTGACAACTTCCAGATGTTCTCCATCAAACTCCAAGTGGGTAAGAGCAGGAGCTGTTTCTGTAGGGATCAAACCCATACAGCATCTGCATTTGAAGCTGGGATCATCTCCAAGTCAACCCTTCCGGTCAGTACAGGCTTTGTGTACCCAATATTCACATGTTGTGCACTGTATGGAGTTATGACCAACACCTTTACAACACACTCCACATGAATATTTACTGTTTTCGATGGACTTCGAAGCATCATGTCGACTACAAAGGATTTTTGTCTTTCCCATATTCACACGGAGACCTTTAGCCTCAATTGCGTTTTTCCAGGCAGCCAGTTTAGTTGTGAGTTCGTCAACGGTCTCGGCAATGATGACCAAGTCATCGGCGTAGAGGATCTTCCATGGACAGCCAGTACGAAACTCACATGATAGCACTTTCATGACAATGATAAAGAGGAGCAGACTCAAGACAGAGCATGGGTGAACACCAACCTTCACATCGAATTCAGAGCTGAACTGACCGTTCACACGGACACTGG
Organism: Ascarosepion bandense; assembly: GCA_037127315.1. NCBI lineage: Eukaryota > Metazoa > Mollusca > Cephalopoda > Sepiida > Sepiidae > Ascarosepion > Ascarosepion bandense. The sequence continues at coordinate 2,558,079 of JBBBDQ010000434.1, forward strand.
ATTTAGCGTCGACATACATTGCTTGGACGGTGCGAATTATCCATTCATCAATGCCTAGCTTTCTCATTGCTCACCACAACACACTTCTTGGAATGCGATCAAACACTTTTTCCAGATCTACAAAGGCGAAATAAAGACTCTTCTTTTTACCGAGGTATTTTTCGTGCATCTGACGTAGGATGAAGATAGCATCTGTTGTGCCTCTACCTGGCATGAAACCAAACTGCATCGAATTAATACTGACTTTAGACCTGATCACTGTCTCAAGTATGTGCTCGACAATCAGTTTTAACCCACGGTAGTTTCCTCTTTATAATGTATCACCTTTACCCTTGTAGCAATTTACGATGTATGATATGTCTCAGTCCTCTGGTATAGCAGACTCACTGATTATCCGATTTGTGAGATGAGCAATTGCTACCAGCAAGTCGTTGCTGGCTGCTAGGATCATTTCCACTATTATACCAGATGGACTGTGGGCCTTCCCTTTCTTCATCTTTTTAAGCACCTGAGCTACCATCTCAACAGTGATGTCAATGGGTTTTCCTCGGGGAGACTGTTCCTGTCCCAAGAGAACTCATCATTGAGGAGTCTCTCGTAGTGAGTTTTCCAGGTGTTAAGTTTTGCCTGTTCATCAACGGCTAGATTTCTGTCATCATCTCTCATGCATTTGTTGCTGACAATGTCCTGATTTTCAGATTTCGTCCTCCTCGCTTCTTTGAAAAGTAGGTTTCGCTGGTCATTGTTCTTCAAATTACCAAACTTCACTTCCTGTGCTGATTTCTTAGCAGCATAGCCAACAGATTTGGCCTTCCTCTCATTTGTGAAATATCCATTTTTCCTAAGAAGTGACTGTGGTTTCATTTGGCACAAACTCTAACTTGTCTGTTGGTTTTCTGGCCCCCCCCCCCCAAAAAAAAATGTGGCTATCACCCTTCCTCTGGAGTGTGCTTCCTTAAATTTATTCTTTCTGGGTGACTCTGGTGGTGTCCAACCAAACGTTTGCTCTCTGACTCATCCAAGTGAACCCAGGTGTCATTTTCTCTGACTATTCTTGCTTGGGAAAGTTTTAGGCATGTTTTGCAACTCCTCTTGCATAGTAACAACCAACTTCTTCATAGAGGAAACGTTCTTCTTTGTCTAAATAAAGTTGCAACTACTAAAACAGCAAAAAAACTTGTAAAAGAATAATGCTCTCTGTTATAATAAAGGCTGTTGTGTATGTAAATAATAATATCTATTTCCCTTCTGTTACGCTCATGGAGAGACAGTAAGCGAGGCATCGTAGGCTCAAGTCATTCTCTTTACTACCAAAGCTCTTGCTGCATGCTTGTCCTTTAACAGTGCCTTATTAATTCATTTTTCTGCAATAATTATGTCATTGAGTATTGAAGAATATATATATATATATAGAGAGAGAGAGAGAGAGATCCTCTCTATTATAATAAAGACTGTTTTGTGTGTGTGTGTGTGTGTGTGTATATATATATATATATATATATATATATAATTTTCTTTTTTTTAAAAAAATGGTTTACATTACTACACAGAAATTTCTGTTTCAAGATTTTTAGCATGTCATCAATGTTGGCTCAATCTCAATGTTGTGAAAATGATTTTCATTTGAATATAAAAAACAATACGTTTGTTATTTACGGATGTGGGAAGACAGAAAAATGTGTGTGTTCGATTTAACTAATCAGAATAGAGATTCACTTTAAATTTGTAAAAAGGTTATACTTTTGGTGAATACATGATATTTTCTTTCAATCTTAATGGAAAATGTCAGTCAATCAAAACCCTGTATAGACTTCATTTCTATTCATCTATCCATTATTATATGTATAGTAATCTTATGACAATGGTTTATGAAGCCATTATATTACTACACAAAAAAATTCATGTTTCAGAACATATTGTTCTTCTTCAGGTGATATTTTTAAAAAAATGGTGAAAATGATTTATTTTGGAAAAAATAAACTGAATTCATGTTTATTCAAAAAGTTAAGGAGGAATGATTAGAGGAAGTTCAACAATATGATTATGGGTGTATCTGTTTTACTAAATCAAAAGTGAGAATTAGGTTGAACTATGAAAATGAACATTTAGGTTGCATAAAAGAAGTTGATGACACTTTTACAACCTAAACCAAAGAAATGAATTGACAGTATTAAGTAAACATCAATTTCTGCCTCTACCCACCTGCTTTCTCCAGTTTCTGTCTTTTAGTCATTCCCATTCTTCCTCGTCTGTCTGCATCTTCCAATCTTCTAAATGTTTTTTTTACTAAATGTTTAGCTAATACAAGGCTCAAGAGCTACTCAAGATAGAGGTTTATGAAATGAAGTTGTTTTATGTAGATAATGGTTGACCCTAGACATGGTTAAGATTGTAGTGGTCAGGAAAGTATCCTCTTGACAATCTATTTCACTGTCTGGGTGGAACTTCTTACTAATGGAATATGATGAAAATGGAAACAATTTGCCCCATTGTACATAATATAACAGTCTTACCAATGAATGTAGTTTGCCAGAACATTTTTACCGTAACTAGAAATTAGTAAGAATCTTGCAATGTTTCATCTGTTGGAAAAGTGGTTGAAGAGTGGAAAATAATTCCTCATACACAATGGCCACATTGATACTTTTGAATTCTACCAAAGTTGAGAACTTACTTTTCACAGAACTTTTAATAGACTAAGACTGTACTAAATTGCAAGTGTTACCATAGCTCCTCATAAGGCTTTCAGAGTTTTACATTAATTTTTCTGTCAATTGTAATGAAGGCACCACTTGATTTATTTTATCTTCATTCACAGCAACTATAAAGTTTGCAATTATGTGGCCTCTTATTAAAGTCAATTTCTTTCTTGCTGTTAAAGCTATTAACCTATCTCATTATGGTGTTTACATCAAGTGCAGCCTTTCTACACACATTTAATGATCATATTTGAATGTAATACTTTCTCCTTCCAAAAACGGAAATTTTATGACAGCTCTTTACTTTGTATGTGCGCTCAAAGAGACAGCTATATTTTTTACTTTCACCTACTAGACATTTTGCGGTTTGTTTAAAAAAAGCTGTAAGTATTCAAATACTTTTAAAATTAAAATAGGCATTACATTTGACCAATCCTTGTATTTTCTTCACATGATTAGTTAAAGTAAGCATGTTTATACAACTACTGCTCTCTGTCTCTCTACCTCCTTGGCCTGTCTCTGTCTCTGTCTCTGTACCTCCTTGGCCTGTCTCTGTCTCTGTACCTCCTTGGCCTGTCCCTGTCTCTCTACCTCCTTGGCCTATCCCTGTCTCTCTACCTCCTTGGCCTGTCCCTGTCTCTCTACCTCCTTGGCCTGTCCCTGTCTCTCTACCTCCTTGGCCTGTCCCTGTCTCTCTACCTCCTTGGCCTGTCCCTGTCTCTCTACCTCCTTGGCCTGTCCCTGTCTCTCTACCTCCTTGGCCTGTCCCTGTCTCTCTACCTCCTTGGCCTGTCCCTGTCTCTCTACCTCCTTGGCCTGTCCCTGTCTCCCTACCTCCTTGGCCTGTCCCTGTCTCCCTACCTCATTAAATAAAAAGTTTGGGAATAAAATACTCATGTTTACACACACACACACACACACACACAAGGGTCTCCATCTTTAGATATGTTTAGCTACCCATGTTCCCACAGTAGCATCAGGAATTTGTTTGTGTTTGTTTATAGTGACCTGTAAACCAGTGCCAATTGAAAATGGAGTTTTGCAAGTGAAATCTTCAGGGAAAACAGTTACACCTGATGACGATGTCTCTGCCAATGAAACAGTTGAAGTCAAATGTGACAATGGATACAATCTAAAAGATGACACGGATCCTATCAAATGCAAAATGGGAAAATGGACTCGGGAGTTTCCAATATGTCACCATGGTAAGTAACATTTTTTTTATGTGACACTTTTCTATATAGACTTACACTCACATCACCTCGAAAGACCAGTTCCTGTACAATTATTGAAGTCAAGTTGTTATGCTTAGGTGACCGGCTGGGAAATATGAGGTGTGGTAAGCTTGGATATATGGGTGGTATTATGAATAATGGCTCAGAATATTTAACCAAAGAGCCGAGTTTCAATTCTTGGGTTAGATATATTTGCTTGTGCACAACTACTCTTGAGAAAGGAATGAGTTCACCTCTTCTCCCTCAAGTATGAGTTAATTAGTAAGACTTCTATTACTAAACAATTATCTCCCCACAAAATCTTACAATCTAAAAATATTTCATGGCTTTAAATAACCTGCAAATGGGTGTGTCAATCTTTAAAATATATATATATATAATAAATGGAGAGGATAATCCAATAAGATCTATTTAATATAAAATATTAAAGAGATAGATCTATATAGAGAGCTCACTGGATATTATCCAGAGCAATATGATATACATAAAGAAAAAATCAACACATCATGTAAAGCGGATCTAAAGTATAATTTATTTATTTTTTTATCTTGTGGAAGATGATGGGTAACAGAAACTTATCCATCAGAATAAATTATACTTTATATGATATGTTGAATTTTCCGTTATATATATGTATATATATCCAAAAAATACATGAGAAACCTCATAGAATGTAAATAAAAGATTATATGAACACAAAAGGGACATTTTACAAAATAATATGTCAAATGTGTTCATTGCCCACTGTAACAAGACTGAACACAATTTTAATATAAAAAATGCTACTCTGATCAGAAGAGAAAATAATCCACTATGATGTAAATGTCTAAAGAGTGACTTAATCACAAGGTCATCCACAGTCAATTTGTACCCTGGCTCTTACATTTCACCATTCCTGCTAGAATTTTTAATATTGTAACATGGAATACCTACTAATAAAAGTGACGGAAAGAAAAAGCCTCTAAATTAATTCAGCTAGATAAGAAAAAAACAAATTCCCAGCACCCCTATGTCGCACATGTGAAGTCTTACCAATATATCAAATTTTTTTTTTTTTTTTTAATCATATCACCCTAAGCAAGGCGGTAACGCCACTGATGCGCATGGGGCTACTTAAGAGTAGAATGATAGGAAAAAAAGAAAGCCGGGAATCACATCCTAAACAGGAAACAAGGGATGAGCCTCTTCACCTGTTCAAAAGATGTCCAATAAAGTCCTTTAGAATGAAACACTTCACAAGTAAACTTTTCCCACTCTTTTATGTTCTGAAAATAAAAAAAAATCACATAAAAAGTTATATAAAATAACTTAACCATAATATCTTGTCTGTCATGTTTAATGAAACACACACACACACACACACACAATGTACAATGGCTAAATTCTCGCCATCTATATTTTTAATTTTGTGCATGCACATTGTTTTTGATTTTAGTGACTGCACAATATAGTAGTCAGTCTGTGAGAAAAAGAGCACTGTGATGCAATTCACTCGGCCAGATACAGCATGTTGCACTGCTTGTTATTTGCAACAGAAGCTCCAATACAAAGATTTCAGTGTGAGTGTGTCTCACTCTGAGGACAGTGCAGAGGATTAACAAAGAGATGAGTCTAATGGTGATTACAAAGGTGTTTGGAGTGACCACTAGTGATGGCAACATTATACCACTATTCCCCTTCCGAGAGGGTCACAACCTCAATATGGAGGCCTTCATTAAGTACTTTGAGAAGGTAGTGCTGCACCTGGGTCAAGAGGGTGGCATTTGGCAGACCCTATGCCTATCAACAGGATTCTACACTATGCCATACAAACATGAGAATCTAGTCATAGCTGTCAGACAGTTTCTGCAACCACATCACCCCTTAACTCTCGACGCTTAACTCCCCAGACTGCAATCCCCTTAATGTGTGGGGTGCAGTTGAGTGACAGATCAGCAAAACTCCTTGTAACACCAGAGATGAAATGAAAGCAAAGATTATGGCAGCATTTACCAACTTAAACAAGGAAGCTGTCCAGAAGAGTTACAGGAAATTCTAAAGTCATCTGAAGGCTGTGATTGAAACCAATGGCAATTTTCTCTTTTGTATTTCAATATTTTTTTTGTGTAATTATGGTAAATATTTCTGTTAAAATGAGATGTCAGTGTTATTTTCATTTTTGCATAATTTTGACAATAATTTATCCATTGCCCTATATATATATATATATATATATATATATATATAAGTAGCTAACCTAGAGCCAACAGACCTACCTAGGTTTCACCTAATGGATCATCAAGGCAAGTTGGCAAATTGGGCTGAAGTAAGGCAGTATTGTATAAGATACTCCGCAACAATGTGACTAAAAAAATAGAAGACATCAAACAATTTAGATGGGGGGAACAATTTATTTGCGGAAAAAAAAGGGCTCAATTAAGATAATAATAAAGCTATACATACGATCTAATTTAGTAGCCAATTTTTACTATGTTTACATTTGTTTAAAATTTCTTATTTGGAATTAAGTAAATTCTGTGCAGGTTTGAGTAGAGCTATCGCTAATTTCTCCTCCTCGCACAATTTGCAAAATTTATTTCCTGCTCTATATTTAGTACTTCGTTTAAGCATCTCCCATTTTCTAAAATGGGGTCTGTATTTAGTTCTTTTTTGATGGACCATACATGTGTGGCAAGTGTAGTACTATGTATATATTTGTCATTTCTGAAACTACTGGTATAGTTGTAAAATCTGGTTTATACTCGGTGGGTTTTTCGAGACATGTTTAAAGATAAATTTACAGTTATATATATTATATTATTTATTTTATTATATTATTATATTTATTTTATTATATTAAAATATATTAATTCATATCTTCTGCTTAAACTTTAATGATGTTAATGAAATTATCCCAGATTCTATGAAAATGTATTAATATTTGATCTTCTAATAAAAAAATGGAATAGCAAAAAAAAAAAAAAGAAACAAATTAAAATGATGATTCTTTCTTGTTTTTGACAGACGTGTTTTGCAAGCTGCTTTCAGTGGATTCCTCAGTTGCAGTAATTGGTGAAGGTCCTTGGGTCCCAGGCTCTGTGGTCAAATTTAAATGTCACAGGCCAATCTGTGAACTTCTTGGTGAAAGTTCCATTACTTGTCTTGAAAATGGCAAATGGTCTGTAGACGAAAACCCGTTCTGTGATTGTGGAGGTTAACCTTGGTAAGAATGTTTTCATTTATAATGTCACAAGTTCAAATTAAAGCTTTAAGCAATATATTCTATTGACTCTACAATCTATGAACTTAAATTACATTGAACCTTTAATTAAGGTGTTTTGTTTGGATACCTCCTTGAAGAGCTAAGATTAGGAAACTGGTTGTACAAATCATTATAATACATTTGATCTTCACTGGGTACATTCTTGTGTCGAACTATCCAAGCTTTGTAAATATCAATATAATTTTGTCCCAAACAATCCACAATTTACTATGGCTTGGGTAAATAACTTTAATTGATGCAATAATGAATTTACAGAGGAAAAACACTTTTTGTAATCACTTTGGGGACAGGGTCTTTTAAATAAAAACAACTGGCTGATAGCATTAAGCAAAGGATAAAAATATCAACAACTCACATTCACAAGTTACTTGACATGATAAAAAATATGAAATTTATCGACTTGAAATCATATTTAAATTAAAGGATTTTAAATAAAGTGTTTTGGCATTTTCTTTTTTATAACTATATTATGCTGGTAACATTTTTGATGATAATGTTCCTGGGTATAATGATAAACTACATCCGGAAGCAAGGCTTCTGATCAGAAGATTGGAGGTGTTGAGGAGCATGGAACCACCTCTTAATTGCTGCAGTTCCCAGGTTTACTCTAACTTGGGGTGGTAGCACCTGTCAGGGTCCCAGCTATGGGCAAATAGCGTAAGAGGTGTCCTAAGTATGACGTTGAGCTGCTTAGGCTGGGTAAGAGTCTTTAGCTTTGGATAGAAACTTGTCTAAGAGAAGGAAATCTCTGAAGTAAAAACTTCTTCTGTGGATAAAAGGGTAGACTGGAATCTTTAACTTTGCTAGGTAATCTTCCTAGAGATGATGACTCGATAATATCACTGAGTTCCCAGTCTCCTAAACTGGTTGGTGTCAGTAAGGGCATACAGCTGTAAAACTTGCTCCAATATTTCATAATGGTTCAGTTACGTATGATAGGTAGACCATGTGAAACATGGACCCATCTTATGTAAAACAATATGAGGAAGTTGAGATTACAGCCAGGCTTTACACAAAATTGGGTGGCCTGGAAATCAGCCATTAAGAAAACACTGTCCAACCTTTGCTAGCATGGAAACTGATGTTAAACACTGATGATGATGTTGAATCAAGGGGTTTCTTTGTACTTCTAAAATGTGATCAGGTACCGTTTTTAGAAAGGTATCTAAAGTATCTAACCAATCATCGCTATTTGACCTTGCCAGATAAGCTAAGTTCTTCATTGTTAAGTTCGTTAGAGCATGTCCGATTTACTAATGGTTCCCTCTACCCAGGGGAATGCAGGTTCAAATCCTGCCAGAAAGTACATGTTTTTCTTTAATAAGATTTTCTTAAATACTCTGGTCTGTAGATAAAAATAAAAATATTGCATAATAAATAGACAGAGCATGAAACTCAAACATGAGAGGCCACTAAAAATAATGTTTAAAAAGATAAAAATCTGTCAGAATAATTAATAAAAATCCATTAGTTATTTAGAAAATTTATGTGTATGTCTTTGTGTGTGGTGTGTGTGTATATATATATATATATATATGCTTGTGTGTGTGTGTGTGTGTGTGTATATATATATATATATATATATATGCTTGTGTGCATGTGTGTGTAAGTGTATGTATGTAAACATGTATATTTGTGTGTATGTATATGTGCATACACACATTGATATAGATGCATATAGTTATAGAAAAAGAAAAGTTAAAAAACTTCTCTATCTGACTTTTCAAGTTTTGCAGATATACTGCTTGCCAGGGTCAGGTAAATCTATTCTGATAAGTGTTATATCTACAAAATTGGAAAAGCCAGATAAATATTTTGAACATTTGTTGTTTTTGGGGTTTTCTTTAATTCAGAACAACTTTCTTTGCAAAAAATCTGTTCATCTTTAAATGTTTTAATATCCAGTAAATTACTCTATTACAGTTTTTATAAGGTGTTAAAGATTTGTATTGTGGCTTTTATTATTTATTTATTGTATATAAATATGCATTTATTTATTGAATTGAAAACTTTTGTCATTGGCACTGACATAATAATTCCTGGTAATGCATCAACTAAATCAATATGTAAAAACAGAGAAATCAATACTGAATGAGGATTTGCAACTTTAGGTCTTAAAGCAATCAACAAGAATATTGTAAAATATGGCAAGGGTGTGTTGAGATTGGAGGAAACACCTAATTGATTGCTCTCCCAAAAACTATGAGGTATGGATAAAAAAGGAAAAAAGATGAAAGGAAACAAATACAACACTGTCAAAGAAACTGCATCATGGCATGCAATTTTAGAAACAAAATGTCAAAGGGAACAATTTCACAAGACACTGAGTTTTGCCAACTGCTCACTGCTGGCTTTACTTCCGCTTTTATTGACAATAGACAGAAATCTGTATTGAGAAAATTTGCATAGAGGGCCATATCTGAATATGCCGAGTGGTTCCAAGGAAACCTGGACATGACTGGTTTTGACAGACATGTCTTCACGCATTTCAAGGCCTCTTTTGCATCTGTACTGTTGCATGTTCACCACACATAATCTGATATAAAAAGGTGTGAAAATTACCAATCACCATGTAGTGTTGATTCTTCTGTTCATAATGATTATATCTATAAATGTGCTATTCCCCTCATTTAAAAAAAATTCCTGTGTAAATATAGAAAATTTGAAATGTGTAGATATAACTTTTCTTTTTTTTTGTTTTTTCAGATGATATTACAGTTATGTAAGGATATTTCCCATGTTGAATCCCTCTCAACACAGTCAATGCACAGTTCAATTTTCTGAATAAATATTATATAAACAATGAAGAGTTTTTATTTATTCAAAGAAAAAATCCTCAACTTCACGAAACAATTGTTAATTTTTTCAAGAAATTGATCAACCATGACAGTATAAGCTCCAACATTAAAAATGTTCATCCCCAAAAGAATAAAATTCAGAAATAATCATTTCTTATCATCCATTGAAGCTTTGTACCAGATTCAATATCAGAATTCTTCCAACATTAATTGAAATTTTATAAGTGCAAACTGCAAATTTGTTCAGCTTAAATAGAATTGTCAAGGACATTTTATATTTAAGCACAACAACTTGTCATTTGTGACATTTTCTTTGACTTAGTTTCCACCTTTCCCTTCACTCATCATTTTTTGTATCCTTTTCTTTTCTCTCCCCCTTTTTGTATTTGTCTTTTTGTTTCCCCCTTTTCATACTTTTCTTTCTCTCTTCTCTTCTTCATTTGTCTCTTCCCTTTCTTTCTCTCTTCCCTTCTTTGTCTCTTTCATTTGTCTCTTCCTTTTCTCTCTCCCCTTCTTTGTCTCTTTCATTTGTCTCTTCCTTTTCTTTCTCTCTCCCCTTCTTTGTCTCTTTCATTTGTCTCTTCCCTTTCCTTGACTCTTTCATTTGTCTCTTCCCTTTCCTTGACTCTTTCATTTGTCTCTTCCCTTTCCTTGACTCTTTCATTTGTCTCTTCCCTTTCCTTGACTCTTTCATTTGTCTCTTCCCTTTCCTTGACTCTTTCATTTGTCTCTTCCCTTTCCTTGACTCTTTCATTTGTCTCTTCCCTTTCCTTGACTCTTTCATTTGTCTCTTCCCTTTCCTTGACTCTTTCATTTGTCTCTTCCCTTTCCTTGACTCTTTCATTTGTCTCTTCCCTTTCCTTGTCTCTTTCATTTGTCTCTTCCCTTTCCTTGACTCTTTCATTTGTCTCTTCCCTTTCCTTGACTTTCATTTGTCTCTTCCCTTTCCTTGACTCTTTCATTTGTCTCTTCCCTTTCCTTGACTCTTTCATTTGTCTCTTCCCTTTCCTTGACTCTTTCATTTGTCTCTTCCCTTTCCTTGACTCTTTCATTTGTCTCTTCCCTTTCCTTGACTCTTTCATTTGTCTCTTCCCTTTCCTTGACTCTTTCATTTGTCTCTTCCCTTTCCTTGACTCTTTCATTTGTCTCTTCCCTTTCCTTGACTCTTTCATTTGTCTCTTCCCTTTCCTTGACTCTTTCATTTGTCTCTTCCCTTTCCTTGACTCTTTCATTTGTCTCTTCCCTTTCCTTGACTCTTTCATTTGTCTCTTCCCTTTCCTTGACTCTTTCATTTGTCTCTTCCCTTTCCTTGACTCTTTCATTTGTCTCTTCCCTTTCCTTGACTCTTTCATTTGTCTCTTCCCTTTCCTTGACTCTTTCATTTGTCTCTTCCCTTTCCTTGACTCTTTCATTTGTCTCTTCCCTTTCCTTGACTCTTTCATTTGTCTCTTCCCTTTCCTTGACTCTTTCATTTGTCTCTTCCCTTTCCTTGACTCTTTCATTTGTCTCTTCCCTTTCCTTGACTCTTTCATTTGTCTCTTCCCTTTCCTTGACTCTTTCATTTGTCTCTTCCCTTTCCTTGACTCTTTCATTTGTCTCTTCCCTTTCCTTGACTCTTTCATTTGTCTCTTCCCTTTCCTTGACTCTTTCATTTGTCTCTTCCCTTTCCTTGACTCTTTCATTTGTCTCTTCCCTTTCCTTGACTCTTTCATTTCCTTTGTCTCTTTCTTTATATAATAAGACTATAACAAAAACTTCTCACACTTTAGTACTGATCAAATGTCGGATGCTTTCCAAATTACAGGAAAAACAAAAAAATATCTGCTTTATGTAATTACATTTACCTATGTACGTGTATTTAAACAGTTACGCATACATTTATACTATATTCCATTCTATTATTCAAATCAATATTTTTGCAATAAAATTGATATAAGAATAATATTGGTAATATTTCTAGGATCTTCTTATAATCCTATGAGCAAAATCTATAGTACAAGGTTCAGCTTGTGATGTGTAAACATAGTCAAAAGATATATTGACAATAAATTGCTTGGTGGTGTCACATTTTATTATGCAAATAAAATTAAACGAGTTTTTAATTTTTAAATTGATTCAAAAGATATATGCCATAGAAGTATATATTATATAGGAGAATCACACATATACCTGAAAGAATTTTTATTTCCCAGAGATGTTAATATATTGCTTTCATTCTCATATATATCCTGATTAATCATAGACCACAAGTTTTATATATCTGTTGGTATCTATAGTTCTTTTATTCTGGCTTGTAATAAAGTTCCCTCATCCATTTCCTTCAACTAACAGCATGTGAAACAATTGAACAATAGTCACATTTCTCTCTGTCACATCTTTGAGCAATTTTTATATATTGAATGACTAGCAGTATAGCCCAGTGTTGCTCATTGGTTGCTTGGGTGTAATGAAAGCTTTAAAACTAATCCATGGTCCTGGAGCTCAGACTCTTTGGACGTTGGCACGAAAGACTAAAAAGCAATAGTTTTTTCCAGTTAAAGTGAAACCATAGACTGAAAGAAAAATGAATGGATGTAAGTCAGATTTTGATTTCATGGTATTGATATCAAATAAATTTTTTTCGTTGTAAACTGAATTTTGAGTAAGTCCTCTGAGTAAATGGTATTATGGCTGAGACTAAGAACTACAATTATACCTACTTAGAGCCAAACCCAAAGCAAAAACTAAAATAAAAGGCCTGAAAAAATACAGACATACAGGCAGATAAAAAGACACACATACAAACATCTTGCCTTTTATATATATATATATATATAATCAATTTTCTGCACTATTGTAAGAACTGCAACCTTGAAACTTCTGAATATCGTTTATGTCTTTGTCTATGAGTGTATCAATTTGATTAAAATCGGACTGCTCCTTCTATAACTCGATTTTTTTCAATTATCGATTTTTGATATTTATTTGGGGTAACTCGACACAAAAACCTAGCTAAGAACACTTGCAGACGCTTATAGTATAACTGTGTAAATTTTCAAGAAAATTGGTTCAGCCGTTTCAGAGAATATAGGTAACGGACACACACACGCACACACAAAGTTCCATTTATAAATAAGTTTAGATTTTGATAGCTCAAAATTGCATATGTTAAGAGATTCTTGCAAATGTCTATATGGCTCTAAGATCTATCTTTTTTAAATATACAACTTGTAAAACCACCATTTTTCTTTTTGGGAATATTTTACATGCAAGGCATCTCAGAATCCGTTTTCGTTCCGGAGGTATGCCTTTTTTTCTAGTGTTACGATATCTCTGAAACTTTGCTCTGGTTCTGTGTGCCATGCCTCTTCTGGACATCTCCGTTTAAAGTTAATTACCTTTAGTAACACAACTCTCTTCTGTTGTGGCCAGGTATTGAACTCACAACTCTTTGGGTCAAGTCACTTATATCCAACGCTTTTATTCACTTAGTTTCTTGCTTTCCAGTTTTCTTCAGAAATTTAAATACAATGTCAACTGTCATCTTGTGTCTCCTTAAGTCTTGTTCTTTTATTAGCCTGTCTCTCTTCTTAATAATGATTTTCTTTTTCTTATCTTATTTCACACTGAGTAACCTCTTGTGTTTTATTGGCTTTGCTTGGGGGGGAGGGAATATTGTATTTTTCAAAATTTTCAGATAAGATATTTGGTATTGCTTTGAGCATAATACTCACCATATATATAATATATATACCGCCCCTTTTTTTCAAAATTCTAAGGGACAATTTACAAGACTTATTCCCTTGTCACTAACCCCCACCAACATCCCACACACACCTTGTCAAATATAAGAAAAGAGGCTTTGCATTCCTTTCCACACCACCCCATGAGACATTGTAATTTCAATGCTGTAACAAAATGTACACTTTGTAGTGGATAAAAGTTTGTACATGTTCTAAACTATAATTCATTATATATATATATATATATAGATAGATAGATATGTGTGTGTGTGTGTGTGTATTTTTATTTTAAATCCAAAAGGATGAGTAAATAGGCAAATCCCAAAAACCCGATACTATTAATATTCATTTTTATTAATATTAAAATTGATCAAGGTGGACAGCTTGATGTAAATAGTATGTTCTATTTACAGAGCCAAATATATAAAAATGAAACAAATTTTTGTTATATATATAATAAATTCAGAAGAAAATTTAAATAATCCGGATGGATCCTAGTAATATAAAATTAAGTATTAAAGCTGATCCAACAGAAAGCTTGAAGTAAATTTGATTTACAGAGTAGATATTTATTTCCTACATAAAGTCAACAATTTACACTTAGGGAATAGCCAATTCAACAGGATCTCAGAACCTGCTTTATCAACCCTGGCTAAAAAATGTGTGTGTGTGTGTGTGTGTGTGTGTATATATATATATATATATATATATATATATATATATATATATAGAGCCTTGGCCAAAATTATGGAGCACCAATGAAAAATCAAAATTATGATTCAAACTTATATATATATATAAAGGCTAAGAATAGTGGAGTAAACATTAATAAATCTATTCTAACAACAATCAATATTTCGTACGTCCTCCTTTTGCCTTTATAACAGCTTTTATTCGTTTTTGTATATTATTGACTAAGTTGTTGCAGGTGGTAGGATCTATTTTTGCCACTCTTCATGAAGTTTGGCCTCTAATTCTTTTTTGATGAACATTTGTGCATTCTCACTCTTTTCCCTAGATGGGACCACAAAGTTTCAATGGGATTTAGGTCTGGGGATTGAGGGGGCCACTTCATCACTGTAATCCCTTTTTTCTCAAACGAACCCATTAAAACTTTTGACGTATGGCATGGGGCATTGTCTTGTTGGAAGATTACATCACTTGGAATGTTATTATTAAATATTTTAGTCAAAGAGGTTTGGTAAACCTGGTTCAGCATGTTAGTATAAATTGTGGAGTTCATTCTGCCCTCACATGTGTACAACATTCCAGTGCCTGAAGAAGCCATGCAGCCCCAAACCCTTACGCTTCCTCCTCCAAATTTGACAGTTGGAACCACACAATCAGAATGAAATCCTCTCCTTCCCTACGGCAAACATAAACCGCTCCAGGGGTGCCAAAAATCTGATGGAAAAAAAAAAGATTTTGTTACAATTTTTGAATAAATGTTATGGATGTGTATTCACATAAAAATTTCAATTGTTCCTTCCAAAGTTTAGGAAATAGAAGCTGTTAACTTACCTCAAAGTTACTTTCGTCAGACCAAACAATTTTGGTGTCCAATTTTCATGGTTTTTTGCAAATTCCAGTTGTTTTTTCTTGTTGGCCTGAAACAAGTATGGCTTCTTCCTTGCTTTGCATCATTTTCATCCCAATTCTAATAACCTTCTCACTGTTCGAGCTGATATGTTTTTGTTTGCATCCTCCCTAAGTTCAGCAGCGAGCTCTGAAGAACTTTTCTTCCTATCTGCAAGGGATGCTCTTTTCAAAGATCTGTCTTCCCTGGCGGTTGTAGACTTTTCACGGCCTTGTCCTTTTCTGTTTTTGAAAGACTTTGTTTCCTTGTACCTTTTAATCGTTTTTTAAACTCCCTTCCTTGAACATTCCATCTTCCTGGCAATTTCTACCTGAGAATATCCTTCACCAGATAAAGCAACAATTTGTGCTCTTTTAATCTCTGAAAGCTGCTTCTTTGGAGGCATTTTCAATTAAATATACTATTATAGCACTGGTAGGAATCAAATATTACCTGAAAAATAAGAAACAACCTTTGGTATGACAATGAATCATTTTTAATATTGGAATGAATTTAGCATGGAACTTAGCTAAAACTCTTGAGAGAGGCTTTAAAGCAAAAAATACTACAATCTACTGTTAAATATTTTACATTTGCTCTCAATTGTTCACTGTATGATTCTTAACCTTTAAATACGTAGGTTTAAACTATTATCTCAATTTTTTATAGGTGCTCCATTCCATAATTTTGGCCATGGCTGTATGTATGTATGTATATATATATATATATATATATATATATATATATATACTCACACACACACCACACACACACACACACAAATAAAGGAAAATGTTTACTAGGTAGATAGCTGTATAATACATTCCCAACATGTACTGTGCCTTCTTTGTTTTTAAATTTACCCGACACTTTTTTCATTTTGACAATGATTTGGATTGGATTTCCTTGTTGAGCTGACTGCCACTTGACCGTTCCTGTTCAGATAAATGCTGCCAAGGTGTGCTTTATATAAAACAGCTTCTATTTCTACCATTTATTGGTTACAATTTTAGCTTAAGTAAAACTTAAGGTTTTAGTTTGTTGACTGAATAACACAACATATTACATATTCTTTATTTATCTTTCCTTGGGCATGGGACAGACTAAGATAACAAAAGAGATATTCACTAAATACATTTGTCCATATGGCTGTATATGTGTAAATATATGTGTAAATATATATCTCCATGTATTTGTATGTATACATGTTTGTTTTTTTGTTACTTTTGTCAATTTTCTGGAACATACATATTTCAAGATACTCCATTTTCTTTTCCATCCTTTTCAACATCAACAAAATCAAAAAAGAATTAAAATTAAAACCAAAACGCAACCATATTAAATGTTTCACTTATGTTTGTGTATTTACTTGAAATATATTTACTTTTTTATATGGAATGGCCAATTATTAAGAATAAAATGAAATGCTACATTTTAAAATTGAATATAAAATCTTTTTAATAAAAAAATCTGTTTCGTTCCCTTTAACTCTTTTCTTCTGGGTTTATCATAAAAATGTTTGTTTTATGAAACCTTCCATTTTTGCTGAGGAATATCAATCGATAGTTTAATGGAATAAAAATGTGTACAAGAAATGATCAAATTTTGTTACAGTGACTCTTGACATGAAGAGGTCGCTTCTTGACATGGGGGAGGGTCAGTTGCAACAAACTCAGCTTGTTATTAAACTCCAAACCTCAAAATTATAAAGATAAATCAGATCATTATTATTTTTTTTTTTTGTTTTTGTTTTTTTTGCAAGTATAATTTTATATTTGCAACATTTTAAAAAACTGGTGCAATTAAAAATAATGCAATGGAATATTTATCATTTACCAATTTATAAAGAAATAAATATGAAAAACAGTTTTTTATTCATGAATTTATAAATATTTACAAAATTATGAAATATTTCAGAACAATTATCACAAAAATATTTCAAGAAAAGGCACAGAAAATCTGTGTTATGGTTATAGGGAAAGTGACTAAAGCTGAGATGCCAAGTCGGGACCAATAACATTGCAGATTCTTTTTTGTATTTTGTCTCTAAATACAAAGTAGAAACACCTGACCATCTGTGGCAGCAATATTCAAAGCAAGCATGAATGGTAGGCTTATAAATATGCAAGTTAGATTCTGGAGACAAAAATTCTCTCATGTAACACAGGGAACCAAATTTTCTAGCAGCAACCTAGTAATTGATTTAATGTAATCTACTTGATGTCAATGGAAAACATCAAACTGAGAACATATAATGAATCAACCTCTTGAAAGTTAGCGTACTGAGGGAAGCCAAAAATGATTCGCAAAAACCATTAAAAGAGCAGTTTCATTTTGGAGGCATAAAAATTAACAAACCATTTCTTGCTCCAGTTAACAACAGATTTAAGGTCATTTTTTAGATGAGCTGTTAATTTGATTTTATCTAGCTTATAAGATTTACTATTAAGAGTAGCATCGTCGGCATAGATACTGAGTTGAGAACTGATGACGTTGGGAATGTCGTTGATAAAAATTAACAAATTTCGGTCTAGAGTCCTGGTGGCCACCCACATTAAAGTAAAAAGATCTAGAAGAGTGGCCATTCAAGATAACTTAACATTCTTTTTTGGAATAGCTGCCAACATATCAGCAGTTGATTTAGAGAAGTGAATGCCATATTGCTTTTCTGAAAGAAGACAGTGTGTGGTGAGATGCTAAACCAATTTAGGGTCAATTAGTATTTTACCAAGAAGAGGTATAAGACTAATAGGTTGGTAAAAGAATTGAGTGGTTCATCAGAGTTCTGAGAAGCTACAGAAGAGGATTTCCAACAATCTGATAAGAAGCAGCAGGGCATTTACTGTAGAGCTTAGAGTGAACAGGAGCTATTCTAGGAACATTTCTTTAGGTCTACTGCATGGATACCATCAAGACCATATGCTTTGTGGGGATCTAGAAAGTTACACAAAGGTACTTTAGATGCATCAAGAGTAGAACTAAAGAGAATTTATAATCAAATCATTCTGCTTTATTGGTAGATAACACTTCAACTCGAGTGAAGAGAAGAAAGATCAGGACTTACCCATAACACACTCTTACAGAGCCGCCAGTAGTTACAAGAGCCAAACTTGTTAGGTGCGTCACTCTATCAGCAAAGACTTGGAGGACATGTTTACAAGCAGACACAAATAAGTGTTTATGACTGGAACTATCAAACTGGTACACTTGAAAAGTGATTCTTGTGGGTTATAGCAGCTGTTGGAGCAGAAATTACTTTTAACCAATGAAATAGGAAGAGAATGTAGGTGGTTTGCAGTTATAAATGTAAGCTATGGAATCTTGTATATTAGTAATTTGTAATTTTCATTTTTTTCCTCTCCTTTCCAGTAGATCTAACTTCATTGTTAAATTTCATTTTTTATATATATATATATATATATATATAATTATATGTGCATTGTGACACGGAAATTTTTGTTTCGAGACATTTTCACAACCAACATCCAACATTGCCTGATGATGAGATTCATCATAGAAATTTCCTTGTTGCAATGCACATTTAATTCATAATTATAAGATTATAATAAGCTCAACAATATTTATTGTATTGAGCACTGTTTATAAAAAAATAAATGCCAGGGAACTCAAAACTGTAAAACCTTGGATCCTCTTTACCTGGATATATATATATATATAAAAAAGAGATAATAACTATACTCTTGCCAAAAAACTTTTCACATATCTACAAAGAAGGGAAAAAATGGTTTTAAAAAAGAAAGAGCTAAGCACAGGGACATCAGTCAAAAGAGCTCAGACTGAGTCAGCACGTAGCCCAAAGAAAAAACCCCAGCACGAGCAATCAACTAACAAAAAAGTGCTCGTTACTTAGGTAGAGCGGAATAAATAAATAATACCTAGAGAGCCTGACAACCTACTTCAGTTTCACCTAAACGGATTGTCAGGGAAAGCTGGCTCTCTAGGTATTATATATATATATATATATATATATATATATATATATGCAATATATTAAGTATGCACCTGATGATTGCATAATGCATGAAACTGGGTTGTGCCTTAAAATGTAGAATAATTGTGTGTGTGTGTATGTATATATATATATATATATACACACACACACACAATTATATATATATATATATATATATATATATATATATCATTTGATTATATGAATTATTATTTGATGGTAATTACTTCATTTACAGATAGCCTCATTTAATAGAATTCTCTTAAACTAAACTGATCAAGTTTGTACTGACATATTTTTTAAGTGAAAATTTTTTTTTAGTTTTTTAAAATGTAAAAAATCCCTCAAAAATCCAAATTCTAGGATCCCATATATGTGCTTCTATGGGGTACTTATCTACAGTACCACTTTCATTGTATCCTTCTCAGGTCAATGGAACTGTATTGTTTGACTGAATATTTGAGACAATTGATAATATCCTCACTAAATTTCCCTTTGCTAAATGTCACATTTGTGATGACTTCAATATTCACCACAAGAGTGGTTAATCCACTCAAACAAAACTGACAAACAAGTCAGATAATTATCTTTTGCCTATAATTGAACTCAAATCATTGAAGAACCCACCTGCCTTCCTGATGGGGCAGGTCATCAGGTAAATCTTCTTGATCTCATACCCACATCGTGTCCTAAAAAAAACGAATGGATTCTTATTGGAATGGAGAAGTTTATACGTCCAGAAAAAATTCCAACAGAAACTGAACAGCCAGCCTTGGTTCACCCTGAAATGTGCTGCAGCCATAGCAACCACTACTACAATACCTATCACAGGGAATGGTGTAGTAGAACACTCACTACATGCTGAACTGCCTGTAATCACTGCAAATCAGTCAGTTAACTACCATACGTGATACAGGCCTTGGGCGATCATGTCTTGAAAGAGACATGACTGACTGGGCAGAAATTATCCTGTAGTAGATTGCCATTGCTTTCTGCAGTAGACTGGTTGCTAACCAAGGCTATAGAACCCAATCTGTTCTGTTATTTGACTCATTGCTAGAGGGAGAAGAGATGTATTATATTAGTAATTAGTGGGGTCAGTTTATTACTTCATAACAATAGAAAACCGATCCCCCACTTTATGCCCAGTAGAAACTTTGTTTCCAACTATTATGTTCAGTCAGTCAGTTAAGTGCCATATGTGATACATGCTTTGGGCAATTGTGTCTCGAAAGAGACATGATTGACTGGGCAGAAGATTATCCCGTAGTAAGTTGCCATTGCTTTCTGTAGTAGACTGGTTGCCAGTCAAGGCTATAGAATCCAATCTGTCTTATTATTTAACCCATAACTGGAGGGAAGAGATGGATTAATACCTTTCCCAAGGGTATTTGTGCATAAGTGAATGCAAAGAATTTAAGTGGAATTGGAACTCAGCTCCTTGATTTGTCATTCTGAGTCGATATCCACTGCACCACAATGCACATCCAAATTGCTGCAAGAGAATTCTAGAAAATGCAAAGAGTAGCGATGTCCAAATCAGTCCACACCAAAGTCAAAGGTAAATAAATTGGATCCTGAGAGTTCTGGTAGATCTCTCACCAAATTCTAAATAAAGGCAAAGCATTAGTACCTACTATTATAACTGGCCCCAAGGGCATCTCATTCTTGTCAGATAAGATGAAGCTCTTCACCGTGATTTTTTCCTCAAAATCATTATAAATTACAAAGGCAATCTACTGCTCAACTTCCTCCATCTCACTGTGCACAATCTTTAAAATACTTTCATTAAAGCCCAAGAAGTCTCAAGACTTATAAAAAAAAATATTGACCCTAAGGCCATCAATCCAGACAAAATTTCAGTAGTTGTCCTTAAGAATATTAACCCGTAGCTCTCCCTGAAATCCATGGAATGTGTCAAGTGTATACCTGGTTCTAAAATGTTGTGGGTGAGCGCTCATACCCCTCACAGTATAGACCTAATCAGTCTCCTTCCAGTTTCATTAGCAAACTCTTTGCAACTATAATCAGCAAAAAGGTTGTTGAGCAACAAGCAGTATGGATTTCAATCTGCCCAGTTCATTTTGGATATTCAAACTGCAACTGTCACAGAATTAGTGAGGCACTTGACAACAAATGCACCTCAAGGACGATTGGATTAAATATTTCAAAGGCTTTTGACAAGGTATGGCATAAACAGTTTGAATCTCAAGCTCTTTAGCTATAGAATCACTGGTAGAATCTTCTCAGTTATAAAGTTCTTCCTAACAGGTTAGTCTATGGAAAATAGTTCTTAATGGCAGTCCAATGCTGGTGTCTACCAAGATTTGCTGTTCAGTTCAACTCTCTTCTTACTCTTGATGACCAGAGCTTGGCAACTGACCTCTCCTCTGATCAAGCTCTAACAGCTCAGTAGTGGGGGGGAAAAAACTGGCTGGTCACATTCAATATTTCAAAAACGAAACTAGTGATCTTCCACTATTGCCAATCAGATTCAGAACTTTTACCAATTGACAATGAATGAATGTTTCCTCAGGAAGGCCCCGTGCTTTGAGTGCCTATCAGGAGTTAAACTCAAGACCTCAAGTGGAAAGATGTTTGGTTTCTTGCATCACTCCAAATCAGACTGAAAATAGAGTATTGATTTATATTTCACTCTCAATAGAGGTCTTAAAGCATCTGCGTTCTTTTGGATGACAAATTATTTTCCATCTTGCAACCCCTTTTGCACTGATGGGACATTGTCAACTTCTTGCTGCTCTGTCACTATTTCCATGGAGAGCATTCAGAAGAACTACACTTCTTAGTTTTACCAGTTTTATCCTTTATGGTTAAGACTCACCATGTAGCAAATCACCCTTAGTCCTTTCGTATTTCCATTGGTGAGATGTAATTTCCACTTCAGCAGTTTCTTTCCATAAAATACTGCCTTATGGAGACAACTCCCAAGGAGTTACTTCCACAATCACTACAATATTAACTTGTCCAAGTCTAGGGTTAACTATTATCTTCCAAGCTGTGCCTCTTACTCTGTAACCCTCTACCTTGAGTGACACTTGAGCCTTGTACAAGTTGAACATTATTGTAAAAAAATTTAAAAAATCAGATTCTGACAGAGAAAATCCAGTAATCTGTAACAAAAATGAAAAAAGAAACAGATTTCCTGCTAAGGAAAAACTTTGCAATATTGTATTTGGTCAAATGTTTCCTTGGAAGCAAAATTAAAACAATGAACCTCAAAGCATTTAACATTTTGTTCAATACTCTGCCCCATCTGGAAAGAACTTACTCTTTGTTTAAGATATTTTCATAAACTTAATGTCATCGAATATTGTAAGATGTTTATATCAATGCAAATATAAAGAATTTTGATCTAATCTCTCATCACTAATAAATTGAAGAAAGTTAACCTACATTTTTTTTCTTAACGTTTTTAAACTTCATGCAGACGACCTCTGGATCAATGATCTCTACCCCTTGACCTATGTGTTAAAACAGAAAGGTATTAATGGTACCAACTTATTTTGACCTTTGTACCCAAATTAAGAATTTATAAAACCTTTTCCCCTCCACTCCATTTATTAGATCCCCAACCCAAACTTATGCATGGAAAAATATAAAGATGCTTTGAGAATTTTTAAAAATTCAAAAGGGCTATTTATAAATTCTGCAATGCCATTTTCCAATTTTATTTAAGAAAAAAAATGATGCTTTTGTTGAAGAAGAGTTAAATCAAGGAAGTCCAGTCATACATGATATCCTAAAATGCTTTCTTTGAAATATTCACAAAATGGTGAAAAAATAAAAATATAATGAAGACAAAACAGACTAAATATTAATATGTACTTATAAATCATTTTATGTATCATAGAAAATTGTACAAATATTAACGAATTATTTTCGTAAGCCAAAAAATTTAAATTCACATTTCCTACTAAAATTTTCTATTTGAAACTATTTTATTTACTGGAAATGGTTTTTGATATTCTAAATTTTATTTATCGTTATTTTACTTACGATAAAAATGATTGCATTTTTTGTGGCAGTCATATTAAAAACATGTCAATTAAAATGCTGTTGCATCTAATTTACAAAAACTGATATGTTTTGTGCAGTAAATTTGGAGTTATTATTGTTATTAAATTGAAATTCTCTTTATATTCCAGCTGGTTGCAAGGCCTTGCAAAACAGTAAAGATGTCCAGGTGTCATTTTATAGCAATGGTGGTTCCAAAAGGATGACAATCATTTGCAATGCTGAAACCCATTTCCCAGCAGACAATGTCACACAAGTGGTATGTCGTAACAACAAATGGATTCCAGCAGTACCAAAATGTAAACCTAGTGAGTCACTCTTTTGTTTTGTTGTTAAATTAGTGATAATAATTAAACCTTGTGTACAATGTATCTTTTATAACATTTCTATTTTGCCTTTATAAATTTAAAACTCTTTCTAATGTTGCACCTTTGTAAAAGTAACTACTGTCATACCTTTAGTAATGTAGCTTTATTATAGAACGTTATAACAGTGTATCCAAAAGTAAACGTTTGTGTTACACTTGGTCAAATGAAAGTAAAATCTGTTATCTAGATCTAATCTAAACTTATTTATAAATGGAACTTTGTCTGTGTGTTTGTGTGTGTCTATGTGTGTGTCCGTTAACTATAGACTCCGAAACAGCTGAACTGATTTTCTTCAAAATTTACACAGTTGTACTATAAGCGTCTGCGAGTGTTCTTAGCTAAGTTTTGTGTCGAGGTACCCTCGATAGATATCGATAATCGAAAAAATCGGGTTATAGAAGGAGTGGTCCGATTTTAATCAAATTTGATACACTCATAAACAAAGATATAAGAAACGATATTCAGAAGTTTCAAGGTTGCAGTTCTTACAATAGTGAAGAAAACCGATAGTATATATATATATATATATATATATATATATATAAAAGGCAAGATGTTTGTGTGTATGTCTGTTTATCTGTCTGTATGTCCTTTATACAAATCCACAATTTTTATTCGATTCTCACCAAACTTCACACAAATATTCTTTAGGCTGAGTCTGAGCTCCAGGACCACGGATTAGTTTTAAAGCTTTCATTACACCCGAGCAATGCTGGGCTACACTGCTAGTGTGACTTAAGTACATGTCAGAACTACATGTCTTTGATCATGAAAATGTGTATCAATATAAAGCAACTGAGAGCTTCAGTCAGATAAAGAAAGGCAACCAAACAGAGAAAAGGAGCTTTAAAATGTTCTACTTTTTACTTTTAATTTACATTATTTACGGTTAAACTAATATCCTTATCTTTGTTTTATTATCACAATATTTGGGCTGTTGTACTTTCTTCTGTCCTTCTTCAGGTTGCCAACAGAGAATTTCAAGCTGAAACTATTAATCTACAGAGATAGATTCTTTTCATTCTGCTGTTCATGTCTAAATATATTTCATCTTTCTCTTTCTTAAGCATTGATCAGTTATTGCTCTGACTCTGTACTACCCAGCCTAGGGATTGAACTCACAATGCCTATGCCCCCAAATTCACAAATTCACTTTAATCCTGTAGAGTCTACATAGTTAAGAAAATAGCCAACATGTGGTATTAATTTATTTTATTTGAACACTTATGTCAAAAGTAAACTTAAAACCAGTTTTTACTACGTTACTTCAAAACTATAAGCTATTTTCAATAAAAATTTATGTATAAATTTCATAAGCATTTATAGTGGGTTCCTAGACTAAAACTTGAAATATTAAGGGGTCCATAAGTAAAAAAGTTTGAAGACCCCTGCTGTAGACGAATCTTGTAGAACAATCTTAAAGTTTTAATTCAGAACATTAAATCTGGTGTTTTTATTGTCGCTTCAGCAGCTGCTGAAGCCTTGCTTCTTCTGCCACCATTTCATTCCTTCCTTGGAAGTTACTCAGATTTCCATACACCTGAAAAAGGAGACATTTGCCAAAATATAATGATCTAAATCTAAATCTAATCTAAACTTATTTATAGATGGAACTTTGTGTGTGTCCGTAACCTATAGACTCCGAAATGGCTGAACCAATTTTCTTGAAAATTTACACAGTTGTACTATAAGCGTCTACGAGTGTTCTTAGCTAGGTTTTGTGTCAAAGTACCCCTGATAAATATCAATAATCAAAAAAATTGGCTTAAAGAAGGAGTGGTCCGATTTTAATCAAATTTGATACACTCATAGTCAAAGACATAAGAAACGATATTCAGAAGTTTCAAGGTTGCAGTTCTTACAATAGTGCAGAAAATCGATAATATATATATATATAAAAGGCAAGATGTTTGTGTGTGTGTGTGTGTATGTGTCTGTTTATCTGTCTGTATGTCCTTTATACAAATCTACAATTTTTATCCAATTCTCACCAAACTTCACGCAAATATTCTTTAGGCTGAGTCTGAGCTCTAGGATCATGGATTAGTTTTAAAGCTTTCATTACACCCGAGCAACACCGGGCTATACTGCTAGTTGTAAAATAAAGACATTAGACTGCCTGTAAATAATATAAATAATGGTGTGTCTTCATCACAGAAATTCAAACAGAAGTTATCCTGTGTTTCTGCACCAAATCCTGTGATATGGTTTCTTTATTTGACAAAAGAAACTTGAAACCCTTTTTGTACAGACATTGCCAGCCTTTTGCTGCTCTGTCACTATTTCCATGGAGAGCGTTCAGAGGAACTACATTCCTTAGTTTTACCAGTCCTAACTTTTAAAGTTAAGACCCACCATGCGTGATACATTGTAGCAAACCATCCTCATTTCTTTTATATTCCGTTAGTGAGATGCAAGCAGCGTCTTCTCAGAAACTGCTATCTTGTAGAACGGACTCTCAAGTGGTTACTTTCCCAATCTCTACAATCTTAACTCATCCAAATCTAGGGTTAACCATTATCTTCCACATGTATCTCTGTAACCCTCTACCTTGAGTAGCCCTCAGGCTTTGTACAGAGTGAACATTACTGTAAATAAATTTTAAAAATCAGATTCTGTTGGGTAGAGGAGACCATTTCTGCTCCAAATCATGTGATATGGTTTCTTTATTTGACATAAGAAGAAATTTTATTCTTTGGTTTATCTTTTCTCTCTCCAAACCAATATATTAGATATTAATTTACTTGTTAGAAATTCTTTTTCATTATCACCCACAATGACTAAAAGTCTATGGGGGTGTATTTCTATATCCTACAAAAATTAACCATTCCACAGGTGTTTTCTTTTATTGTACTATAAATTTTATTAAAAAACAAAATTATATCCCTTGTCTTTTAAATTGCTTGCTGTGTTATTTATCAAATGTTTGTCAATAAAATTTATAGAATAAAATCAAAAGCCGCGTCACTTTTGATTCTTATGACTTTTCTCTTATTTCTTCTTTTTTTTTTTTTTTAAAGAGCCATGTCTGATTTTGGATTTGCCACATGGTTCTTACAAACATTATGGCCGTATTCTTACACCAGGCAATCAATTACTCCATGGAGAAAGAATGTTTGCATCCTGTGATCCCGGATATCATATAATTGGGGTTAATTATTCTGACTGTGAATATGGTGCATTTTCCAACTTTACCAACATTGAATGTAAAGAAAGTAAGTCAATAATTATTGGCATTTGATATTTTCAGATAATTCAGAATTTAGTTTTAGCTTGAGTAAGATTAAGGTTTCCAATCATCTTTCATTGGAAAGGATTAGTATTTTATTTATCTCTCTGTTTAAATTTGAAAGTTAAAAATCAATGTCATTTTCAATCATATTTTGTGTCTACAGGAATTCAATAAAAAACTATTTATATATTTTTTTTTATATCCTTTGTTTGACAGAATTAACAACCTTAAGTTAGATTCTCTTCTTCTTGGAATTTGTTTTCTAATATTTATGTTACCAAAAGTTCATCCAACACAAGAAATATGAACATTTTGTTTGAATATTTAAATTTTTTATCATAATATTCATTTAGGTGATTTACTCTTTGGTTTTGAAATCATGAAAAGAATTTTGAGGGAAATTTTATCAGTCGATGTTTATGTGGGTAGTTTGAATAAAATTCCAAACAATCATTATTTTCAGCTTCAGTATATTTATTTTATTTATTTATTTTTTTTTTGATATTTGAAGAACAAGAATAAGAAATTGCTAGAAAGCAAATAATTACTAAACAGCAAGGTGTAGAGAGAAAAATCAGGACCAGGTTTGAATTTCAAAAGAATTTTAAAAATTGTTATAGAAGTAACATAATTTGTTGCTTAGCAAATAAAGTAATGAAAATGTCAATTTCCTCATGAATATAGTGGCTTAAAAAGACGATCAACCACGTCCTCCATTAATGTTTTTGTTACGTCTATCAGGATGTTGCCAATGTACGAATCACCGAATTCTCTTGTATTATTGCTTTTCACCAGCACAGTTTTTAGGACCGTTGCCATAATTTTCAGTGCCAAATTAAGTCTGAATCGCAACTGAGTCAAGCAGTAAGTTTTCACCTTATAGTGCACTAACTGGTACTGCCACAGTTTCTCTGCAATGTGTAACTGCACATAGGCAACTTAATGTCCATGGTCCTGAGCATGACTGTAAACTGCATCCAGCAGCATAGCCTCTGACTGGGAGGTTGTGAGGAGCATAGAACCACCTCTTCTGTTGTTCTCAAGTCCACAATGACCCGGAGTGGTAACACCTGTTAGGGTCCCAGCTATGGGCAAATAGTTACCCCCCACACTGGGGTCAAAACACTATGAAAGTATAAAAATACACTTTTATAGAAATATATACATAGAAATAGACATTTTTTAAGGAAAAATATTACCAACAATACATTTTTGAAGAAAAAATTATTATTAACATAACACAATTTTGAAGAAAAAATAAATTATTCTCAGCAAAAATCTTTGAATAAAAATAAGACATGTTCAGTTTTCTAAAATAAAAAAGAATAAAAGCAAAAGATTTTCATTAAAATCTGACTAAATCAATCTTCTCACTACAACCAAACATTAAAAAAAATATCCTAAAACCCCACCTTTTTAGCATTAAATAACCCGCAAAAGTGTTGATATACAGTAACGAAACTCAAACTCAAAACTTAATGTTCATGATCCTAGTTTCTCCCACCAATTGCTTCCACTTTCTCATCTTTTTATCACACACGTCAATTATGTTGCTCTCAGTATAGCACTCTCTCTAATGATTCAACTCCTAAAAGTCTAGTACTGACCTGACTATTCCTTTTGTAGTTTGAACCCTTGCCATCAATGGTAAAGCACCTTTCACTTCACCCTTCCATTGCAAGACAATACCTTCTGTAATCGATCTTTTCACCTCCTTCTCAAACTTAACTCTTTTTTCTTCTTTCAAAGAATTTACAAGAATTCTTGTAATGCTTCACCTTGATTTTCTTTTTTATTCTGGAAATTTTCCGATCCAATTCCATTCCACAGTTCATTCCTTTCCCTCAAACTCTTTTGTGAAGACCTTGTCTTCAATTTTTACATTAGTTTGGAATTGGAACAGCTGTAGCACAGTGTACCTCTCCAAATTTTCCCCCACCATTTTTTACAGCCACATATCCCAGCTTGTTGATCATGACTATTCTGATCACAATGTCAATCCTGTCGATCAACAATAATTGCCTCCATTTTTGTCCTTGTTCCACATACCTTCATATCCATCTGTTGGATTCCTTTTCATTTTACCTCCCCCTCCTGTTGACTGCTTTTCATTTTACACCCACTTCCCATCAACTGCTTTACATTTTACACCCCCACTCCTGTCGACCGCTTTTTATTTTACTTCCCCCCCTCCCGTTGACTGCTTCTCATTTTACTTCCCCTCTCTCATCAACTGCTTTTTATTTTACCTCCCCTGTCTCATCCACTGCCTTTCATTTTACCTCCTCTCTCCTGTTGACTGCTTTTACAGTGTCACTCTCACTCCATCCTCTCAAAGGATTGTTATACATCCAGTATCAACATGAATTGCTGCTGTCACATCACCCATTGACACTTCTATGATTGGTAATGACCAGTATTTTGCATTTGTTTTACAAAGACAAGTTAGCTACTAGCACAGAAGATTGCCCCTGCTCATTTTCCTGGGCCTGAGAGCAAATGCAGCACATTACATTCAATCTCAGTGATGTCTTACAGTTCCTAATTAGAAGCGATTCCCGACATCTATAGCACCTCACACTTTTGCAATCACTGCGACTGTTCAGGACTCCAAAAATCTTCCACTGACAAAGTTTTTTGCAGTTGGCATTATTTTGCAGAGGTCCATATTTTCTACACCGGGCACTTGTTGCAGTGCCACAGATTTGTGGGCTGGGAAGCCCATCATGAAAACTAGTTTCATCATCTGATATTGTCCTCTCTCTAGATATCCTGCCAACTCTGCCAACCTTTTGATATTATTGGAATAGGCTGATTCCCAATTCCATTCTACTTTCTTGAACTTTTTATAAGTTCCAAAGGGCCTTCATTGAACTCTTTATTTAGTTTGGTCTCTATCATGTTCTCGTCCAACTCGTCTTCACTCATTTCAAAGTAAAGGGCAAGCACAACGCCTTGTAGAAAACATGGAAGCAAGCTAGCAAGGACTGGTGCTTTTTGAAGCTTGGCAGCTAATTTCACCTTCTTTATCCACAAGACTATACCAACATTTCTGCTAAATAGTAGCAATTTATCTTTTTTCCTCAGTTTACTGTAATATCTTTCTATAAATGAATCACTTGTCACTGCTTCTTCTTCTCCCTCACGATGAGGTAAGCGACATTTTATTTTCTCTTCTTCCTTCATTCAAACTACATGAATATTTGACTTTAAATATTGTCTGCTACTCTTTTTCATCAGTTGAAATAATTTATGACATTAAACACTTTTTAAAAACTAGTTTCAGTAATTGTTTTGTAGTGATGGGGCTTAAAAGAAACTGCAACTCTTGATTAAATCTACAAATCAAAAAATCTAATATTTTTAGATGACTGTTCAGAACCTACAAGACTTGGCAATTATTCAATAAGCACTTTGGGTAACAGACTATATGGACAGTGGTCACATGGTTCAGAGATCTCAATAAACTGCCCATCTGGATACTCCCCTAAAAATGGATTTGGCACAGCCATTTGTCTTCTGGGTCATTGGTTACCAGCAGAACTGGATTGCTTACCAAGTAAGTATATCACTCTTTTGGTAGTAATAATAAGTAATAGTAATAACTATATTGTTACTTAAAGCTGAAAAAGCTCTATTAGTAGAATGCTAAATAAAACATTGAAAAGTTCTCAAATCCAGATACTGATCTACTAGATAAAATATTTTGCTGGGGCGAATGTTAAACTGAATATTGCAAAGATATGTCTTTGAGTCATTTTTTTTTTAATCATTTCACCTCGAGCAAGGTGGTAATGCCACTGATGTGCAGGGGGCTACATAAGAGTAAAAAGATTAGATAGAAGAGAGTGAAGAGAAAGATGAACCAGTGAGAAAAGAGCAAGAGAAGGATGGGAATACAGGTGTGGTGACAGTTGCAAAGGTGGAGAGAAAGGAAAGGATATACAGTGTGGTGAAGAAAGAACTAGAGTCAAGTGATTAAGAGATGAGTATTGACATTGCATTTAAATTCCTGCAGGTTGTAGCCATCAGGAAAGCAAGAATATGGAAGCAAGTTCCACAGGCGGGAAGTGTGAGAAAAGAAGCTGCAGGAGTAGAATTGTTGTCTGCATTTGGTTGATCTCACTGTGAAAGGGTGAGACCCAGTTACCAGTCTGATTGCATGAGTAAACACCTGTTGCAGAGGCACCAGTGACTTAAGTTCATTGGAACAGAAGCCATGAAAGTATTTATAGAACAGACAAAGGGAAGCCACATCCTGTTGATGGGGAAGTGGCTGGAGTCGAGCCGCCAAGTCGGTACCTATCACATTACTAACTCTTTTTTGGAGCCTGTCAAGAACACTGAGAGGAACAGCAGGGGCGCCTGACCATATATGGCAGCAGCACTCCATGCACGGATGAATGGTTAATTTGTATATATACAGGATGGATTCAGGCAGAAAAAACATCCTGGCCCAACACAGTGACCCAACCTTCCTAGCAGTGGATTTAGCTATTGACTCAATGTAGTGGTTCTACTTGAGATCAGAAGAGAGGGTAAGGCCGAGGAAGTGCAGTGTATTGCACTCAGGGAGACTCGCTTGGTCCATGCTTATGGGAGGCAGGAGAGGTTGCCTGTGATGATTGACAAACAGCAGCTTGATCTTAGATGCATTGAAATTTACAAGCCACTTCTTACCTCAATTCACCACAGAATGTAGATCCCTCTCAAGATCAGCAGTGAGGTTATATTTGTTCACCATGCCGGGTTTCTTACTGATGCAGGAGTAAATTGTGGTGTCATCTGCGTAGATGCCTACTTGGCACTTGATCTTGTTTGGAAGATCATTTATGAAAATAAGAAAGTGTTGGGCCTAGGATAGAGCCCTGAGGGACACCAGCATTTATACTGTAGGATGTGGAAGCATGCGCATTCAAGATGACCTTCATTATGCGGTTATTTAGAAAAGATTGGATCAGATCAAGCAAGTGTTCAGTAATACCATAACCCCATAGCTTGAATAGAAGGCCAGCATGCCAAACCCTGTCAAAAGCAACAGCACGAGCCTTGCTGGACTCCTCAAGGGCCTGGAAAATGTACTCCATAATGGTTGTTAGCATGTCGGCCGTGGACCTGGCAAAGTGGAAGCCATACTGCTTGTCAGAGAAGAGTTTATGGGCAGTAAAATGTTAAACTATTTCAGCATTAATAATGGCCTTGAACACTTTCCCAAAAATTGGTAGAAGGCTGATAGGGCGATAGTTGAATGGGTCCGAGGGTTCACCAGAGTTCTTAAATAAAGGAACCACAGAAAAGCACTTCCAGCATGCAGAAAAACAGGAAGCAGAAAGTCAGTAGTTGTATAGTTTAGAGAGGACAGAGGAGAGTTCAAGGGCACATTTCTTAAGGACAATCACCGGGATTCCATCACCACCGCTTGCCTTATGGGGGTCAAGTTTTGATATTACTCAAGATACTACTGTCGGGGTAATGTATACACCATACAGTTTAGCCTCAGTTCTAATAGGGAAGTTGGGTGAGGGTACTCCAGATGAGTCAAATGTAGAGTTGGATGAGAATCTGTGAGCAAAGCACTCAGCCTTGTCTGCTGATGATGTGAGGACCTCAAATTCATTGATTAAGGGAGGGGTAGAGGATTTGCTATTGTTCAGCACCCGTTTGCATAACCGCCAATAGTCCTTGAAGCCGAACTTGCGGTCATCTATTCTCTCAGCAAACAACCGCTTGGCGTCATTCAGGATTCTCTTGCATTGAGACAGAGAAATTAATCTGTAGTTTTAACAGTATCAACAGTATCAGTTTGTCAAATTTTCTCCTTGTTTTCAGCTGATATTTCTCATAATTCCTCTTTTTCAGACATGTGTGTTCTTCCACAACTACCTAATGGCTATTTCCTGTTTAGAAACCATTGGCCAATAAGAGATGAACAGTTAATTCATGGAATATTTATTGAAGCCTTTTGTGATTCACACCATCAAATACATGGAGAAAAACTGATTGGTTGTTATTACGGAAAATGGATACCAAAAATTCCGAGATGTGAAAAGAGTAAGTATGAAAACTTGAAAATGATTTTGAGGGTGGATCTAAATTATTTGGCCTTCATTAAATGTATGAGAAAAAAAGAGTTAGGAAATGAAAGAAAAAAATATTTTTCAGAAATGAAAAAGTGAAAAACTACAAAATGAAAAAATAAAACCAGTTATTGCAAAAAAAACAAAAACAAGACTACTATTAATTTTGATTAAATTTTTATGTCTTATCAACCCTTTTTGGGTTATTTAAAGCTGAAACAGATTTTAGATTGTAAGAATAGTTTGTTCTTTTTTCTTTCTTTCTTATTTTTCCCACGTAAATATTGTATTGACAATTTTTTTGAGAATAACAATAATTTTTCTAGATAGATGATCTACTATTTAACCCATTGCTGAAAGAAGGAAATATCTATTAGCAAAAATATTTCTGCAAATATCATGGATTGAGCATGTGAGCAATGATGAGGTCTTGGAAATGATGAAAACAAAAAGGAAATTAATACTGAGCATCAGGAAGACAGCTGAAGTTCCTGGGACACACAATGAGGAAGGCGGGCTTGGAGAATCTGATACTAACAGGCCAGATAGAGGGGAAAAAGAGACAGGGGAAAGCAACGGATAACATATTTGAAGGACCTGATCAGGTGGATGACAGAACAAGGATTGCACGGTGTAACAGGAGAAGGCGTGCTCAGAGCCACCAGGGATAGGGAATCGTGAAAGGCCATGATCGCCTATGTCCTGAAAGGACAGGGCACATAGAAGAAGTAGCAGCAAGAATTAACTTCACTCCACAAGTAATTTGCAAGATTAATACGCCAACCATCATGCAACAGTAAATTCACGTGTATTTATAGATATACTTAATATGTACGTCGATGTCAATGATATATATGTATGATATAAATATATTTATTATAAATTATAGTTTAGAACATGTACAAATTATCATCTACTACAAAGTGTAGATTTTGCTTCGACATTGAAAGGACAATGTCTCATCAGGTAGTGTGACTCAATATAAAATAAAGCTATGAATATTTATTATAAATTATAGTTTAGAACATGTACAAATTATCATCTACTACAAATTGTATATTTTGTTTTGACATTGAAAGGACAAAAATATTCCTATCCCAAACAAACAGGAGTGTTAAAGAATATAAACAACAACCAGTTGTAAGTATAGTAAACAGGATATTTATTTGGCCAAATGCTGTGTGCAACTGGTCTCTAAGAGAATATAATCCAGAATGCCCCTTTGTGGCCTTCTCCTCTTCCTCATGTCCCACTGGCGGCCCCTCTCGGGCTCATGGGAAGATAATCGGTCTTCCAAACTTGTGGGATAGGCTGTGTTAGATGTTAACAAGGAGTACTTTCAAAAGTTAGTTCTAAAGACTGAAGACCTCATACGAAGGATGAGATGTAAGTCACATTTCTTCATTAAGGGCCATGATGTTTCCAATACTAAAGACACATATGGATTTAAAAACCTAAAGACTGCACCTCTCATAGACAAACTCTTTAACTTTGAGAACGACCTATTCGATATTATAAACAAAATCACCTTCCACAAACGTAAAAACAAATTGCTAAAACATCTAGATACATTGGTCGCTAGCATAAATGAATTGAACAAGGTCTTTGTAAAATCGGATAAAACCTCAATTTTTTATAAGATGGACCCTAAAGAGTACAAAGACCTAATAAAGAAAGATCTAACAAAAAACTACAGAAAAATCAACACGGAGCACCAAAATCACGTCGATAGCATGGAGCATCAAAATCACATAGATAGAATTAACTACTCAGACAAACAAATCACTGACAAACTGAAAATCAGTGACAGAGTCCCTAAAATTACAACAAACGATGTCCTTTTAATGTTGAAACAAAATGTACACTTTGTAGTAGATGATAATTTGTACATGTTCTAAACTATAATTTATAATAAATATTCATAGCTCTATTTTATATTGAGCACTGTTTTAAATTAATGTTTTGAATGTCGTTAATTTTTCTTCGTTCCTTATTCACTTGTGTGTGTGTGTGTGTATGTATATATATATATATATATATATATATATATATATATATACACACACACACATTATCAAACTATTCTCACAAAGACAAACTAGAATTATAATATACACCCACACGAGAATTGTGCACACAAATGTTAGTAGACAAGATTATAAAAATGTGAGGTCTACTTAAGCAATGAAAAACAAATGACACAAAATTTTAAAAAATGCTAGAACTTTGTCTTCCATGTTTTATTTCTGATGAGGCTTAAATAAAAGTAAAATGTTGAATTTATAAACACCTCCATTTTATTCCTTATCCTTATAGTGAACGGAACAAGTTCTAGATTTAAAAATTCAAATGCTAAGCACTGACTCAATGATTTTGTTAGAAATAAACGAATTTACTCGAATTTACAAAACCTTGCTTAGCACACACACTAAAGCAAATCCAAAACAAAACTCATGAAATTTCACACCTAGATGTGAAATGTTTTTCACCCAATAGAAAACTAGGGAAAATTTAAAACAAAATTCAAATAATCTTTAATTATCAGAAACAAATTATTTTACATACCCTTTACATGAGCCAATGCAAAGTTTGTTTGTTGTCCAATGGAAAGGCCAGAATCACATCTGGAAGTGAATTGCCAAATGACCTTTTTGAGTTCCATAAGCGGAATAAAAGATAGAGCAAGCTCCACCATTGCCAGAGAGAAGATGACGCACGTAGTAAACACCTACCCTTGACAGACATCAAGCAATCATTATTATTACCTCTCCCTTTCTCTCTCACCTCCTTCCTTTTCACCAATCACCTTGAGCAATAACTTCAAAGACAATCCTACCCAACAATAAACGCTTGTACATACATACATACATTCCTGCCTACGTACACATAAACTCATTCTTGCAAGGACTACTACGAACTCTTGATACTCTTAACATCTTAATACTGTTTCTCATTGAACATTAACTTCTACCAATTCATGTTATTCTTTTATATTAATAAATTTCTATTTAAACATACAAAAGGTATACTTTTATTCTTGCACCTGTTGATAACCTTCTGATAATTCTGGATAAAACTTGTAAGTTGTAGGAAGTTTGGTTTTGTTTCACACAAAGCCAATTCAATAAACATCTCACTACTTCTACATCCTATCATATCTCGTTCATTATTGTTTGACTTTTAGTACGACTACAACTTGTATTAATTACAGGTTCATTTACTTTCAAACATGTGAATTGGATTTCACAAGTCATTTTAATTGAATAATTTTTTTTTTTTTTTCATTTTTTGCTGTTTCTATAAAAATAAAGATTATTGCATGAAAGGGTGCTGATAAATTCTCTGCTCGACTAAAAAGGGATTACAAAATAAAATCTATTTGCTCATATGATCAGATTTTGAAAAGTGGGTCATTTTCTAAAAGGCATATTTTTTTAACCATTTTCATGAATGGTGCTACCAAAAAGTTATAAATGATTTACTAATCTAATTTTGAAAAAGACAGCAAACAAAATACTTCCAAATTGAGTTAGTTTGAATGTAAATCAAGTAAATAACTTCTCTAAATAATCACAAATATGAGGATATTAGTCAGAATGTAATTCATGTAAATGACTCTTTGTCTCAGAAATTATTCTAAATTATTTTGTTTTAGTTTTGTTTGATGCACAAAGTTTTTATTGGCATTTAAAATTGTTTAATTACCCAAGAATTTTTAATTTCCAAAAGGTTGATATTTTGATTGTTTTCTTCATTGTAGAGATGTGTTTGGCACTCCAAGAGAGCAGCATTTCTCCAATTGTTTTCCTTTCACCCACAAATGCAACCGTTCTATCTTTGAATGATTCTGGGACAGTTTACCCCCATGGAAGCACTGCCCAGTTAAAATGTGATTCTTCAAAGTACAGACCGGTCAGTGGTATTTCACAATCAGTGTGTCAGTTTGGCAAATGGTCAGTGAACAAATTAAACTGTGAACCAAGTGAGTGATTTTAAAGTTCAATTAAATTTGATGTCAAATTGATTTATTGACAATTTTGATTTTAGTATTTGTCTATTACTTCTGAGATGAGGTAGTATTTACATTATTCGGACTCTTATTCTCATCTTTATTGCCATATTCACGATAACTACATGACATCCAGAAGTGGCATGGCACATGGAACTAAAATGATATATAACAGTGATCAAAATAAAGGGTTCAGTTCAAACTTCTAAGCACCTGAAGGTCAGAGCATAAAATGTCACGAATATGTCAATAAAGATAAGAACAACAGTCCAAACAATGTAAATAATATAAAATTTGATTTCAGCATTTTTGGTTTCATTTAATGAATTTTTTTTCATGGAAATAATTATTCATTTGGCAAATATCTAAATAATTTCAAACATGAATTCATTTAAAACAAATTTATCCAAAATTAGATTTTTATTTTTCTCAAATATTTGGGAAAAACTTTAGAAATTAGCTTTCTTAAAAGTTTGTCTTCTTTCCTAATTGAAAATTCATTTTACAAAATTTAAAATGTTGGAATTATAAAATGAAGTCAAATATTCCAAATATAAAAAAATAAAAATATCAAATTAACTATTATCCCAC
This sequence comes from Ascarosepion bandense, assembly GCA_037127315.1. Classification (NCBI taxonomy): domain Eukaryota; kingdom Metazoa; phylum Mollusca; class Cephalopoda; order Sepiida; family Sepiidae; genus Ascarosepion; species Ascarosepion bandense. The sequence continues at coordinate 2,595,656 of JBBBDQ010000434.1, forward strand.
TTGGCTTTGCCAAATGCTCATTAGGTGGCACTGTTTAAACATAAAATGACAAACATTTTCTTTTCTTCCTCCCAATATGTAGCAAAATGTAGATGAGGACATCCCCACTTGGTCACTTTCATTTACCCACTTGACTGATGATTGAACTCTTACACACACACACACACCTGCATGTATTTCACATACATACAAGCATAAAATATTTTGATAGCTAAGTTTTTAATGTCTTTTTCTTACCTTTCAACTGTGTATATATTAATGTATTTGTTTTTTATTATATGCATTGTTTGTTTAAGATCTATGGTTTTTGTATTATTTTTTACCAGGGCACAGATTAGTTGACAAAAAAATGTTTGTGGCACAAATGTACCCACAGTTATTGAATATTTACTGAAAAAAACATCCGCATCTCTCTTTAAAAGTGGTGATTTTCATAACAAATGTTACAAATTATAAAATGAAAGTGATTATATTTTAGAAAGAGAAGATAATAAAAAATAAATAAATAACAATTTTTGGGCTATCATTTTTTAGATATGTTCTCATTATTTAATGCATCTCTTTGGTAAATTTTTGTTTTAGGTCCCAAAGGCTTTCCCCCTTCCAATTTAGGCCTATTTACTTCCTGTGATGAAAGTAATACACAATTTTTTTCTACGCGTATTACTTTCATTACAGAAAGTAAATAGGCGGAAATTTCAGTAAAGGAAGTAAATAGGCCGAAATTTGTTGCCTACACCAAAAGTCATTCTGCAGTTAATTACATGACTTCGTGAGAGTTAAGGGAGACAAAAAGTGCGAGATGTAGTTTGATTTTTTTCTGATCGTTAAGATCAATAAAGGTAGATTTCTTCATTGACTAATTGTTGATTTGAGTTCAGCATATACATTTGCACAGAAATAATGCATTTTGGATAAATTTGAAGGGGGAAAACCTTCGGGACCTAAAATGAAAATTTACCATCATTTACACAAGTATCCTCATCATTGTTGTTTTGATAACAAATTTTGGTTTGTGGTGTTGTCTATAGATCATCACATGTGACATACACTTGGAGAGAAGTGAGGAAAATATCGACTAAAATATCGACTAAAAAGTACCAACAAATATAAAGAGAATGACTTGAATAATGTGTAGAAGGAATAATATCAGAACTGCATTATTGCTCGTATGGTTTCTGTTGTATGATAAACGCTATTGTGTTATTGATAATGATGAATAAGATTGAATCTGGAGATTGTGTTATGAGAATTGCATGTCAATAGATAAAGTCATTGTTACTTTTTATTTTATTTCCCATTTCTCAGTTCCTTGTTCGCCACTGCCCAACACTACCAATTCCAGAATTACCATCCGTAATGCCTATGCAGACCACATCCCTCATGGCAGTGTGGCAGAATTACACTGTGATAACTCCAGGTTCACCCCCTTGGGTCATAACAGACGATCAGTCTGTGAATATGGTCATTGGTATCCAGCCCAACTGAAATGCGAGCCACGTAATTAGTCTTCAGTTACTTTTAACAGAAACTATTTTGTGACATTGTTATTGGATTTTGTTTTTGATGAAGATAAACATAGATATATATATATATATATATATATATATATATATATATATATACACACACACACAGGTGTAGATAGGTTTATCTAGCACTTGGTCAGTACTCTCTCCATGTTTATTGAATCAAGATACTATCTTGATAATAGTGTCCGACCATCTGTGCTGTGAACAGGTTAATCATATATTGATTTACCTAGTGTCCAGCCGGTACCCCTTCCATGTTTTATAGAAATTCATCCCTTGTTTCTTATTGGGATATGATTTACTAGTTCTTTCTTCTATGGTTATAATGATTTAGCTGTCTAAACTTTTTGGTGATCTGGTTGATCATTGGTTGCGACTTTTCATCATGAGGGTACCAGGTTGACAGATTCCTAGTTGCTGTTTCTGACTGATAATAAGGAGCCTAAAGTCTTTGGTAGTGCTTAGAGGGGAGGTTGCTCTGATCAGCAGTCACATAATGTTGGTGTATTTGTAGCGTCATGTTGCGTATGGATTGGTGTCCCTGCATGAATTTCCAGTGGACAATCCTGAGGCGACATTATACTTTAGTTTTAGCCAACTTTTGGTCAGTTTGTATTGCCATAAATGATAGTGATAATTATTTTGCCTTTTTTCTTATCACAAAAAATCTTTTTATGACATGGATGTGCGTTGTGGTACAGTTGATATCAACTCGGAACAACAAATCGGGGAGCAGTGTTCGAATTCCAGTTGAATTCCTTGCATTCACTTATGCACAAATACCCTTGGGAAAGGTATTAATCCATCTCTGCCCTCCAGTTATGGGTTAAATAATAGGACAGATTGGGTTCTATAGCCTTGGCTAGCAACCAATCTACCATAGAAAGCAATGGGAACCTACTGTAGGATAATCTTCTGCCCAGTCAGTCATGTCTCTTTCAAGACATGATCCCTCAAGTGTGTATCATGTATGGCACTTAACTGACTGACAATGAAAAAAATATGTGTAAACTAGTAAACAACCCCCCCACCTATCTTTCTTTCTCCGATATGTATGGAATGTATTCCAATTCATCAAGTTTGGATCTTTCCTCTTGAAATGGTTTCCAGATATCTTTACATTTTGCAAAACTAATTTAAATTCTCTTATTGCTACCAATAAATTCTCTGTTGCTAGCCATTTTTCTCTTTCTGAAAAAAATTCTAGGATAAATATACATAACCTTGGTGTGATTCATTCTACAATGAAAAGAACAATCAAAATATCAACCTTTTGGAAATTAAAAATTCTCAGGTAATTAAAAATTTTTAAATGCCAATAAAAACTTTGTGCATCAAACAAAACTAAAACAAAATGATTTAGAATAATTTCTGAGACAAGGAGTCATTTACATGAATTACATTCAGGCTAATATCTTCATATTTGTTGCTATTTGGTCTGAATTTCTGGGAGGAGAAGTTATTTACGTGATTTACATTTAAACTAACTCAATTTGGAAGTATCTTGTTTGTTTCCTTTTGCAAAATTAGATTAGTAAAACACTTATAACTTTTTGGTAGTACCTTTCATGAAAATGGTTTAAAAAGTATGCCTTTTAGAAAATGGCCCACTTCTCAAAACCTGATTTTATGATCAAATAGATTTTTTTGTAATCCCTTTTTAGTCGAGCAGAGAATTTATCAGCATCCCTCATGCAATAATCTAATTTTTATAGAAAAAGAAAAAAATGAGTATCATTTAATTAAAATGTCTTGAGTAATCTATGGTGGGTTATCCATTCTTTTCCAGTTTATAGTGGGAGTCTGTTTTAGTGAAGGGTAGTTGTATATTGTTGCAGATTAATGGAATTTGGCCTCATTGTGGATAACCCACTATAAGTCATAAAATGTTTATAAATCAAGAAAAGCATATTGAGTTGAAAAATAATATTTTATATATACACATATCAATGAAGGTTTTTACAATTAAAGTAATACTTGAAGTTAAAATGTTCATGGCAATAAAATATTGAAAAGAGAATTAATACTTAGGAATGTGGGAGCGTTGTGAGTAAGGAATGTCTTTGAAGTATCCGCTCCTTTGGTCAGTAAGTAGTTTTGAGACAGGGCAAAGGAAAAGGGAGGTGAAGGCGACGAGCATAGTAAGCCACTTGACTTGGTCAAGGGAGATACTAATTACTCTCATCGGTCTCGAGTCAGTCTGTGTGTGTCTGCCTAGGTCTGTCTACCTGGTGATGCTTTCTGTATCAGCTTTTTATATCTTCTTTTTGGATCACAGCAGATCATTTGGGATTCACACTCGTATTTGATTCTGGGTTTCACATTGGCCGATAAATAAAATTCGCGTAGGCTCACGAACTGGAAATTTAATATTTAATTAATTTTTATTTTTCAACCGGAACATCTGTGTGAATCCAGCTGTGTACTGATTACTTTTGGTCATTTGCTTTTTGGTCATGGGAGTGTGAACATCCGGCCCATTGCTTTTGTTTGGTCGGTATCACCACAAATCCAATTCACATGTATGAAAGTAAATGAATCAATGATCTTTCAATTGCAACGGAATTGTCTCTTGGGTCCCCAGATAATTCTTCGATGTGCTTTTAACTTTTGCTAATGTACTCTGCTATCTCTTTTTTCTTTATCTCTCTCCTTCTTCTAAAAACAGTAAAATATATTAGTTCAAACTAATGACTCTCTCTCCCTTCCTGTCTCTCTACATTCATCTGCAAATATTTTTGTGTTTGGGGATTTTAATGGTCATCACACCAAGTGGATTAAGCATTCTAAAGTTACTGTAATATTGGCAGTATTCAAACTTTTAATTTTTCCATTGCTCAGTCAAATATTGGATTTCCTGGTCATTTCCCTAATAAACCTGACTGACATGCTTCTTTATCTGATTTTCTTCCTTGTCTCTTGTTATTCCTACTTGTCACTTGTCAAGCAACTAAACTCTGTCCTTTTAGCAATTCTAGCCAAGTGGTAGTTTCTGTTGATAGTTCTTTTGAGTCATATATTAGACATGAATTTCTTTCTGTTATGAATGTACCAATTGGGATTCACTTTGTGATTTTTTAGGCACCTTTTGGACTGAGATTATGAACATTTGTGAATTATGTCCCAAGTTTTTACTTGGGCTGAATCTGGCATTTATGCTTTTGTATCTTCCTGGAAATAACAGGTGAAACTTTGCTTTGGTTCACACCTGCCTGTTCAACCACTATAGTTCATAGGAAATACTTTTTCCAAGTGTACCAGCATAATAGTTCCAATCTTAATAGATACTTATTTGTATTTGCTTGTAATAATTGTGAACATATTTCCAAAGTGGCTAAGTTTATTGATAGATTAAGGTACTGTATAGCTTCTATATGCGTTGTGGTGCATTGGATATCAGCTCGGAATGAGAAATCGGGGAGCTGAGTTCGAATTCCAGCTGAATTCATTGCATTCACTTACGTGCAAATACCCTTGGGAAAGGTATTAATCCGTCTATTCCTTCCAGTTATGGGTTAAATGACAGGACAGATTTGGTTTTATAGCCTTAGTCGACAACCAGTCTACCGCAGAAAGCAATGGCAACCTACTGCAGGATAATCTTGTGCCCAGTCAGTCGTGTCACTTTTGAGACATGATTGCTCAAGCATGTATCACGTATGGCACTTAACTGCCTGACTGATAGCCTCTAACAACTTTGGCTCTCACGATTACTGGCAGCTATGTAACAGTGTCTTAAATAAAAGTAAGTTTTCTATCCTGTGTCTCTTTACTAAATTTGAGGTGTTAATATTTATGGATAACATAGAATGTCTTGCTCATAAATTTTTTTAAAATTCTACATTTGACTCATCTGAAGCATCTTCACCTGACTTTCCACTTAGAATTGAGTCTCTATTGAGTGATATTCACATAACTCTATCCATGGTTCTTGCTTTCATCTTTAAACTGGATCATGTCAAAGCATGTGGATAATGGTTCCGTTGCAATAGTTCTTAAGAAATGTACTGCAAAACAGGCTCCTGTTCTCTCTGAACTACAATAAATGACTTGCTATTTCTTATTTGTTAGTAATCCTCTTCTGTAATTCAAGACATTATGAATTGTCTGATCCTTCTATTTGCTATCTACATGTTTTTGGCAAAGTACAAGAGGTTCTAATCAACTCTGAATCATTTAAACATCTCACCTCACAGGGCTTTCTTTCACAGAAACAATGTAACTTTCGCTTCACATTTTGAATGGGCAAACTTCCAGATCCCTTCATATGAATGCGAGCGTACCTCAAGGCTCTATCTTAGGTCCTGCACTTTTCAGATCTTCATCAATAATTTCTGATTGATCGAGCCACAAGATTAGCAACTAGGTCCCACCCTTTTACTGTGAAGCCAATAAAATGTAAATGCAAATTCTACTCCATCAGCTTCTTTTCTCACACTTTCTGCCTGTGGAATTCCCTTCTATTTATTTGCTTCCCTGACAACTACAATCTCCAAAAATTTTAATGTAAAGTCAATAGTCATCTCCTATTTCACTAACCTGCATCCTCTCTTTCATACTCCTTTCTCCGTCCACTCCACTCTCATCAGTATTCTCATCCTTCTCTTATCCACTTCCTGACACCCCCTGTAACCTGTTACTCTTTCTCATAACTTTCCTCCTATGTAAACCCCCGCACAACAGTGGCAGTAAAATGCCTTGCCTGGGGCAATATGATTATAAAAAAAAAGTACCTATGCAAATTAGCTGAGTAGTATTGAAGTGCTAAGCCGATAACTGTCCGATAACAATGTACCACATATCAAGTACTGAAACTGCAAGACATACCAGGTATAACATTGATGTCATCATTTCCCAAGTAGGCACCTAAGCAGATGACACCACCCTTAATACTCCCTTCTCAATAGGAAATCTGCCAAGGCTGGCAAAGTAAACATGGCTGCTGCCCTTCAAAAGGGCTTCCTATATGTGACTGAACGGAGTTGGTTGGTTGGTTGGTTGGTTCATTTAACCAGCATATCAACCTTCATTAGGTCATTTAATGCTGAAAATCATTTTTGATTTGTTTTATTTAGTTTATATTTGTTTTATTGTTTTTGTTTTATTACAAGATTCATTTTTAAGGGAAAGGCCCCCAAGTCCTACCCTTGTTATTTAACCCATAACTGGAGGGAAGGGATGGATTAATACCTTTCCCAAGGGTACCAGTGCTTAAGTGAATGCAGGGTATTCAATTGGAATTCGAACTCGGCCCACCGATTTCTCTTTCTGAGCCAATATCCACTGCACTGCACCACGACGCACATTCGTCACTATACGCTTACAGCACCTGGTATTTCCAAGCGGTCACCCATCTACATACTGACCTGGCTCAACGTTGCTTAACTTCAGTAATCGAGTGAGAACCAGTGTATTCAATGTGATAGGCCGTTAGCCCAAGTGGGTAATAAATGGCTCATTAATTTTAATATCTCCAAAACGTTACAGAAAAACTTTCTTGCCTACCATCAGAATGGATGACACTAGTCTTCTGAAGAGCAACACACTGCACCTCGTTGGCCTCACTCTCTCAAATGACCTCAAGTGGAATGACTACATCAAATCTACAGATGCATCTCCTCCTAGGAAGGTTTGGTAACTATGTCAAGCCAGGAGGTTTATCTTATCCATTTTGCACATTTATAAATCTACCATTTATTCCTGCTTTTAATACTGTTGCTATATCTGGTCAGGTGCTCCCGTTATTCATCTAGAGGTTCTTGACAAAAATTAAAAAAGGATCTGCAATATAATCGATCCTGACTTGGCAGCCCACCTTCAGTCACTCTCTTACCAACATGATGTTGCTTCCCTCTGTCTTTCGTCAATAACCGACCTGATGTCGTCAGTTCTCAACTTGGTATCTGTTTTTATAACACAGCTACTTACTCCTGTCTTAAGGAAAAGTCTGATTGGTTTGATATGATTAAATTGGCAGCTTATCTAAGAAATGAAATACAATCTGTTATTAACTGGGGCAAGAAATGACTTGTTAATTTTAACACCTTCAAAATGAAACAGCTCCGATCTAATCATCTGAGAGAAACTTTTTTTGCCTTTCATCAGCATGACAAATGCTAACCTTGTGCCTTTTCAGTTTAACATTTTCCACTGGCATGAAATGGAAAGATTATATTGAATCAATTCAAAAAATCTTCAGCTAGGAATGTTTGTTCACTGTGTTGTGCTAAAGAAATTTTCTCATCAGAATCTATTTTACACATTTATAAATCTACAATTCATTCATGCATTAAATATTGCTGTCACACCTGTTCTAGTGCTTCTGCTATTTATTTATATATCTTTGATAAAATGCAAACCAGAATCAGCAATATTATTGGTCCTGATCTGACACCTTGGCTTCAGTCACTTTCCCACTGTCGGAATGTCACTTCTCTGTGCCTTTTCTATAAATATTAGGTTGTTACAAAAATAATGGTTGATTTCAGAAACATAATTTTATTCTTGAAAAATTAACTGTAGAAATGTTGAAATTAGTCAAAATAAGAGCCTTGAGCATCTTTGCACCTCTACCATCAATTGACAAGATTATTTTTTTCCTCATTGATAAAAAGTTATTGGCTGTGATGCAACAAAATCTTAGAAAGCTGGTTCCATCTGTGCTTTGGACGTAAAAGTTTTATCTTATGAAAATGTGCTTAAAAAAATGATAACCAGTGGGTGAAGAATCAAGAGAATATGGCGGATGTGGTGAACTCTTGTATCCCAAGCCTGTGAGTTTTTGCAACAACATCCTTGCAACATGTGGCTGCGCATTATCTTGGAGCAGAATTGGACCATGTCGATTCACCAATGCAGGTTTTATTTTTTGCAGCCATACATGCATTTCAGCAAGTTGATTGCAGTAAAGCTCTACATTAATACTCTGATTGGCTTCCAGAAAGCTGTAGTGAATGACACCAATTGCAGACCACCAGACTGTCACCAAATCTTTTGCTATGCAATTTTGGTTTTGGGAAAAGTTTGGAGGACTCCTCATGATCAAGCCATTGACCCGATCCTTTACGATTGTCATAAAGGATACACTTTTCATCACAAATGACTATTTTGTAAAGAAATGGATCATTGGTGTTATGCAGAAAAAGCATCGAGCATACTTCAAAATGGCTAAGTTTTTGATTTTCATTGAGATCATCAGGAACCCATTTATCGAACTTTTGAATCTTGCCAGTAATCTGCAAGTGGTGTGAGACTGTTGCAATGCTGATACCAAACGTCTGAGACATTTCTATGACATTTCGATGAGGGTTTTGCTCAACAACTGCTTGCAGTTGTTTGTTGTCAAGTCCTGACATTCCCTATGTCTATCCACTCCTTCTCTTTACCTTCCCCTATGTAGCCCCATGCGCAATAGTGGCAGTGGAATGCCTTGCTTGGGGTGAGATGATTAAAAAAAAAAAAAAAAAAGTACCTTCATCTTTCAGGCTCTCAACATCATTACGGAATTTCTGGAACCCCGTTTGTACTGTCCAATCACTTGTAGACCCATCTCCCCCCATGCTCTGTTGATATTGGCAAAAGTTTGGGAGGCACTGTGCCCGAGTTTGAACTCATGCAAGAAAAGTAAACAAAGATCATGCTTTGTCATGTTCACACTTAAGGGCTTCTATGATTCAAAAATATTTCTGTCTGAAAATAAGTTAAAAATTGTTGAATAGCACACATTAATTATTATATATTCCAAAATTTATATAATATATACCATGAATACTATGTCAAATTACAACAACACTTTAGGTGGCCATTAATTTTGTAGCAATCTAATACTTTCATGGTAATTGTTCTGATGAGCTTTCCTCTTTGGCACCTAAATTTTATGAATTAAAGTACAGTACTAGATTAGCAAGAAGGTCTCATTATTTTACAATTGAAATGGCTAGATGTAACCATAAGTTCTATGCTAACAGTCTCGTCTGGCTTGTGGAGTTCTCTTCTAGCTTCTTGCTTTCCAGTCAATTTTGACCTTCAAAAATTTAAATGCAACGTCAATTGTCATTTTCTGTTTTCCTTAAATTCTGTTCATTTATTCTCTCTCCTTAATAATGCTTTCTTTTTTCTCACAACTCAGTGACCCCTTGGACCTTAGTGGCTTTATTTCCTAGGGAAAACCATCTTTAGATCTGATGTACTTTAGACCACTCAGCTACGTAAGATCTCCTGATCAAACAAAACCAAAATAGTGCTTTTGAACACACACTTTTTTGATTCTCAAAATATACATATCGACTCTGTTTTGTATCGTGATGTAAACAAAGATAATTTTTTAAGAAATGGATTCAATCTGACATATTTTTAATTTATTTGTTTAAAGGTTATTTTTAATAAATGTTCTGTAGATGTTTTTATTATTACAGATTTTTACTACATATACATATATATATGTTAAAGTCTATCCATCATTTTTTAATTCTCCCTCTCTCTCTTTTTGAGAAACGGATTAATTAGAATCTGTTCTTTTTTGTTTTTTCTGCTTTCTAGGACGTTGTGAAATCTCTGATTCTCGAGAGACACATTACGTATTGCTCAGTGGTGAACGACTTCAGGGTGAATATGTCTCAAGTGGAAACCATATCAATGTTGTGTGTGAAAAGAAACATTTGGGTGTCACTTTGGCCTTGTGTTACCAAGGCAGATGGGTTCCTCCCTTACCTTCCTGTTATGATGGTAAGTCCACTCGTGTTGACAGGAGCCGATAGCATTTAGTGTGGTGACTGATATTTCGGAATTATTGTTGGTATATATGGAAGAAATCCAAATTATGAAGTTCACTTGTGCCATTGTTGCGCAATAATTGTTTTAAATCAGATTCACCTGGGAGAAAGAAAGTGTTTTTTTTTTTTTATTTTTTTATAAAACCTTCCATAATGCATTTTTGTGATTGGTACTGAGATAGTATTGATAGTAATAATCTAACAGGAGGCAACGGAAAATCACTGTTGCATATCAGGTCTCATTCGAAAGGGGAGGTAAGACATTGCATCTTTATTTTTGTTTTTAAATTATTCTTTTTATTGCATGAAAATTAACTTTTTTTCTTGCTATAATTAAAATTCTAATCAAACTTATTCAACTTACCTTAATCTGGCACAGGGTCAAATGGTAGGAAGAATGAATCACCAAATTTTAAAGTGAGGTTAACATCAGAGTACAGTGACTCTCTTGAATAACTGCATTCGAGGAGGTACTGCTACAATGTTAGAATCTCCATTGCTACTTTTTTTCTATAAACTACTTGAAAGAAGAAATTTAGCAGCAAAAAAAAAAATATATGAAAAGATACCACACTTTGATTGCAACAAGAAGGCCAGGTAAATTTACATTGGCTGGCTTTTTACCTACATCTTGATGGTAGCAATATGAGGTATAAAGGCTTGATGCAGGGTGGCCACATTTGTACGTCTAAGCCAAGGAAAGAGATCTACCTGCAGGCATTGACATCCAATGATCTTCTCTCTTTAACGAGAGAGTTGCTGCTGCAGAGTTAGAGTGCACAGGACAAGGCGCATCCCCCAATACTTTAAGAGGAAATGAGAGCAGATACTGCACTTTGATTTCAGTCTGAAGACCAGGGAATGAATCCTTGATGCTAGACAAAAATGCCAATAAATATTTCTGTCATTTGATATTATGCTAATGAAAAATATTTATATTTTCCAATTTGAAGTGTGTATATATATATATATATATATATATATATATATATATATATATGTGTGTGTGTGTGTGTTTTCAGGCAGCAAATTGTCTTGTAGACATATCAGATTAAAGAAATTGCAAACATTATGTTTGCTTATTTGTAATAAAATCCGTTCATGTTCACGGATAATCTTTTGCGTATTATAATTGAAAGATGTCAGAAATGAGCTGTAATGTTGACAGATGTTATTATCATTAATTTCTCAAGGTACCCAAGTACTCTCAATCTCTTTCTGAGTATAAACGGATTTTATTAAATAGAAGCAGATGTAATGTTTGCAATTTATTTAATCTGACATACATACATATATATATATATATATATATATATATATTCACTTCTGGTCAAAATTTTAAAACCAGATACAAAAGTGTTAAAAAAAAAAATAAAATACTGTTACTTTAAATTTTCTTTTTATTTCCCCCTGAGCAAAGCATTACCACCACTGGTGCACACAGGGTTACAATGAGAAGAGATGGATGACAGAAAAGAGACAGTATAGGTGATGTTGTAGAAAGTGTTAGAGCAATGTGGGAGTCATGGAGATGGCAGTAGATGTTGCATTTAAACTTTTGGAGATTGTAGCTATCAGGGAAGCAAACATGGGGAAGGTAGTTCCACAGGCAGGAAGTGTGAGTTGTTATATTTATCTATTTTGATGGTAAAAGGGTGGGACCTAATTGCCAATCTAGTCTCATGGCTAAATTGATGAGGTTGAGGCACCAGGGAATAAAGCTCATCAGAACAGAAGCTGTGAAAATACTTGTAGAAAAGACAGAGGGAAGTCACATTCCAGTGATGAGAAAGGGGCTAAAGGCGAGCAGCCGTATTGGGACCAATTACATTGCAGATCCTCCTTTGGATTTTGTCAAGAACCTCAAGATGAACAGTAGGAGTGCCTCTACCAGATATGGCAAAAGTATTCAATGCACAGACGATTAGTAGATTTATAAATGTGCAAGATGGATTCTGATGACAAAATCTTCCTGGCTCGACATAGTGACCCAACCTTCTTAGCAGTAGACATAGCTATTAATTCAATGTATTTATTCCACTTGCAATTAGCTGAGAGGGTGAGGCTGAGCAGATACAGTGCATTGCTTTTGAGAAGACTAGTGTGATCCATATTAATAAAAGGTAGGAAAGTTTCTCTATGGTGGTTAAAGGAGAGCAGCTTCATTTTGGAAGTATTCAAATTTAAAAGCCCGTTCTTATCCATTGGGGTAAGAATCCTCTAGATTGGAAATCCATTCTAAGAGCAGAGGTTAGATCTTTGTCAGCCATGGCAGATTTCTTATTTAGATGGAAGTAGATGGTGGTGTCATCTGTGTAGATGCCAACTTGAGAACTGACTACATTAGGAAGATCATTGATGAATATCAGGAAGAGTGTAAGACCTAGGATAGAGCCTTGAGGGACAAACGCATTAACATGAATGGGTTTGAAAGTATGTTCATTTAGAATGAATGATTGGACTAAATAGAACAATCTTTCAGTTATATTATAGCCCTGTCGCTTCCTCAGAAGGCCATCATGCCAAACCTCATTGAATACTTTCAAGATATCCAGAACAACACTCTGGGCTTTGTCATTCTTATCAAGGGTTTGATACATGTACATGATGATGGGCATTAGCATATCAGCAGTAGACCTGGCGAAGTATTAGCCATACTGTTTGTAAGAAAATAAATTGTTGGATGTGAGATGCTGAATCATTTCAGCATTGATAATAGCCTCAAACACTTTACCAAAAATCAGCAAGAGGCTGATAGGTTGATAGAAAGGTCAGAGGGCTCTCCAGAATTTTTTTTTTTTTTTTTTATAAGCGTTTCACCCCGAGCAAGGCATGTCACTGCCACTACTGTGCAGGGGGCTACGTAGAGTGGAGAAAGGCTGATTAAATATAGGAAATAACAGAGGGTGGGTGATAGGCGGGTGAGGATACTGAGAATGAGGGTTGGGTAGATGAGTGTTGTGAGAATAGTTGGGAGTTAGTGTGATAGGAGGTGTCTATTGACCCTACATTTAAACACCTGGAGATTGTAACTGTCGGGAAAGCAGACTTGTGGAAGGGAGTTCCACAGGCGGGAAGCACGAGAAAAGAAGCTGTTGGAGTAGAATTTACGGTTACATCTTATTTGTTTAACTGTAAAAGGGTGGGACCTAGTTGCTAGTCTAGTATCTCGTGTAAATTTGTGCTTAGGCGGCACCAGTGATCTAAGCTCATCGGAGCAGAAGCCATGAAAGTACTTGTAGAAGAGGCATAGGGAAGCTACATCACGCCGGTGTGAGAGCGGCTGCAGCCGGTCTGCCAAATCAGTATCAACCACGTTACAGATCCTCCTTTGTATTTTGTCAAGAAGCCCAAGGAGAGCAGCAGGGGCACCCGACCAGATATGGCAGCAATATTCAATATACGGGCGGATGGTAGATTTGTATATGTGCAGAATAGTTTCAGGTGGGAAAAATTTCCGGGCCCTGCACAGGGAGCCCACTTTCATAGCAGCAGATTTGGCAATGGATTCAATATAGTCATTCCATTTGAGGTCCGCCGAGAGTGTAAGGCCAAGGAGGCATAGTATTTTACTCTCTAGGAGGCTAGCCTGTCCCATGCTAATGGGAGGTAGATGCGATTGTCTATGGTGGTTAGTTGATAACAGCTTTGTTTTGGAGGCATTGAAATTTACCAACCATTTTTTAAAGACAAGAACTGCAGTGGAGGACTTCCAACACATATGGAAGCAAGAGGCATCAAGGCAAGAGTTTGGAGAGGACAGGAGAGAGTTCAAGTTTAAGGAAAATAACTGGCATACCATCACATTTGCTTGTTTTTTGGGTGTCAAGCTTAGAAATAATGTTAGAAACCAGAGAGGGGGTTATGCATATATCACTCAGTTGGGCCTCAGTTCCAGATGAGTCAAGTGTAGAATTGTAAGAGAATTTGCAAGCAAAGCATTCAGCCTTGTTTGCTGTGGATGTGAGAACATCAAAATTATTGAGTAGTGGAGGAATTGAAGGTTTGCTGTTGTTTAGCACACTTTTGCAGAGCCTCCAGTAGTACTTAGTCAAGCTTGCAAGATGCTATATGCAGCTTCATTCTATTAGCAAACAACAGCTTAGCACCATTTAAGATTCACTTGCATTCAGTGTGAGCAGAGAAAAAAAGACACCTATTATGATCGGATGCATCACTCCGGTAAAGCCAGAAGTGGTTACTGTGGGCAATGGCAGTCGAGCAAGCAGGAGAGAACCAAGGAGAAGGATGAGGTTTGAGTCGGAATTTCCTGGATGGGAAGAAAGCATCAATGCCAGCTTTCATCCAAGAAGAAATCTCAGATGCATAGTCTTCAACAGGGAGACTAAAATCTTTGTTCCAAGGGACATCACAAAGGAAGTTGTGTGAGGCCTCTCAGTCCTTTCTTTGATAGCAGTAAAATATTCTGCTGCTAGGAGGTTCCTGGAAGAAGGGGAAGTAAAAAGAGATATTAATGAAAGCTACAGCATGATCAGAATTGCCAAGAAGACAGAGCTGCATGGCATGACACGAATCAGGGATAGGAGTGAAACAGATATCTAGCAGTGAGCTGGGTCCATTATGGTTATTGAGGAAAAACATGGGGAAATCCAGCACTTGAGCGATTAAAATGTTCATGGTATGGATGTCAGCATGATTTGTAACTTGGTGTGGTGGGCATTAAAGTCACCAAACACAAATATATTAGCAAATGGATGAGAGGAAATGGCCTTCTCTATATTGTTTGAGATGCTGTCTAGTATGAAACAGTCAGTAGAAGAGGGGGTGTAGAGAAAGAAAAGATAGCTAATCAAACTTAGTAGAGAGAAAAGGAGGCACATTTAGGAACGATCTGGAGAGTCAAGAGAAATCGTCCTAGCTAGAGGGAAATGTTTGCTGACATAAGTGCTAAATCCATACATATGAATGTTGGAGTCCTTCCTAAAGAGGGGAAGGTAACCTGGAATATAGAAATCAAAAGAAGAGATTGAAGGGTCAAGGTTAGTTTCACAGAGAGCCAAAATGTCAGGGGAGTTTTTAGGGAGGGAGGATTCAATGCTGCAAAACTTGACACACATTTTTGAGAAAGAGATGTTGACGGGTTTAGCTGTTTTTTTTTTGTTTATCTGGTTCAGTTTTATTTCTTTGATTGCGTGTTGTCATGATAAAAGATTTTTTGGTAAGAAGAGGCTTAGTGTAGTAGGAGCATCAGTTGGAGTTAAATTCAACAAGTGTGGGAAGGGAACTGGCGCAGACTGCAGCATAAAGTGGCCTCAGGGTTTCCCACTGGAGGCACTTGCAGGGACACCGATCCATGTTCGATATGGCACTACAAGAACTCCAATATTATTCAACTATTGATCAAAGTGCCCTCTCAAGATGCTGTGCAAGAGTTTGGGCTTCTACCTACCAGTTGGAAGCAGCAACCAGGTAACTGCCAACATGGCACCCTCAGTATGAAGAGATGTTGCCACCATCCACACACATTACAAATAACTTGCAACAGCACCACTATTGAGACCTTAGGAGAGGAAAGAAACCAGGAACTGCTTCCTGAACAGGAAACAAAGGATGAGCCTCTACTCCTGTTCAAAAGAAGGAGGAAGGTATAAACCAGGCGATAGTAAGGTCTATCTACTCCAGTGTAAAAAAAAAAAAAGTGAAGGAAAACAAATTTACTAAGTTTTAACTTAGAGTGAGGAGATCTCTTCTTAGTCTCTACAAGATAATTTTAAAATACCTATCCACTTAAGAATATCTTTAAAAATATTTTTGCTGTCTGAATGTCTACAATTAAACATCTGGGGCTGAGTGCCAAATATTAACTGTCACATACAAGTATAATTCAAAACTTATGCAAAGCTTTACATACAAAATTCAAACATTTAACATTCAGAAAAAAATACATTCAATCTAAAGCAGGCAAGAAATCTGCTTTCGTCAGAATATTAACTGAGTGAAACTCAAAAATCCTCATGGTGAATTTCATTTCACTTTTTCTTTTTTCAGTTTTTATTATTCTGTCAGTGAGAAGCTTTCTTGACCTTATTCTTGACGCATTATATCTAATATATTTAGAGCACTCTGGCCACTGGCATATGATACATGATACACTAAAAGTCTGCCTCCTTCTACCACAGCTCAGAGGTAGAATCGCCGACTGACACCAATTCAGTCGGGTTTCAATCCTGGGTTAAAAGCAATCGGATGTCTAACCGTACTGATGAACTGTGGTACAGCTGCAAAAGCTTCCGCTTTATATCACACAATGGCCGACAATATGACGACCCTGTTTGACCTGTCGTTTACACCTGCAAAATGTTTTGATAAATTCACTTTCCAGTTATTTTCGAAGATTTCAAAATTTTGCAATATATTTTTTTCACAGTTTCTTAGCCGCATTCATATTGCAACTGACAAACAATTTTACTATATATTAAACTTATTTTCCTCTCCACTCATATTGGAACTGACAATAAACAATTTTACTATCTATTAAGCTTATTTTCATCTCCACTCATATTGAAAGCAATAATCTACACAATAATGCAACTAATAATAATTTCTTTTGCTCAGTTGTACTAAACTTAGGATTACATTTTTCCACACACAAAAATAGTGTTACAGAAGCATAACATCCTCACTAGTGATCATACCAAACATCATGATGTTGACTGGATATTTCATTTTCATCACTCTCTCTCTCAATTTCTTTTGAGGACACTACAATGCAATAGCTGTTCAGTGTGTTCGTTAGCTTCTACTGGCAGTAATTTTTCTTGTCTGAGAAAAACCAAAGTATGTTTGGTTGGAGGGGATTCTTGAGTTTGTTTAAAGGCTTTGTAGTTTATTTAGATTTTTTCTTTTGTCCTTCATGGCTCTTTCTCCTCTTGGATGAGAAATACTGAATGTCTTCATGCCTGATAAGAAACTCAGACCCTCTTGTATTCCTGGCTATGGACCTGATTTACTACTTGGAGGGATCACTGTCAATCGTGGCTTTGATCTCACCAACAAATTCAGGTTCTCAGATTGATACCCGAACACTCTGAAATATTTGTATTGGAGCTTCTGGTACAAATGCCAAGCAGTACAGCATGCTGTTTCCAAATTTCTGGCAGAGTGAATTGTGTAATGGTGCTCTTTATTTCACAGTCAGTGCCCAACTGACCCTACCATACTGTGTAGACACCAAAATAAAAAACAAATGACATGTATGCCTGAAATTAAAAATATAGAATGGCAACAGTTAACCCATCGCCCCCTGTAGATATTTGATGCATTACTTTTATTTTTGACAAATATTTGACTTATTTTATTTATTGACATATATATTTGATGTAAGATTTTATTAACAGTCAACCAATTAAAAGAAAATCTAACATAATTATTAAAAATTGACTTTTGGGATGAAACCCTGTTTATGCTTTAAAACAATTTTCAACAAATTTTGTTAATTTGTTTCTACTTTTGTATGACTGACCCTAATATTGATTTAAAATGTATTTTATTTCAGCTTTTATTCAGATCAGTATTTTTATCTTTGTTATTTTTATCCCAACTTTCAGCTGATGTGTTCTTCAGCCTTCCTCAAGTGCACATTGTGTCTGTTGGTCTTTAGATGTCACTCTACACATTATTCAAGCTGGTATCTTCATCTTTGTTGTTTTTATTCAAACATATCAGTCAATGTGTTCTTCAGCCTTCCTCAAATGGATATTGTGCCCAATAGTTTTTAGAGTTCTCTCTACACATTATTCAGACATGTATCTTCATCTTTGTTGTTTGTATCCCAACATTTCAGCTGATGTGTTCTTCAGCCTTCCTCGTGTGAACATTGTATCAAGTGATCTTTAGATGTCACTCTACACATTATTCCGGCCTGTAATTTCATCCAGATTACAGGGCGCCCGTTACAGGAAAAAATCTCTGTCCTCTTTTCTCTCTCACCCATCATTGCATGCCAGTAGCAAAATCCTTTGCAAAATGATTGATGTGAGAACAATTCAGGTACAGATGGATTCATGCCTTTTCATATAGTATTTGTGCAAACAAATCCAAAAGTCTATTCAAACAACCTGATCTATCCCCATTTTTTTTCAATACACTATGAACACATTCAATGCTAACATTTTTTTTCTTTGCTGACGTGTGAACACCAAGAATAAAATGGTGGGCATTTTCCAGACTCAATGGCATCAATGGAAAGCAGCTATTAATCACAGTAGTGTGCAGAGGACAACAAGAATACCTAGTGTGAATTCAATAAAGGGATGTTAGTATCATTTGGCATATCACAGGTAAAGTAACTGTTTTTGGGTTTTTTTTTTTTTGGAACTGCATATGTTAAGAGAAACGAGAATGAAATTAAGTTTTTCTGAAAGTTGTTTGAATTGAAAAAAGACATTGCAAAAACTGTAAAAGAAAATCAGAACATTTTTCTTAAGTTTTGTCAATGAATTAATGGCATGCTACTAACTTTTTGTCAATGAATTAATGGCATGCTACTAACTTTTTGTCAATGAATTAATGGCATGCTACTAACTTTTTGTCAATGAATTAATGGCATGCTACTAACTTTTTGTCAATGAATTAATGGCATGCTACTAACTTTTTGTCAATGAATTAATGGCATGCTACTAACTTTTTGTCAATGAATTAATGGCATGCTACTAACTTTTTGTCAATGAATTAATGGCATGCTACTAACTTTTTAATATTTATTAATATGCTTTATTTAAATAAGTTCATAATCATAAAATCAATGCATGTTTAACAATAATTGGTGTGATTGAATCAAGTGATTAATGAATTTCACCAAACATGAATGTTGTTTGTGAATGAAGCTGTTGTGCCGAATCCAATAGTGAAATTATTTCCCTTGACAAAAAGATTATTGAATGATTTCTTGCAGTTGGTCATAGTTGTTGTTGTTGTTTTCATGTTTTCTCTTCTGGTGTGAGAGAATGGGGGGGGGGGGTAGTAAGAAGTTTCATAGGTCTATGCCCTCCTGTGTCATCCTGG
Source organism: Ascarosepion bandense (assembly GCA_037127315.1). Lineage (NCBI taxonomy): Eukaryota > Metazoa > Mollusca > Cephalopoda > Sepiida > Sepiidae > Ascarosepion > Ascarosepion bandense. The sequence continues at coordinate 2,614,983 of JBBBDQ010000434.1, forward strand.
AAGGCTGACGAAGGATCATTGGAATTGAATAACATGACCAAACCGCCATGCAAGGAATCTCTTTCTTGCATATATGCACTCAACTGGTTTAAACTAAGAATTTTCTTTTTAAACTAGCTACCGTCCATGGCTAGAGACCTTAGTCCATTTTACTATTTAACCTATAGCTAGGGAAAGTTGAGATAGATTCTTGCCTTGCCGAAGGGCATTACTGCAAAGTGGATATAAAAGATATGATTAGAATTTGAACTTGCCACGACACGTTGTTGTGCTGCCTACAAATCTACTAATTACTAAGTTCTTTACAAATGTAACAGGTTACTATGAAGTACTGAAAAGACAAAACTCTATATTTACTAATTCTAGTGTAGTTCTGTGCCTGCCTTGAAAATCAGCATTCGAAACCCTTTCATTTAACTGGGCTTGAACACTGATCACTGATATTGAAGGGAAATTCTCAGCTACCTCAGAAGGCTGATACTTCAAACAAGAATTAAAAGTGAATACTCTTTGTTCAGAACTCATCTTCATGTTAAGTAACGATATTTAAACATTTTCATCAACCAAAGCCATTTCGATCAGCCAGACTTCTCATCCCTTTTGACTTATTGTTATTCGAAATGAATATCTCATAGTTATGTCAGTGGGAATACTATTGCTAAATTTTATAGCTGAAGAATAAATCGGCTATAAAACAAAGAATTTTAACAAAAATTACATCACATCACTTGAAGATCTCCAACTGGAACAACAAAGGTGGATAGCCTATGAAAGTAGAAAGGAAAATAATAGTATAATCAAAATTTTGACTTTCCACACTCATCATTTATCCATCACCCCCAATGGTGCATAGGGCAGCAACTTTTTGTTGCTGTTTCTGTAATGAACTGTTTTTATGGGACAAGGTTGTTAGCTCTGCACCCAACCCCCAAACCTGGAGGACCGGTGGACCATTCTTGGTCCTTTCATTTACAGCACCTGGTATTCCCAAATGGTCACCCATTAAGTACTGACCAGGCTCTATATTGCTTAAATGCGGTGATCGGACGGGAACCAGTACATTCAACACGATATAGCCGTAGACCTTTCCACACTACCCTAAACAAAAGGCTTGGAAGGAAACTCCCATCAATATTAGAAAGAGTAACAGATCATGGACTTGAAAAAATGTTTTCAGAGAAAAATCTTATAAATTTTGACCTTCAATAACGCTAACTGTTCAGTCAATTAATGTTTCCTGTATGGAAACAAATGTTCCATAGAATGCAATGTGTATAACAATGTACAAACTTCATTCAGAATCTGAAACTAACTCCCAAATGATTCTAAATTTTAGGTTCATGCGTCATTCACGATGTTCGGTTCAGCCAGTGGATAGATATCGAGTCGGGAAGAGTAAGTGAAGAAAATTATGTTAAAAATAAGACACAAGTATTTGTCAAGTGCCAAGATGGTTATCAATCGAGCCAAGAGTCCGAATATGTCTTTTCTTGTCTTCATGGAAGATGGAGTCCCCAGGAGCCAACATGTAAAGAAGGTAAACATCTTACTTAATGTTTCTTTGTTTCCTCTTTTGATCAGTGTTTGATTTCTTGGAATTTATTTTGCTTTACTGATTGGAATTATATCTTCTGCAAATACTGCAATGTTTGGGGTGGGGAGTGAAATTTGTTAGGATTATTTGGGGAATGTTCTTAATGAAATGATGTACTTATTTCTTTGCAAAAATTCCCAGTATTGTTGTTAAAACAATGTTTTTCTGCTGTGATAATGCAGACTTCGAATGGGCTAGGAAGATTGGACCATTAACGAAGTTGGGAAGATTGTGTTTCTTTTATGTCAATGTGTATAAAAGGCATTCTTACTTTGAAAATCAGCATTTGAAATATCTGGCTTTCACCAAGGTTTCAGAAACTTAGAGCTTTAGACTTGACATTGCATTCAATTTAATATTTTATAAAATGTGCTGAGAACTTTTACATATTTCATTTTATTGTTAATATTCTAAATATGGGTATGTGTTTGAATACATGGGGGGGGTGATCAGAATATATAAGGCGCTGTGATTTCCTTTTTTGTAAGGTTCAGATGTATTGTTGTTGAAGTTGAATCTTATGTCTAAGAAATTTACCATTTTTAGATTTGTTTTTATGTCAGTTGTGAATCCTAGACTGTTGAAGATTTTTATTATTTGTTTTTTTATATTTTCTGTAGTTCTACTATTGCAATTTCTCAAAATTATTAGTCCGTTGTCTCTCTCTATAAACTTTAAACTATCTTTTTAATTTCCGTTAGTTTGTTGATGATGTATATACCCATAATTTTGCAGATTTCTGGGCTGTTGTAGCTTCCCATTGTTACATCAAAGTTGTAGCCATTGTTGGTATTGCATTTTTTAAAACCATATTTTCTTATTATAATATGATACGGACTTTCTGTAATGTTTGATAATTTTTAGGTCTTTTTCAGGTCTTTTCTTTGTCTGTGTGTGTGTGTGTATCCATTACCTATAGACTCTGAAATGGCTGAACCGATTTTCTTGAAAATTTACACAATTGTAGTATAAGCGTTTGTGAGTGTTCTTAGCTAGGTTTTGTGTCGAGGTACCCCCGATAAATATCGAAATTTGATACACTCATAGACAAAACATAAGAAACGATATTCAGAAGTTTCAAGGTTGCAGTTCTTATGATAGTGCAGAAAATCGATAATATATATATAAGGCAAGATGTTTGTGTGTGTCTGTTTATCTGCCTGTATGTCTGTATATTTTTCAGCCCTTTTATTTTACTTTTGCTTCGGGTTTGGCTTTAAGTAGGTATAATTGTAGTTCTTAGTCTCAGCCATGATACCATTTACTCAGAGGACTTATTTAGCCTTCAAAATTCAGTTTACGATGAAAAAAGCTTATATCGATACCAGGAAATCAAAATTTGACTTACATTCATTCATTTTTCTTTCAGTCTACAGTTTCGTTTTAACTGGAAACAACTATTGTTTTTTAGTCTTTCGTGCCAATGTCCAAAGAGTCTGAGCTCCAGGACCATGGATTAGTTTTAAAGTTTCATTACACCCAAGCAATGCCAGGCTATACTGCTAGTATATATATATATATATATATAGAACCAGAAAGAAAATTACATTACAATTAAAATTAAATGGAAAATAGTAAAAAGAGCCCTATCACATAGCAGCAATAAAGTGGTAACTTATGCTTTCTTCAAAAATTTAACTGTAACACCAAAATATTATCATCTGTTCTTTTATTGTCCTTTCTCCTCACTAATATTTTCTCATTTTTTAAAAATTCTTAAGTACCTCTTTTGCCTTAGTAGCTTTATCACTTTACCTGGTATAAAATGATTAAAAAAAATAAAAAAGCAATTAATATATTATCGAGAGTACAGATGAGTAACTAAAAAAATTCTAAAAGTCTGAGTCGCCCTTTCATAAGCATTGAATGTTATATCTAATTTAATAATGTGTATATATATATATATATATATATATATATATATAGGAAAAACTACTAAAAAGTTGTAAGTTTAAAAATGTATTTTTTTGACAGTATTTGTTTATTTCTATTATTATATTTGATATTTCAAACCGGCCTTGGCCCTTCATCAGAAACAAATGATTTTAAAATTTAAATTAGAAACGTATTTCGCGAGAGCAATAAAATAGTGCTCAATGTAGAATAAAAGAATTATAATTTATATTTTGAGAATAAATATACATTTTCCCCCCTCACCAGTAGCACAACTCTGATTTTCATACAATCTTCAGATGCTGAGTCAAAACATTTTCAATCAGCACTTGAAGATTGTGTTGTGCATGAAACTCAGAGTTGTGCTACTGGTGAGGGTGGGGAATGTATATTATTAATATATAAATATATAACTTTACACAAAGATTTTAATGAACACCTAATTCTTGACGTGTCAGTTCTGCAGGTCTTCAGTCAAAGCGAATAATCGTTTTATTAAAAGCAAAGCCACATTTGAAATGGAGCCATCAAAAAGTGAGAAAATTTTGCAAGATTCTAATTTTGAACTTTCAAATTTTAGTGTTCTGCTACATTCCTGGTGATTTATTGAAGTTTGTCCAAGAACATGAAAAACACTTGGTGAACAAGAAGAGTCATCAGGTGAAGGAAGGAACTGTACTGACCATTATTTGTCCACCGCATTCATACACTAAATATCCAACTGTTACAACTTGTCGGGAAAATATATGGCATCCAGCTTTACCAAATTGCTCTTTTGATTTAGGTAAGACAATTACAACTTTGTCTTTCAAAAATTTCCATTTTGATCCACTTTTAACCAAAATTCTTAAATATTGAATTTAGCAAACAAGGTTTGATTTATCATTTTTTTCCCAGCCTATATCTAAATGAAATGGTAATTTTTTGCCAATAACAAGTTAATTTTGGATACAGTTCTTCATGTATTATTTTACTAAACGTTTTGTATAACATGAAATATTAAAAAATAATGAGGTGGCTGTTAGAATTGGTCACTTTTGATAAATATTTACTTTTTGTTTATTATTTACTATTTGTAAACATTTTGACTGAAGGTTTTCTTCTGATCATACATGACTGGTATAAGGCCATGAGTCAATAAGAGTCATTGATCAAGAAGATTCCAATGTAACTTAGCCTGTAAAAAAAAAAATCTAATAAGCCCTTCTACCAGACTAAGTACCAATAAGGATTGAAGTCTCATTTTTGTTGTAAGATAGTTTCTGATGTAGGCTATGGCAGATTTTTGCAAACTAAAAAAGTTGATATTTGGTGTGAAAAGGTTGTTTTAATATTAGTACAAATATAAGAATCAATATTTTGGGTCATTTATCAATTAAGACTTATCGTGCCTGACCTTTCTATTTTATGAATAAACAGACTTAAAACTGTGGGGATGCATATATATATATATATATATATATATATATATATAGTCGTTGAGGGGCTTAGGAGGTGTGTGTATTTACTACTCAACACAAGTATTGAACTGATATCCTTCAGCTAATGTAAACTTGTGCTTTAATATGTTGACCTGTTCTACTTGCAGTTAAAATGGTTCTGCCCATTGAGGTCCATATAAACGTGTTGTTTTTTTCACGGCTGGGGAGCAAAATGACCAAATTAAGACCGGTTTGGACCAGTTCTGAACCTGTCCACCATGGTGGATGGGTGATGTTTGATCAGTGCCTGGGCGTTCGCGCTTAGGTTCCCCACGTCAAAAAAGACCTTGTGTCACATCTCTCTCAAGTGGGGGAGAAGGGTAAATATCTTATCAGCACAACCTTCTCGAGGAAAATGTGAACAAATTCCACAGCTTCCTCCTTGGTTCTGCTGACATAACTAAGCCAAAAAGTTTTCAAGTTGTTGATTGGCTATTCTTTGAACAGATTAAAATATTCAGGGTCCATTTTCGTGGCCATGTCTTGAGGTTTTCCGCAAAGTGAGAGCACTAATAACAATGCTGTTTTCTATTTGTCTAGGTCACATCTCATTACACCTGTATGATTTCTCATCATCACAAGTTGGATGATTTTCATAATTTTCTGATATCATTTTTTTTGTTGATCTGCAACTATGCATCTGCTACTAATGTTGTTATAATTTCACCAGTCAATTAGAAAAATTACTACTAAAAAACTACATTAATTCTTTAGGTGATATATATATATATATATAGAGAGAGAGAGAGAGAGAGTATTGCAACTGTAATCAAAGGTATGGTAAAGCTCATTACTAGAGATGAAAATTTTAAACATATGTTGAAGAAGAAAATTTCTCTTTTTATTTAATGCTTATAAAATCAATCAATTAAATCAAACATGTCTGTCAATGCCAATGTAGATCCTGATTTTTTTTTTTTTACATTTTCAGCATCCATAACAACTCCAGTTCCAGTCCAAGTGACAAGTCGTGGACACCACTGTCAACACCCATTAAGAGGGGACAATGTGATATTCCATTGGGACATTGACATTGAGGAAGACAATGCCAGTATCATACCTGACGGCATTGGTCTTCATGCACGCTGTATAGATGTTGGAACATTTCGTCTGATGGGTTCAATCCGTCTCATCTGCAAAAATGGAATTTGGTTGGGAAAGCTACCAATTTGCCAAAAGACAGAAGAAGATGGTGACTATACATTGTTATTATTTCTTGAAGGCAAAATGTCCGATTATCACAAACATGCAAATAGAAAGAATAGTAAGTTGATGTGAATAAAGAAAAATGAAATTTGATTATAGAAGCTAAAATTAAGGAAAAGCAAATAGCATCTTTTCTATGTTCTCTTTCTGTGTATGCCTCCCCCTAAACTTGAAGACTTGTTTCTGCAAATATTTGATACTAATTTTCCTATGTAATGACATTTGGCTGAAACTCTCAAATTAAATAAATTTGACACACATGAGGATTTTTTATATATTTATATACAGAAATAAGTGTAACATGACTTAGGAAAAACAAAGAAAAATCCATTATTCTGCTAACCATCTACTGTAGATATGTCAGTACTAAAATGGAAAACTGGCTGAAATGAGAAATCAAAGAGCTGAGTCCAGTTTCCTGTTGGGGTCATTACATTCACATGTACAAATACCCATGGGGAAGGTAAGAATCCATTTGCACTCCCAGCTATGGATTAAATAGAATTTGTAAAAAAAAAAAAACAAATCAGTCATTCAGTAAATCAATTAATCAACTATCTACTGTAAGTGAGAAAGTGACTGACAATATGTTTCTTTGAAAAAATTTTAATGGCATTTGGTTACAAGTTTGTGACAAATCATCATCGGTTTATAATGGCATCCTGTCGATTGTTGGACTGGGATATTTTTTTTTATTGAAGAGAGATTGATATCTATGTGTTTGGCTGTAGCAGCAATATTGTAGTCATATGAAATGCAATACATGGTTCAGTTTGGACTAAGTCTCCTTGTATGTTTTGTCACAAAAGCATCTTGTGGATCCAATCTCGTTCTGAATATTCCTGGTACAACATCAGTGCAAAATAGTATCATCCCCTTCTCTTGTTTTGGACAAAATTGGTCATGTCAAGTGGGATGATGCAATGCTATAGCAACTGTCAATCTTCACCTGTGCTTAATTAATGAAACAAATACTGTGCTATTACCACTAGCTGTTTTTTTTTTTTTGTTTTAATCATTTCACTCTAAGCAAGGCAAGACCACCACTGGTATACACGCGGTTACAGTGCAAGAAAAGACTGAATACAGGATAAAAGATAAATGGTATCCAAGAAGATAGAAGATGGCTATTGACATTGCATTTAGATGTTTGGAGATTCTAGCAGTCAGGGCAGCAAGTAAAAGAAAAGAAGTTCTACTGGTAAGAAGTGCAAGAAAAGAAACTGTTGGAGTAGAAGTGGCAGTTACATTTAACTATTTCAATGGTAAAAAGGTAGGGCCTAGGTACCAATCTAAGTAGCATGCTCAAATTCACATGGTTGGGACATCAGCAAAAAAAAAGCTGGAAGAAACAGAGAGAGGATTACATTGCACATTCTTCTTTGCATTTTGTCAAGAACTACGAGATGTATAGAAGGAGCACTCGACCAGATATGGAACAGTATCAGAGGTGCAAACAAATGGTAGATTTATAAATGTGCAATATGGATTCTTTAGATTTTGTCTAAAATCTCTAGATATATAGCAAAAGCATCAGATGACATAAGTCAGCAATATTCAATGCACAAACATATGGTAGATTTATAAATGCGCAATATGGATTCTGATAAGAAAAATTTTCTGGCCCAACACAGACCCAAACTTCCTAGCAGTAGATGCAACTCTAGATAAGTTGTAGTCAATCGATATCAGGTCAGTTGAAAAAGTGAGTCAAAGGAGATGCAATGTGTTACTCTCAGCTGGCAAGAAAGTATCTCTATGGTGGTTAAAAGAGAGTAGCTAAAGTTAAAAAGGAAAAACTCCTCAGATGCTCATCCCTTGTTCCCTGTTTAGGATGTGGTTTCCGGCTTTCTCTCTTCCAACATTTTCACTCTTTTCTATTTTTCCTTTTTTTTTTTTTCAATTGGAGTAGATAGATTAAACTATCGCCCGGTTCACACTCCACCCTCGTCTATTGAACAGGTGAAGAGGCTCATCCCTTGTTCCCTGTTTAGGATGTGGTTTCCGGCTTTCCCTCTTCCAACCTTTTCACTCTTACATAGCCCCCTGCACATCAGTGGTGTTACTGCCTTGCTCGGGGTGATATGATTTAAAAAAAAAATGAGCTTAGGAGTTATCAAAGCTGTATCTATATCTTGATGAATTGCTTATAAATAATACTTTATTCTCTCTCAAGTCACAATTCATTAAAATATTTCAATTGTAATTAAAAACAAAAACGTTTGATAAGTTTTTATTTCCAGATAAATTGGTTTTTATCAGAAATGTTATCCCACAAGCAATGAGGTGGACTCATTTGCACGTGCATAAATGTGAGAATAAAATACAGGATTAAGAAAGACAGCAAAAGCAGTCATCTATCCTTGCGAACTCTCTACTTTTGGGCAGAGGAGAATCCAGATGAGGCTTTGCTGAAGGGCACAGTCTCATCTCGATAAAAGGAGACATGAGCCTGTGTATATGGAGTTTACAGGGAATTTTTGCCCAAACATACAAGCTCAGAATGCCCCACATAAAGACTGGCCTTGTGCCACATCCTGTCTTTGTGGGGAGGTCTTCGGTAAATACCAAGGCAACAAAAACTATTTAGAGATTGTTTTAAAAAATATGGTAGTAATCTGAAGCTGAACTTTACTCTAAGAGTCGACTGAACTCAACTAAGTAAAAGACACATTACAACAAGAAAATCCAATGACTAAAGTATAAACACTTTATTCAAGTAATACTTACTAAACTTCTTCTCAGCCTGTGAAGGTTTGTGTCCCACATTTGGGTTTATACTGGAAGATAGATGCCAATGGCGTGGAAGTAACATCAAGCTGACAGAAAATGTTGTAGTAATTTTGATTTTGATTTTAAAAACAGTGAGATCAGAACAGTTGAAGTAAATGGTTGAGTAAAATTAGGTCTCCCCCGATGGTGGTGGTGGGGGGATGACAACACTAACCAAACCACCTCCTTACCCATGGCATGTCACCAAAGATGTCTTTGCATGAAAAAAGAAAATAGGATATAAGTATATTATTTTATTTTACATTTGGGTCTGGTCTTATTGTTTTCAACAGAGGTTTTTGTTGCAGATTGTATTTGTTGTTGCTGATGGTGATGAAGAAAAAACAAAGAAGATGAAGAAGAAGATTATGAAACGATTATGTGAAACTGACTTTCGTGAAGAATTTGGGTTGAGTGGCCTCCGACAAAGTGATTTATGATTTGAAAAGTTTAATCATCACCTGAATTTATTGTGGATTTTTAAACTGTTTAATCATCGCCCAAGAAGTTTGAGAATAGTCGCCATAGCAGTCCAGTGAATGCCACTGAATTTATGAAGCTTAAAGTGCTACTCAGCCTGGCCATGTACCATCGATTAAAACAAGTGATAATCAGACTGGGCAATATGGCGGGCGGGGGTAGGACTTCCCATTTAAGCATTTCAAAGTAGGTTTTCACTTGTTTTGCAACATGTGTCCTAGTGTTGCCATGTTGTATTGTTGTAAAATCACTTTGTCATATCTCTGCTTATATAGCATTTTTTTTTTTCAATACTCAGATCGAATGCATTAATTGTAGTCAATAGCAATTTCCAGTGATAGTTTTGAGCAAAATTCATAATAAACTACACTCAGCTAATTCTACCAAATGTAGAGCATAAGCTTTGAACCATGGATATTCAGCTTTGCTGCCAATGTTGATGCATTGGCCGGGCTTGCCCATGATCTACTATGCTTCGGGGTTGTTGTAGTGTATCCAATTTTCATCGCAATCATGATTTGATGCAAAAATCCTTTCCTCTTCTGCCATTGAAGCAGCAGTTCACACACGACAAATGCCATTTGATGTCTCTTGGCTTCAACTTGTACAGCTTCCAATGTTCTTGTTTTTAAATAATTCCAAATGCTTTTGAATGTTTCGAGACCTTTTGTGTGATAAACTCATAATGATTCTGTAAGTTCGGCTTGCACCAGACATAGACTTCATGAAGTAATGCTTCCAATTCTTTGTCTTCAAACTTTTTCAGTGTGTTAGAGCATTCTTTATCTTCAACACCAGAATCCTTATTTTTGAAGCATCTAAACCAATCTCTGCATGTTGTTTTCAACAGAGCATGATAACCATCAATCCCAACAAGAATTCTGTGTGCTTAAGCAGTAGATTTTTTTTAATAAAGTAGTGCAGTAAAGTTCCCCACAAATACATTTTCTTTGGCACGAAATGCAATATGCTTAACGCTATGAAAAACAAAGTTGTTTATATTTAGAAGAAATGACGTCTACTGAATTTCAAGCTTGCTTATAGTACTTCCTTATAGAAATTGTGTTACCATCTGAAACTACACGTGCACAGTTCTAGGAATGCCATCTCTTAGAAAACAGTGAGAACTTATTCAAAATCCTAATAGAAGTCAGTAATGGATTTGGAATTAAATTTTGATATAAAAAATAATTGTTCCATTGTAAGTCGATTAATTCGAACTGATATTTTTTTGCCATTTGCTCTGCAAATTAATTAGACAATTAGTGTCCAGGTATTAAGTTGGCAGGTTGGACAAAAAAAAACATCAGTTGAATGTGTCTGACCCCTGCACTAAATGATGTTTAAAAAATATGCTAAGAAACAATTTTTATGTTTTTTGATCTTTTTTCTCCCTCAGTGAAAATCAACTTTAATTATTTTGTTTCTATCTCGACAGCGATGGCTCCACCAACAATCTCGATCTATACAGACGTGTCATGGAATGGGCAACAGATCGATTATTCCGTTGCAATAAATGGCAGTGTCAAAGTGGCATCAGGTAGACAACTCGAGCTCAGTTGTCGTCACAGCCTGTATGAAGTAAATAACCTGGAATGGTATACAACCAGTCATACTTACCCTAATTTCAGGAACAGTCTTCGGAAAGATAGATTACAAAACACAACAGCCGCTCATTTAAGCTTTCCAGAAGTGGCCAGACAGTATTCAGGACGATACATTTGCAGAATCAAAAACACAACAATCTTCCATTTTGTAGACATAATCATTTCCTGATTGACCTCTTTTCAAATAAATGAAGTGATCTGATTTTTTTTTCTTTTTATATATATATATATATACATATACAGGGAGCAATTGTCATCTAAATTACACAAAAATGAAAATAACACTGACATCTCATTTTAACAGATATATTTACCAAAATTACACAAAAGTATCTTGAAATACTAGAGAGTAAATTTATTCAATGAAATTGTCATCGGTTTCAACTACGGCCTCCAGATGACTTTGAAATCTCTTGCAACTCTTCTGGATGGTCTCCTTGTTTAAGTTGGTGAATACTGCCATATTTGTGTTATAAAAAGTTTTGTAGGTTTCTTGCACAACTGCATCCTCCCACACAAGGGGGTTGCAGTTTGAGGAGTTAGGTGGCCAGATATAAGGGGTGATCTGGTTGCAAAAATTGTCTGACTTGCTGTCAACTGGGTTCTTCTGTTTGTGTGGCAAGGGTCTTCCAGCAACCACCATCTTGACTCAGGGGAGCACTACCACCTCAAAGCATTTGATAAAGGCCTCCTCTGTGTTAAGCCTGAAGCCCTCACCAACAAATTCAGGAATTCTTTTCTCACCAAAATGACCAGAGTGAGTTTTCTGAGCTGCTGTACTTTTGTAATCATCATTAGACTCATCCGACTCTTTCATACTGTCCTCAGATTGACATCCAAACACTGAAATGTTTAGGTTTGAGCTTCCAGCTCAAATACCAAGCAGTACAGCATGCCATTCCCAAATTTCTGGTTGAGTGCATTGCATCATGGTATTCTTTTTCTCACATATGGTGCCCAACTGACCCTAGTATACTGAGTAATCAACAAAATTAAAAACATAAAATGGCAACAATTTATCCATCACACCCTATATATATATATATGTGTGTGTGTGTGTCATAACAATATATGTTTCTTATATATCAAGAACAATATTGGGGGGAAAATGTATGAAAAAGTGGAAAACATTTTCTTGTGCCACATTTCGTCCTTTAGGACTTCATCAGTCTAAGTTTATTATGTTAGTGCAACGACACAGGCAGACGAATGTGGGGGGGGCCGGGAAAGTGATGGAAAGAAAAACAATCTAAATGAAATAAGATTAAAAAAAATAAAAATTCTCGGCGTCCCTTATTTGTAAACATATAATGAAGTTACACCAACATGATGATTTAGCCTAAAGGACAAAACGTGTAACAAGAAAACTTTTTCCGCAGTCATCCAGTTTTCCATATATATCTTTGTTTGCATTTGACAAAGAAACTAAAGTTTGTCTAATACAAGGTTGCAAATGCAAGGACTGAATTTAATGCAACAGCTTATAAAATAAAGAAGTTATTACTTGAAAAATAAATAATTGCAAATCCATTGAATTAACTTTAATAGATTCTTGCATTGCTTTTTAAGTTTTTTGTTTATCATTTTAACCCCCCCCCCCCCCCACACACACACACACCTTTGGAAAATATATGACAAAGTGGAAAAAATTCTCCAGTTGCACACATTTCATTGCAAGGAATTCTTAAATAATTGAATTTTGTTTGTGAACAGTCTAAAAGCATGTTTCTCCTAACCAGACAGATTTAGGTTCAATCCTTGTCAGAAAGCACATTTACTTTATTAAGACTCTTGAATACACAGGCTGGTAGACAGATGTACATTTTTAAAAACAGATGTCTACTTAAACATGTGTATACATTAAATATAATGAATAAAGACCAAAGGGAAACATATCTTAGCCAATGTGTTTTGTCCTCTGAGAGAGTTTAGCAAGATAAATGCAAGAATTTTACTTTGTAACAATTATTTCTAGATGAGAACAAAAGTATTGTTAATTTTTCAAGAATTTTAAATATAAGAAACACTCATGAATATTCATCAGGTTAGCTGAAAAGTCTCGGTAAGTTATGAAGAACACTAAGTGGTATAATTTGATTTCTAATAAATGAAAGTGTGTAAAAGATGATTTTTATACAAATATCTAAATTATTTCAATTTAGGATTAATTTGGAAATTATATATTTTAAATTGTCTTGGGTATGACATTAAATGGTGGTAAGGCTCTGGTCCAGGAGTTCCAGTTTTGGGGAGAGTAGAATGATCTCTTAATTACCACTGCCTTCAGATTCACCCTTTCCTGGGGTTGATAGTACCTGTCAGAGAGCTAGCTATAGGTTAAATAGCTGTTACATACCAGGAACAGATGGGGGGGTGCTCAACAGCCTTGGCAGGCAATCCATCTAGGACAAGGACAGTCTGACAGAAAACCTATGACCTGAGAACCTTGATGTCATTATCCCAGCTCACTAGGCCATGACAGATGAACCACGGGTGTATGGAGGGGGCACTATTGCGCAGACCCAAAGGACGCATCCACATTTGCAACATCACCAACTCTTCCAAGCCCTGGAGTGATGGGAAAGCAGCAAAGTGGCCGGTGAAAGAAAGCTGCTGTTCTAATCCAGCATGCAGGTGGTTTGGGCTATTGGTCATCTGATGTTGACCTGAGATGACAACATCACCCTGCAGCACCCAGAACAATGACGCAGCCCTCTTTAAGAACAGCACTCCTTACTTCACAAAGAGAGGGTTCTAGAAAAGGTGGCCTAACCAAAGCTCGTCTCACATCTACCAGTTGGCTTGCCGTGGTCAACAGGCATCTTCTCAATCAACACCAAAACAAGGAAGGCATACACCCACCTCCAAGGGTTTATGCACCTCCCTCTGAAGAACAATCACTATGCCATGCTTTTCAGTGTGTATGCTTCAACTCTTCTTCAAGCCAAACCTGCAGAAAAAGACAAGTTCTACTCAAGAGCTCTACAGCTGTCTCCAAAGTACCCCTGCAGATGACAAAGTGATAATCCTTGGAGATTTCAATACTAGAGTGGGCCAAGATGCAGATGCCTGGAAAGGAGTACTTGGCAAACATGGCGTTGGTAACTGCAATGACAACAGGTGCTTGTGGCTAGAGCTTTTCACTGAGCAGCAACTTGTCATCACCAACACCATTTTCCAGCAAAAGGACAGTCTTAAAACAACCTGGATGCATCTTTGGTTCAAACATTGGCACTAGCAAAACTTCAAAGACATCCTTCACACCAAAGTGATGCCCAGTGCAGAATGTCACCCCAACAATTGCTTAGAGTGCTGCAAACTTAAGCTGCACTTCAAACCTAAACCAAGGAAGAGAGGGCCCCCAAGAAAAAGTTCAATCCAAACAAGCTTCAGTCAGCTTACTTTCAGGCAGTCTGACGGCCCAAGATTGAAAACAGCAACTGCTCAGAAGACATCTCTCCTGAAGCACTCTGGGATCAATTGAAAACTCTCATCCTGCAGACATCTGTAGAAGTGGTGAGGGTTACCACCAAGAAGAACAAAGATTGGTTCAACGAGAACAACCAAGAGATTGAGGAACGGCTGGCAAAGAAGAGATCAGCCAACCAGGCCCAGCCATCATGTCCTGTGAGGAAAACTGCATTCCGTCACATTAACAGCAATCTTCAGTGCAAGCTTAGAGAGATACAAAATGAGTGGTGGACTACTCTTGCAGAGAGAACTCAGCTATATGCAGACCTAGGTTACTACAAAGGCTTCTATGAAGCCCTCAAGGCAGTGTATTGCTTGACTCGCCAGGTACAGAGTCCCTTGCACAGTGTGGATGGACAGGTGTGCTTCACAGACAAGGCTTCCATCCTGAGCCATTGGTCAGAGCACTTTCAGGCCCTCTTCAGTGCTGATCGAGTCATCCAGGACCCAGCAGTTCTCCGCATCCCCCAGCAAAAGAGCAAATGAAAAGATGCAAGGCAGTGGGAGTTGGTGGGATTCCACCAGATCTAGAAAGATGGAGGACCAGCATTACGCACCAAGCTCCATAAACTCATCTGTTGTTGGAAGCAGAGCAAACATCTAAGTGATCTCCACAATGCAGTCATCATCACCTTGCAAAAAAACAAGGGAGAAAAGTCAGATTGCTCCAACTACCAGGAGATTACTCTGCTCTCCATCACAGGAAAAACCCTTGCTTAAGTGCTCCTGAACAGATTCATACCCTCCATCACAGAAGACCACCTACCAGAAACTCAGTGTGACTTTAGAGCCAACATGCCACCACAGACATAGTGCACATTCACAGGCAGCTCGAAGAGAAATGCCAGGAGCAGAACAAGGGACTGTACATTGTAGACTTGACCAAAGTGTTTGACACAGTAAACAGAAAGGGTCTGTGAATGATAATGGAATGCCTCAGCTGCCCCTTAAAGTTTTTCAGCATGGTTATTCAACTGTACAAAGACCAGTGCGTCCAAGTAAGGTTGAACAGTGACCTCTCTGGACTCTTCCCTATCATCAACAGCGTGAAACAGGGTTGTGTCCTGCCACTGACTCTGTTCTGCAATATTTTTCAACATGATGCTTAAACAGGCCACAGGACCTTCACGATGATGATGCTGTGTATGTCCTCTACTGCCCTGAGGTCCTTGAACAAGTGGAAATCACCAGTATTGATACCATGTTGTTGAAGTGACAGCTACACTGGACAGAGCAATCTCCAAAATGAGGGATCATCGCCTGCATAAGACAGCCCTGTACAGCTAACTTTCCACTGGCCACTGATAGAGAGGCACCAAAGAAAGTCCCTCAGCATGTCCCTGCCATGTTGACCCCTGCTAGTGTTCAACACTTGCTGCTGATCATCAGGCCTGGAGCCACATCATCCCCCAGGCCATCTCCACCTTTGAGTTCTCCCGCAGGGTCAACCTGAAGGAGAAATGCCATTAGAGGAAAGGACCAGAAAGCCTCAGTAGCCATACCAAACCGGACCCTTTAACTGCAGTCACTGTAGCCAAACTTGCCTATTCAACATCGACCTAGTTGACCCTCAGCGTGCCTGCAGTTGATGTGGACAGCCTCCTTCATAAATTTTCAAGCCAAGAGAAGATATATTTTAAATAACATGGTGTCCATTGAAAGATCAATGTCTCATCAGAAATTTTCATTATAAATTTTTTTTTAAAAACAGCACTTCCCTTTATTTTTGGAATTTAAAAGATTTTTTCCATACAAGGTAAAAAGATATTAAAAAATGGGGGGAAAGAAAGTTACCAATGTCTATATCTGTCTGCAATTCACTTCCGACCAAAATTTAAAATTTCTTTCTCTTGGCCGTTTTCATTGTTTCTTCTCTCTCTTCTACATTTTCCCATGTTTTTTCTCTTTATTTTCCTCTTCACTTTCTAGTTCTTTCGTATCTTTCCTTTTCCTCTTTCTTTTCCTTTTCTTTATAGAAGTACAATTCTTTTTTTTAAAAATGCTAAGAAATTTGAGACCAGACACGGTATAACTAATGTCAATAGCTGTCTGCAATTCACTTCTGGCCAAAATTTAAAATTTCTCTCTTAACCGTTTCCATTGGCTCTTTCCTCGCTATATTTTCTCACTTAATTTTCTTTTTCACTTTCCTTTTTCTTTTCTATTTTTCACTTTCCTTTTTCTTTTCTATTTTTCACTTTCCTTTTTCTTTTCTATTTTTCCCTTTCCTTTTTCTTTTCTTGATTTCTCATCTTATTTTCTGATCTTTTCTTCCCTCCTTCTTTTCCCCCTTTTTTAATATCTTTTTACTTTATACAAAACGAAAAAAATTTCAAAATAAAGGTAAGTGTTGTTTTTAAAAAAATCTTTTTTAGATAATGATGATGGTAATAAACATTTTAACGACTTGATGAGACATTCATTTAATGTCAAAACAAAATATGCAATTTTGTAGTAGTTTGTAGTTTATACATGTTCTAGCATAATAATTAATAATAAATGTGTGTATATAATTAGTTTTTAGTCATAAGTAAATTATATCAGTACACAGCTGTGTTAAAAGTTGTTCAATACATTTATATTGTAGAACTTTTCAATATTTTTCATTTGGAAATGAGTTATTTCCGCAACCTAGGTTTCAACCTTTTGGTATCTTCAGGCAATTTATAACAACTGATTTTTCTGTTTTTCAATTGTACAAACAGGGATTTTTACAAATGCATGACTAGAATTCCTTTTTGTGTTTTCTCTCTCAAAAATTAGGGAGGAGATATTTAGGGATCTTAGAACACTTTCCTCCATGTTTGTATGATCCTAGTAAGTAGTTATAGGTGTGATTACATCTAGACATTTTTTCTGATTTTTCATTTAGTAATTTTTTGTTCTGGGAACAACATAATGGCTAACTTTTTCTCCTGGTACAATCTGCATATATCATCACCATTGTATGGTTTGGCTATTTTCACTATACTTTGTGTTATGTCGGGGTCTTTTTTATTTTAATTTCATAATATACATATATATAAATCCAGGTGAATAGGACTCAAGGTTTTACTATTTTGTGTGCTCTGGTATTTATCTTATTATAAACAGTGCTCAATATAATAAATATTATAGAGCTTAATATAATCATATAGTTATGAATTAATTGTACATTGCAACACAGAAATTTCTATGTTTCAAGATAGATTCTCTTCACCAGGCAATGTTTGATGTTGGTTGTACAAATGATTTACATTTAAATACAAAAACCTTCAGCTTGCTGTTTATGTATGTGGGAAGATATAAAACTTTCTTCTTTTTCCTCCCTAACGATCAAGATGTCAACCTGCTTTTAACCTAATTTTATCATTTTCCTTTTTTCTACTTTCCTTGTTTCTCGCTTACTTTTATTAACTTTAGGAGAAAAGAAATAAAAGAGGAAAAAAGAGAAAAAGTTACTTAGTATGTATTCTTTGGGGCCAAATTCCAAAATGAATCTTGGCTCTGATCAGTTAAAATAAACACACATGTAAATTTTATATCTTCCCACATACATACACAGCAAACCAAAGGTTTTTGTATTTAAATGTAAATCATTTGTACAACCAACATCAAACATTGCCTGATGAATAGAATTTATCTCGAAACATAGAAATTTCTGTGTAGCAATGTACAATTAATTCATAACTATATATATATATATATATATATATATATATATACTACCAACCATAAGTTTAGGACCATCCAAATTTTTAGCAGAATCAAATTCGCCGAGTTGGAATTTTTGGTTATTTTTATGCAGATGTCAATTAAAAAAAAAAGTATTCTTTTCAACTTTAAAGTAAACATTTACTCAGTTTGCTACTTGACTCTTCGTATTGTGATCAATTTTTTTGTCAAAAATTCAGATATTATAATTATGGTATAAATAACTGGCAAAAAAGAAACGGATTAGCATTGAAAAAAGAGCTCAAATTGAAATTCTTTCGAAAGAAGGATATTCTGAATGTGTTATCGCTAAAAATTAAGCCTATCAAAAAATGGTGTGCATTATTGCCTTCAATGACTTTGTGAAACTGAGTTAAATATTGACAGAAAAAGATCTGGTAGGCCCAGAGTAACATCTATTGTAAAGGATAGGCACTTGATCATATCTAGCAAGAGGAATAGAAGAAAAACCACTCCGGAATTAACAATTGAAATAAATTCTATTTGGCAACATCCAGTATCTGTTACTACTGTTAAGAGATGACTTCATTCTGTTTGGCTTAAAGGTTGTGTAGCAGTTAAGAAACCACTATTAAAGAAAGAGAATAAGGGATGAAATTGATTGTACAGTTCAAAATGAACTTCTTAAAAGTGAACAAATGTTGTTTAAATGCTTGCAGGATGCTTGGAAATCACTTTCACCAACTTATTTTTATAAGTTATTAGAAAGAATGCCAAGGATTTGCTCTGCAGTAATAAAGGCTCGTGGTGGTTTCTTTGATGAAAAGAAAATATGAATTAACTTTAATTAAACTTGAAATTACTCTATGTTAATTTTGGTTTTAATTTTTGTACAATTGTGAGCAACAATGAAATATATCTATATTTATTTTTCTAAGACATAACATTTGTTATTTCTTTCTCTTAAAGAATAAATCTAAGTGGTCCCAAACTTATGGCCGGTAGTGTGTGTGTGTGTGTATATATATATATATATATATATATAGTTGTCAGTCCATAAATGGTGAGGATAATCCAACAAGATTTCCTTAATATAGCTTATTAATAGGTAAATCCATATAGAGAGCTCGATGGGTGTTAACCAGAGCAATATAGTTAGTAAGTGGGTTGACCTGATGGGGTCAAATAGACACCTAAAGTCAGGGGAATGGGTTTTTTTCAGAGGTCATGCCATCTAAGACAGTCAAAATAACTTTAAACGGATACTACCCATATTTGGAACTGGTCTCTATCTCTCTTCTCTCCTTCCCTCTTCTCCTTACATTTATTGTCATTTATTTATTTGTTTGTTTGTTTGTAATCTTATCTTTATTATTATTATTTCTATTATGTTCCCTCTTCATTTTAAGAAAACATTCGTTCAGGCAGAAATTTTATCCCAAATGGAGGAAATGTTGTAAAAGAGTTTGATGATATGAGCTGTTAAGCTCATTGAAATGAACTATAGTTTATAACTAATATGACGTGTGGAGTTATTCCTTTATATATACATATATATATATATATAGCCAGAAATATCTAAACTACAACTAAAATTTTCATGTAATGAATGATCTTCAGTTGATTCTTTCCTTGGAGGTTAGTTATTTTTCTTCTATCTATTTTCTTTATTGGGTTAATTCACCTTTTTTGGAAACTTTAAGTACATTTCTGCTCTTTCTTTTTTTCTTGAATGTAGTTTGCCTATGTTTTTTTATTGGTCTTTTCAGTGTTTTTGTACATATATATATATGGTGATCCCAACAGTAAACATCAGACTAGTATCAACTGTGGTCCAGCAGTTGGAGTTGCCCACAGCAAAGAGTTTGACCCTTTATCAGCTCAAAGACCCAATGAGGAAAATACACAAAACAAAGTGATGTCATCCTTTGGCCTTTCTTCTGATGGTAGGTTTTACTATTTGCAATCTTCACCCGTTTCATAGCTTGCCAGAAAAGAAAAAAATGTTAATGATTTCCAGGTTTTTTTTATTTTCTTTTTTCTTCCTCCCCACCTTCATAAAGAAACAGTATAGTAATTATTTTTTCTGAAGTAGTGAATATCAAATGCCTAATGCCCCCTAATGACAAAAACAACTTAAATTCTAGTAAATAAGTCTGGTAAGAATTCTTAACTTGGTTTTCTGACCATTGGTTCATTTAACTGTCACTTTGTGGCATACCAGTAACATGAGAACATCAATTAGAGTGTATAAAGGTAACTCATCACTCAATGAATTCCGGGCCTAACTAATAAAATAAAAACTTCAAGGCAAAATTTGATTTTATTCATCAACATAGTCTCTTTCTTGGGTGATACACTGATTCCAATGCTTCTCTAACAATTCGATGCCTTTTTATTAAATAATTTGTCTCAAAATATGCCTCAGTTTCCAATATAACTTCTTCTTTGGAGCCAAATCTCTTTCCTTGGAGGTCTGTAAACAGCCAGTAGTCGCTGGGGGGTCAGATCTGGAGAATAGGGTGGATGCGGAGGCAATTCAAAGTGCAATTCATGTAGTTTTGCCATTGTGGCAATTGACTTGTGACATGGTGCGTTGTTTTGGTGAAAGATCACTTTTTTTTTTCATTTCTAGCCGTTTTTGGCGATTTCTTTCTATTGATGGTTCTTCCTTTCTCAAGGTAATTAATGAACAAAATACCTTGTGCATCCCAAAATACAAAGATCAAAACCTTGTCTTCAGATGTTTGTGTCTTTGGTCACTTTGGACAGCTTTCACCTGCTGCTGTCCTCTCAACTGACTGCCAATTTGACTCTGAAGTCAAGTGGTAGATCCATGTTTCATCTATTGTCACATATTTATGCAAAAACTGTGTTGAAACAGTTGCAAACAATACTTTGAATTGTTAACACGTTGCAAAAACGGCACCCACTCTGAATACAGCTTTCTCATTGACAAATGGCCATGCAAAATAATGAGTACACTGCCTTCTGATATGTTCAACTCTTCTGCTATCTCACACAACTTCAATTTACAATCTGCCAAAACTAGTTTGTTGATTTTTTTTTTTTTTTGACAACTGCTGATTTTGGGCAATCTGATTATTCAGCATCATTTGTGTCTGTATGACTGCGTTTAAAGTCAGCATACCAACTCTTAACTGTTGTTTTCTATGAAGCAGAGTCCGAATAACTTATCAAGCCATTGCTTTGCTTGAACAATATTTTTTCCCCATCAGAAAGCAATGCTTTATCAACATATGAAATTCAGATTTTTCCATTGTTTTTAAAAATTTGCAACAGCAGCTTCACTTAAATAACTAATTTATAAACTAATAATCCGATTGGGCCCAAAGTTTGTCTGCCATTTGAAGGTTAGTACTTCATAAAAATCATGTGGATTTTTTATTAGTGGTGCCATCTATATTTCAGACCTGGTACTTATTGAGTGATGTGTCAATTAACTTGCATTTCTGTGCAGAAACATTAGTCTTAACATATTTTGTAAGGGAGTAAAAGCTATTTTTAGAAAGCTCTCTTTTTCAGTATTACTTAGTTTCTGTTTTTGTATTACTTGGGGTTTATACTTGATGCCTATCTTTATTAATCTAATGGATCAGTTCTTAAAATTGAATCCCCATGCTTCAGGTTAAATTTTTTTTTAATTATTATGTAATTTGGAGATGTTTGGAGAATAGACAAAGAATAAAAATTTAAGCCTCGATTCCTCAATCTGATATTCATATAACTGAACACTGAACCTTACAGTTTCTAGTTTCATGCACTCCTTTTTTCATGACCTTGGAATGCATCATTTCATCACCAAGAGAATTCCATTTCCTTTTATATATATATATATATATATATATATATATTTAGTGTATTGAGGCAGCAAGTAATTTTCTAAACATATGCTGTTAAATATAAGAGACAATGAATGTCTATTATGTTTAATCATGAGCCGTTTTAAACGTCGTATTTTTGCTTTAATTTCAGTTGAAAATATAGACAAAAATTCTCCAACATTTGGATAATTATTTATTGATTTTCTTCTAAGCTTTCGGCTAACATGAGCCATCTTCAGAAAGGTTGTTTGGACTGAAATATTATAACATCCACCATCACCGTCGATTTTATTTTGTGTTGACATAAAACTCCGCTTGGCAACGGCAATAGTTACCAAAAATAATAAACGCAGTTCTTAAATTTGCGATGCGGTTTTATGACATCACACCACGTGATAGCATGAAATGACAACAAAACCATGTAGTCAAATGCATGTAATATGTTATTTCCTGTTTTAAAGTTGATTTTATTGAGTGTTGGTTGTTTAGATTTGATGTACATGGCCTCCAATATCTGCAGGTTCCTCTTACTGTGTGTATGAGTAAGGATCACCGTATTGTTGACCAAAATCTGTCTGATATTACTTACATGTTTGTTTTTCAGAGAAATGTTGTTTAATAGTACTCTGATCAGAAAGATGACATGTAAGTCTACGGGAGAGCGTAGTTGTAGTAAAACCAATATATGTACTAGGGATTTTATTAGTATCAGAGATGCAATCTCTGAATGGGCATGTAAATTGGTACACTACATTGGTTTTTTGTAGTCTAAACAACCTCTCTGAAGATGGCTCATGTGAGCTAAAAGCTTAGAAGAAAATCAATAAATAATTATCCAAATGTTGGAGAATTTTTGTCTATATTTTCAACTGAAATTAAAGCAAAAATATGACGTTTAGAACGGCTCATGATTAAACATAATAGACATTCATTGTCTCTTATATTTAACAGCATATATATATATATATATATATATATATATACTCACACAGTTCAACATTGCTATAGTGTAATTTCAGGTAAAGTTGTCTTGTAGATGGTCACATCTACTGGTGGATTGGCCTCTGAGGATATCAGTGGGTCCCAAAGTGATGGTCTATCACTTTAGAAATAACCCAAAAAGTAAAACCTAAAAAAAAAAAAAATATTGCATTGATTCAGGGGAGATTTAAATAATGGTTTCTTTGATGCTATAATTTCTTTTGGTAGATAATAGATATCCTCAGTTCCTTGTTTTGGGATTAAGTGGGTCATTTTCATGAGTCCTTTACAAGTTTTTCTTAGTAGAAATTTTTGACCCACTCTGACACTGGTCAGATCAAAAATATGACAAAAACATACATTTATTCATTTCTTTCTCTTGTGTACATAGAACTCTTTAAGAAGCTTGCCATATGAAAGTGAAAAAAAAAAACATTACCCCTAAAATTAGTGTAAAAAGTCAACTTGTCTAAGTCACCATAAATAGCAGCAGATATTCACAGAAACAGACCAAATATAAACCATTCCTTCCCCCCCCCCTTAAAGGAAATCTTCTACAAATACTTTCACGGCTTCTGCTCCGATGAACTTAGCTCACTGGTGCCCTTATATATAAATTTACTCAAGCCACAAGATTAGCAACTAGGTCCCACCCTTTTACTGTGAAATCAATAAATTGTAAATGTAAATTCTACTCCAGAAGCTTCTTTTCTCGCACTTCCCGCCTGTGGAATTCCCTTCCATTTACTTGTTTCCCCGACAGCTACAATCTCCAAGAATTTAAATGTAAAGTCAATAGTCATCTCCTATCTCACTAACCTGCATCCTCTCTCTCATGCTCCTTTCTCCACTCTCATCAGTATCCTCATCCTTCTCTTACCCACTTCCTGGCAACCCCCTATAACCTGTCACTCTTTCTCAAAAAAAAAAAAAGTGTATATATATATATATATATATATATATATAGGCATCATATCTTCATTCCAACATATTTCATTGAATAATATAGACATATTGTATCTACTTTTTTTATACGGATCCTTTCCAGTTGTCTAATCAGTTTCCTGATGATATGAAATTTATTAACAATGGTGACTCCTTTTTCTTTTTAAAACTAAAGTACTTTTAATTATTTATAAGGTCAACAAACATGCTGTTGTAAATGTAATAAAATCTGCATTTCATTGTCATATATATATATATATATATATATATATATAAAAATGTTTCCAGTAAAGACAACTGACAAGATACTGTGGTTCAGTTTTTTATTTAATTTTTCTTGTGCTGATTTTATTTATTTCTTTTTTGAACATAATGTGTGTAAAAAGTATCTTTTATTTTGGCTGAAGACAAAAAAGAAATTGATAATCTCAAAACTATATATTCGGTTAAATATAAAAACGTCCTTGATGGCCAAAAGTGACTGGACATGTAAAACATTCAACAATTCTTACTTTGTATAAGATTTTTTTTTTCTTTTCTGGACAAATATTTAACTGCAGCACCTTGTCAGTCATCTTTTTAATGATGTACACACACACACACACACACACACATATATATATATATATACACACACACACACAAATTTGGTTAAAGACAAATGAAAGTCTATTTTTTTTTCTATATTTTGAATCATTTTCCTGGCTTCTGTTGAAAATTTAAATATAAAGTATTTGATGTCTAAGTACGTACAGCTTTTATAAGCCATTATCCAAAATTGGTGCAATCTTGGAACCACAAACAAACCGAACCTTAAATTGCAAGATGATGCCTGACTGGTTCAGATTGTACTATCATGTGTTGGAGCAGGAACTTGGAACTACGGTTATAAATCTATCAAGTAGGTATGAAATTCTACAAACAAACTGAAGAACTCTGCTATACTAAAACTAAACACAAGACAAAGTCATTTGCATGTGTCATATCTGAAAGTTGTCACTGAATACTTCTTGCCGGTTTCTGCTACATACTGCAATTAATGTTTTTTCTTCCTATAATATAGTCACAACCTTATATTCAAGCTTTCACCAGAAGCCAAGAAAATGGTGTGAAATGCAGAAAAAGAAAAAAAACAAACAAAAAAGGTTCCTTAAATTGTTTTTTAACCAAACTTATATAAATGAAAAATTATATACCGGTTCTATCAAAATTAATGTGTATAACATTTTTACTGCCACAGATAAAATTGAATTTTGAAGAAGCCTTGATCATATAAATTCAGAATACTGTATTTTTTTGTGTACAATTTACACCTTTCAACCTAAAATTTGATGACAAAGATTTATGTCCTATACATTGAAGGTATGAGTTATATAATCCTGGGTTAAAAGCAATCGGAGTCTAACCGTACTGATGAGCTGTGCTGCAGCAAAACAGATCTGTCTGCAGCTGACTATATATATATATATATATACATACACACACACACACATATATAATATATATACACACACACACACACATATATATATATATACACACACACACAATATATATATAAAACACACACATATATATATATATACACACACACACACACATATATATATATATACACACACACACACACTACTGGCCATAATTATTAGGCCACCTCAGTGTTTTAAAAAATTATTTCATACTATTTTTTAGTATTTATTGCCAAGTGAATAATTGTAAATGAAAAGGGTTCTTTTATTAATACTGCAAAATAACATGTGCATCAAATGACTTTATAAATATTTAATAATTACCTATATTGCAGTTTCAACAATGAAAGAATGAAAAAATTTAGGCTGATCTGGGTAAGTTCATCTTTGCAAAATTTTACAAGGCAAGGAAGCAAAGTACTAATAACAAAAGAACCATTCTATTTTTATTTGGCAATAAAAATAGTATGAAATACATCATTTTATTTTTAAAAACTGGGATGGCCTAACAATTATGGCCAGTAGTGTGTGTATATATATATATATATATATATATATATATGTGTGTGCATGTTTTGCCATAAAAAATTCATTATACTCTCACAATATTATGTCTTACAATAAAAATTAATTAGTGTCAAAAATAATTATGATTAATTCACTCTTTCTAAATCAATGAGAACTGACCCAACTTTTCTCCTCTACACGGACACATGACATTCTCACTATTGGACAAACAGTTTACACGAAGAGCTTATTAACATTTGTGCAAACAAAAATTTCATCTGCTTTTCCTTTTTCAGGCTATAATAGTAACATTTATCATTCAACATGAATTTGAGGTAAGGAAAAGATTCTGATCTACATTTAACTCCTAAACTCACAGTTTTAACCAGTATTACTGTTTCTTGTGTGTCATCACAAAACAACCAGATAATAATTAATTCTTGTTTTGTTGTTTCCACATCTTGCTGTTTCTCATTTTTACATGTGTTTTTGTTTATATAAATATTTGGGAGTTTATAATTATTTACTCAGTCATAGTTCTCCTGGAATAAATATATATATATATATATATATATATATATATTTATTATAAATTATATTTTAGAACATATACATAACTTCTCTATATATAATCACTAGGAAGGCGCGTTTGTTTCTGCATCAGATTACTGCAGGCGATGTGGTACTGGGAATCCTTTTCATTTTCATTTATTTCATTTTGTTAGGGGTATTGGCTGGAGGGTTTTTGATATTGTGATATTTTGTTGACAGTTGGAATTTTTTGTGGAGAGTGTTAGTGTGTGTTAGCAAGATAATGTAGTCAGTCTGTGACCGTTGGAATTTATTAGTTGGTGTGGATATTTTTTTTGTTTATTTTTATTTTTGCAGAGTCTTTACAATTGGTGTAAGTTTGCATGGTTAATCTTAATATTGGGTTTAGGGAATGTGTTTTTTGTCTTACATTTTTAATTTTTGATTTTGTAAGTTTTAATTTTCTATTCTCATATCTAGTCTATATATGATTCGATTTATTATGATTATTAACCTTACTGTAATTTTATTTATGGTTATAAATTTTACTCTAATTATGGTTATGGTTATTGGCCTTACTCTAATTATGGTTATTGACCTTCCTAGTTATGGTCTTTAACCTTACTTTAGAATTAATATTGATCAACATCAATTGTGGCTATTAATATTACTTTATTAGTTAAAACTAATAATGGTTCTACACCTTATTTTAATTCTTAACTTCTATTTTCATATCTATTCAACATATAATTCATCTTATTTTGGTTATGGTTATTAACCTTAATTGATCCTATTCTAATATTGATTCTTAACCTTACTTTTTAATTAATCTTAATTAATACCGATTATGGTTACCAACCTTACTCTCTTAGTCAATACTAATTATGGTTATACACCTTATTTGTAGTTAATATTAAACCTTGTAAAAAAATTTTTATATATACACATATGTATGGGTCATATTCTTGGCTCTTGTGGTGTTTTTTTAGCATGATTGTAATGTTAGCTCTCTGATGTGCTTGCAGTTTACTGTGATTCCATGCCTCTGGTTTAAAAGCTTGTTACTGTTCATATATTTAAGTATCTCAATTGATTCTTGAAGACAGAGGAAACATGGTTCCTTTATAGATTTAGGTGTTCTTGCTTGTTTAAGGATTTTCCATTTAACTCTAGGTGTTTTATTTTCAGTTTTTAACTTCCAAAAATATTTGGAGAGAGATGTCATGTTTTGTTTTTCTTTGTTATTGAAGGATGACAGGTGATTATAATATTGCTTTTTAAATATGTTCATGGTATTTCCGATATACATTTTTTCATCCTTAGGATTCTCCATGGATGAGATCAAACACATATATATCAGGGATTTCGTTTGACATTTGTTGTTCATGGGGCATTGGTTAGGGTTTCTACAGTTACAGGGGTTGTAATTATGGGTCAGATTGGTATAAGTGTTGGACTTATTTTTGTTGTGTTTTTAATATTTTGTTGTTATGTACTTTAATTATTTTTTCTAGATTATTGGAGCAGCTATAGCTTAGTTTAATTGTATTTGTACTGAATATTTTATGCTTATAAGAATAATTAAAGTGAAATTAGAGTGAAAAAAATATATGTGGGACAAATTGAAAATGGAAACTCAAAATGGGATGCACTAAAGGAAACATTCATGACATTGGCTAAAAATCATTGTCACAAAGGAGAACAGACATAAAAGGAAAAATGAGTGGATCACAGATGAGATCATGGAATGGAATACAAGGAAATAAGGAGCAAATGCAGGCCAAAGAGGAATGGCTTAATGACAAATGTGAAGAAATAGAGAGATTGAGCACGATGAATAAAGGAGACATGCATAAAAAAATAAGAGAACTAACAGAACAAAAACATGTTCATAAAACAGGGTGCATAAAATCCAAGGATGGAATGTTCATGTTATAGGAGGAGGAGGAGGGGGGTAGGAAATACTTCAGTGGCGGGAAGAATATATAGATCTCTTCCATGACAAGAGAGAGCAACCAACAATACGCAGAAATACTGACAGATCAGAAATATTAAAATCCAAAGTTGAAGCCGCCCTGGACCAGACGGCATCGTAAAAGAGATGTTGGCAGCCTTAGATGATTTCTGCATAGACAAAAATCACAGAAATTATAAATAAAATCTACAACGGTGGTGAAATTCCGGAAGACCTAAGCAGATTGATTTTCATAGCACTGCACAAGAAGCCAGGTGCAAATGAATGTGAATTTCACCAAACAATCAGCTCATCACCTGAATTCCGATGAATAGAGCATGAGGCAGAATCAGACCAGAAATAGGACAAGAACAGTTTTATAAAGGAGACTGGAACAAGGAACACAATATTTATGCTTATGAGAAAGAGCAATAGAAATGCAGAAGGATGTGTACCTGTGTTTAATCGACTACGCAAAATCATTCAACAAAGTATGACACAAAAGCCTGATAGAGATGCTTGGCAACCTTGACAACCTGTACTGGCAGTAAACTGCTTATATACAAACAGGAAACAAGTTGAGCAGATACACAAAGATAGAAAAGGGTATAAGACAAGGATGTGTCTTCTCACCAGATCTATTTAGCCTATACAGCAAGACAATTCTGAGCACTCTAGAAGTCCTGCCAAGATTCGTCATTAACGGCCGCAATCTGAACAATATAAGATATGCAGATGAGATAGTCTGTATAATAGATACAGAAAAGAAACAAGACCTCCTACAGGAAGTAGTTAAAAAAAAAAAAGAAAGGACTACATATAAACTATAAGAAAACTGAATGCATGGTAATCAGTAAAGAGAGAAGCACTAAAATCAAACAGGTTCAGAAATTTAAATACCTGGACAGAAAGTGTGATACAGAGACTTGAAGGCATATTAACATGGCCAAGATGCATTCTAGAAGTTCAGTAGAACATTAAGATACAGGAAAATTTCACTGGAAAAAAAAGAAGAGTGTACTGAATTGTTATGTGATGTCTATCCTTCAATATGGCAGTGAATGTCGGACAATCTTATCAAAGATGAAGGAATGACTCGAAGCAACCAAAATGTGGTTCTACAGAAGGATGCTGAGAATACCATGGATGAAACATGAGCAATGACGAGGTTTTGTAGAGGATGGACAAGAAGGAAACTGATAATTAACATCAGAAAAAAACAGCTGAAGTTTTTGGAACATGTAATGCATAACATACTTGATGGACTTGAGAAGAAGGGATATTAAGAGCAACAAGAGTTAGGGAGGGATATTAAGAGCAACAAGAGTTAGGGAGGGATATTAAGAGCAACAAGAGTTAGGGAGATGGAAAGAAACTATTTATGCTTTATGATGTCTCAAGGGAAAGACATTTAATCATAATATTGAATCCAAAGATTAAATATCTGATTCTTTCCCACAAAATAGTGAAAGCAATAAGGATTTTCTAACTTTTGAACAAAACTAAATAATTGTAAGCAAACCTTTTTATGTAGATTATTTTTCTATTTCAAAGTTTAGAGCTTTTGTGTTTAAAATTTGTATCGTAATTTTTTAAACAGACCAAATTTTTGCTCAATGAAAAATCTTTCAAATATGATTGGCTACCCCTGTCTAAAACAATCTTAAATAACAGTGTCTCTTATATAAAAAAAAAATTACAGTAAATACTAAACCACTTCAGTTAACTCTGATTTATTAGTACACTTTAACACGATACAGAAACCAGCATTAAATTCCAACAAAATAATTTAGTCATTTTCTCAGATAATTACAGAAACAGTTTGCATCAACATATTCATTTCAGTAAAACCGAAATAATAGTTAAAAATAATATTTAAAAATGAATTCCAATTCAGACAAATTTTTATTCCTTTTTATTAAAAATATTTGTGCAAAATACAAATTAAAACTCGACTCTACATTCCTATCATCATTTTATTATAAAGAAAAAGAAAACATTTGGCCCCTTTGTGATAGGAACAAATTAAACAAAATATTTCAAATGACTTTTCATAATTTTTCCTCTGCTAAAACAGAAATAACATGTTTGCTATTTTTTTTTTTTGTAATCTCATCTGATAGTTGCTTTTTATTTTTTTTTCTTTCTCTCCACCCAGGAAATTTGTTTTGTTGATTGGCTTCCCCTACACACCATTCTAATAACTCAAACATTTTGGTTTTGGATTTGACCATTCTAAAGTGCTAAGGCAAGTGATTTCAGAGTGCCCAGCCATAAAGTAACCTTGGTGGCAAGAAAAGATTATTGAACTCCCAACCGCCATCGAGTCTTGCCAGGACTTTCTGAATCCATTTTCAGGGAAACCAGGATCATCACAGCTTCCTAAGATCTCTGAAAAAACCAAGCAAGTTAAATATAAAATTTGCATCATTAAATTTTTGCTCATATGTTAAAAAGACAAAAAGAATTATTTTAGATATTTACCAACAAAAAAATTAAAAAAACTGTTGTACCAATCTTCCTCCCAATGAAGAACCATGTGCATTTTTATTTTGTCAAATATGACCGTTTCTGACTGTACAGATTTACTTGTGTAGTTGTCAATACTTCTGAGATGAGATATTGTTTGGACTGTTGTTCTCATCTTTACTTTCATATTCATGTCATTTCGTCTGTTTTACATTCTGGCCTTCTTTAAGTGCTTGGAATTTTTAACGAAGCCCTTTATTTCAGTTACTCGGTATAAGGTATTCTCTAATGTAAGGGAGAAAACTCTGACCTCTTCTTCATTTCCCTTCTATTATTAAACTTTCAACGGGATATTAAGAGTTAAAAAGAGATCTGTTCACTGTAGAGCAGGGTTTCTTAAAATTCTCGTAAGGTAAGTTTCAAAAATACTTTTCAATGGAGATATTTGTCTCTTTCTCTGAAAACAGCCAGAATTTTAACCCTTTGGCAACAGAGACTCATTTGTCATTTTAGTGCCAAGTCAACTGAGCCCTTTTCACAAGCCATTATTTGGAACAAAAAAAATAATAAGTTGATATAAAATCACGGAATACAGCAAATTATGATAGAAACCACCATTGAAAGGCCCAGATGTGAAATAAATGTAAGAAGCAAATCTGATTAGCTGGCTAGTCTTCATACTAGCCAATCACAATGCTTGAATTATTGGGCCAATGGTCATCCTGTTATCT
Organism: Ascarosepion bandense; assembly: GCA_037127315.1. Taxonomy (NCBI): domain Eukaryota; kingdom Metazoa; phylum Mollusca; class Cephalopoda; order Sepiida; family Sepiidae; genus Ascarosepion; species Ascarosepion bandense. Next base: position 2,646,573 of record JBBBDQ010000434.1, read on the forward strand.
CCTAAGGAGTAAATGCTGATTTTCAAGGTATGCATATATCTCTCATCTGGAGGATTCATACAACACAAGCTTTCAAAATAGTTTTTAAAGCAACTTACCAGGTTTGAAGAAAACACAAAGAGGGAAGGTGTCCATCCATCTGCCATTTGGTCCACAGACCACTTTTGATAAGCCCATTAGTTGAAATTTTGGTTCACAGACAAAAATGGCCACATTGCCTGGTTCAATCCTATCGGGTGATGTTTCTTTTTCAAAGCTAACTTTACCATTTACAGGATCCATTGGAACCTCACATAATTTTGAATTATCTGATCAATGAAAAAAAATTAAAAAAATTAAGTACATTTAACTGATTGCGAAAATCAACTTTGACAACTAAAGACAGAGTATTCATTCCAAATGTTTAACCAATATACAACTTGCTTGCAAACTTTAAAAAAGAAGTCAGTCAGTCAGTCAGTCAGTTAGTTAAGTGCCATACATGATACACTCTTGGGTGATCATGTCCTAAAAGAGACATGACTGACTGGGCAGAAGAATTTGCTACAGTAGTTTGCCATAATTTTCCGTGGTAGACTAACCCAATCTGTCCTGCTATCTAACCCATAGCTGGAGGGTGAAGCGGCAGATTAATACCTTTCCCAAGGGTATTTGCACATTTAACTGGAATTCAAAATCGGCTCTCCAATTTTGCACACATCCACTGCGCTACAATGCACCAAAAAGAAGTACAGCTCTTGAATGATATTTAAAGGCAATGTAGAGATACAAAAGGCAATTGTCTCTCTTTTGTTGAGACAGTCATGTGACACTCGGCAAATAATGTCAGGGAATAGTGACAACAGGCAGTTGCAATAGAGAACCTCATGAAGGCCAACCCTAGCCCACAGTAGTAGGTCTTACAGAAAAATTCACATGGCCTCACCAGCTTTTATAGAGAAACCAAAACAAGTTAGGTCCCCCTTTTTTACCCACTGTTGTTACATATATGTTTATATATATATATATATATATATATATATATATATACATACATGTGTCTGCCTCAGAGAAATTATAACTGTGTACAATGTAGCATTATAATTTTCAGCCATTCCATTCTGTCTGTAAAATAGGGTGTCATTATATCACTGATTTTATAATGCCCAAAATGAGGAAAACGTAAATGAGAGAATAAACCATTCTACCATATGCGCGCTCTCTTTCCTGTTATAGCAGTCTTAAGGATATGATATATGCTTATTTTTGTACACATTTATCATAAATAGATAAGTGTGACAGACGACACGAATGTTGGTCTGATATTCTTCCTTCATTATCTTCTATCTCCAACAATTGGTTTTATCTTTTTCCTGACCTCTACATATTTCTCATTGAACAGCGCTGCAACAGCCACTGATCGCCTTCTGCTAGTTGTTCCCAGACTTGATGCCCGTGAGTTTCCAATCCCAATTGCAAATATCCTTGAAATGTCATTTAGAGCAGTCTACCAAACTGTGTCCAGTGGACAACTCACTGTAAATGATGCCTTTTTGGTTGATGGCTGTCATTCATGCTCCAGCATCTCGACAGTGTTGGTAACTTTTGTCTCCTCGTGTGATACCAAGGATATGTTTTACGCAGCGGAGATGAAAGCTTTCTAGGTGTTTTTCATACCTGATTAATGTTGTGCAGGTTTTGCTGCCATAAAGCAGGGTAAGAAGGATGTGTGTTTGGCATACCTTTAGTTTGGTGTGCAGGGTCAGCTGAAAATTTTTTTTGTTAAATTAAAAAAAAAAATATATACATTTTTTTTAATTAAGAAAAAAAAATTTTTAAACCATCTCACCAATTTGGTCTTAAAAAGTATCCAAATACTTTTTTTGTTTTTGTTAGTTAAAATAAACTTCTATACAAATCAATTATCCTTAAGTAGAATTTCAGAAACACTGACCTCACCTTTAGTGCATTTAATGCCTGGCGATGACCACGTCCCATTGTAGCACCAGACCGTCTTGGGAATTGATGGTTTGTAACCTGGCCCACAGGAGTATTGTAAACTTGATTCATGTTCCAGCTTGTCCCTAGCTGAGAAAAGGATCTTTTGGAAAAAATCTTGCTTGTAAGCATGAAGTTCTGGTTCATCAGGTACCATGCAACTTGCTAGAATAAATTGGAAAAAAAAAATAAATAAAAATACACAAACATCTGTGCTGCTTCTTGTTTTATTTTCCAAGCTAAACACACAATAAAATTAATTCATACCACGTGTATCTCTAAAAATACACTTGTGTGGGCATTCACCCCTTACCAAACCCTTTGTGGTCAAAAACAAGAATGGCGCACCCAGAAGCACGGACGTAGTTGAAAACACATCACATGGTCAAAAATATGAATTTTTACCAATCGGGGCTCGATAAAAGAAACATATTTCTCGATTTCCAGGAGTCTCACCATGAAGATAAAGACAGTAGAAACTTTCTTCAACACAGAGAGGAACGGGCAGTTTGGAGCACACATAGAAAGAAATACAGCAGCCCACACAATGGACTGTATCACGTATCAATGAACATTGTTTCACCCTCTCTTTCTCTCCTCTCGCTCACAACATATATTCCCTTCCTTTCCCTCTTCTATTCTTCATCTTTATATGGACAACTATATTTTTGAATAAAAAAATAATTTTTTTTTTTATGAAAATAAACAAAAGTTTATTTTACCTTATTTGCAGTGTATTTTCTTTTTTATTTATTGTTTGGGGGAATTATACAAGCCCCTACACATCAATCAAAATTCCATTATTTACAAATGAGTGTTGGAGATATTCTCATGTTTGAGCAGAGAATGGTAAAAAAAAAAAAAATGACCGACTTACCATAACATTTTGGTTCTTCTGTTGACCATTGTTTATTCTCAAGACAAATGGCTGATTTTGATCTACCAACAAACTTGTAACCAGGATTACACCTTAAAAATAATCATTAAAATGATCATCATTATTGCTATATTCTTTACAAAAGTTTATTTTACATCGTGTTACTTTGACAAAAGATTTACATTAATGTAGGTTATCTCCTTTCCTACATGAAATTTTTTTTTTTCCACTGAAAACAAGGCTCAAGAGTCACTCAGGATAGTTGATTACTTAAGCTTCACTTCCTATCACGCACTTATGAAGATAAGGGTCAATATACATCTTCCTCAACTCAGAGTACTAAATTTAGGGTTCAGTTCAAAATTCTAATGTATACACCCTGAAGAAGGTGTATATATATATATATATATATATATATATATATAAAAATATGAAGGTCGGAGCATACAACAACCAAAACATCATGAATATGGAAATAAAGATGAGGACAACAGTTCAAACAATGGAAATTGTTAATTCCATTTTCCAGGTTATGATAATCATTAGACCACATCACAATTCTAATTAATTTTTTTTTTATTGTAAGAGGGTTGCTTGATTTTAAACTTTTGGGTATGTCATAAGATTACTTTATTTTTTTTTTAAATCATATTCCAATGACTAAACCGCACCAAGATAAATGGCAGTTGAACTAGAAATTTCTTGTTTCTTAATCATAATATTTCAGCCATAATACTATATGTCAGTTGATAACCTTTTGTAAATTTCAAACTGAACCATTGATTCAACCCATAGAGATCAACTGTTCTCACTCCACTGCTAGAAGATATCTTGTTTCAGAATTCTTCCTGTTAATGTATCCTTGTAATGTCAACTATTTTATAATTGAGACAGAATTCATGATTTCTTATATAAGAGAAACCAGTGGTGACAAGAATAACCAAGATGATAACACAACTCAGAGAAAATCATCATTTCTATTTTCTAAACGCCTGATAAAAATAAGTAAAAAACATTAGGTTCACTTCTGTCACCTTACTGCTTCTCTATCAAAGTTTCACAACATTGTGCATGCTTTGAATTGAGAAAAAAAATTCTAGTTGCCAGAACTCTTCCTAAGCCGTAGCATTGTTATATTTTCTCAAATATATATATATATATAATCTTCAATTTCTATAAATATCTTTTACTTTATATAGGCTTTTGTATATATTTATTACAGTGTCTCATGTACAGATAAGTTATTTCTTGTATTCTTCCATATTTCAATTTTATCTTACTTTTATTGGACATGTTTATTAGAGAAAAAATATTTAAATTTAACTGCCAAGATTTATAAAAGCTAATGACAACATCACTGTCATTGTGAATTAAATTGTAACTTGTATCTAATTGGTTGTTTAGTATTTCTATTCTATACTGGATATGTCAGTCAAGCATATAAACAAAGCTTTACTATAGAGACATGTAACAAACATCTTAATCTACATGAAGAATCAGTCAGTTAAATGCCATATGTGATACATGTTTGGGTGATCGTGTCCTGAAAGAGACATGCCTGACTGGGCAGAAGATTTTCCCTCAGTAGTTTGGCAACCAGTGCACCTCAGAAAATAATGGCAAACAAGGTTATAGAACCCAATCTGTCTTGTTATTTAATTCATAAATGGAGGGAAGAGATGGATTAATGCCTTTCTGAAGGGTATTTGCCCGTAATTGAATTCAACTGGAATTTGAACTCAAAACGAGAGATCAGAGCTGATATCCACTGCACCACAACGAACATGAAGCATACATTTTTATAAAAAAAATAAAAAAAACAAAAGCAATCAAAAATTTGATAGAATATCATTACTTCATTAAAATATTTTAAAAATAAAAGTTTTTACTGATATAATTTTTTAACATTTTGAAAATACTTGCAGTTATACAATGAAATCCTTATGTTGACTTTCTTCAAATATCATAAATGTTTGAACTTACTGAAAAAAGATGATTGCACCAGTTGTAAAATCAGAACCAGTAATATAACCATTATAAAGAGGAGCAGGTTTCAGGCAGCCCTTTTCTGAAAGGAAAAACAAAATATACAAATAATAAATCTAATAAAATGTTTTAAAATATTATCGAACCACATTTGAAAATTTTCATTCTTGTTTAATTTTGTTTGGGATAAGCATTTCATCATCAGATTTACAGAAATTTCTAAACCAATATTCAACTACTTTCTCAGATCAATGATTAAAAATATTTGTGAACCTCATGAACTAATGCTGCAGAATCCCAAACAAAGAATTGTATCAAGTAACAGAAACCACATCACTTGAGGACTTTCAACAGTGGCAACATCTAAAATGGATAGTGCATGTAATTCAAAAAGAAAATAATGACATGAGCAAGATGTTGACATTCCACACTACCAAAGACAAGAGGTTAGCAAGGAAATCTGTGTCAATACTGGAAAGAGTAACAAAAGTTAGTGGACTTGAGAAACCTATTTTCCTGAAATATTCTATAAATTTTATTCCAAAACAGCACTGGCTGCTTGGCTAATAAATTCTTATTGTTTCCTTATAAAGAAATGAATAATATTGCTATTATATTTGCAACTTATCTTGGTCCCAAAGTTACAACTTACCTGAGTTCTAATAGCCATTTACACCGACTAAAAGGTGAGGAAGCACCAATTTGCATTCCATGCCATGAGCTCTGCACAGTGAAAAATCTAACAAGTTGCATAGATCTTTAACAAATGCAATTAAGATACTATCAAGAAAACAATCTGAAAGACATCTTCAACAAAGTTGTCCCAAATGACCTTTTAGAATTTCTAAAAGCAACAAATTTATTTGGAAAAGAAGATAGCATATAACCATCACACATCAAATCACAACACCTCTACTTATATCTCGACAGCAATAGACTCACAAAAGATCAACAAGCAAGAAACAAGAACCAATAACCCAAAAGGGTTGATATGCTGGTTTTTACTATTTTTTTTAATGTTATACAAATTTATCCCCCATCTTTCCAAAATATTACATTTCTATGAAACCTTGCAGAAAGTCAATATAAATCAAAAACAAAACCACCATTAATTTATATGGGGGGAAAATGTTGAGTATTTATTTGCATAAGCCATCTTTGTCTCAAAGCCATGTTTTAGTGAAACAAGAAAAAATCCTACCGAAAGACATATAAACTGATTTGAAATTACTATATGGCTTTGGAGGCACAATGGCATAATGAATTGAGGAATCAGGGGGCGGAGTTCAAATTCTAGCTTTCGTTACGTTCGCTAACATCCTTGGGAAAAGTATGAATAGAACTCTTCTCCTGACATCAATGGTTAAATAGCAGTTGTCTAGCTCCTATAGCCCTGGTTGGTGACTAGTCTAGGAGAAGGAAAACTTTTAAATTCAAAGCAGCCTGGAGTAGGTTGGGCTCCATCAAGCCATCTGCTACTGTGGCTGAAGTAAATGATTGTGATGTGGTTAAATTTTAACAAAGGTTTACGAGAGGATAATTAGGACTGTTACACTACCAAATACCTTAATAATAATAATAATAATAATAATGACGCTGGTGGGAAAGATTACTTTCTTTTATAGCATGCTAATATCCCATCCACCTAGTATTTATATTTACTATTACAAAATCTCAGAGATAAGCTAGATACAAATATAGGTAGAGTATAGTGTCTGGGTAAATATTTTCATATAATATCCAGGGAATATACTTTGAGTTATTTCGACAAGGGAGGGGAGTGATTCATAAACTGTCATCCCCAGTGACCTTTATGACCCCTGATACTCACTGTTCATGCATTGTCTCTAATGCTGTCATTACAACTTTTTTTTTTTTTTTACTAAAGTAAATATCAATTTAATAATATTCATTCATTCAAATATTAATTAGTACTCCTTGACATCAGACATTCAATGATACTCCTTCACATCCCGCTTTCAATGAATTTAATACAATGATACTCCTTCCAACACTATTGCTTGAATCATTAAATATATGTCAATTCAATTATACCTAAAAGATTCGACATTTCAGACATTTCATAAAATAAAAACAGTTTGTCTATACTTCTGAGATGAGGTAGCATTTACATTATTTAGACTATTGTCCTCGTCTTTGTTGCTATTTTTACAACGTTTTGGTTATTGTACACTTTGGCCTTCTTCAGGTGTTAGGAATTTTGAACTGAACCCTTATTACGATCATTGGGGTATATCATTCTCACTCCTTGTGCAAAGCTACTTCTGGTAGTCATGAGTTACCCCCCTTTAACTTAATTCTCTAAGTTACTTGTTCACCACTGCTGTAGCCAGGTATTGAAACAACTCTTTTGGTCAAGTCACTGGAACTTACCAACATCTTTATCGACTGGGCCATGTGTCCTTGAGGACAACAGCAAGTGAATTTCTGGGACTTATAAACCTAATGTCTCGGAACCATTTTTTTTTTTTTTTACCAGAGTTCATATTGCAATCTTTTGATGCTAATGGTAATGGTTTTCTCTAGCACTCTGTATTACTGGTACCAATATTCCATTCATTTCTATGCTTGTTTGGCTTAGATTTTTGTAGTCCAGCATATGTGCCGATTCCTTAAGTTTACGTTGTTTCCTGTGGCGTTCTCTATCTCTTATTTCAACTTCATCCCATAAAGGGCAGTAATCCCCTTTCTTCCTCCATATGTGGTCAGCTATGCCTGATTTTTTTTGAAGGGAGATAACTCATGACTACCAGAAGTGGCTTCGCACAAGAAATGAGAATGATATGCCCCATAATAAAGGGTTCGATTCAAAATTCCTAGTACCTGAAGAAGGCCAGAGTGTACGACAGCCGAAATGTAAAAAATGACAACAAAGATGAGGACAATAGTGTTAAAAAATGTTATTGAGCCTTTTGCTTTTATGTATTTACAAGCTACAAACAAGACAGAGACAATTTTAGTTGATTCAGGTGTATGACCTGTGCAAAAGACACAGGTTATACACCTGAGTCAACTAAAAGTAGGCAGGAGGCCACCTGCTGGCAAGTGTGAATGGATAGCAGGATGGAGCATGAGATTTGACAAATGTTGTTAAGAGCTACAAAAGATAAGAGGTTGTGGAGAGTCATAATTGCCTTCATCCTGAAAAAAAACATGACAAGAAGAACAAGAACAACAATGAGGCATTGTCGCATGAACAAGGAAGCTTGTTACCTATGCATTTGGGGTCAGATCCTGTCCAGTTGTCTTTCACTCGACAAATCCGACGTTGAGGACCTTGCAGCTCATAGCCACTATCACAGACATAAGTGGCAACGCTATTGACAGATACACCTGCATTAACCCTGCCATTTAGGGGATCCAACAGTGTTGGACATGTAAAGGCTATGAACAGATTAAAGAAAGAAAAACATTAAATAGATTGTAAATAATTCTCAATCAAAAGGAAACATTTTATTATAAAAGCTGCTCAAGTTGCTTGTTAATATACAAAGAGCTTTTTTTTCTAAGCATTAGTCACTCATAATTTAAAAGCCAAGGCAGAAAAATTTTTTCTTTTTAGATTTTTTTTATATAAAAATATCATGAAGCATTATGGGAAGGCTCAAGATTTCCATTGTCTATTCTTGACCAATAAGGAATGATAAATTCTTTTTTGTATTTACAGAAATCATTGGAAATCTGGGTATGAAAGCAAGAAAAAATAAGTTGCAAGAAATAGAATAATAATGCCTTTCACTAAGAAATGTTGATAATGCAAACCAAAGATATGTTCAAGTTGAAACATTTTTTTGGCAACTTACGTTCACATCGTGGTTCGGTACCTGTCCAGGTCTGGTTTTCTGTACACATCCGTTCCTCTGGTCCCACGAGTTTGTAACCATCATAGCAATAATATCTAACGCTATGACCAAACAAGTTCTTACCAAACCTGGCACCATTTTCAGGTTTACTTAAAGAAGGACAGGTGATAGCTACAGAAAAAGAGAAAAGTTAATATTAAGTAAAGCTCAGTTAAAAAACACAACTAAAAAAAAAAAACTGTTGTGATGTGGGGTTTTTAGCAAGACACAACACTTAACTGAATATTATCATGCGTGATAATAGTATTCAATACTCAGTGAGACAAGACACCATCATAGTATTAATTTCTTTCCTCTAGACAATTACCCAGGATTACTTATGAATAGATAGGTCAATTCATGATAGTAAGGAGGGTAGCAACAAAAACATGTTGGAATTTTGAAATCATTTTTTAAAATTTTAACTCCAATGGAATATTAATCAACAGCCTTTATAAATATTTACTAATTTTAGTTTATTTAGTCTGGCACAGGGGGGTAACAAGGGAGTATTCTGTGATGAATGATTTCAATAACAAGGTTTTTAAAATTGGCTTAACCAGCTAATAGCATTAAGCAAAAGAAAAAATTTAGAAACAATTTAGTGACATTGTTATGAATTCTTTTAGAAAAAATTACTTATTATAATAAATATTCTAACTAGTTTTTTTACTAAGTGGATAATTTTTAATTCATTTCTGACCAGATGCTTTTGAGAACAGTATTGGTGATCAAAATAAATGATTTCTTCTGTATTTACGTGGTATACCAGAGCAATGTATGCTGTATAATCAGCAAACCAATGTTGATGATCAGCTTGAAATATGATGACAAACAACGTGTATAAAAAAATATATTCACTTATTCAGTTTGTTTTCTGCAGTGACATTTGTGTGTAGAGTGATAGCCAGAGGAAGCACCACATATGAGGAAGTGATGACTGAAATTGTCATTCTCTTTGAGTCCCGAGTTTGTCAGTGCTCTTCTGCCTCTTCTCTTTGCTGACTCAGGAAAACCCGGTCTATATATATAAATCCAGGCTCTGTCAAGCATCACCCAATTACGTCAATCCAAGGCAGGCCTAATCACCAATTGTTGTCTTTGGCCAATTGCATTTTGACATATTCACATTATTGTTTATTTTATCGCTCAAAGTTTTTCCAACTTTGACACGCTGATGCAATGCCTGTTTATTTCATTGTTTCTGACAACCAAAACATATTTCTTGTTAACTTAATAAAAAATAATTAATTCTTCTATTCATTGTTTTATAATTTTGAAATAATTTAATGTAAATTATATTCTGTCTTTGAGCTTTGTTTCTGCATTTTTTTGCTTCTGACCAAATAATTAAATTGTATTCCATTGTTTATATTTCATGATTTTGATAACCAGAGTTGTTGACACTGTCTATTTTTCTATTCTTTTTTTTTGCCTTCGACAGGATTAAATTATTTTCAAGTTTAATTATATCCTGTTGGTTTCTAAAATATAACATTTATTAAAAATGAAACAGAAAATGCTGTCCAACTTTGCTGTTGTATTTTTCCCCCTCCAACAAAGTAACTCTAAATTTCAAAAGCAAAAGTTGTTTTTTTTTTTTTTTTTTTAGATATTAACCATGAATATGCTTTTTGGCACATTGATAGCCACATGGGTCATGCAGTACCAGATGTGTGACCGGGAGAGAACTCTTTGTATATTGTGTTACAATCCCATTTTCCAATACTATCATAGCGGCGTGGTGCTTATGGGTTAGTCCATAACTACACATACATACACACACATACATATGCACACACACAATATATAAAACAACTTACCACACACACAGACAGAAAAATTATATACACACACACATCAGTCAGTTAAGTGCCATACATGAAACATGCTTGGGGGATCATGTCTCGAAACAGACATGACTGACTGGGAGGGAGAGACTGATTAATACCTTTCCTAAGGGTATTTGCGCGTAAGTGAATGCAAGGAATTCAACTGGAATTCGAACTTGGCTCCCCGATTTCTCGTTCCGAGCCGATATCCACTGCTCCACTACGCACCTCCTACACACACATACACCAACTTATAAATACACATTTACATAAAATATGCAAACAAACCTCATACAAACACACAAAAAACTCATTTACACTCAAATAATCAAGGAAATATACAAATAAAAGCAAATATATCAATACATAGAATAAAGTCAACTCGAATTCCCCCACTAAGAAAAGAATAATAAACTTAACACTATCAAAGAAAATTCAACACAAAATGTAAAATTGAAAGTGAACTAAAGAGGGGTAAACTAAAAATCTTATTTATCAGGTAATCTAAATTTATTTTTATGATGACATTTAAAAATGATTGCATTTTTCTGGTTTAAAAGTGAGCTAGTTTTTCTAAATTTGATTATTCTAATTTTTTCATCTAAGCATAAATTACATGTACTTTTAAAACTATTGGAGGTTTGAGGTTACCTATAATCTTCCATTCAATCTGTGGGAAGAGGTTTCTATCTCAATTCCAAAAAATATTTAGAAAGACTGGTTTGATATTTTAGATGGGGTTTGGAGAAAGAGTGCTTATGATTATATAATCTTTCTTTCCAGAAATATATATATATATATATATATTTTTTTTTTTTTTTTGGTGGATACACACATTTAAGATGTTCCATTTATCTTAAATAGTATTTGATATTGTCCACATTCAAGAAAAAATATTAAAGAAACCGATCCTCCGACAAGATTCAAATGTGTTTCTTCCTTGGCAGGAGAAACCAATGTTTAATCTGATTTGCCTTCATAATCAAGTTTTATTTTCATTTAAGGCACACTTATTCAGATTTCAGTTTTGTATCCAAAAACTATACAGTACAATTTCTTAACAATGTATTTTATTTTTTAATCCAACATATTTGTATTACTTTAAGTATTTGTGCCGGCTGGTAGAAATGAAATACTGTTTAAAATAAATTAAGTCTCTACTCAAATATGTCTTACCACTAAAAATAATGTTTATAGTCACAAAAGTATTTCAGATTAAAAAATAAATTCAATTCTTTATATATATATATATATATATATATAATGTGTGTGTGTGTACATTGAGTGCTGGTGGTAATAAAACAGTGCTAAGAAAGAATACATTTGTTCGAGGGTTAGTTTTTCAATTTGTACCTGATGATTGCTACATACATGAAAACAAGGTATTTAAAAAAAGTTACAAGACCCAAAATATATGTCTGCTATGTTAATGGTATTTTTACTTTAGCTGAAAACAAAATTGAAAATCTCAAAACTATATTAAATAAAACAAAAATTCTCTCCTGAACTTTACCTATGAACTTAGTCAAAAAGTAAACTTCCATTCATGAATGTGCAGTTTAGTAATACATTGAGTGCAAAAAAACTCTAAATAGAAAAATATATAATTACTGTTGGATTTTCGTAAATGAGGTTGTCTTATCATCCCTTGATTCGTTTTAACCAAACTCCTCATCTTATTACAAAACTAATAGTGGGGCAGATTAATGCAAAATCTCAAAATCTTTCACTTAATGACACAAACATGAAACTTTGCAGGAATGATCCATATGCTTCACTTGCCAGAAAAAGCACATTACCCATGTCATTTTCGACCTCTGTCACCACTTCCAGTCAAAACTAAAACACCGACCATTGGTACTTTTCGTTTTTTTTATTTTGTACGGTATATTCATTATAACAGGACAATTTACATACCCAGTTGTTTATGATCACATATTTTTTGATCAAATGCAAGAAATATATATAAATTTTCTGAAAAACACACATTTTAATGTGGTATTTCAAATTTTGTATTCCAAATATCAAAAAGAAAACCCCTACCCCTTGTTGAAAACCTTGAAAAGTTGAAAAATCAGCTTTCTATTTATATCCTACCAAAGACAAAATAATAATTATAAATTACCAAAAATAGCGGACACATTCGGCAATCTTTATTATTTCTGTTGCTAATGCAGAACTTGTTTTTTTAATTGAATAATAGAGTGAATGTCTAATCACCATCAGGGAACATTGGTGGCATGACTCCTGTGAAACGGCATGGGGTTCACCGGCAGCTTAACTATTTCATCATAGCTGAGTGTCCCAAATGCTACCATACTAGCCTCTTTGATATTTTATCATAACAGTGTGGTAGCCGCACCTGAATCAACAGAACATGCCAGCAAGGAAGAGCCAAGTCAAGGGTAACAGGGGCTTAAGTTACCCAGAAGGTGTACAGATTGCACGAGACTTAACTGCTACTGAATGAACGATCGGGCTAGGTGTAGGACGATTTTTCAATTCGGACTTAGTTGTATCCCATACGACAAAGTGCTTTTCGACAATTTAAGGTGGTAAAAAGATGAACCCTCGGCCTTAAATATTGTCTGTTTTCATTTTGGGGCTAGAAGGATAAGTGCGTCAATATCAAAGGTGACAGCATTAAGGTCTCCTTTAGAGACTGACTGGGATAAATGTTGTTTCTGTCAAACAGAGGAAGATGAAGAGTTAAAATTTTCACCAACATGTTATAAAAGTAATAAGGAACGTGATTGCTATGCTATGATAGCTCGCAATGTTCCTCTCTTTAAAAACATCAATCAAATGCCAATGACTCAGCTAGATTGGACAACGGGGAAGGAATAGAGGAAGCACTCAGGCAAAATGAAGCTAGGTATCACCAAAGTTGCAAGCTTTTATTTAGCAACAGTAAATTTGAAAGAGCAAAGAAAAATCAACTAATTTAACAGACTCAAGTGAGTGTCCAGCACCAGCTAAAGGTAGAAGAATGATCCTAGCAAATAGTGTTTGTTTTCTTTGTGAAAAAGACAAACCAAAATCTGATCTCAGACGTGCCATGTCGATGAATCGTGATGAAAGGTTAAACGAATGTGCAAGAAACCTAGAGAATGCTAAGTATGGCTAAAAGTTTACCAGAGGAGAGATTGTTGCCTAAGAGCTGAAGAACCATTGCAAGTGCTTAGGGACCCTTTACAATAGGGAAAAGGCACATCTGAACAAAAGAGATAATAGTGATAACAACTCTTCAAAGGATAAAGATTTGACTGCAATGGTGTTTTCTGAACTTCTCATTTATGTTGTCGAGACCAAATCTATCTCTGATTGACATGTAGTATTCCGACTTGCAGATCTTGTAAGTCTCTACAACTAGCAACTTGAACAGTTAGAAGCAGAAACACAGTGTGTGAATCTGACTCGACTGAAAGACAAGTTACTTGCTGAATTCCTGAACTAGAGGCTCATAAAAAAGGAAGAGACATGTTGGCGTTCAAGCAAGATGTCGGTGAAGCCCTGTCACAAGCAGTGGATTATTCAGATGCTCTCATGGTAGCAAAAGCAGCAGCAATCTTATGCAGACATATGATAGAGCACAAAATGCATTTGATGGAACATTCAGCGACAAATGAATAGAAGATGCAGTACCATCTATTCTTCTTCAGTTCGTGTGTATGATTAAACATGGAGCTAACATTAAATCCCAATTATGATTAGGTGCCTCAAAAACTGACCTTGCCATGGCACAGTTGCTCCAGTATAATTGCTATAGGAAATACAAGGAAGGTGTTAAAACATTTAGGCATTCCAAAGATTGGGAAACACCTTTTCCAGTTTTTATTGGTATGTCAACATATGCCGAAACAAGGAAAAGACTCCTCGTAGATACACTGCACGAGCATAGACTAAGTATTTTCTATGACAGAGTGCTTGATGTGTCAGCTCAATCAAAAGCTGTATAACTATACATAGACGAGGGAGTTGTTTGTCCATCTGACCTACAGAGGGATCTTTTTACCACTGCTGCCATGAACAACATTGACCACAATCCAACAGCCACTTCTGCAACATCTTCATCCCATGCTATTTCTGTATTTAATCATCCGACACCAGAGAATCAAGGTCAGACACAAAGAAGGAATATAGTTAATAGCTCAGCAATGAAAGTGCCAAAACTACCAGACACTTACACAAATATACATCCTGCTTTCTTTACCCAGAAACAGCCATGTCCTACCACCATTCAAACTCCACTTGTACTTCCTGTGCTAGATTTGAATCCTGAAATTTGCTAATTACAAAAAGTGAGAACAATAGAATCTGTGGAGGAGGAAGATGTCAATGTCTCCCAGTCGTGTTACCATACTTCCATGAAAAGAATGGATTTCGAGGTCAGTATTTCCTCTCTTCTACCATTGTTACGAAACCAAGCTCATTCTGTCGCTACTATCAGTCAAGTTATGAACAGAATAATGGAAATAGTTGTCCATTTAAATCCTGGACAGGTGCCAGTTATAGCTGCTGATCAACCACTTTATGCCTTTTTTTTTTTTTTTTTTAATCATCTCACCCCAAGCAAGGCATTCCACTGCCACTATTGCGCATGGGGCTACATAGGGGAAGGTAAAGAGAAGGAGTGGTTAGACATAGGGAATGTCAGGAGAAAGGTGATAGATGAGTAAGGATAGCGAGGATGAGTGTCGGGCAGATGGGAAGAGTGTTTGATAGAATGGGAGCAGGTTAGTGTGTTAGGAGGTGTCTATTGACCTTACATTTAAACTCCTGGAGATTGTAGCCGTCGGGGAAGCAATCGTTTGGAAGAGAATTCCACAGTCGGGAAGTGCGAGGAAAGAAACTGTTGGAGTAGAAGTTACGGCTGCATTTTATCGATTTCACTGTAAAAGGGTGGGATCTAGTTGCTAATCTAGTATCTCGTGCAAATTCGTATTTAGGGGGCACCAGTGATCTAAGTTCATCGGAGCAGAAGCCGTGAAAGTATTTATAGAAGAGACACAGCGAAGCCACGTCTCGCCGGTGGGAGAGAGACTGCAGGCGGTCTGCCAAGTCGGTATCTATCACATTACAGACCCTCCTCTGAACCTTATCGAGAAGCCCGAGGAGAACAGCAGGGGCACCCGACCAGATATGGCAGCAGTATTCAATGCACGGGCGGATGGTAGATTTGTAAATGTGCAGGATAGATTTAGACGGAAAAAACTTCCGGGCCCTACACAGAGAACCGACTTTCATAGCAGCGGATTTAGCAATGGATTCGATATAGTCATTCCATTTGAGGTCCGCTGAAAGTGTGAGACCAAGGAGGCGCAGTGTTTTACTCTCTGGGAGGCAAGCCTGGTCCATGCTAATGGGAGGTAGGTGAGATTGTCGATGATGGTTAATTGACAGTAGCTTCGTTTTAGAAGCATTAAAATTTACTAGCCATTTCTTACCCCAGTCCAATATGGATTGGAGGTCTTTTTCAATCTCGGCTGCAAGTTTAGCTTTGACGCCTACACCAGATTTTTGTTGGAGGCGAGAGTAAACTGTGGTGTCATCGGCGTACAAACCTATTTGGGTTCTTATGGAATCAGGGAGATCATTAATATATATCAGGAAGAGTGTAGGACCTAAGATGGAGCCTTGGGGGACACCTGCGTTTGTATGGTAGTTCTGAGAGGCATGTCCGTTTAATACCACTTTCATTGTGCGGTTAGAGAGGAATGACTGGATTAGTTCAAACAAATGTCCAGTTATACCATAGCTCCGCAGTTTACATAGAAGGCCAGCATGCCAAACTCTGTTGAACGCCTTAGATATATCCAATGCAACGGTTCGAGCTTCGCCATTCCTGTCGAGTGCCTGGTATATGTACTCGGTGATGGTCGTTAGCATATCAGCAGTAGACCTGGTGAAGCGGAAACCATATTGCTTGTCCGAGAGGAGCCTGTGTGCTGTGAGATGCTGAACCACCTCGGCGTTGATAATGGCTTCGAACACTTTGCCAAAGATCGGAAGAAGGCTGATAGGGCGGTAATTTGCAGGGTCAGAGGGTTCTCCAGTGTTTTTAAATATAGGAACTATAGAGGAAGATTTCCAACAGGCAGGAAAGCAGGAAGCAGATAGGCAGAGGTTGTAGAGCTTAGAAAGGACAGAGGAGATTTCAGGGGCACATTTCTTTAAGACTATGGTTGGGATTCCGTCACCACCGCTCGCTTTGTGAGGGTCAAGTTTTAAGATTATCTTAGAGACAAGCGAAGGTGTAATGTGGACATCATTCAGTTGTGCCTCGGTTCTAGGTGAGAAGTCGGGTGTAAAAACTCCAGACGAGTCCAGACTCGAATTGTTCGAGAATCTGCGGGCAAAACATTCAGCCTTATCTGCTGGGGAGGTGAGGACCTCAAATTTGTTGATTAGCGGGGGTATTGTGGACTTGCTCTTGTTAAGTACTCTTTTACAGAGTCGCCAGTAGTCTTTAGAGCCGAATTTAGAGCATGCTATGCGTTGCTTCATTCTGGCAGCAAACAACATCTTAGCTTCGTTAAGTACCCTTTTACACTTATTACGAGCTGAAGTGAAAAGGCGCCTGTTTTGTTCCGACGCATAGTTACGATAAAGTCGGAAGAAATGATTCCGGTGGGCAATGGCAAAAGCAAATTCAATGGCACTAGCCAGATTGGTTTGGTGAAGATAAGTTTGTAATCATGTTTGGTGAATTGCATATAGAAAGGGCAGCTGCCTTCAAGTCCATCGGGAGTTTCCTGCAAGATAGTGGTTGGACTGGTGCTCTGGTAGAGTCTGAAATGGTTTCATCTGGCGCTGCAGAATCATTTCTGTTAGCTTCAAGTGTGACAAAAACAGACCAAATCCATTAGATTACAGCTTATGTTCTGTACAAGCTCCAATGTGAAGCTTTTGAATATATGACAAAGGATGGTGGACAACCTGAACTAACATTTGGAGAGTGGTCTAAGCAACGAGAAGAGGACAGTCCACAATTCAAGTTCTGGAACCTTATCTTGTGCATGGAACTTACAATATTTTCCTCATACGTTCATTTTGAGAAGGAAACTTTGATTTGTACTGTCAAGCTCTTCATGGATTAGTACCTTATTTCTTTGCAAACAACAATGTGAATTATGCAAGATGGCTCCCTATTCACCTTAAAGACATGCTATCTCTTCGGGAAAAACTGCCTGCAATTGCAGCTGAATTTGAGAATGAAAAATTTGTCATTCACAAATTAGCCTGCGAGTTTTCTGCTATGGCCATTGAGGAAGCCCACGAACAAGCCAATGCCATCATAAAAGCTGACGGCAGTGGCATTGGTATAACAGAAGACCCGTCTGAATTCAGAAGATGGATGGTGGCAGGTCCAGAGAGTAAGCCATTTGAATGCTCAGTATGAAGCATTGTCTGAAGTCAAAGATGCAAATGAACCAACAAAGTACCATTAACAGACCAGGCAGTTCCAGAAACTTATTATGGAGAAGGTTAGCATGCTGCATGCAACAATGTCAGAAATGGGTTATCTGTTTTTGGATGATAGTAAAGAACTTGTAGCACGAGATACAAAAAATGTTGCTCATCCTACTGCCGCTGAGATAGTGTTCCATCATTCTGTGAAAGTTTTATAAAAAGTCGACAAGCTGGTGAAGAAAGTTTTTTGATCCAATAAAGAACAAAACAGACATTTTTTTTGACAGAAACCAGAGTCATAATCGAGAGATCCGAAACAGAAAAACGTAAAAGATGACTATGCTGTTTTCCAAACTATTCATCTCATGTCAGTCCAGGGAATGTGACTTGCAAGAATTTTTTTCTGCATCAAAACCAGCCTTATCCAGCTGCACTTATTGTTGGTGGCAACTTGTATTCCTGCCAAAAGTCTCAACTGGCATCGGTTCTAGAAGATAAAGCATTGCTGCCAGACAGTGCTCCAAATGCTGAGGTTCTCGTAGTCGATGGGTCTGCTTTTGTTAATTCAACCATGACTGTCAAAAACTTTTGAAGACTATGCAACATTGGAGATAATATTGAAGGTCGAGACTTTTGAATCAAAGTATCTGAGAACGGATCATATTCGACATATACAGGGCAGATAGCTTAGAAGCAGAAACAAGGTCCTGAAGAGGACATGGGTCAAGGACAAGAGTAATAGATAAAGGAAAGATCCCGCAAAACTGGCAGAGCTTCCTTAGAGACAATACGAATAAAACTGAGCTATTTAGCTTTCTAGCAGACAAGATTAATGATCATGTTAGTACTGGCATTGTCATAGTCTCAAAGGTAGACACTGTTGTGCACAACAGACCAATCAACACAGGATTTATCCCATGCAACCATGAAGAAGCGGACACCAGGATCTTTGTTAAGCATGCTGTCGTGGAGGGTTTTAAATCCATCATGATAAAGGCAAATGACACAGATGTTCTTGTAATTAGTGTCAGTGCATTTCCTTCCCTTCGGCAGTTTGGTTTGAAAACATTGTGGCTTGATTTTGGCCAAGGTAAAAATCAAAGATGGATTCCTGTTCATGACATTAATGCCTACACTGGAGATGATAAGTCTGTAGGATTGTCATTTTTCCATGCATTTACCAGGTATGATGTTGTATCAGCTTCAGAGGTAAAGGCAAAAAAAACTGCATGGCAAACCTGGAACATGTGTCCCGATGTGATGATGGTTTTTGCTAAACTCAGCACATACCCCTCTGAAATAAGTAAGGATGACCAAGATATTTTGGAAATGTATGTTATTGCTATATATGATAAATTAAGTCCCACTTCAGACATCAACAATGCAAGACTCAATTTATTCGCTAGAAAGCAGATGTCTTATGAATCAATCCTTCCAACACGTGGAGCTCTAGTCGAACATGCAAGCTATCTACCAAGCAAGCTGCATCTGGAGTCAAATGTTGATCTGTAGTATGGAAACAGTGTGTCCTGGTAACTGGGGATGATCTAAGGAGGGTGATTGTTGGCAAATTGTGTGAATTAAACTAGCACCAATTGTGGAAAGTTGTCAACAACTCACCAAGTGTGGTTGTAAAACGGAGTGCTGTGGTCGGTGCAAATGTTTCAAGCTAAGCCTGTCTTGCACAGCATGATGTAATTGTGAACAATAAGAAAGGTTTTGTAAATATGCACCAGCGAAAGTTATAGGCAGTAACATTTGCATAATAAACAGTTTTATATAAAAAAATACAAAATAAAAAACAGCTTTTTTTGTGTTGATTTTCCTCTTTTTATTTGTGAGTATGTTGCCTAAGGAGGGTTAAATTTACCCAAATAGGATCTTTTTTAGTATTTGCATCAATGAATTTAATAGACATGCTTTAAAAATTTGTTTTAAGCTGCAAAATCTGTTATCATTGTTTCTTTACTAGGAATGTGTAATTGATCTTTTCGGAAAATCCTTATGGCCACTTTTAAATTTCCGGTGGCTAATGTACTTTTTGAGTAACATACTGTTTAAAGAGTATAATGTGGCAAGTTTCATGCTTGTGTCATTAACTGAAAGATTTTTCACTAATCTGCCTCACTATAAGTCCTTGTAGTCTTTGGCCATCTTTTAGTTAAAGAATGAAATGAACACAAAAGAAATAGAACAAATCTAAAAGAAACAATATCTTATGGTAATTGTATAAATCTAAACTTGTTTATAAATGGAACTTTGTCTGTGTGTGTGTGTGTCCGTTACCTATAGACTACGAAACGGCTGAACCAATTTTCTTGAAAATTTACATAGTTGTACTATAAGTATCTGCGAGTGTTCTTAGCTAGGTTTTGTGTTGAGGTACCCCCAATAAATATCGAAAATTGATAATCAAAAAAATCGGGTTATAGAAGGAGTGGTTCGATTTTAATCAAATTTGATACACTCGTAGACAAAGACATAAGAAACGATATTCAGAAGTTTCAAGGTTGCAGTTCTTACAATAGTGCAGAAAATTTGATATCGATACCAGGAAATCAAAATTTGATTTACATCCATTCATTTTTCTTTCAGTCTACGCTTTTGCTTTAACTGGAAACAACTATTGCTTTTTAGTCTTTCATGTCAACGTCCAAAGAGTCTGAGCTCTAGGATCATGGATTAGTTTTAAAGCTTTCATTGCACCCGAGCAACACCGGGCTATACTGCTAGTTCTATATAAATGAAGAAGAGTTAAATAAAACAAGTATCAACAATTAGACAACCTGTAGCCATAACTTTGGCACAAGGCCACACAATAAATCCAATTTGCAAGACATCCATGTTGTCAATTGTATTCAAGTATGCAAAAGATAATCTAAGCAACTTACGTTCGCAAGATGATATAGCCCCGTTCCATTCACCATTTTCTTGACACATTAAAGATTCATGTCCAATCAATTTATGTCCAACATTACAGCGAAAATGTATCCTTGATCTGTATGTAAATTCCCTTCCCTCCACACGTCCACCACGAATCTCACCAGGAGGATTACAACGCATTGCTAGATAAAAAAAAAAAAAAAATCAAGATTCTTGATTCCAAAGTTAATGAAAACAATTGCATCCATCTTTTGTTCTTATTTATCTCAATTTTTTTATCTAACATATTTTTTTAGTTTTAAAATGCAGTTTTAGGAACTCATATGTAAGGACATCTTTTGGATGTTTGTTATATCGAAAATAAATTGTTTATAGAGATTTGGCTTCATCCTGGGTCTTAAATGAGAAATCAAATTTCATCAGTACATGCAAAATATTGTTTTTACAAACTATCTTTGCATCCATTTTTAATAAAATTAGTGTATATTCAGGTTAAGGACATTATCTGAATATAACCACCTATAAACCCTACAAAAGAAATATTTATTTTGGCCTAAAGAGAATTATAATAAAACTATTGTGACACACATGTATTACTGCCTCCCTTAGGTAACTTGGATTTCTTTTAGTGTAATTGAGGAATAGAATTTGTAGGGTACCAGGTGCCTCTATTACTAAGGATTAGCAGTACCTGGGAAAATTTGATGGTTTTCTTGTTTTAATTTTCCAATGAGACATAATTCTTTATTGTTCCAGAGCCATAAAATACCTGTGGAAATTCCATTATTAAATATTTGAGCTTAACAACTTTACAAAATATGGCAATAAAATATTTATAATCACCTGTATGAATTGCAGGTTATTATTCAAAGAAATAAGAGAGTGCAAATGAAAAGATTAAAAATTATTTACATTGTTTGGACTGTTGTCTGTATCTTTGTTACCATGTTCACAATGTTTTGGCCTCAGTACACTTCGACCTTCTTCAGGTGATTGGAATTTTTAATTTAATCTTTTTTCATTCACCAGGATAAATACTTGGTACTGAACTTAATACTCTTTGGGTGAAATCACTGCAGGACACATGATTCAATGGATAAAAGCATTGGTTGAATCAATGGCTTGTGGAATTAGAAAAATCTACTCCAGTAAACGAAATAAAGGATTCAGTTCAAAATTCAGAATGCTGGAGGTGTACAATGGCCGAAACATCATGATGTGACAACAAAGATGTCAAAAGTGTAAATAATTACAATACCTCATTTCAGAAATATAAACAAATATAGATTAGAAATTAGGAGGATTTTCCATTTCACTTAAGCAGATGTTAAATGTATGAGAGCATTATTGCCTCCTCTATCTGCCATTTCATTTTTAAGCTTTCTTTTTGTAACTAAAACCAAACATTTCTGATAGATTTTTCTTCTATCTTTCCTCACAGAATGGTCCATTATTTATCTGTGGAAATGGCAAGAGGCAACACATGCTTACTAACAGAGAAACAAACAAAATTATAACATGCTATTAATCAAACTTTTCAGAAAAAAAAACAAACAATTTTTATGATTTTTCCATTTGTAAATTGATTCCACTTTAGAAAATTTAATCTTGACTTACTATAGTTTGTATTTTTAATTTGGACACTTACGCCTGCATGTCATATCCAGTTCTTCCCAAGAGGCATTTTTCCCATTGCATTTTGCCAAGTGATGTCCCATGTGAAAGAATCCAGGAATACAAGTGAAGGCCAAGACATCACCATCAGCAAACGCTGGTCGGTTCAACGAAGCATTGTGTCTGGCATCTTGTACAGTTGGGGGAAAACCACAATAGTTAGGTTTTACTGAAATAAAAATGAAAAGATGAACAAACTTTTTATGATCTCTTATTGCAACTCACAGATCATTGGGAAAACATGAAAAGACCAGAAAGAAAAAAATTTCCAGTTTAGTCTTTATCATTGTGAGTTCAAATCTTGCCAGAGACAGTCTTTATTTTCTGTTGGCATCTAATTGAAGATTGATTGTCTGAAAACTTCTCAATAAAAACCAACAGAAATTAAAATGAAAGAAGCAAAAATCAAAAATTAATAACTGACTATGCTTCATCTAAGAAAGTGAGATTTGTTAGAAGAAAAGGCTTTAGATGCAAAAAAGTTGACAAGATATAATCCCAAATTATTTTTGTTATAATCTTCCTAAAACCAAATCTTTTGATTTATGTTATACAAATTTTTACCACTAGCCGGATGTGAACACTCTGAAACCAAAGGTTGAACTAAAACTTTGTTAACTGCATAAAGGATCTACACACAGTTTCCATTTCACTTATATACCCAAAGAAAAATACAATCCAGAATTTTCACCAATAGCATCCACTCCTGCCTAAAGGAACAAAGAAAAATAGAAGCTGATCTGAGCCCAAGAAAAGAAAATTAAACCCATTGAAGGGACTGCTTTGTCAGTTGGCTGGTACACCAGCCACTGTTCACAACTCTCAGTAACCTCCCATCTCCAATAACACCTGCTAAAGGCCATCACCACACAATTCCCTCTCCTTCTCTTACCATACAAATGATTTTTTATGACTGTACTTATTATATCTTTCTTTTAACAAAAGACATTCACATTGATTTATCACTTGTATTATTTTTTTCCTAAACCTCAGTTGTTTCTTTGTTCTGCCACCATACTGCTTAATATAACATTTTCTAACATCCAAGAAGTTATAATGAAACGGAATACTGTTTAATAAATATATGAAGTGTCTACTAAAATACAAGTAGACACTAAAAATAATGTTTAATGTGATGAAAAAAATCTGTTGGATTAATTAAATTTCATTACTTTTAGAAAATTTGCTTTGTTTACATTTAGATACTAAACTGATATGAAAAATTTCAGGAAATTTATGAGGAAAAGTTTTGCTCAAAAGGTACAATTTGGGCTTTGCCTGACCAGCTGTAGCTCATTTGGTCAGAGCATACCAGATTTAATAGTAGCTCCTTCTGGCCAGATAAATACAGGTTTGATTCCTGTCAGATATTATAAATTTTTCTTAAGATTTCTCAAATATTCAGGCCAGTAGACGAAAATAGATAAATACACTGTTTAATAACAGAGCATCTTCTCAAATACAAGTATCCACAAAAATAACATTTAGAATGGTAAAAAATGTGTGTCTGCGATTCTGGAACAGAATTTGTGACAAGCCTATTTTGGGCACACCATTATGACAAAAATGACAAGTTACCACCACTCATAGGTTGCACTTCATATTATAAAGCTAAGAGGCCATTATTCAATTAAACACACTTTGAAAAATAACCTTTTCAAATTTCACTTTCAATCATTTACAAAATATTAGTTAGTTTGGTACAAGGCAGAAGTTGGCAGAGGGTGAAGCAGCCCCTGGGCATCCAATCAGAGTGAAGTAAATATTTAGTTTAGAGTTAATTTGAATAAAGGGTTTATTTTATGTTTCATCTGTTTTTATATATTTAAATTTTTTTCCTTTCTCACAATTTTCAGTACTAGGACCTGACCTATAGCCCCACGCACTCTTAGGGGCATAAAATCAAGGAATTGGCCCCAGGTATCACCAAGTCTCAGTACATCACAGGTACAAGGCCATTAACTGGTGATTATTGATTTGTAGAATTTTATTTGTTAATTCCAAACACAATCCAGGTTGCACACAAAAAAAAAAAAAAAATTACAACTAAGCTTCTATAAAATAATTATTAACATGAATCCAGTGTTACAATGACTTCAGATCTTTGTTCCAAATTTTAACAATTTTTTCTTGCATTACAATATTTAAAAAAATTAGCTTGACTAAATCATGTTGTAAAGCTATTTAAAATGTGTCAAACCAATTTTTTTTTTATTTTCAGAAATGAACATATTGTATCTCCTGAGAATGGAATAGAGTGTTTCTTGACAAAACGGTAAATGTTTGTTTTAGGTGCCAACGGCTTTTCCCCCTTCAAATTTATCCAAAATAGCATTATTTATGTGCAAATGTATATGCTGAACTCAAATCAACAAATAGTTATTGAAGAAACTTACCTTTTTTGCTTTGAAAGTCTATAAAAAAAAAACATGAACTATATCTCGCACTTTTTCTCTCCCGTAACTCTCACGAAGTCATGTAATTAACTGCAGAACAACGTCCTACATAGGCAGCAATTTTCTGTCAAATTTTGGTCGATTTTCTTCCTTTACTGAAACTTCTGGTGATGTACTTCCTGTTATGAAAGTAAAAAGCGTAGAAATACAATAGCGCATTACTTTCATTACTGGAAGTACATTGCCGGAAGTATCAGTAAATGAAGAAAAATCGACCAAAAATCTGCCAAAATTCGTTCACATACGCAGTGCGTCATTCTGCAGTTAATTACATGTCTTCATGAGAGTTACAGGAGAGATAAAGTGCAAGATATAGTTCGTTTTTTTTTATGGACATTTAGATAAAAAAAAAAAAGGTAAGTTTCTTCAACAGTTGATTTGAGTTCAGCATATACATTTTGCACAGAGATAATGCTATTTTGGATAAATTTGAAGGGGAAAAGTGTCGGAACTTACAATGAAAATTTACCAACAAAACAATTATAATATGACATTCGTATCATCATATCTCCAGTATCATGTAAAATGAAGTCCCTAGTATTGCAATTTCATCTTAGAAAAGAAAAATTAAAAAAAAAATTTTTAAAAAGACACTTCAATGATATAGACCTGTCAAAGTTAATCTTAAACAGAAAAGTACAACACGTACATACGCAAGTAGGTGTTTTGTTATCCCATGTGCCGTCTGGTTTACAGGTTTGAACCTCTGATCCAAGCAATTGCATTCCATCAGCACAAGAATAAATGACATGACGTACAGGGGAATTTTCTAACCTGGCATGGCCATTCTCAATGTGGCCAGGTTCTCCGCACATTTCATTCAGTGTTTCACGGTTCACTAAGAAAAATAAAAAATAGAAACAAAGTAAAAATACCTGAGAATAATGGTTGCTACAGAATTAAATGATTGTGCTCAGTTGTTTAAATTTTCAAATCCCTTGAAATGTTTTTTTTTATTATTAAATTGTAAAAGGCACACAAAAAAATAAATTAAAATTCCCTGCAGATTTTATTCAAAATTTGAGTTTATATTTTTTCAGGGAGTAGGGGAAGCATTTGTAAATCCCCACCCCGATGAAGGCAAAATATGCTTACACTAAGTGATTTCTCAAGCCTCTAGTAATAAACGTGCCCTGGAAATATCTCTTCTCAAAGTGTCACTGTTTGTGTGTGACTCCTGTGTTATTAGGGGATGACGTCATCATATGTTATGTGTGTTCTTTTGATGATGTCATCATATGTTTTGTGTGTGACTTCCTGTGTTATAAGGGGATGATGTCATCATATGTTATGCCAAAGTATACACAGATGGGTTATGTAGAGAGTCAATATTTACGAACATTGAGAACTAATATTTACAAGACAGGTTGAATACTAAAGAGTTAAGAGTTTAAAAAAAATAATTTTCTTTTTTAATTTTGTAATCTGTTGTGTTTTTTTTACTTCATATACTACTATCGATTACGCATTAAATACTACAAACTTTTACTTTTTTTTTATATTTCATGTCATGTGAGCAGAATTTTGTTTTGGTTTGCATTACAAAGATCGATGTACAAGTGTTATATATTTAACTGTCTGGTACAAGGCCACAAACAAACACGGGTGTATATATATAAAAATATGAGTTATATTTTTATTAGTGACGATGGACCGTGTAGCACAGGGACAGAGAATTGAGAGCGCGCTTCCAAGGGTTGACGGGGGGGGGGTCGTATCTGTTGCTCCTCTGTCTGCCTCTGTCTAGTCTCGTCTCTCTGACTCTCTGACTCGTCTGTCTGACTCGCGAATCCGTGTTTTCGCAGTCTTTATATATCTTCCAAAACCGGGACTTGTTTCTTCCGGCTTTGCCTTGATCACGCGACGCCCACACGACGCCTACGTAATTCTCAGAGACACCTGTTCTGTCTGCCTCTTGTAGCCAT
Source organism: Ascarosepion bandense (assembly GCA_037127315.1). Taxonomy (NCBI): domain Eukaryota; kingdom Metazoa; phylum Mollusca; class Cephalopoda; order Sepiida; family Sepiidae; genus Ascarosepion; species Ascarosepion bandense. Next base: position 2,673,459 of record JBBBDQ010000434.1, read on the forward strand.
TTCCGCTACTGCCGGAAATAAGGTCAAACAAACATCCGTTCCTTTCAACGACCGGAAAACACCCCCGCTTGCTCAGCTTCCTCGGGTGGGGCGGGATTGTTATATTACACAAGGAATTTAGAAAGCACACTAAACCAGCCCCTAAGCTAATAACTTTTATAAAAGCTAATAAATTTTTCTTTTCTTTTCATATTTAGAGTTCTTAATTTATAGTAATTTGGATAAAAAAAATTAAAAAAATAATAATTATGTCTTGTCTTTCCATTTTGTACAATTCTACTAAGTATTTTTTAATTGACTTCAATATTTTAATGGCAATACTGAATATTTTTGCTAAAACTTCCCACATTTCAGTGAAAACTGTCAATAAAAATGGTGAACATTTTGCCATCTTTAACCATCACTAACTATTTATAGATTCATTTTTTTATGACTCATCAACCTTTTACGGGTTATTTAAAACTGAAATTTTTTGTGAGTAAAATTGCATTAACAATTTTTCAAGAATATCAATCATTTTTTTTTAGATAAGTATTATTTGACCCAAAGCTGGGGGAGAAAATAGATTTTTCAAGAGTATTTGTGCATAAGTGAATGTAATGAATGACTGGAATTTGAACTTGACTCTGATTTATCTCAATTAGCTATCCATTACACCACCTGCACATCCACTTCACTTTCATGAAATATTCTTATACACTGATATACCAAAAGTCATAGGATAGGAGCCTTGTATCATGCAGAACCCTGCCTTGTAAACCTGGCAATGTGCAGCAGTTTTACGTCATTGGTTCTACCATAGCCGCTGCTTGATAATTAAGACCTCTTTGCCAAGAACCGCATAGCTATTATTCACACTGACTTATCAGGTAGGTATCAAAGCACAATTGATATTGGTCTAGGCATTTCCATGATATTGAGTTAGTGGTGTCAACTGCCATCATTTATTGCCTATTCATGATTTTTAGCATGTCAATGTATGTTATATATGCTTTGTTAGTTTAATTTACTGCTGGACTAAGCTTGAGAAACTTAGACAAAAAGGATTGTAATGATTTCTTCACCAACAATAATTGGATATCTTCTGAAAATCCCTACGATATTTATGATTTTCTCTGATCATCCAAAAGTAGAGTGTTCCAATGAAAACATTTCTTAACTCGAATTGATATGAAGCAAAGAAACAGTTTATATGGGAGAAACTTTGACCATTCCCAGAACACAAAAAAAAATAACTTTGCATATGTTTTTCAGTATGACTGACAGAGGTTCAAATAATTCTAGAAATCTACTTCAGCAGCTTCTTTTCTTGCACTTCCCGTCTGTGGAATTCCCTTCCATTTACTTGTTTTCCTGACAGCTACAACCTCCAAGAATTTAAATGTAAAGTCAATAGTCATCTCCTATCTCACTAACCTGCATCCTCTCTCTCACGCTCCTTTCTCTGTCCACTCCACTCTCATCAGTATTCTCATTCTTCTCTTACCCACTTCCTGACACCCCCTATAACCTGTCATTCTTTCTCATAACTTTCCTCTTATGTAACCCCTGCAAAACAGTGGCAGTAAAATGCCTTGCTTGGGGGCGATATTATTATATAAAAAAAAAAAAAATCAGAAAAATATGCCTTTTTGAAAAGACATGTAGATTGAGAACAGATTTGAAAAATGCATGACTTTAATATGCATATTTCAAACCTTTTGCATCAACCACGACAGACAATGAACCTCGACCTTCAATATCAAAACAGGCAGACATAGAAGTTTATACACGCTTGTGTGTGTGTGGGGGGGGGCGATCTGAAAATGGTCAAAAATATCTAATATAAATTAATGTAATTTGTTTCTTTGCATTATGCAATTTTGGATAGCAGGGAAAAATGTATGAATAAGACATTATATTTATGAGATTCAGAAAAGTTAAATATTTAATTTTTTGCAAAAACCTATTTCTAGCTACAATTTCTTTAGAATTGGACAGTTTAAAGAAATATCAATTTGACATACAAAAATAATCTAGTAGCATTTCTCTAAAAAACAAACAAGCAAAAAACTTTCTTTTTTCTTTTAATGTGAAGATTTTTGAAATGCAAAGATTATGAAAAAACAAAAACAGTTGATCTTTTTTTATCAAGATCTAAATATTTATAAATGGACAAAATTTTGAAGAATTCTATTAATTCTCTTTTGCATTTACTGTTTTTTTCATTCTTTATGGCAATAAATTAAACTATGACACACACTTCAACAATGACTCACTTCAATTCTTCAAGATTTGATGGATACTATTTTCTTAATCTTCTCTTGATGATTTCCCTATAAATTCTGTCAGATTTGCATCTGGACTATTTGCCAGCCAATAAAGAATGGTTGTCCTCTTCTCGTCAAACCATTCTTTTGTAGATTTTTCTGCATGGATGGTTTCATGCTGATTGATAAATTCATTGCCGTCAATGTATGAAATAATTAAATTATTTAAGACATTCTGGTAGCAACATTAACTGACCTTTTCAAGAAACATCTTTCTAATATTGGTGGCAAACATACAACTATAGCAGATTAAGGAAATTTTACACGTTTTCATTGTATTAGTCATGTGCCTTTCTCCAGATGTGAAGTCTACATTCACTGATAGAACAAAATATAGAATATTTAGAATAAGGAATTTTGATTTATCATGAAAATGACTTGGTTCCATTGAATAGCAAACCAACTTTGAAGGTCTCCAGCCCAGTGTAAATTCTTATGTTTATGCTTAAAAAGTTAGTGGCTTTGAAATCCATGTCCTCCTGTCATATTCGAACTGATGGAGTCTCTGCGGATTGAGAAAAAGCTACACCAGCATCATACCAAGCTTTTAAAATTTCATGACAGTTATCAAATTGATTCAGCTGATGTTTATTTCTAGCTAATGTCTTGACTTTGAAACCACAGTTGGACCATTTTAAACTAGTTTGTTTTATTGTCAAGACATCAGACAAAGAACATCTCACCTTGACAGCCGTCACCTTTTAATTCTTTTTAGCTTCTCACAATGTGTGAATGATGACTTTTGGTGCTTTTGAGATCTCATTTATACATGCCATTTATGGGACTGGGTGACAATATGCTGAACATCAAAGATTCTATTCTTTTTATACAAATACTTTGACACTAGCAAAACCATAAAAATAACCTTTGTATGTAAATTTTAATAGGCTGAGAGGATATTCCAGATTATTAACATATATTGAATTGATATATTGTTTAGAGTAAATGATCCAATTTTAAACAAATTCTATTAAGAAATATGAAATTTAAAATGAGAAGAGATGGCTTTAGAAATCCTTTCTATTCTTGACAAATCAAAGCAAAAATTGTTTCCACAGAGAAAAGCTTTTTACCAGAAAATGTTATAACCGCTTATACTAAAGGACAGTCATTACTTTTTGACATATAAGGGTCATAATAATCATTTTTTTTTTTTTTTGCTATTCTCCATAAAGTGTCAAGAAGCTTGAGGGAAAAATTTGTGGAGTTACCTTCACTTTTCCTACCCATAATCCTTTTTCAAAATGGCTGTCCCCTCTGGACACACCTACAAAGCAAAGAACTATCATAGAATTTTTGCTTTCAGAAGGACAAAGTGCTGTAGACATTCACACAAGGTTAGTGAATGTCTATAGAAAGGCTTCACAGGAAGGATTGATAATAGTCAGTAACATTAATGGCTATCCTAGATAGAAAGGAGAAACTATTTTTAGTGGCAGGCCAACTGCTGCCGTGAAAGAGATAAGGCCAAACAGGTTAACGCTCATTACAAATAATGGAAGAATCACTATGACAAAGCTCTGTGAAAGTCTTCAGATAAGCCAAGTTAGTATCTATAATTTAGTGAAGCCCATTGTCTATTCAGACGGACTCCATAAAAGAGGCGAGAATTAGTTGCTATAGAAAGAGATTCTAGAGTTCAGAAATATCCCCTTCAGATTTTCAACTGTTTAGTGGTTTTTCAATAAAAAGGTGAAAAGTCAATTTGCGCCTGGCTAAGAAAGTAGCTTCTATAAAGGCAGGTATATCTGCCCTCATTCAAATGTGGAATACCATAATCGAGAAGAAAAGAGAACATGTTAAGGATTAGATAGGGAATCCTGACAATATTGTTCAGTTTCATTTTTGTACAATTCTACTATTAAATCACTTGTAATTAAAAAAGGACAGTCATTACTTTTTGACAGACACAGTGTTTGTAATGATATGCAATTTTATCACTTTAAGCATTATTTTTAGTTGATACCCGTCTATAGTAGATGCTGCATAAGCTTTGGCAAATTTGGAACTGAACCCATTAAGCAAACTACAGATATTGATTTGTTCTTGCCCCCCACTGACAATGTCTCAAGATGTCTTGTTCTTTTTAATACTGCTCAGTTATTGTTCAACCTGTTTCCACATCTCACTACCTCACCCAGGGAGTGAACTCACAATTACTTTGTCATCAAATTCACAAACCTTCAATTCACTTGGATATTTTAGATTCTGATTGAAAACAAATATCTTTGTTCCAAATTTACATAATTAGGATTTGTTTTGAGCCTTTTTTTTTTAAGACAAATTTAACCGTGTGAAAAATCAACAGAAAATGGTTAACCCTCTAGGGCCATTCGTATCATATTTGATACAGTATGAAAACAAGCCTTGAAAGAAATATTTTCCTGAAAAATTTTTTAAGAGAAATATTTTATAAATTTCAAATGAAAGCAGTACTGACTGCTCAGTCAATGAATACCAAATGTTTCCTTATAGGGAAATACTGTATCAAATATGATACGAATGGCCCTAGAGGGTTAACAGTGGAATTAACAGTTTTTTCACGCAGGAAAAATTCAGCAAATAGAGTTACTGTCAATTAAAATTTATCAATATTTCTTGGGGGGGGGTATTAAAAACAGTTGAAGAAATCAGCCTTCTGCTGCTTACTAACTTTTATTGCCCTTTTTAGTTTTCACTGGGAATTTTTTTTTCAAATGTTGCAGTGTGTAAAGTAAACATTTTGATGATATTTTTGTTATTTTCCCTTCTTTTCATATACGGTATTCATTTTAGTTGTTGCGGCTTGTGATGTTGTTGTAATTGTTCAAGTGATGTGGTTTTTATTATTTGCTAAAAGTCTGAATTTTGTGGTGCCATTACAGAAATTCTGATGAAGAATTGTTTTCTTTAAGATTTATAGTATTTATTCATTTAATGTAGGTATCTAACTAAAATTTTATTTTTGATGTATATAAAAGTTTAATTTCTTTTTCAGTTATATATCAATAAAAGTTAATATTTTTTACCAAGTTAGCCAGAAGCACAATTTGACAATAGAGGAAAAAAGGTAAAAACAAAATGCCATCTTGAACTTGCCATAAAAAAGTATCCATGTGAAATACATGCCTGGATATTTCAAACTTTTCTCCTTTTTGAAAGAAGAATTCAACAAAATAGCTCTCTTTTTCTGTAATGTGAATACCTTTTGTTATAAATGTATATAATTTTTGAAATTTCTAATGAAATTATGCAATTTTTGACACATCAAAACAGAACAGTAACAACTATATAACTTAGAAATTTGTTTCATTAACTGTATCATTGGTTAATCTTTCAAATAAAAGTTTATTGTAAAGCTTTAAACTCATTTATCTTCAAAGTAAAAACACTGAAATGAATAAAAAGACATTTATTGGAACTGATGAAAAAGACTTTCTAGACAGTCGGAATGGTCTGCCTGAATTTCCTCTTCTAATGTTTATTTGCAGTCTGAATTTATTTGATAAGCCTCTGCTATAGACAATTTCTAAATCCCTCAATATCTTATCATTACTTGAACATGGTATTATGTCAAAGTTTCATCTAAAGACAAATAATTAATGCCACTTGTACAATATCATCCAACATAAAAAGACAGGCTGTAGGTTGAAGAAATATAAAATGTATCCAATTTTTTAAAAGAAAATATGACAATTTCATTTTAAATGAAACCTAATAACTAGAATTAGTAAACAAATAATCAATAAAGAAAAAAAAGAAAAATTGATCAAATTTTTTAAATTACTTAAAAGAATGAATTTGAGACCCCCCCAGTAAGTGATACAAAAATGAATTTTTTAAAATTTTATAAAAATCAGAAGGTAAACATATATAAAAAAAAAGAATTTTACAAAGATTTTGCTAAAAAGCAAAATCATTTCAAAATTAATTTAATTTCTAAGTCTTAAGAGTTTCATTAAAATCCTACAATTAAATGATTTTTGTAAGTATTTCCAAATCAATGTGTATTTCACTGCAAATAAAAACATCAAAATTTCCATACAAATTTAAGGTTCTTGCATTGAAGCACACACAAAAATTTAAAAAATGATTAACAAAAAATTCCTAGATTCTAAAAAGGCTAAAAAATGGTCATTTTTTAAAAAAGTCCTTCCATCATTTTTCTGAATAGTTATAATATTATTATTTTGATGATAAAATTTTGTTTTTATTATTTTTTGTGCAATTTTTCATCATGAATCCTCTTAGCAAAATTTTGAATGTAACTAAATAAGTAGTTTGCACGGATTTAAAAGGAATCATTAAAGAAAATATAAGAAAAAGATTTAAACCATGTAAAATCCATTGATGAAACATGCCTGAATGAAAATGAAATTCAGCTGGTGATGTAGTTACTTGGTTAGCAATACAAATTTTGATGTATAGTTTTGATATGAAACTAACTGATTATTAAAAATGAGACATTACTCTACAAAAGATTTGAATTTCTCTCTTATTTCATCTATTGAAGGTTTTCAATTCCGAAATATATATATTTTTTTTATTGATATGCTTGGGGAGACACAATTTTAGGTTCAACAAATTTGAAAGTGTCAGCTATGAAAATGCAGAAAAGTGCCACCTGCTATTAAAATAGTGACACAATTTTAAGAAATGTTGAAAAAAGAGTAAATATCGCAAATGAGAAAGAACTGTATGTTTGTAAAGAGACAGAATTAGTGTTTCCACAAGATTTAATCCTATCAAAATAGTCTCAGAAATAAGCAAGATATCAGCCTGTAAAATTGAAGGAAATTTTACTATCTTGACATGTTTTCATGCTGTTAAACTATCGTCTTAAGCAAATTTTAGCCATTGATCTGAAAAAATGGCTTGAAGCTGTTGTTCCCAGGTCCATCCTCACCTGGAGTGGTGGCACCTGTTGGGATCCCAGCTATGGACAAATAGTTAACCTCCAAACTAGGGTCAAAACACTATGAAAGTATAAAGATAGACTTTTAACTGTTTTATTTACCCCTTGGCTGAGGTAGGGGGAGAAAAAAAAGAAAGATTCTTTGCTTGTTCCTAAGAGTATTAATAGAGAAATTAGTGCAACTGATGCCCCGGAATTTGAAATCGATTTCACTTTTCGGGCTGATGACAGTTATGCTACCCGAATATCCTTGGGGTGTGGATGCTCCCTACGAAAAGACAATTGGAGTAGGTAGATCTATCTCAATTGGAGTAGGTAGATCTATCTATTGCCCGGTTCACACAATACCCATGTCTATTGAACAGGTTAAGAGGCTCATTTCTTGTTCCCAGTTTAGGATGTGGTTTCCAGCTTTCTCTTTTCCAATCTTTTCACTATTACATAGCCCCCCCCCCTGCACATCAGTGCCGTTACCGCCTTGCTCGGGGCGATACGATTAAAAAAAAAAAAAAAAAAAAAAAAAAAAAAAAGCAAAAACCATAGGTTATCTCTGTGGGTGTTCAACAAAAAAAATTTTCCCTGAGCAAGCATCTGCAATAAGAATTGGTTAGTAAACAGGTATACTCAGAAAGAAGCAATCATGTCTCATAAAAGACATGACTGACTGGGCAGAAGATTATCTCGCAGTAGGTTGCCATTGCTTTCTGCAGTAGACTGGTTATCAGCCAAGACTAAAGAACCCAATCTGTCCTATTATTTAACCCATAACTGGAGGGAAGAGATGGTTTAATACCTTTCCCAAGAGTATTTGCACATGAGTGAATGCAAGGAATTCAACTGGAATTCAAACTCGGCACCCCGATCTCTCGTTCCAAGTCGATATCCACTGCACCACTTACTAGTGTCTAAATCTGATGAGCTATTTAAGAATGTGACATATTGGAGTTTCGGGTTAATATTTTTTGTTTTTTAATTTATGAAGTCTTTGAGTGAAAATATTTAATATCTTAGAACTGAAATGACTTAAAGACAACTGCATAGTTAACAAAATAAGTGGAGAAAAAGTAACCGAATATATTCTCCTTGATTGTGAATAGCTAAAATAATAGAAGCATTTCTGTATGACATAACAAGCTCTTTCTATCAGTTCTAATCTGATCAGATGTCTGCTTCTTACTTCAAAATAGAAATATTCTAATTTAAAAAAATTATTCTCAACTAAATAAAAGAAGAAAAAAAAAACAAGCGATCTGTTCTCTTACCTTTGCATTCCATTGTTGGACCTCGCCATTTACCCTGATAGCACCAGGCTTCGGAAAGTCCACCCTGTTGATAGCCTTTGCTGCATTTATATTGTACTTTGCTCATTTCAGGGAATTGCTTCTTGTCAGAAGAAGGATAAAATAAAGCATGAGGTACAATTGGTGGTATGCCACACTGCTCTGAAAAAAATAAAACCATTATTAATGCAAAACTACAAATATATTGACAGAATAAACTTGATATTTTTATGCAAGAAATTTCTTTTATTAATAAAAACTGATTTGGAACCTGAATGCTCTCTTCTCCATAGGTTAGTCTTCTAATTTGTACTAAGTCATGGAAGTGTAAATTCAAATGGAAAAGTTTCAATTTGCTGATTAGAAAGGTAACCTGATGACAGGCTAGAGTCAAAGGATTCCAAGATGATTCCAAAAAGAAAGCACAATCAGATCCTTAATCATTTTATAAGAAAGTAAGTGAGAAGCTATTCTATAAGATTTTCTTTGGGCTAATTTAAGCTGTCTACCATCTAACCAGAACTCTGAGGCCTCATTGTGTTCTAAAATATTAATGACTGCTACTTTGGAGGTGAATGCTACAGTCTCCTCATACTACATTCATTGAGAAGTCAGTCAGTTAAGTGCCATAAGTGATACATGCTTGGGCAATCATGTCTTTTTTGAGACCCGACTGACTCAGCAGAAGATTTCCCTGCAGTAGGTTGCCATTACTTTCTGCAGTAGACTGTTTACCAACGAAGGCTTTAGAACTCAATCTGCTATTTAACCCATAGCTGAAAGGAGAAGATACCAATTAATATTTTTCCCAAGGATATTTGCTCACAAGTAAATGCAAAAAATTCAACTGGAATTTGAACTCGGCTCTCTTTCCAAGCCAATATCCATTGCCCTACAAAGTACGTCCACATAGAATTTATATACTAGTTTATAAATACCTTCCTCAAGTTGGACCAGTGCATCAATGTCAATAGTAACTATATCATAAAATACCAGATGCATAATGTTACTAAGTTATACACAACATTTTATTAATATAAATAATCATATAATAATTATGTTTGTCCCTCCCTCTGTTAGTTCACACAACCATTACACCCTGCCAATACCTCATAAATAATGGACTATTCCATTTTGATTGCATGGAAAGACAAAAGACATCAGAGATGCTACTTGGTTTCAGTGAGAAAATGAGAGAACTAACAGAACATGAGTTTGAGTTTTGTTTAATGGCATATCAACACCTGTGGGTTATTTAATGCCAAAAAGATGGGGTTTAAGGGGTTTTTTTTAATGTTTGGTTATAGTGAGAAGGTTGATTTAGTCAGATTTTAAGAATTTTTTTTTGCTTTTACTATTTTTTATTTTAGAAAACTGAAAATGTCTTCTAGTTCTGTATTCAAAAATTTTCTATTTTCATGTATATATTTCTATAAAAGTGTATTTTTATACTGTCATAGTATTTTGACCCCAGTTTAGGGGTTAACTATTTGCCCATAGCTGGAACCCTAACGGGTGCTACCACTCCGAGTCAGGGTGGACCTGGGAACAACAGCAATTAAGAGGTGGTTCCATGCTCCTCACAACTTCCCAATCAGAGGCCTTGCTGCCAGATGCAGTTTACCGTCATGCCCAGGACCAGAACATAGAAGTGTTTAACAGCAACAGTATTCAAAACACGGGCGCATGGTAGATTTGTATAAGTGCAGGATAGTTTCAGGCGGAAAGAATTTCCGGGCCCTGCACAGAGAGCCAACTCTCATGGCAGCGGATTTAGCAATGGATTCGACATAGTCATTCCACTTGAGGTCCGCTGAGAGTGTCAGGCCAAGCAGGTGTAGTGTTTTACGCTCTGGGAGGCATGCCTATTCCATGCTAATGGGCGGAAGGTGCGGTTGTCTGTGGTGGTTAATTGACAGCAGCTTCGTTTTGGAAGAATTGAATTTTACGAGCCATTTCCTACCCCAATCCACCACGGATTGGAGGTCCTTTTCAAGCTCAGCCATGAGGTTCGCCTTATCGTCAACATCAGATTTTTGATCGAGGTGAGCGTATACTGTGGTATCGTTGGCGTACATGCCTACTTGTGATCTTATGGCATCGGGGAGATCATTGATGTAGATTAGAAAGAGCGTAGGACCTAGGATAGAGCCTTGGGGGACACCCGCGTTTGTAGGGTAGTTTTGGGAGGCATGTTTGTTTAAAACCACCTTCAGTGTGTGGTTGGAGAGGAATGACTGGATTAAGTCCAACAAAAGTCCAGTAATGCCGTAGCTTCGCAGTTTCCGTAGAAGGCCGTCATGCCATACTCTGTCGAATGCTTTGGAGATATCCAGGGCGACAGTTTGGGCTTCACCATTCTTGTCGAGAGCCTGGTATATATACTCGGTGATGGTTGTTAGCATATCAGCAGTAGACCTGGTGAAGCGGAAGCCATACTGTTTGTCCGATAGGAGCCCGTGGGCCATGAGATGCTGTGCGACCTCGGCATTGATAATGGCTTCGAACACTTTGCTGAAGATTGGAAGAAGGCTGATAGGATGGTAATTTGCGGGGTCCGATGGTTCCCCAGTGTTCTTGAATATTGGAACCACAGAAGAAGACTTCCAACAGGCAGGAAAGCAGGAGGAAGATAGGCAGAGGTTGCAGAGCTTAGAAAGGACAGAAGAGAGTTCAGGGGCGCATTTCTTCAAGACTATGATTAGGATTCCATCCCTACCACTCGCTTTGTGAGGGTCAAGTTTTGATATTATGCTAGAAATCAGTGAGGACGTGATGTGGACGTCATTCATTTGGGCCTCAGTTCTAAATGGGAAATCGGGTGTCTGGACTCCAGACAAATCCAGACACGAATTGGTTGAGAATCTACGGGCAAAGCATTCAGCCTTGTCTGCTGAGGAGGTGAGAACCTCAAACTCGTTGATTAGTGGGGGTATTGAGGACTTACTCTTGTTGAGCACGCTTTTACAGAGGCGCCAGTAGTCTTTGGCTCTGAACTCAGAGGATGCTACGTGCTGCTTCATTCTGGCAGCAAACAGCAGCTTAGCTTCATTAAGTATCTTTTTACACTTATTATGAGCTGAGGTGAAAAGGCGCCTGTTTTGGTCCGACGCGTGGCTACGGTAAAGCTGGAAAAAGAATTTAGCGAGTTTCAACGACAAAAAATAAGTAAATCCTTCCAATCCATGATTTCAAAGCCATTTGAAAAAATAAAGTTTATTTTTTTCATTCTTGGCGTGGGTAAATCAGTGAGTAGGGGGGAAGTAACGGAAGTGGAAAGAAAAGAATTCAACGTGTGGCTTAAAAATAAAAAAAAATTTCTTTGCAAAAAAGTACAAATACATTCGTTCAAATGACCAGAGAATTAAGCAAAAAAATTTAAAAAAAAACAAATAAATACGTACATAATAATTTAGCGATTAGAAAAAAGAAAATAACCCATTTTACCTGAACATGTTCCTGAAATACTTATTTGCCGCATGGACCAGTTTTCAAGGGAGGTAAGAAGTAAATAACATGAACATCGGTTAACTGCTATTCATCTTGAGGTTCTCAACCAAATCCAAAGAATCCTCAATGTAATCTGTCTTGACTTGGCATCTCAACTTCAGTCACTTTCTCACCAATATGATGTGGCTTCCCTCTGCCTTTTCTACAAATATTTTCATGGTTTTCTTTTGTGCCCTGACCATGCAAATTTATGTATGCTACTAGATTGGCATCTAGGTCCCATCCTTTTACCCTTGAAATAGTTAAATGTACCTGTGGAACTCCCTTCCATTTACTTGCTTCCCTGATAGCTATAATCTTCAAAAATTTACATGCAGTGTGAATTATCATTTTCTATCTTCCTGAATCCTATTCATCTTTTATCCTTTCTTCAATACCTCCCCACTGTTTCCCATTTTTTCTGTCACTGTAACCTCCAATGTACTTGTGGTTGTCCTACCTTTGCTTGAAGGAAAATGATTATCAGAAAAAAAAAAAAAGCTACATTGTCAAGTTATTGATTTGCGTGTATTTTAAAATGCATTTCAAATCTTGACTAGCCAAGCATAACCAGATATCACAAGATTAGAATCTTTATTCTTTCTTAGTTTGCTATTTTTTTTATGAATGAGAAAAGGATTTAAAAGTGGTAAAGTAAAATTACTTACTTATACACAAAAAACTGGGCGGTTTCCACTTGCCATTTCGACAAATGGCTGTGGCACTTCCAAGGGTTAGTCGACCATACTTACACCTGTATTTGACTTCAGTAAAAGGAGGATAAGATGCCTTCAGTGCAATTGTTGGGTTGGCTTTTCTTGTAACTGGCAACTTTCCACACATTTCTGGAAAATTAACCAAAACTTAAAAATCCATTTAATACTAGCATTTCAGTATACAAGGTTTTCTAGGAAAAGAAAATGTTAATGAAATAAAAATCTCAGATTTAATTTATTTTTCAATTTTATTGGATTTAAGGTAATCCATATATGAATTTAACTTGTGAGCTATTTACACAAGTTGAGCCATATATATATATATATACACATACACAGGTATGGGGTCTCATGAAAATCTGAATAAAGAAATGTTCTTAAAAGCTTAGATAGAACCTTGAACACTTCATATATGATATAGAATAAGTAAAGAACAGATAAGAAAAAAGTGTCTATAATCTAACATGTTTCACTTTAATGAGCTTCTTCAGAGATTTTTTTTTTAAAATGAATGATTGTGGATTTTTAAAAAGATTTTTTTAAAAGTTTTTTAAGAGAGTATTCTGATTGGGGTATGATTTCATTGGTCAGATATGTGTAACAAAGCAATAGATAAATAATCTTAATGCAGAGGAAAAAATTGTATCTGTTTAAGCGTGTGTGCCATGTGTAATAAAAACACAAGATGTTTATTATGAATGTAAGTATATGTAAGTGAAAATAATGCGTGATAAGCGTATCTAAACTATAGACGAATTAAGTGTGTGTATATGTCAGTAACATTAGTATGTGTGAATGACAGCAAAAAAATACATATTTAATCAAAATTGAAGCAAATAACATATACACGTGTCAAGCACCCACGTCTTTTGAACAGGTGAAAAGACTCATCCCTTGTTCCCTGTTTAGGATGTGGTTTCCGGCTTTCTTTTTTCCAATCTTCTTACTTTTTTCTCTTTTTTTTTTCTCAGTTGGAGTAGATAGACTAAACTATCCCCCGGTTCACACTCCACCCACGTCTATTGAACAGGTGAAGAGGCTCATCCCTTGTTCCCTGTTTAGGATGTGGTTTCCGGCTTTCTCTTTTCCAATCTTTTTACTCTTAAGTAGCCCCCTACGCATCAGTGTTGTTACCGCCTTGCTTGGGGTGATATGATTAAAAAAAAAGAGAAAAAAAAAGTGATGGAATGATTTTTTTTTTTAAATAAGAGAATCATGTATGAATGTATGTGTATGCGAGAAATCATGTGTGAATGTGTGCATTTATGAGTCATTAAAGGTAGTATGTGAATAAGGTATACACATGTTAAGCAACGTAATGACTTTCTATTCTAAATAACGTGAGATAATCATGTATGAATCTGTGCATTTATGATTCTGGATCATAAAACAAAATATATTTTCATTTTAAATTTTAGTGAAAATAATTTATCAAAGTGATGAGCTAACTTTTTTTATAAATAGATAAATAAATTTTGAAAAAATAAGATGTTAATGGTAAGAATCTTTCAATGAAATAATATGCAGTAAAATACTAAATATCTATTTATTAAAATCATTACAATATCATAATTACGTAATAATATTTAAATATAAAAGATACACATAAAATACCATACTATATAATTACAATATTACAATTAAGCAATATGATATACAATAATATATAATAGAAAATAATAAAAATGATGATAATGAAAATAAAACAAATAATAAACTACTATAATATATAATAACTGAGAAAAGTGTGTGTGTGTGTGTGTGTGACCGTTACCTATAGACTCTGAAAAGGCTGTACCAATTTTCTTAAAAATTTACACAGTTGTACTATAAGCATCCGCGAGTGTTCTTAGATAGGTTTTGTGTCGAGGTACCCCCGATAAATATGGATAATCGAAAATATCAGGTTATAGAAGGAGTGGTCCGATTTTAATCAAATTTGATACACTCCTAGACAAAGACATAAGAAACGATATTCAGAAGTTTCAAGGTTGCAGTTCTTACAATAGTGCAGAAAATTGATAATATATATAAAAAGCAAGATGTTTGTGTGTATGTGTGTTTATCTGTCTGTATGTCCTTTACACAAATCCAATTTTTATCCGATTCTCATCAAACTTCACACAAATATTCTTTAGACTGAGTCTGGGCTCCAGGACCATGGATTAGTTTTAAAGCTTTCATTATACTCGAGCAACGCCGGGCTATACTGTGAGTAGATAATAATAGGAAAAATAGAAAGAAAACAATTATGAAATAAAAAAGAATGTAGTTTATATAGAGAAAACAATATGTTAAGAATGTAAGGAACTATCTTCAAATTATTTAATAATATGTATTGGTATTTTTGATTCATGAAGTATATATTTGTGAAAAAATGCAGAAATAAATGTTTTAATCGCATGTTTATAGTTGGTAGTATGTTATTAATATGTTTTCAAAGTACTCTTTAAAAGGTTATGTTCTTTTTAATTAAACTAGCATTTGAGAAATCAAAAGTGTCTCACGTTATTTCGGTGTAATACAAGAGAGTTGAAACGTATGTCCAAATGTAAGCCTCTCATGTTCATACATCCAGGCTTTTTAGATTTCATGATGTTCCCCCTATATCTACATTATTGCACTGTATTTTGGGAATCCCAGCATTTAAATTGGTGTTTGGTGTTTTGTTTTTAATCTGACAATATCACTAATAGTCTTGGAGGTGGTGATAATAATTCTAATGTTTACGATAGCTAACTTATTTGAAAGTTCATATGAAAAGTTGTTGGAAAGTAGTATTATGAAATTTGTCTGATTTTGTGGGTATTCGTTTTTTAGTTTTGTGTATTTTATAAACATGTTTTTTTGAGTTTAGGATGAAATGGTGTGGGTAGTGGAGAAGCTTAAATGTTTGTTCTTCAGATAAATAATTAGGGCTACATATTCTGGGGGCTCTAAGGTAGAAACCTATAAGTAAACCGGATTTATTTCTTTGGTTGTGGTGGAAATAAAAATTAATAAGGTTATTTTTGTTGGTAGGTTTATAGTAAACCTTAAATTTTAATTTGTTGTTATTACATATTATTAAGATACTAGCAGTATAGCACGGCGTTGCTCGGGTGTAATGAGAGCTTTAAAACTAATCCATGGTCCCGGAGCTCAGACTCAGCCTAAAGAATATTTGTGTGATGTTTGGTGAGAATTGGATAAAAATTGTGGATTTGTATAAAGGACATACAGACAGATAAACAGACACACACACACAAACATCTTGCTTTTTATATATATATATATATATATATATATATATATATATATAAAATCGATTTTGTGCACTGTTGTAAGAACTGCAAACTTGAAACTTCTGAATATTGTTTCTTATTTCTTTGTCTATGAGTGTATCAAATTTGATTAAAATCGAACCACTCCTTCTATAACCCGATTTTTTTGGGATTATCGCTATTTATGGGGGGTAACTCGACACAAAACCTAGCTAAGAACACTCACAGATGCTTATAGTATAACTGTAAATTTTCAAGAAAATCGGTTCAGCCGTTTTGTAGTCTATAGGTAATGGATACGGATACACACACACACACACACACACACATACATACATAGACAAAGTTCCATTTATAAATAAGTTTAGATCAAGGAAAGGTAAAGAATTGTTAGTTTCAAGTTCATATCTGAATTCAATGGTAGATTCTAATTTAGAGTTTACTTACTAAGTTTAAAAGGTTGGTGTCATAGGGATAAAATAATAAATGATCTATATATCTTGAGCAAGTAGAATTGTTCGGTGTAATATATTTGAAAGAGCTCGATTCTTAGAATCCAGTTCTTTCAAATACGTCATACCTATTACCTTAATTGCCATTTCTTTATTGCTATTATTATGATGTTTTGACTATTGTACACTCTAGCCTTCTTCAGTTGCTAGAAATTTCAAATCTTTTCACGATCACTAGGGTATATCATTCTCATTTCATGTGCAATGGCTCTTCTGGTAGCCATGTAGTTATCTCCCTTTAACTTAACTCTCTAAGCTATTAATTTGGTATTGAACTCACAACTCTTTGGGTCAAGTCACTGGAATTAACCAACGTCTATATTCACTGATCCATAACACCAGTACATGAACTTTGGGGAGTTATAAACCTAATGTCTCAGTAATCATTTTTTACCAGAGCTTATATTGCAAACTTTTTGATGCTTATGATTTTCTCTAGCACTCTGTATTTCTGCTTCCTATATTGTATTCATTTCTATGCTTGGCCGGCTTAGGAGATTTTTGTAGCCTGGCCCATGTGCTGATTCTTTAAGTTTATCTAGTTTCCAGTGGCGTTCTCTATCAATTATTTCAACTTCATCCCATAGGGGTGGTGATCCCCTTTCTCCTTCCATATGTGATTAGCTACGTCTGATTTTTCAATCTCTCCTCGTGTTATGACCTTGCAATGTTCTTGCAGCCTAATTTTAAGGGGTGGTCCGTTTTTCTTTTATATTTCTTTCCACAACTACATGGGATGGCGTACACACATTCCTAAGTCATGTTCTCCTCTATTGGTGGTCTTACTCTGAAGAGGTACCTGTGAAATGTAGAACTACTTCTAAAGGTCGTCCTGATGTTATATGGACCACAGGTCCTTTGTATTTTCTATGATAACCTCTTCACATAAGTAGACAGACAGATCCTGATTTTCGGAGAGCAGTTATCCTCATTCACCCTCCTTTCCACATTCGTTGGAGCTATTGTCATGTACTCTGGACAGCTGTAACATTGTAGGGTACAGATTATACTGACCATTTCCTGTTTGTATGTCTCTGGGTTGCTGCTTATGACTTTTGCTTCATGTTGCAGGCAGTGGACAATCCCCTTCTTTACATTGTATGGGTGGTGGGAGTGGAAGTTGAAATATTGTCCAGTAATTATTGGCTTGCAGTATAACTCGCTTTTTAGCTATAGAGTTTAGACATAGCTATACAAAAATACGGAAATTATATTGTATATATAAAAATTTGATAACAGTCATCTACAGTAGATGCACAAGACATATCACCAATACTGTTAAAATCAAAATCACTGTTGAAAATAAATTCATTTATTTTCATTTATTTTCCCTGCTTCAGATTTTTTATCAGGGTCAAGAATGACCAGCAACAATTCCAGGACAGTCATAATCATATGATTGATTGTCATGGTAGTGAAATTTGATCTACAGATGTAATTTTCTTTCTTGTTTAACTACGAAGCATTATGTTACTATACAAAAGGCTATCATAGTGCTCAAGTTGATTCAATAGCATATCCTTTTCTATCACTAATTGTTAAAATATTAAATTTGCCTATAAACAATTGCATGTGTGCATCTGACCAGAAAGGTTTTATTTCATGGCTGTTAACATGATGAGTTCTGTGTGAGTTTATACGATATACACAATTGTCATGTGTGATTTGGACGTTACATGAACAAAATCAGTCAAAAACAGACAGAGTGATAACAAAAAAGATTTAAAAAATTTACTTTTTTAAGCCAAAGCAGATTTCAGTGAAATCAATAGGCAAACCACATTCATTGCTGCTGTTAATGTCGAATGTATAGCCAGACTGTCATATACAAATAGTAAGACAAGCTGTTTAAAATTAAAAAAAAAAGAAAAAGATTCACAGTCACGGACACACCACCAGATAAAGCAGATAGATAAAACAACGGTCAGGTCACACTTAGATATACCACACATTAAAGCAGATTGATATCATCAGACCAGAAAAAGGTCCCAACTGTAAATCACACACACATTATATATATATATATACATACCACAAACACACGTATATATGCTCTAACACACTTACACACGCACTCTAACACACTTACACAAGCACTAACAGACGCTCTAACACACTTACACACATACAGAGGCACGAACTCACATGGACAGACACACACTCCTCTACCATTCTGAAGATGAGATTTTGATCTCGAAATATTAATGTATAATAAATAGGTAATACCCAAAAACTTCTTCACCTTCCTTTATTTTTCTAAACGCATTGTGACATCCTTCAAGACCTAACCATATACCTAATACACACAATGCTTCAAGCAAATTACAGAACTTTAATATATTGCCAAGCATTTTTTTTAAAGTAGAACAGAAAATGGCTATGCATTCAACATTAGTAGAAACAATATTTATTTCAATTGCATATTTCCATTTGAAGAGAAATTTTAAATGTTTTGATAAAACAAAAAAATGTAGCTTATATTTGGCTTCCATTTCATTCAATTCTTTTTGCTGACAATAATAATATTTGCAACTTCCTAATCAACTTGCATGACAAGCACACACAATCACACACACCAAAAAAACCATCTTGCTTGGAACTATTACTTTCCCAAATGAAAATTAGTTTTATCTTTTTATTCTTTTTTTTTTTTCCCAAAACTGTAAAAATCAGAATAAAACACTCACTTTCACACGTCATGTCAGGACCAATCCATTTTGCTTTTTTCCCTTCTGCTTCACAAATGGCTGTTGTGACTCCAAATGCATGATAATTAGGCTTGCACGTGTAATTGACTGAACCCCCAACGGGAACCTGTATTTTCTTGGGCGGCAATGTATTGGCAATTGTTGGAGGATTTGTGCATAACATATTAAGTGAAGCAGCTGGAATTAAAAAAAATATTTTTTTAATGAACATTGTCAGATTATAATAAACAAAAAAGTAAAAGATTTCATAAGAATTTAGTTAAATTAGGAGGTGGAAAAATTGTGTTGCACCAATCTTCCAAATTTGAAGGAATGCCTGTCTGCTTTGAAAAACCAGCATTCAAAATCCTAGCTTTACCTGAGATTGAACATGATTCATCTTTTGCATGATTGTTAACTTGTACAATTAACAATCATAATGATCTTACTGTACAGAAGCCATCATGGTGCTCAAATTGATTCAATAGCATATACTCCTCTATGGCAAATTGTTAAATTATTTAATTTGGCTGGAAACAATTTGTCTGGCCAGAAAAATTAGCATTTGCATTTTATTTATTATATGTGGATTTTTTTAATCAGACATTATTTCTTATTGTTATAAACATAAGTTTTAGTGTTTGAGTTGATATTACATTTTTTGTACCTTTTTCTTAAACAGTGAAACTAATGTCAACCAACCTAGCAATCAAAAAGTTTGAGTAAAAAGAAAAATGTGCCTCTTGACAGAAATCAAGCCAACATTCCTTTTTTTTTCTTCTTTTTTTTTAATCAAGGAACCCACTCCTTTAGACCAAACAAAACCATCATAATAAGGCATATTTTTTTTTAGTGGAACTTTTTAATCTAGATTAGATTATATTAATTTCACTATTTAAGAAAAAAAGAAAAAACAAAAACAGGATTGTCAACTTAAATATGTAGTGGCTAAAAATAGTGTTTATAGTAATAGGAACTAAACTATGTGCAAATGCAAAGAAAAATGTACCAGAAATGGTCAGAGAAGAAACAAAATTTCTTTACCAACTTGGGTCTAAGTTCAATCTACATTCTTGAAAAGAAAAAAGTCTCTTGTGTATAATAAACTGACTTTTGTCAGTGTTTATTATACACAAGAGTTTGTAGAAAGGCAGCTTAAATTTCGGGGACACATAATGAAGAAAGAGTATCAAGAGAAGGCAAGAGTGATTGAACAGGGCAAAGAGGCACATTAAAAAGAATAAAAAATGACTTAGAGCAACAAAAGACAGGTAATTGTGGCGAGCAGTGATTGGCCATATCCTAAAAAGAGACGGACACATAGTAATTCAGAAAATGAATGTGAGAATTATACATTTCTTATTTGCATAGGTAAAGAGCTAGAATTTTAAATGCTGATTTTCAAAGTAGACAATGTTTCCTAAACTTGACATGATGCAGCACAATTTCCCGAATTTTCTTGGCACTTAATAAATATATAAAAAATATTGATGTGTCTAGGTTCTATCAATATTCAGACAACCAAATAAACTGATGTTTGGCACACATATTTTATTCCAAGGATTGGAGTTATATATTGGGATTGTGCTCAATTGCATATCTGAAATAGTTTTAAATTATATGTTAAACCAAAGACATTCTAAGTATGTTTGTTGAATTTAGAATCAGCATTGCACAAACAATTCTTATATGGAGAATTGAAGGCTTTATCTGTTCTTGTGAACACAAGATAATCACCAATGCCACATTGGAGAGTGACATTGGAAATAATTCTTGCAATGGGCACTCAACAAAAGGCTAGATTTTAATTTCACCAGATACAGCACAACAGTAAATCTTAAATATTAAGTCCTTCAATTCTGTTAGATTAAATTGTTTCTATTTGAGGTGATGTAAAAACAAGCAACAAATTCTAAAGACCACTCGATGCAACATACACCTGGGAAAGGCTGAAGAATATATCAACTGGAATGTTGGAATAAAAACAACAAAGATGAAGATACTGGTCTGAATAATGTGTAGAGTGACATCTGAAGACCATTGGATACAACATAGACCTGATGAACTTATTGAATAAAATGGATGAAAAAGCAAAAATGATGAAGGCATATACAGAATATGTGTTGACAGGAATTCCTATGGAATAAGAGGAAGAATTAATTATCTTTCTCAAAAATTAATGGTAATTTACAGATTAAAATAAAAAAACGGATATTTTTAAGAGCCACGACTGTATAGATGGCATTTAAAGAAGACAAAATGAAGGAGGTGAAAAGTCATCTGTTGGGGTCTTGTTTTGGCATTCACAAATGCCTGAGTAAATAAAATTACATTTCTGTCTTTTTTTTAATTTTTTTTTTTTTGTGTGTGTGTGTGTGTGTGTGTGAATATCTAACTAGATTTCTGGGATGTCATTCACGTTGCCTTTAACAAATAAAGATAAGAAAAAAAAAACAACACATGGGAAAGAGAGTTGCAGGGAGGCAGCATTTTTAGAGGACAATTTTCTTTTTCAAGAAAGGAAAGCAACAACATTTATTGCTCTTACCATTGGCAGGAAAAGTGGGTTAAAGGTCAAGTATTTAGAACTGCAGATTTTAATTGGAACAAAGGCAGCAGATTTCCAAAAGAAGGGCAATATAAGACAAGGACTAATTTTTTTTACCTGATCTCATTTTCAAATAGTTAATTTTGGTTTTAATCTCAATTTTGTTTTTGACTACCGCTGCTGACCAAATTGAATTGCAGAATTCACACACACACACACACACACACACACGTGTGTGTGGGGGGGGATTAATACATGAGCCTTTTTATAATGTCGTTACTGGTTGCTGGTATCTGTATGCCTACCTGCTAGGGTGGTCAGCCAATCCCTATTGTAGACACCTGTTCAAGCAGATTTATGTTTGTTCAGCACCCATTGATACCACCTGTGGTTTATACTGCAACTGAGTGTACCTTCATAACAATTTCTGGGAGAGAGCGCGTTATTTGGTGTGATCAACAGTCTAAACAAGGTCAGCCTGCACAAATCCTTGGTCACAATGCCTACCTCAACTATCAATGGCTCACAAATAGTTCCGTCTACCTAATTTCACTCACAAGGCTTGAATCAACCCATTGTATGCTTTTCAGGCATGTTCAATAGTATATCTATTAAATTAACATTTAACATGCATAAGTAACTGTGAATTTCAGTCAGTCCTTTCCTGGTAACAATTCTTGCAACAATTTGAACCTACTTCCTTGTGCTGTCTTATTTCCAGGCATCTTTACAAAACATCTTATCTCTGGTATGCCACAAGAGTTGTCATAAAAGAGAATGATTGAATAAACAAACTAATTCACCTGTCGAGCAATAACACATGAAAACTGCAACTGATATAAATGACAGGGGTTAGTCAGATAGACAAATATATTGCTCTGAATGAGTGAAACTGAAATTGATCAGGCCCTTGATATGTGAATGGGGTTGATGTTTTTAGGTTTGTTATAGTTCATGTATGGAGGCAAAATGAGCCCCAGTTACTTGTTTAGATTTTTCTTTTCTATCAGTTTGTCTTTGTATCCCTAAGGAAAGGAAAATAAGGAAACTGATAAAACAAAGAATAGAAAAGAAAAATCTATTTATTTAGGCAGCCACCAACCCAGAGCAAAGAGTAATCTGTGTTTATCAAGAGCTGGGTTGCTAGGTCATCTGACCAATAACAACAGGGGCAAGATGTGAGAAAGAGCACATTCATCTAGGGTCTAAGGTTGTCAGCTATGCATTTTCATAAACCTTGTGCCGACTGCTTGAATGAATGGAAATGTGTTGTTTCCTTATAAAGAAATATTCAGTATTCATTAACAGAACAGCCAGTGCTTCTATGTGCTATGTTGGAAATCATGGCTCTCCACAACTTTCTGTCCTTTTACGAAACCTTGTTCTGCTAACCATTTACACACAATCATAGGTGGGTTATTCACTGCTTTCCTCTGTCCCTTTTGTCTTCAATGTCCTATGATAGTTGAAATTTATTGGGCACATATTTTAACAATCTCTTTTTTAAGTATAAGAATTCTTTTTGTTTCCATAAAGCTTCATTATTCACATGTATTCTCAGCATCCTTCTGTAGAACAACACTTCTGCTGCTTCAAGTTTTCATCTGTGATCAGATTGTTCAGCATTCAGTGCCATACAGAACGATTGATATTACATAAGAGTTCAGTATTTTTTCTTTGTTTCTAATGAGATTTTCCTGTTTCTTAATATTTTGCTTAGCTTTCAGAAGGCATCTTTTGCTATTCAAATACACCTTCAGATTTCAGTGTTGCATTTTTCAGCTTTTGTTCAAACAATTCTTAGATATTTAAATTTTTATATCTGCTTGAATTTGGTGTCTCCAATTAGTAGTTCACATTTTGGCATATTTTCTGCTGACAGCAATACATTCTGTCTTCTTACAATTGATGATTAGTCCTTTCATCTGGCTTTCTTTTACTACCTTCTGTAGGAGTTCCAGTAGTTTCCCATTTATGTCTAGCTTGTACCTTAAAAGGGTTACTAAATGAGAACTAACAAAAACATCAACAAAATGCAATACCATATCTACCAAGTAGATAACCACTGCTTCTAGTGATTTGCTAGACAGCAACAAAGATATCTCCCAGTGCTTCCACCATGCAACAGATGTGACAAGGTCAGTTTTAAAGTGGGTTTATCAGCAGTACCAAAGAAAAATTCCCAAACCCCTCTCAGAACTTTCTTTTTGAAGATGCCTCAAGCACCAAGCAATAAACTCAGCCCTCTCCTGAGCGAGAGCATAAAGCTTGCGGGGATGGCTCCCTGGAGGTTGGGTTAGAATATAAATCCCAGCTGAAGACAAATTAATTTTTATATCACTAGACAACACTATAACTCCCCTCACAATAATGTCCAAAGTAATTTTTGAGGATTGGGACATACTCATTAATGTTCATAGGTGCGTATATAACAGTCTGCTATCGAAATGAGATTGAGGCTACAAATAAAGAATCTTAGTTGGATCCTCTCACTGTAAAAGATAAATACGTCCAGCAGACCCCATCCTTGTTTTATGCCCCCACTTCTTTCTATTTTTGTGTATTTACTGAATCAATTTTCTATCCTCGTGCAAGTAGTTTGCTCCCAATATAAGTTCTGGATTATTCTAATATTGTTCCTAAATAAGTCAAGCTTAATTAGCAGTTCAAGAATTTCTGTCACATATTTGATCAAACACTTTTGCATAATCTACAAAACATAGGTAGACATCCTTCTACATTTGTATAGCTCTTTCTGATATCATTCCAAGTATAAATATTACATTCCTTGTTCCAGTGTCTTTAACTGACAGACACTGTTTTTGTCTCATTTCTAGTTTGATACTGCATCACATCATGCTCTATTTGTAAGAATTTGGATAAGTTTCATCAGAATTAAGGTGATTGTCCAATGGAATTTGCATTAATTCTCTTGAAATAATCTTTATTTCTTTCTCATAAAACAATTTTTCAGGAAAATAGGTTTCTCAAGTCCAGTAGCTGTTATTGCTCTTTCCAGTATTGATGGGAGTTTCCTTCCTAACCTTTTATTTGAAGTAGTTTGGAATGTCAACATCTGGATTATGTCGTCATTTTCTCTTTCAGTTGAAATTTATAAAATCTTTCTCTTAAAACAATTTTTCAGGAAAATAGGTTTCTCAAGTTCAGTAGCTGCTATTGCTCTTTCTAGTATTGATGGGAGTTTCCTTCATAACCTTTTATTTGTAGTAGTGTGGAATATCAACATCTTGATTATCTCTTTAAGATACACATAATAATCCATTTGTTTCGGCAGTTTATGACTTTAACTACATATAAAATGTATTGTTGATCAGTTAGTCAGTTAAGTGCCATACGTGATACATGCTTGGACAATCAGGTCTCGAAAGAGACATGACTGACTGGGCAGAAAATTATCCCGCAGTAGGTTGCTATTGCTTTCTGCGGTAGACTGGTTGCCGACCAAGGCTATAGAACCCAATCTGTCCTGTTATTTAACCCATAACTGGAAGGAATAGACAGATTAATACCTTTCCCCAAGGGTATTTGCGCATAAGTGAATGCAATGAATTTGGCTGTAATTCGAACTCGGCTCCCCGATTTCTCGTTCCACGCCGATATCCACTGCACAACACACATCATTGTTGGTCATATTGCTTTAAATATTGTTATATTTTCATAGTGTTTTGTTTAAGGATTTACTATTTGCCCATAACTGGAACCCTAACACATGCTACCACCCCAGGTCAGAGTGAACTTGGGAACAATAGCAATTAAGAGGTGCTAACTTGCTCCTAAAAAACAACAAATCTCCTGATCAGAGGGAACGGGAAAGAACTTGCTCTTTTTACGCTCTTGTGTTTTAGTGGTAACTCTTCTTAATGACATAATTTCTAAGATTTTGAAGAAAGCTGACGAAAAGATAAAAAGCCAAACATTTAACTAATCAAAGGCAAAAACTTATCTTGACCATTTCACTGTAACTGAAGAGAAGATTTTTGGAACAGGAAACATAAAATCAATTTAGTTTATTTAATAAACTTAACTTCTGTTCAACAGTAAAGATTGGGCTTTGTGATTAAAAGAAAATACCAAATGATTTTTGGATTATTAAATTATGTTTTTTTTTTTATAATCAGTTGTAGAACCTTCGAAATTTTGGTTAAAATTTTTTTCTTGCATTAATAGGTGACCATAAATTTCATTAAATTACTAATTAGAAATTTGAGCCTCTTTTTGCAATGAAAAATGCATGGATTTAGAAATTCTTGCAAAAAAAAAAAATCAGATAAAATTATGAAATTTTAATGAAACTTGCAAGACTTAATTACAATGAATGAAATTCTTTTAGAAATGTTTTTGTAGATTTTTTTTTTTTAATGTTACCTACTCCTTTTTTTTAACATTTATTTAATTTTGTGAAATTTCAAGTGTTTGTTTCTTTTTGCATTGGTTAAATGATGTTTAAACAAAGAAGTAATTGGCAAAATGTTTGATATACGATAAAAAGTTTATCGTATATCAAACATTTTGATTTTGCCAATTACTTTATCGGATAAAGTGTCTTTTAAAAGAATTCTCTCCTTAACACACGGGTACTCAATAAAAAAAAAAAAATGGTAAATCAGTTCGGTCGGTGATTGACTTGCATAAAATTTTCGCACTTCATTTCTGAAAAATACTTTTCCTGGTGATATAAGAAAAAAAAAGAAAAAAAAAAGATAATACAAAGTACACACACTGATGTTCCTTCCTATCTTAACTCCGACGAGGAGACATTAAAAATGATGGATCTTGCTTTTTATTTTTAGATGCAGTGCAGAGGATAAAAAATTATGACCTAATACAGCAAAAAAAAAAAAAAAAATAATAATAATAATAAAAATTTAAAGCAACAGTCAAGCATGGATAAAAAGAAAAAATGAAATTTATATTTTTAAATACGGGGTCGGAGTCTAGGCATATGATCAAAACAACGAAGGCAACAGATTCAATATGTCCCAATTTATTCTTAAATGGAAAACTGATTTTTGAGGTTTTACTGCAGGTTCTCTTTCGTTCTAAGACCTCATTTTCCCCTTCAACACCATTAGAAAATTTATTACGTTACTCGCGTAGCATAAGAAGACTTCAAAAGGCATTTTTCAACTAAAAGTGTTTTACTTCGTTTTAGAAAGTCCGTGGCGCTACCAAAATTAAAATCCTGGAGTGGAAAGTTTCAAGAAGCATCACAAAACCGGTCGAGAGAAGGTCCTAATATTTGCGGCAAGAACGTAGACCTTAGCCTCAGGCATTTTATATCGATGACAAAAAAAAAAAAAGAAAAAAAAAAGCGAAATTGATTTTGTTTGAACCCACATTAAATGTTTGCGTCTAAGTTTTAACTCTTGTGCGGGTCGGGTTTTAAAAATAAATATATTTTTTTTTTAGCAAAATGTTAAAAAATCATTGTAGAGGGGGTCCACGCATCACTTTTTCCTTAAAAATCAAATTTAAAATCTGTTGTGTTGTAACATAAATCGTTAAGATAAACTAGAGTCTTAATTTTCCCTTTGTCATTTTCGCATGATTTATAATTGTTTTTTCACTGTAAACATTTTCATTTAAAAACATCACAATAAGAATGCACATTTTGAACAGTCTAGGAAATTGACCATTTCTAGTCATTTCAACAGAACGATTACTGAAGTACGTCGACAAAAATCGAAAAGTGTTTTGGAAAGTAGAAAATGTGAAAAATGTAAAGAACTACGCGTCAATGTCAAAATGTAAGAAACGGTAGCAGAAAACTGCAACAAAAATGAAAGTAAACAAAAACAAGAAAATCTATGAGGATAAAAACGAAACGAATTGTAAGAACTGATTTAAAATTCTTTGTTGCTTTTCTAACTGGAAAAGTAAAACAAAAAATGTAGGGATATCATTGTAATTCAAATTTGTGATAAAAAAATTAAAAAAAATAAAAGAAAAAAAATGGTGTAACTGGAATAAATGTTATGTCCGGTGATTTTTTGAAATAAGAAAAGAAAGATATTCCAAAGAAAAATAAAATATAAAAGAACACTAAACATTCTAGTTTGTGTGAATTATTGTTATTGACTTTTTTTATGTTCTTCGTTCGAACTGAAACATAAACAAACAGGAGGCTAAAAAAGAAAATATACATTGTAATACATTCTAAATATTTAATGCAATAATAAAAACGGTAAACAAAAGATAAAATTCTTTAAAAAAAACATACAACAAATTACATTGTACAATATTTTCCTTACCTTGACATCTGAAGAAGATTTCAAAAATTAAAATAAAGACCCATTTGGGAAAAAAAGTTTGAAAATTGTGTGCACTCTTCTTGTTCGCCATGTTGTTTCTTTCTTTTTCTTAAAAAAAATAATCTAAATGGCCGAGACAAATGAGAGAGCGGGGAATCTAAAAACGTCCAATCAGCTGAAAAATGTCCGGTTGTAGGAAAATAAAATCAACTACTTTTAAAATGATGATAACAAGTTGCTGGTTTGTGTTCACAAAGATACCCGTCAGCGACGCCAAAATATTGGCAGTGCGCTTAAGAGAGAAAAAGGTTGTTCTTAAAAAAGAAAGGAAAAAAGAATTCGTCGAACTTTTCGAGTCACGTTTTGACAAAATGTACGAACGAATAAACACGACCACTCACCGACTGCGACATCATTAACCAAAACAAAAAAAAAAAAGCGTTACTGCTAAGAAAAATCCTACAGTACAGTGTAACAGGACCGGATAAAAGTTATCTTATATCCGGGTTTGGTCTATTTTATACATTAACCACAGGCTCTAATTTGGGACCAGAGCTCAGAAAATATATCTTATATCCGGGTTTCTCTTATATCAGGGTTATACTGTAATTCAATTTTCTCCTTATTAGCAACAACGGCGGACTATTTAGAGAGAAAATATTTATAATAGACTAAGGAGGGAGGAAGAAACAAAGATCGGTGGGGGGGGGGGGGTGATAGGCGACGAAAGAGGACCTAATCGGCCAAATTCGCGTGTTGCCCATCTGCCTTCTCTTCCTCATCGTTTTTTAACCCCAGCAAGATGCTGATAAGCAGGCTAGGCCGCAGCTTTTCAACACGGAACTTAATCAGTGAAAGTGAATGGGGAAGAAAGTGTATTTTAAAACCTCTGATTTCTTGCTTCCATCTGATTGATTCGACTTTCTCTATTTTTATATCAAAAGACTTTTTTGGCATTGGCTCGTGAATTTCTCGGTTTTTGTAAATCGCTTCCTTTCATTGGTTAGAAAATTAATTTAACATCGGATCCCGAAATTTGGTTTCGTCTTTTTCCTTCAATGCGGGGTCAATCCTTTTTCGTATTTGTCAAAACTTGGTTTCACACTGGATCGCGAAATTTGTAAAAAGTTAAGAGAATATAGTTACTTTTAATTCCGTATTTGCCACAGGTTCTATAGCCTTGATTGGCAACTAGTTTACCGCAGAAAGTAATGGCAACTTAGTGCGGGAAAATTTTCTGCCGAGTCAGTAATGTCTCTTTTGAGACATGATCGCCCATGTGTGTATCACGTATGACACTTAATTTACTGAGTCATTGTGAGTTCAATCCCTGATTCGTAGGTAATATGTATAATTTCTTTTTTTTTTTAATCATATCACCCCGAGCAAGGCGGTAACGCCGCTGATGTGCAGGGGGCTACGTAAGAGTGAAAAGATTGGAAAAGAGAAAACCGGAAACCACATCCTAAACAGGAAACAAGGGATGAGTCTCTTCACCCGTTCAATAGACGTGGGTGGAGTGTGAACCGGGCGATAGAATTGAAACAAAAAGAATAATAACTGAGCAGTACTAAATAAGAACAAAATCAGTTATCTCCCCTAGAAAAGGTCAGCAAAACGAGAACAATCTACTCACGTAGATTAAATGAAAGGTTCAGTTTGAACTTTACTGAAATTCACTTGAAGCGTTAAGCATCTGATGAAAGCCAGAGGACACAATGGCCGTAACGTCATACTAATAGCAACAAATATGAGGACAATAGTGATTGTTTTAACTCTTTAGATCCGACTTTTACACAAAATAATAAGAGTGTGGAAGGAGACCGAAGTGAACATTAAGCCGATCAATCATTAAATGACAAAAAAAGTAGTTTCTGAGTCAGAGGATCTGCACCTCTTTCCAGTTAATAAATCAATCCTTTAAAAATAAATATTTAACATTTTCAACCAATGGATCGTGTTTCCACCGACGATAAGAAATATGCTGCGCTATCCCTTCAAGGTACGCTTGAGAGGATTTGAGTAAAGTCTCTATACGGACAAAACAAGTAAGGAACGGCAACAGTTCACGTTAAGACTTAAAAGAGATTCCTGTACGCATTCACTCGGATTCCTCACCAAGCTACGTGACATTTACACTTTCTTCCCCATTTTCTCCCTTGACTTTTTTTCTTTTCATCTTAACAACTACAAACAATGAACTTTAACACTCATACATGCTGAGAAATATTTAGTTGTAAAAACACAAAAAATAAAAATATTTTTTTATCATTATATTTAAACACGATTCTACCATTTTGTTTGATGTGGGTTGATTTAAATCCGCAACACACTATTTAAAGAGTAGCCCTTACTCATTCATCTACCTTCCTCACCAAGCTTGGTGACACTTACACTTTTCTCCTCATTTTCTTCCTTGTCTGCTCTTTCACATACATGATACATAAAGAAATCACATTTTTTTCATTTTAAAAAACAACTATAAAAAAGAACTTTAACACAAGAACTTTAACACTCATGCATGCTGCGAAAAATTTAGATATTTGTCTACACTTCTGAGATGAGGTAGTATTTACTTTCTCACACATACATGCGAAGAAATCACATTTCTTTTAATCTTAAAAACAACTATAAAAAGGAACTTTAACACAAGACTTTTTGTGGTGGATGCGAAATTAAAATAATTATCTTTTCTTCATTGTTTGCAAATTCGCGAGCCAGTGTAAAATCTAATTTTGTCCAATAGAAAAAAGAATTGATTCCATACTGAAGGAAAAAGCAAATTTCACAAGCCAGTGTGAATTATCTTCTGGCCAATGAGAGAGGAGCGATTTACAAAACTGAGAGAAAGTAACAAGCAAAATATCAAAAAGTCCTTTGATATAAATAGAGAAAGAAAGTTGAATCAGTCAGATGAGAGCGGAGATCAGATGAGACACCGCCACAATATAAAGGAATTTTAAATCGCTGAGTGACATTACTGCCCAAGCGACACACACACACACAATCTCTCTCTCGTGTGCTATTTTACGTTATCTCTTCTTCTCCCACACGCCATCAACAAAAAGAAGACGACGACATCAACAACCAGACACTTCAACTGATTCCTGGAATAAACGTCGACAAGTACAATTTTCCTTTATTGCTTTTCCTTCCTCTTCACCTACTCACCAGCCGCAAAAAGACAGAAAGGAACGAAGACCTTAAACAAACTCTGGATTCATTTAACACTTTGCTATAGGAACCTCCATTCATGTTCGATAACTCACTTTTAAATTGAATTTTTAAAAATGAAATAGTTTTCTTGAAACTTTTATTTTAGTTTTAATTGAAAGTTAAATGATTAAATTTACTATTTCCAGTAAGCAAAATATTGGTTGGAATATAAAATAAGATTTATTTTTTTATTTTTAGGCCATTTTTGAGCGATCGACACATTTGCAAACAAAAGTTAATTCTCGGTTTTAAAAATCTCGCAAAAATAAACTATATCTTTAACACATCATTTTTGAAACATTAGCAAATTTCATGTTAAATTAATCTGATTCCCACAAGTATTACTTATTTATAGCATGAAATTTAGAATAAAACTATTTCTTAAAAACAAGAGTTAATTTTTCTTACCTTTACCCCGTATTTGAAATGTGATGACAACTTGACAGATGCGAGATAAGTGTATGGCGATCACAAGTGACAACTGTACAATTTTTTTCCTGTAGGGGGAAGAAACCGTAAACCCATGACCTTTTAATATACACATAGAAATTACCACACAAAAGAAAAACATTCAAATACACAAAAACAAATTTAAAATTATTTTAAAAATAAGAAGGCACGACGATTTTGTATTAAACTTTTCAATGTTTGATTAGTAAATATAATCTTCACTTAATAAACTAATCTTTTAAGTATTTTAATATATTTTTGAAACTTTATAAATTATTTTAATTAAATTTACATATAATAGGTGTAAAAAAATTATATATGTACCAATATTTTTTAAAAGAATAATTTTAAAAATAATTTAATTCATTTGTGAATAAGTTCTGAAAGTTTCATTAATATCCGACAATCATCTTATTTTTGCGAGAATTTCCAATTTTCAAATTAATGTGTTTGTTACCGAAAAAACCCCAAAAAAAAACTGAGTTATGTAATACGTTTTTTATTGTAATTTCTCGTAACAATTTGGTTACCCGCTAACTAAAATCAAAACAAAATTTTTCTTACCAAAATTTCAAACGTGTTAGAAGGGACTGAATTTTTTTTTAATAATTTAAAAATATTCTGATCTTTCCGTTTAATAACATAAACATTTTAATGGAAAAAGTTCATTTTTATTAAGTTTGGGGTCTTTTTCTTTCATACTATATGCTGTTTTGTCTTTTTTTATTGAATGTTTGTGTAAAAAAAAAACAGTAGTGTATAATATTTCTGTAGCTATGCGTATAAAAAAAAAATGTTTCTATCAGTTAAAAATAAACCAAATCCTACTTGTTGGGTGCATGGAAATGTGTCCTTGACCGTGGTTGAGTAAAAGCACCGAAAATAATTCTACTTTCGTTTATATGCACTTTGTTACTTGTTGAATTTGCGAGCCATTTCCTATTCCAGTTAACCACTGATTGGAGGTCCTTTTCAAGAACAGCAGCCAGGTTTACTTTGTCAGCCTTGGCAGGTTTCCTATTGAGAAGGGAGTAATAAAGGGTAGTGTCATCTGCTTAGATGCCTACTTGGAAACTGATAGCTTCAGAAAGATCCTTGATGAAGACCAGAAACAGCGTAGCACCTAGGATAGAGACTTGAGGGACACCCACTTTCGCGCGAAAGGATTTAACCTTCATTTCACAATAAACCTTGTATTAAGAATATATATATATATATATATATATATATATATATATATATACATATATATAATACGTAGAATCCTTGGTATTTCGTAAGGTAAATTCCAACAGAGACAAACTTCAAATAAAACTCAATGTTAAAATTTACGGCTAAATTTAACAGAGTAATATAATCAAGAAAACAGCTTGGATATTTTACAAAGTTAGGTAGGTTAGGACTTCTAGGCCTCGCGGCCTCTCGTGTGTCCCTTCTTAAATCCCCTCTCCCCTCTCTTAGCGTTGTGGCATGGCCGAGATGGAGAGAAAATAAATTATTTCCATCTCTAATCAAACTCATATTTTAATTTTAATAGTGTCTTCATCCTTTTCAATAAGGCTTTTAAATTCCGTAAGAGCTTTTGCCAATTTTATGTGTGATGGTATTGCATTCCAATACTTTGTGACTGTTACAAAAAAAGTTTTGTCTAATATTAGTTCTACTGTGCTGGGTTATTATTTTTAATTCGTTGTTACGTGTTCTAGAATAGTCAGACATAGTGAATAAATTCTTATTAGTGTGGTCAGTAGAATGGAATATCTTGAAAACATTTATCAAGTCCCCCCTCAGTCTTCTATATTTCAGTGATGGTAATTTCAATTTTCCTAACCTATCCTCATATTTAATAAATTTTAACGACGTCAACAATTTTGTTGCTCTTCTTTGAACTCTTTCAATTGCTACTGACTGTCTTTTTAGTAGAGGACTCCAGATTTGGTTGCCGTATTCTAAATGTGGTCTAAGCTCTTGTACAATTTTGATAAAGTTGGACAGTTTAACCAAGAAAAGCACCATTTAATTAAACCTAGCATTTTGTTTGCTTTATTTATGACCTTATTTATATGCATATCAAAATGTAATTTTGTGTCAAAAATGACACCAAGGTCTTTCTCTTCAGTACAAGCATCTAATGTATGTGTATTTGTTCCATGAGTTATACTGGAGCTGAAATTTGGATTCTTTAACCCTATATGCATAACTTTACATTTGCTTGTATTAAAATACAAATTCCATTTTTCAGACCAGCTTATAAGATTATCAATATCATTTTGAATCACCTGTTGGTTTTTTGTTGTATTATATATTTTTGTATCGTCTGCAAATATTTGACACACACTTTTAACCACTTCTGGCAAATCATTTATAAATATTGTGAAAAGGATAGGTCCCAGTATGTTACCTTGTGGGATTCCACTTAATACTTCAGACTGTTTAGAGCATTTATTATTTATTTTAACCCTTTGAGTTCTACCAATACCCATGGATAATAAATATTTCGCGGACAAGCCGTTCCTCAGACACATGTAAGGTAAATTCCAACGGAGACAAACTGCAAATAGAACTCATTGCTAAAATTTATGCAAGGTGAATCCCAACATTTGTAGTATGTCTCCGTTGGAATTAACCTTACATGGGTCTGAGAAGAGGCTTGGCCGCGAAATATTTATTACCCATGGATTTGTAAAATATCCAAAACTTTTTTCTTGAGTGTGTGTGTGTATATATATATATATATATATATATATATATTACGAAGACTTTTGTATTTTGTTTGAGTTTTTCATATATTTATGTTGTTTCATACACCTTAAATCAAGTCTTTGCTACCTATTCCCGCACTACATTTTTAAGTTGAAAGAAAAGAAGAAAAAAAACGGAAGTTCTGTGCCAGACTGTCAGTGTACGAACGTGTATTCATTAGTCGCATTTTTGACTCTGAAACCTTAACTTCCTGTTTGATTAGGTTATTGGCTCTCCTCATGTCTATAGATTTTGATGAATTTGTTTTAATATCCATCTGAAAATTGATAGAAATTACATTTTTGT
The DNA here is from genome assembly GCA_037127315.1 of Ascarosepion bandense. Lineage (NCBI taxonomy): Eukaryota > Metazoa > Mollusca > Cephalopoda > Sepiida > Sepiidae > Ascarosepion > Ascarosepion bandense. The sequence goes on from JBBBDQ010000434.1 coordinate 2,708,143, forward strand.
TGTTTTTTTCGTTCGCTTCACAATGAAATCTCTTTAGACAAATTCGAACAGCTATATATTCGCTTTACTTCCGAATCAAAAATAAAACTGTCAAACATTCCTTTTTTTTTTCTTAAAATAAAGACTTATTTCATTTTTAAAAATAATTTGGAGAAATGACACAGCGATCTCTAAGCACATTTAAAGATACTTTAAAAAAGTTCAGTTCAGTTTATTGCTGTATGTACTTTTATAGCGGGGTATCTTATCTATTCTTTTCCCGTTGTCGTGGGAGTCCGTTCTAGAAAAGGGTAAATTGTATTGTTGCAGGTTAACGGAATTTGGCCTTGTGGTAGATAGCCCATATATCTGCTTTTTGGATACAGCAGCTCGTTTGGGATTTCACACTTGTATTTGATTCTGGGCTTCCCATTGGCTGATAAATAAAATTCACGTAGGCTCGCGAAATGGAAATTTAATATTTGATTAATTTTTATTTTTCAACCGGAACATCTGCGCGGGTCCAGCGGCGCACGGACGACTTTTGGTCATTTTCCTTTTTGTCGTGAGAGGGCAAACATCCGGTCCCTCCCTTTTGCTCGGTATCACCACACTTCACGAGGGTCATCTTCCATTCAATTACTCTAGGATTTGATGTTATCTATCAATGGTCGCCAAAACCCAACTGTCTTCTCTCCACTTCTAGTGACTGTACTTATTTTCATTTGGATCATCTCCAAAAATCCTTCCTTTTCTTTCTCTCTCTCTTTCTCTCTCTCTCACACACACACACACACACACCTTCACTTTTATCATCAAATTTCATCCGGGTGATCTAACACCTTGTTCCGGTGCGAAGGCGCACAGTTTTACAAGGTATGCAAATGAGAGGTGGTCAATCTGTCCTATTATTTAACCCATAACTGGAGGGAAGAAACGGATTAATACATTTCCCAAGGGTATTTGTGCATAAGTGAATGCAAAGAATTCAACTGGAATTCGAACTCGGCACCCCGATTTGTCGTACGGAGTCGGTATCCGCTGCACCACAACGCACATACGTAACAGTCCTATAGCAGAGAATGTAGAATAATTCCACAAAACCATCGAAAAAAATAAGGGATTATATTCTATCCTTAAATCTTTCAATTCCTCTTGCGTTAATTTCGCACGATGTGGTCATCCGGGTTATTTAACGCCTTGTTCCGGTGCAAAGGCGCACGGTTTTAGGAGGTATGCAAATGAGCGGCAGCCATGTCGACATATGAGCCGCCCGTTGTAATTCGTAGACAAATAAGCAGCCGAGAAAAGGCATAAAATGAGAAAAGGCGGCGATTTGCGGAAGTACCAACTTAGTCGGTTGACGAAGTGTTTGAGTGAGAAGACGAAGACGAAGACGACGACGAAGAAGAAGAAGAAGACGACGACTAGGTTGGAAAGACGAGGAAACCAAGAGAGTACCTGTTGTCTTCAAAAGGTTTGTTTGCCTGAAACACAGATGTATTACAGATTTCCTTTTTCTTACACTACCCAGTGGAATTCTAATGGCTACCTGGGAAGATGTCCAGGATCTTCTTCTTTATGTGCCGTGTCCCTTCATGACGTAGGCGATCATGGACTTTCACTTCCCTGTCCCTTGTCACTCTTAATATTATCCCTCTTGGTATATCTCCCAAATCCCGCTCCATCATCCATTTCATCAAGCCCATCAAATTTGTCTCGTGCTGATCCCCCCCTCTCTCTTTCCCTCTATCCATCCCGTGAGTATTAGATTCTCCAGGCCCTCTTTCCACATTATTTGTTCCAGGATCTTCAGCTGTCGCTTCCTGATTTTAAGTATGAATTTTTTTTTTGTTTGCATCCTCTCCAACACCTTGTCGTTGCTCATGTGCTCGGTCCATGTTATCCTCAGCATCCTTCAGTAGAGCCACATTTCTGTTGCTTCAAGGAGCCCCTCCATCCTTGAAGAGATCGTCTAACATTCGCTGCTATACAAAAGAATAGATATCACATAGCAGTCTAGCATTTCTTTGTTTCTAATGAGATGTCTCAGTACTCTGGTTCGATTTTGAAATGCATCCTTGGCCATGGCAATGCGTCTTCGGATTTCAATGTCTCGCACTTTCTATCCTCTGTCAGAACACTTCCCAGGTATTTAAATTTCTTTACCTGTTTTATTTTCGTTTACCGCAGCTGTAAGTGGCATTGTTTTTTTTTTGTTTTTTTTTTGCTGATGATCATGCACTCAGTTTTCTTTAAGTTTATGCCCAGTTCTTTCTTTTCGCTTTCTCTTGCAACTTTTTTTAAAGAGTGCCTGCATTTTCTTTTCCGTGCCTGCTATCAGCACAGTGTCATCCGCGTATCTTATATTGTTGAGATTGTGGCTACCAATGACAAATTCTGGAAAGGGTTCTAGCTCTCTCAGAATTGTTTCGCTATACAGGTTGAACAGATCGGTGAGAAAACACATCCTTGTCTTATGCCCTTATTTTTGTATACCTGCTGAATTCGTTTCCTGTGTTTGTTCCAGTGTCTTTAATGAACCCACACTGTTCTTGTTCTATTCCTGGTCCGATCCTGCTGCACGCTTTGTTCATCAGAATCCAGGCAATGAATTTTGTTATGTGACTCATTAAGCTGATTGTTCGGTGAACTTCATATTCTGTTGCACCTGGCTTCTTAGATAGTGCTATAAAAATTGATCTTCTTAGGTCTTCCAGTATATCGCACTGTTGTTAGATCTCGTTTATTATTTATGTGACCTTGTCTACGTCAAAGCTGTCTAAGGCCGTCAGCATTTCTATTACAATACCGTCTGGTCCTGCTGCTTTGTTTCTGATCAATTTGACCATTAGAGCCTCCACTTCGGTTTTTAAAAAGCTCTAATAAAAATGCAGATGATGGTGATTTTTACTTTACTATTAATGGTGGTGTAGAAATAAAGCGATTATCTCCCTTTGGTTGAGCGGAAGTCAATTCCTAGTCTGCTTCTTGGAATCAAACCCAGCAGTTGCGTTTTTAGCAAAGATCTGCGACTCTCTATCTGAGCTAGACAGCTGCCATATAGCCGGATAACAAAACCATGGAGCAGTTTTCCTTCAGGAATAAGTCAAGTGCCGTACGAGATACATGCTTGGGTGATCATGTTTCAAAAGAGACATGACTGACTGGGTAGAAGATTTTTCTGCAGTAGATTGCCATTACTTTCTGCGAAAGACTAGTTGCCAACCAAGGATATAGAACCCATTTGTTCTGCTATTTAACCCATAGTTGGAGGGAAAAGCGACGGATTAATACCTTTCCCAAGGGTATTTACATGTAAGTGAATGCAACGAATTTAACTGAAATTTAAACTCGGCTCTCTGATTTATCGTTATGTTGATATCCACAACAACACAACACACATATTTTAAGAATCTATCTTCACCAAATATTAAAAAAATCTATCTCGCAGTACTCCTGTTGGGAAAAAACCCATCACTCACTGCTTCTTGTTAGTGAAATATATCCTCATAAGTGACAAAGAAGATATATCTGGTCTGCTTGAATCTGGAATTTTAAAAGAATACTCTGGCAGTTCAAATTCCTGTTGAGAAATAACTACAAGTAAGACACTAGCTTTTTGTCACAATTCACACTGCTTGTTGTTTACACGTGTTATAGTTTTTCCATGTGGGAAACATGTAAATAAGTACATATAATTTTGTGTATGACTTAGCAGTATATTCTCTTCAAAAAATCATGTTTCTCATTTCTTTTCCTTCAGCTATTTCATTCTATTTGTGAAATAAAAAATATGTATAATAATGCCTATAATAGGGGAAATGAAAATAGGAGAATATTGCTGTTTTCCATAGCAATTATGAATTATAATAAAAATTAGTGATTTAAGATTTACTATAATTGAAATTAAATAAAATACTCAAGACCTTCCACTCAATCCAACAATAACAAATTGTCAATATGAAAGTCAACCAAAATTCTGAAACAGGGTTTATTGTGTCTCAACATTTGCTTTTTCTTTAAATTAAAAAACTAAAAATTTTTGTTTATTTATGTTGTAAAAATTTCATAATTTTGATGTGATTGTGAAAAAGTTGAATAAAAAACTACATTTTTTCCGAATGATGCTATTAATAAAGGAAGCAGATATTTTATGACAGCACCTGGTTTCATTTATTAGGTGACACTGTTTCCTACCTCTTAATCTTTTCTTCACCTTGGCCCAAGATGTAGTAGAACATAGATGAGCATGTCCATGATGGGAAATGTTCATTTGATGAATTGACTCTTTTTCCACTTTCAAACACATAGCATTCGCACGTCTTTCAAACCCTCCACCTATGACATAAATCAACCTTTTCTTTGGGAGTTCCAACTCGGTGCAAGACTGACTAGAGCGCAAACATTAATACAATACCTATGATTACTTACCTTAACTCTAGACCAAAAAAGAAAACAGACATACCCAAGAGACACTGAGAAAATTGCTTCACTTTAGTTTATATATAAAAAAGGAGAGTAAACGGTCCATAGTAGAAACCCAATTTTTTATATGCTTCTTCTTTGTTTACTTATGAACATGCACTGTACCTACAATAGACATGCATCATTTCATCACCAGAGTATCTATTGACATTATCTAAAATTATTCAGTATTCATAAATTTCTGGGTTTCAGGCATTGTTTATTTTTAAAAAAAAAAAAATCATAATTTTCTTAAAAAAAAATTAACACCTGTAAAGAACACCCCACCATCCACTCAAAAAGCATTTTCATGAAATTTCAAATAATTATGTAAGGAACAAATAAAAAGAAATTCTTCTAGTAACAAATTTGAGATTTATAACATATCAAAAGGATGAAAATAAACAGTATACTTTGTCTATATTTCTGAGATGTGGTATTGTAATTATTTTCATTGTATTTTTAAGACTGTTATCCTTATCATTGTTGCCATATTCATGATGTTTTGGCCATTGTATGCTCCGACCTTCTTCAGGTGATTGGAATTTTTAACTGAATCCTTTATTTTGTTCACTGGGGTAGATTGTTCTCATTCCAAGTGTCATGCTGCTTCCAGATGTTTCAGTTATCTCTATTTAACAACTGTAAGTTTTCTCTTCCCCTCTGCTGTAGCCAAGTATTAAACTCACAACTCTTTGGGTCAAGGATCCAGCTAATACTTTTATCCTCTGGGCCACATGTCTTCAAGTACACATGGACGAGTGAATAAAGACCCATGGAACAAGAACAATCTACACCAATGAATGAAAAAGAGTTCAGTTCAAAATTCTAATCTCCTGAAGAAAGTCAAAGTGTACAATGATCGAAACATTGTGAATATGGCAATAAAGAATAGGACAAAAGCCTGAATAATCTAAATAATGTAAATAATAGTAGACTTTTTGTCATATTTGCATGTTATAAAAAAAGACATTCTTACTCTTTGATGGAAGAATGTTATGTAACATTTGTTTACTTTGATTACTTACACAACAAGCCATGTAAAAAGGAAACGAAAAGAACAAGTCTTACTTGTAATAATTCCAAATAAGAATTGGAGCTGCCGGAGCATTCTTCTGTGTTTCTGAGGAAGCCATATTTAAGATTCTAGATTCAAGTGGGCCAGATTTACCTTCTATGTCACTAGTGAGGACATATTCTTCTCAAACAGGAAACTGCAAATCATGGGTTTTTCTCAACATGATGACTGCAAGCCAGAGATAAGTTTATGACAATATTTAACATGGTGTACGGATGAAAAAGAGTTAACTAAAGCCATTTTAATTTTTACGGATGAGAAAGTTAACTAAAACCGTTTTAAATTTTTATGAAGAAAAAAAAATTAAAGAAAACAATTTTATTTTATTTGGACGAGAAAGGGTTAAAGAACATGATGTTATTTTTTGTCGGAAAGAGATTCGTTTTCCCAAGATTCCAAACTGGTTAAAAATAGAAATGAGATAGAATTGCAGATATGATTATTATTACCCAGCGAAACATATCCTGGCTTTTGGAGATCAATGTCAAGCGGCCTGGTTGAAAGAAGTGTAACAGACTAATATTGCCTGTGGGTGAAAATAATTAGAAAAATAAATTTTATTTTAATAAATTCTCAGATAAAACTTGGCGAAATACAGCCGAGATAATTAGAAGTCAAATGTCAAAGCCACCTTTTGTTGAAATAAGTGTAACAGACCAGCATTACGTAGATGAAAAACAATTGAGAAAAATTTTAATTTTTTTTTATTCTTAGATTCTTGAGTGGAACTCAGCTAATACAGCTGATATGATTAGAAGGTCAAATGTTGAAAGGCATAGACAAAAATTATTAAAGAAAAGGATTTTTATTCATATTTCCCCAGATGGAAATTCGGCAAATCACAGCTAATACGATTGGAGAGCAAAGGTTAAATTGATCTTTTTGAGAGAAGGGAAAAAGACGATTGTTAATTATTGGAAAAATTATCATTCTAAATTTCCCTGTGAGAGATTGATGTCATGTAATAGCTCCTCCCAAGAGGAGGGGGAAATCTTCCAGAATTGGAAGTGTGAAGCAGAGAAAGAGAACTGGTTGAATTTTAGAATATTTGCATAAAACCCCTTATGCGTTCTCACCACACCAGTAAAAAGGACACCCATAAATACAAGAGCCCACGGGGGCCAAAAGCAGTTCTCGTCAGTTCCCACTCAGAGATGAAGTGAGTTTGAGTTCCCGTTCCAGCGCTGCCCAGAGTTTGAAGTTACCACCAAAGTTTGAAGCAATAATAACCAAAGTTATCTGCTAAAGAAGAAAAACTCTGAGAAACTCTGACAATATCCTTGTGCCAACTAGATGATAATAATAAGAAGAGAAAACTCTGACAAACATTTTTGCAAAGTACAAACAACAGTACTTGAATTTGCCTGTTACCTAATTAACAAGTCTGGTTATCTTAGAGAAAATAGCCAAAATTTTCGTTCTGTTGCCAATTATTAGGAACGGATTGGGAAAAAGAAAAAAAAAGAACTGTAATTATTTCTTTTTTAATTTTTTGTATATAAATACCATCTAATGATTTATTTAGGCATTGTGCTGTTTTATTTCCACAACTGTGTGCGCATATCCAACTTGGTTTAGCTTGGTTGAGATACCCCAGTGATAATTCAGCTTAACTCTCTTAAGATCAAAATCACAACGTGGGTAAGAGAGATTACAGTTGAAAAGATCAACCCAAAATCCAGCTGCAGTGTCAACACCATCAATGACCAACGAGTATGGGCAGACGACTTGTTCTCATGCCAGAATCAATCCTGACAAAAGGGACAACAGGCAACGGTTCCCGTAAGCCCTGTTACAAGATTCTATATATTTTTTTTATCATTTCACTCCAAACAAGGGGGTACTGCCACTGGTGCACAGTGGGCTACACAAGAGAAGAGTGAAAGTTTAAGCAAGGGGAGAGTGAATGGAAAAACGAATCAGTTACTGGGGGCGTCAGAGAAAGGGCAAGGAAAGGATGGGAATACCAGTGTGAAGACAGTTGCGAGGGTAAAGTGCGAAGGAAAAGAACAGAATACATGAGGTGGTGGGAAAAGGACAAGAGAAGGACTGTGGTCAAGTGGACAAGCGATGGGAATTGACATTGCATTTAAATTCTTGGAGATTGTAGCTGTCAGGGAAGCAAGTATATGGAAAGGAGTTCCACAGGCGGGAAGTATGAGAAAGGAAGCTGATGGAGTAGAAGTGGTAGCTGCATTTAGTTGCTAGTCTGCTTGCTCGAGTAAATTTTTATGGAGGAGGCATCAGTGAGCTAAGCTCGTCAGAGCAGAAGCCATGGAAATATTTATAGAATAAACAGAGAGAAGGCACATCCTGCCGGTGAGAAAGTGGCTGGAGTCAAGCTGCCAGGTCAGGACCGATCACATTACTGATTCTTCTTTGGAGCCTGTCGATAACCCTGAGATGAATGGCAGGGACGTTTGAGCAGATTTGACAACAGTATTCAATGCACGATAGGATGGTTGATTTGTATATGTGCAAGATAGATTCAGGTGGGAAAAACTTCCTAGGCCAACACAGTGACCCAACCTTCCTAGCAGTTGATTTAGCTATTGATTCAATATAATGGTTCCACTTGAGGTTGGAAGAGAGGGTGAGACCGAGGAGGCGCAGTGTATTGCTTTCAGGGAGACTCGCTTGGTCCATGCTGACAGGGTATATCAGGTGAAAATATATTCCCAAAAGAAAATAGTGTTGTGGGTTTGTAAGCTACTCATATCAGTTGGCTGGCCTAAGCAGAAGGGGCTTGAGCCCTTACTAAAATGAGAAACAGCTCACTCTGACACATGGAAACTGACCACTTTCATTACTTTATGAAGTGATGACACTAAGTGGTTGTCACATGACCCACATGACCTCATTTCGACCAAAGGAAGATAATCGTCTTTTATATCTCTGCACACTTCTTTTACCCAGCTACAAAATAGTAGCAAGGTTACCAATATTTGATTCCAAGTATATCCTTAAAAAAAAAAACAGAAAAAAAACATATTACTGTGGAATATAGCGTTTTATATTTATTGATAAGGTGTCCACTTGGTAAAAAATAAATCAATAATTATTAATAATGACAACATTCCCACATTCTAACGCAAAGTTAGCAACAGCCAAAATCCTTAAAAAAAAAAAAAAGAAAAGTTCGAAAGAGATAACACTCAGGAAAGTCATTTCTAATTGCTAAAAGATTTCAATAGAAGTGGAAAAAAATTCAAGCAAAAACCATGAATAAATGGTTTCAATAAGTAGCCATTTTGACAGACGCCACTTTCACATTAGAATTAAGAATACTGAATGTTGTGCAAGGTTGGTTAGAATTGTCAAAAGACAAAATTAAATCTTATGTTCTATTGTTTCAAATATTTGTGTCTTGCAAGCTATTGCAAGTAAGTTTGATTCTCATTTTGAGTGCTCTACAATTGTTACCTTGTGGCAAACTTTGCAAACCTGTCAGGCAACCCAGTTTGCTTCTGCACCAAGTTTGAACCTCTCTATGTTAACCGCTTGTTTGGCCTTATGCTAAACTAAACTAAAATTAATCATAAACGAAATACACAAGCTTTAAAAAAATTAATTCAAGATTCTCTAACTGGTTGAGGTAGGAAGAAGTATTAAAAGAATATTAAAATTACTTTTAATAAAAAAAATATTAAAATTGCATGAAAAACAATTAAAATGTTGCAATCATGTAAAAATTAATATAGAAATCATTTTAATAACAATGATAATATTAATAATATTAACATTGTATGAAAAACTAAGAAAACGTTGGAATGTATAAAAATTGACAGATAATATTGAATTGTATAAGAAACTAATTAACAAAATTATGTTACTAACTTATTGAAATGAAGCCAGACAGTTTAAATATTCTGTGACGAAGATTTAAAAAACAAGGCTCAGCTTTGATGTTGTCAAACTAACCAAATTGAAATTGCAAATGGGCATAGCGTGATTAGATAGTGACTCTTGAGTTTTTAACCAATGGGGTAAAAAATATAGCACCTTAAGAACTTGGAGTTTTCATCCAGTTGGAGTCACTTGAATAAGCAGGGAAATCTTGATGGCAAAGGAAGAAAAAACGGACTCTCTCGGCAATTTACACCAAGGACTGGTGTGGGGAGAGAAGAAATGAAGGATTGTCACCAGAGTGAAGGGTGCTCAAAAGGAAGAAAGAAAAAATATTGCAACACTGGGAAAGAGCATTTTCACATGCATTCATTTCTATCGAGGCTGTCACCCCTATGTGGGCCTGTACAGCGATAACAGCTGCTCTACTACCATTGGCAGCTAAGGCACAACCTTTTGGGCACAGATCCAGGAGGTCACTTCAAAGTGGACCTGTACAGCGCTAGCAACTGCTACACCACCATCAGAAGCTAAGGCACAACTTTTTGGGCACAGATCCAGGAGATCACTTCAAAGTGGGCCTGTACAGCGATAACAGCTGCTCCACCATCAGAAGCTATGGCACAACCAGATCCAAGAGGTCTCTTTAAACCAATGGATGCCACACATTAACAAGTACTAAAAATGTTTTTTTGAGTTGAATATTTACTTAATTTTTAGCAAAAATTTTCAGACATGAAGTAGTGAATATTTTGCTTTCATTTTGTGTAAAAAAATACAAAAAACACCCCCCCACCAAAAAAACAACAACAGCATCCATTTTAGTGATGCCTCCCTAGTAAATATATACACATATGAGAGAGAGAGAGAGAAAGACACAAATGTTCAAAATGCCTTACCAACAAGTTATCAAATGTCTTCCTAAAAAATTAAATTTTGTGCATTTGTGTCATTATATAAAATGTATGAAATTTTATATATTTGTTTTTTATCAAGTGGTCATTTATATTTACACATACCTACTTCTGTCATGCAAATTCTACTGTGTAACTGATGTCTGTCAAGTATAAATTTGTGAATACTTTTAAGTATCTAATACAAGGTGTGTAGTGCTTAAACTTTTTCAGTATGTAGTAAATGAGGGGTTCTTAATAAGAGCAGGATTAGAAAATCATTTTAAAAAGTCAAAAAGTGTTGGCCTTTTATTAAGCTCAGTGGGGTTGGAAAATTTCCCCACAAATCAGTAAAGCCTATGCCATTATGTAACACATCACTCAATAAATCCCGGGCCTAACTAATAAAACAACAACTTTAGGCAAAATTCAACTTTATTCATCAACATAGTCTCCTTCTAGGTTGATACATGGATTCTAACACTTCTCTAACAATTCAATACCTTTTTTGTAGAATGATTTGTCTTTGGCCTCAAAATACACCTCAGTTTCCGATATCACTTCTTTGTTGAAGCCAAATTTCTTTCCTTGGAGCATTCTTCTGAGGTCTTCAAACAGCCAGTAGTCACTGGGGGCCAGATCTGGAGAATAGGGTGGATGCGGAAGCAATTTGAAGTGTAATTCATGTAGTTTTGCCATCGTTGCGATCAACTTGACACAGTGCGTTGTCTTAGTGAAAGATCACTTTTTCTCTTTAATTTGTGGCCGTTTTTTAGTAATTTCTTCCTTCAAATGGACAAATAATGCTATATAATATTCACTACTGGTTCTTCCTTTCTCAAGGTAATCAATGAACAAAATACCTTGAGCATTCCAAAATATGGAAACCAAAAGCTTACCTAATGGTGTTTGTGTCTTTAGTCACTTTGGACGGCTTTCACCTGATGCTGTCCACTAAGCTGACTGCCAGTTTGACTTCAGAGTAAAGTGATGGATTCATGTTTCATTCAATGTCACATATTTATGCAAAAACTCCTCCTTTTTTAGTTGAAACAGTTGCAAACAACGCTCTGAATAGTTGACACATTGTTGTTTTTGATCAACTGTGAGCAAATACAGCACCCACTTTGAACACAGCTTTCTCATTGACAAATGTTCATGCAAAATGGTGAATACACTGCCTTCTGATATTCTCAACTCCTCTGCTATCTCACACAACTTCAATTTATGATTGACCAAAACGAGTTTGTGGATGTTTTGGTGTTTTCTGGGACAACTGTTGATTTTGGGTGACCTGAGCATTCAGCATCATTTGTGTCAGTACGACTGTGTTAAAGTCAGCATATCAGCTCTTAACCATTGTTTCCAATGAAGCAGAGTCTGAATAAAACTTATCAAGCCATTGCTTTGCTTGAACAGTATTTTTTCCCATTAGAAAGCAATGCTTTATCAACACATGAAATTCAGATTTTTCCATTGTTTTGAAAATTTTGAACAATTCAGGAAACAGAAACAAAAGTCAGCAGTAGCATCAGCTCAAAAGAAAAGAGATTGAAGAATAGAAAGATATATATATATATATATATATATATATATATATATATATATATATACACACATACACACTACCGGCCATAATTATTAGGCCACCCCAGAGCTTTAAAAAAATTATGTATTTCATACAATTTTTTAGTATTTATTGCCAAGTGAATAATTGTAAATGAAAATAGAATGGTTCTTTTGTTAATACTGCACAATAACATGTGCATCAAATGAATTTATAAATATTTAATAATTACCTATATTGCAGTTTCATCAATGAAAGAATGAAGAAAATTTAGGGTGATTCCTTGCCTTGTAAAATTTTGCAAAGTAACAATAACAAAAGATCCATTCTATTTTCATTTGGCAATAAATACTAAAAATAGTATGAAATACATCATTCCTTTTAAAAAAACTGGGGTGGCCTAATAATTATGGCCGGTTGTGTGTGTGTGTGTGTGTATATAAGTTTATAATAAAGATATAGTTTACTGCAACACAAGAGCTGTTGTGTTTCAGTAATATCTTATTAGCACCTCGTCAAGCAGTGAAATATTTTTCTGTTAGGAATCATATATAGAAGCTTAAAAATAACAATTTTTACCAAATGCAGGCAATTAAGGTGGGGGGGATTTCAGTGGAATTCTATTATGTTTCTATTGTGTTTTTTGATGATCTTTTCAAGGTTATCACTACAGCTATAGCTTAATTTCAGTGTATTTCTGCTCGGAAGATGATCAAAAAATAATAAAATTTTAAACAGATATAATAACCTAACAAATCAACAACATCCTAAAAAAATTAACGAGCACAATAACAATAATTGTAATTGCTGAAAACTTATTGAGTATCCATTAGCAAATAAATGTCTAACTGATTCTATAGTTTACCTATGCTCTATTTTCACCATAGAAAATGCCACAGTAATAAAATTTTATATTGGTTGTACCAAGAATACTTTTAAAACTCGCCATTATTGTCATACCTTATCTTTAATAGCAAAACTTACCGCAATAGCACATCACTTTCTACTTATTATTGCCAATTAAAAGATGCCAATAAAACCCCTACCCTAAAATGGAAAATATAAAAAAAAAACAGAACTTGTAAATCTTTACATGAGCTATGTTTTCTATGTTTACAAGAAAAATTAAAAATTATCTAATTCCCGAAACTAAACACAGCGAAGTGACTTCCATTTGTCATCATCATCTAAAATAAACCCTAACCCTTTCCTGTATTTGCCTCTCATCCACTATTTTAAGTTAAAGAAAATCCTGTAACTGTTTCGTGATGACACACGATAATTTTTCAGACTTGGAAAATGTCTGAGTCTTAATTCATTTTAAGTCTCTATCTCCCTTTACGCTTACAATCAAATTTCTTCTATACATTATGATCTGACTTTCTATTGGTTTATTGAGACAAACCATGAGAAAATTCTCTCACTTTAATTGTCTGGATTTGCTAAAAATTGTGTTGTTTGTAAGCTTCTATATATAATGATTCCTAACAGAAAAAATAATTCACTGCTTGATGAGGTGCCAATAAGATAGTACCAAAATGCAATGGCTCTTGTGTTGCAGTAAACTATGTTTTTATTATAAAATTATAATAAAAATATTACCATATATAATGCTCTACTAAGTATCGAGCACTCTTAATAAAGTAAATCACTACAAACAGTGGACTGCCAACCCATTAGTATGAACTACTTCTAAAATATATATATATATATATATATATATATATATATTGTAATTTTGTTATTACATTGGTTTATAAAAGCATTATATCACTACAGAAAATTTTATGTTTCAGAACAATACTGTTCTTCTTCAGATGATATGTTAAAATAAATGGTGAAAAGTATTTATTTTGAAAATATAAGATTAATTTATGGTTATTCAGAAAATGAAAGAATAGTAGTTGTAGAATATACTTTAAGGTGTGTCAATAATGTTCAATCAAAAATGAGAATTAGGTAACTATGGAGTTCAAAAACTGGGTTGTGAAAGGAAGCGCAGGATGGCCTGGTGTCTAGACATGTGACTTTTTGATTTTGTCTGGATAAGATACATAGTGGGACCAAAGATTTTTTAAATGGGTAAATACTTTTTAACAACAGGTTGGATTCTAGGATTTTTTAAAAAATTAGATTTTGTACTATCTCATGAGTAAAGTGGCTGGAATGTTTAAGTTAGAATTAGGATTAAATAATTATGGCATACTTAGGTATATTATAGTTAAGAAAACCATTTATTGTGTGGGTCATTTATTTTAGTAAAATAATTTTTAAGTTATATCCAAGCATAAATTATAAATGAAACATTGTAATTTTTTATATTTTAAAGAAAATTATTTTGTCTGGGTAAAATTGGACTATACACTATTTATATGGGTAGACAATTTTCAATAGCTGACTGGACCATATATATATATATATATATATATATATATATATATATATATATATATAAAAACAAAAAAAACAATGTAAAGTTTCTTACAATTTAATATTTCACAAACTTATCTGCAGCTTTACATGATAGGCTCAGGGCTAAAACAAATATGTTACAATAAACTGTTCCTTTAGATTTTGTTCATAATCATAAATTAAGAGCTTCCATTTTTGTCTTAAACAACCACTCATCACAAAACAAGCCACCATTAAAAGTAATCATTGCAAATGTGTTGTTGGCTTAGATATAAATCTCCTTGATTAAAATCTCTTTAAAATTACTTTCTTACAACATACAAGAGATGTTTATATTTCTTGATACAGAAATTATATACCACAGGCCCTGTCAGCAGTCTCCTTTAACAGGTGGGCTGAGAGAATGACACCAACTTCTATATATAGATGTCCAAAAAGCAAGTCAGTCCAGAGGCAGGACTCACTGCTGGCCATTCAATAAAATATATGAAAAAAAAAAAGAGAGGTCAACATATTTTTTTCCTGCAAGAAAGAAGGTTGGATTCTAGTCGGATTATACAAAAGCTCTGATAAGTTTAGGATTCATGCCTGTGGCTTCATTCAGTTGAGCAGGAAGGCTGGCAGGAAATCGAGAGACAAGCTCTCTTAGTCATCATCATTATCACAGTTGTTGAGCATTGAGAAATGGATTTTGTTGAGTAGGGAAAGAGAGAGAGCATTTCAGGAAAAGATCCCTGATCTTGGAGGTGCCAGTCGAAGGTTAAAGTTTTCATTTTGAAGAATGCTTGTGCCACGTCTCATAGATGTCTGGGAACTACTTGTCTTGGATAATTCTGTAAGAATGGCCAACTGTGGAATCAAAATAAACAGTGAATATTAAGAATTTTTTCACAATTCAAACAAAAAAATAGGGAAAGGTGGAATTAAACAATTAACAATGTTTTACTTGGTGAATTGTGGTAAAGTTTTGAAGGAAAACTAAATGACTGAAGATTATTTCAAGGGATTTCTATCCAGCCATTATTATTTTCAGCCCACAACCAAAATACTTCAGTCTTTAACTGCTGCCATCTACGTCAGAGAAATTTTGGCACTGCTTATCTTTTGTTTGGAAATCTCAGATTTCATTTACATTTTCAACACATTTAGCACCAAAACAACCTTAACATTTCCTTTTTGAAATCCATGTCTTATTTTGTTATCTACAAAATATTCTTACTAATACCAGTTTTCAACAATGTTATTTTGTTCCTGGGAATATCCGATTTCTATTCTTGGCTGAAAGATGAAAAACTGAAGTATTTCTGCTGAAGTTGTTTAAAATGTTTGTTAATTTAACTTATAACTGTTTAGAATTATTAAATTTCAAGATGCAACACACAACAGAGGCAGGAATTTGATTAAAAAAAAAAAGAAAAGAAAAAAGAAAAAAAGAGAACAATAATAAAAGAAACTGATAAATGTAATTATGATAAACAAGTATAACAATGATTTCAATTGATTCCCCAAATCAAAAAAAACAAAAAAAAAACAACTTTAGAATGTTTCCAAATCCATTGCTTTGCATTTGTTAAGCAAACAATCATTTAAAAATTAAATTGGAAATCAATGAATACAAGACATTCATTCTCCAATTAAGTTTGCTCTTCATTGATTTTATTGATGTGAAAACAATTTTTTTTTTATTTTTAAGCAGAAAACAGCAACAAATAAAAAGTTATGAATGAATCAATGCCTTACCCTTGAAGGTGTTTTCATGGATCTCCGCAGATTTTCAAATGCTTGCGCATGTTGGGGGTCAATATATTCCTTAAGTAAAAGAAAAAGTAGAAATTCAATAAAATACAAAAACAGCCATACTTCTTAATTAACAAGTTGATTAGCATAATTAAGAAACATTTGAAAAGTGTTCCATAAAAATGTTTCATCACCAATCTTCAGTTTTCAATCTTTACTGAAATGTCTTAATTTAAAAAAAAAATGTCTAAGTTTTTAAGATGAAAATATTTTGTTTTTTTATAAGTGAGTCAAAAATGCTCTGTTAGAGATTTGAATGAAAACTAAACTTACTGCTACTGCGATTGCCTGCCATTTCTGTAAGGCTGAAGGCCAAGATGTATAAATGATTAATAATTAAGTGATGCTCAATTTGGTGAGTCAAGTTGAAGTTGCTGTGAATGGCATATAAGTGGCAGCAAAGAGTTAGAGTAAAAATAAGTAGAAGTTTGTTAGAGTATTGATCAGATCCGAAGATACTCCTGGGAAATAGCAAGAATGGAGTTTATTATAATTTTCCTTGTGTATATAACATTGGATTTAAGGATTTGAACTGATTCAAAAATGGGCAATGAGGATGTAGCCTGGATAGATATAAACCAATACCCACTTCCCAATTTAGTATATTTGGAGACTAAAATGTCAGATAATAGCTTATCGAATTGTCTCTTGATTTGTTCACTTATAACAAATCTTGTCTTTTATTATCAACTTTCCAGTGACCTTTATTCATATGCAATTTATAAATGCAAAACAGATGTAATTTGATAACATTTATATTATTTTTGACATATTAACCACAATAGGCACCTGATGAAGGCTGGAGCATACATGATTGAAAAGTTATCTGCAACAACCAAGATGAGAATAACTGTTTCAATAAGCCAGTTTATGCAATTTCATAAATAAATAAATATGCATTGATAAATTTTTTACTTTTTTTTCTTACATTGTTAGTTCACCCAATACAAAGCCCAAGAGCCACTCAAGGTAGGGGGTTACTGAGTAAGATTGTAAGGAAGTGGGATGTAAGAGAGTATTATGAGGATGTATAAGATAGATATTAGTTGACCCAGCCTTAAAGAGACCAAAATTGTAGTTGTCAGGGAAGCATTCTCTTGGGAGTTTGCAACATTTTAGGGGAAGAAGCTGTCTGACTAGAAATTGCTTTTTATCAAAGGAACATGAAGGGAATGGAGATGGTTTGCCATCACGAACACAACATTGTGTTCTAGCTGTGAGGGTCTGATTTGGATTCTTTGCAGTTTTGAATTGGGTTTAGTTTTAATTATTGTTACGTAATTAGACTAACCATCTAGCTAAAAGGCACGCAACAGATAAAAGAGAATGAGATATATAAAAAGATATAAATGGAGAAGTCTAATCTAGTGTGCATATGACGAGCAAAAAAACTAGATATGCTTTAACCAAGGTTTTAATCTACTAGCCTATGACACTTGAAGGCCAGAGGGTACAATGGGTTAAAATGTGAAATACAAAAAAATAGTTTCAGTTGCGCTGGCACAGCACAGTAGTTAATCAATGCAGAAAGTGAGACTGGCATGCCAAGTTCAAATTCCAGTGAAATACTCTTAGAAAGGTATGAATCCATTAAGTTTCCCACCAGTTAAAGTTTAATAACAGGGTAGACTGGCTTTCCAGCCTTGA
The DNA here is from genome assembly GCA_037127315.1 of Ascarosepion bandense. Taxonomy (NCBI): domain Eukaryota; kingdom Metazoa; phylum Mollusca; class Cephalopoda; order Sepiida; family Sepiidae; genus Ascarosepion; species Ascarosepion bandense. Next base: position 2,725,829 of record JBBBDQ010000434.1, read on the forward strand.
GTTGGCAAACTTCTAAATCTCTGAAATCAAAACCAATCTAAAGATGGATGGGTTCTATCAGGCTATCTTGCCCTAGACACACCACTGGTGTTGCTAAGGCTGCAGTACATATAGCTCTCCAGCAAATTTGGTGGGTTAGAGAATTCATGATATGAGTTTTTAATTTTCAATTTTTTAAACTTTGATCTCTTTATAACTTACCTCTTTTGCCCTGGAAGTTTCTTGACTAGACATTTGCTGAGCAGAAGAATTGCAAATACTTGATGCTTTGTGAAACCTGGTGCTCTGAGTACGACCTCTTTTGGAACTATTACATAAGTGGCAGCTCCAAAGTTCTTCCCCATCAATGATGTGCAATGAACCAATGCCTCGAAGACAACCCGTATGATAACTATGGCCACACCTTCATCAAACAATGAAAAGAGAAAAAGTTCAAGATTTCTTGAAACGAATCACAACAGCCTAAGTTGTTTAGATGCATCCAAATCAATTTCTGTGATAAAGAAAGAAATTTATTATATTTATACACTCTCAGGCAAGATTCTAACCTGCATCTTCCTTGGCAGAAGAAACAATTGTTAGATCTGTCATGTTTTAGACTGTCTCAGCTACAGAATGCATCAACAATCAAAGTTCTGGAGAGTACATATTTTTCAAATAGTAGATAAAAATTAATAAATATGTTATTTAATAAACAGAGTATCTACACAAAAATAAATATCCACTAAAAATAATGTGTTAGAAAATAATCTATCAGATTAATAAATAAAAATCTATCACCTGTTTAGAAATTGCATTTTTTATGATAAGATATGAAACTGAACAGATATGAATGTTTCGAGAGTCTAAGAAAGACTTTGCTTGATCCTTGACACAGTCTAAAGAACATTGGATCTAATGATGATTTCTCTATTCAAGCTATTTACAAAATTGTTTGATGCTTTTGAAAGAAAATGAAATGAAAATTTATTTTTATTGGTAGTGAATAATACTGCAAAGGGTTCATTACAGATAAGAATTTATTTTTTATACCTGAACACTTTTCTCTTTTGAGAACAAGAGAATCAAGTGTGATTATTTAATGACAATTTTCAAAGATTCCATCAAAATGTTCTCTATGCTTTTATTCTGTTATCAGCCAAATAAAAAAAAAAGAAAGATACAGATTATGCAGACAAATGCTAATTAGATTCAGTTTGTGTCAAATCGGTTTTGTTTGTTTGTTTTTTTTTCAATAAAAACAATTTGCTAAAAGAAAAAAAAGCAACCAAGAAAGAGAAATAATTGAAACAAAAAAAAAAAAACAAAAAAAAAAAAATCTCTGGAATTGAGACTACTAAAAGTACTAGCACTACTACAGGGTACCTAGTAAAAAAGTGTAAAATTTATTATGGCTGTTTCAGGAACAATTGACCTTGAATAAATTTCTTGAATATTCATGACCTTGAATAATCATTTGACTCCCGCATGATTACTTAATTCTGACTGGTTCTTTTATGAGTGACTAATTGCTGCTTGATCTTGTGACTCAGCATTTAAAGGTGATTTGCAGACAACTTTTGTCTTTTGTTCTACCATTCTCGTATGGCTAAACAACTCACTGATTTTGAGTGCCAAGTTATCATACTTCTCAAAGAAGAACATCCAACATAGGGATTGATAAAACGGGCAGAAATTCTTTCTGATTTTTTCAGTCACATCACCATTTTCAATATCTCGTATCTCGCTGAATTCTTTCTTACTTGGCACCCTGTCATTGTAACAGTCGTAGATTTATTGGGTAAGCAACAAAAATTGGTGCAGACTAATCAGTAATCAAAGCAGTAAACATTGAATTTGGGATGATTTTGACCATCAGTGGCTTTAAAGGTAAAAGCAGTGTGGGCATTGCTACATAGCAAAACAAGCTGCCATTAAAGACAGAGTTTGAATCTCATTCAAAAATTGTTTTTGGTTTCAAATTTCCATGATTAAAATGAAAATTTCAAGAATAATTTGAACCAAAATTTGAGAAAAAAAAATTAAAAAATGTGCTGAAATAAAAGTCTTTATTTTAATATTTTATGCTGTTAACCGATGGCAGGGAAAAAATAAAATTTTATTGGGAAAAATCCATTTTTAATAAACTTGCACATTAATTCTTTCTACATTGAGAAAGTCACAATAAACAACTTTCCTTTTGTTGCCCAACATCAACAGACAGATGAATTCTTATCTGGATTATCACAGGTAAAAAAATGAATGAATAAACATGTGAAGGTTAATCTCATAATCAGCAATCTAATCCAACTACAAAGTGGATCTTGTTAATCTTGATGCTTTTCCATGAAGAAAGTGTGAATTGGATGACAAAGTAGATTATTAGCAAAGAAACAATATTTACTAAACAAATGTCCTTTGAAATCTCTTATGAATGTGTGAAAAATTTCATTTTCAATCCACAAAGCATGGCAAGTGAGGCTGATACAATCAAGAACTGAATCCCCACCATCAATGAATTTTGGAAAATGAAGGCAATTGTCTGGCATGTGTTATTACTCCAATCCTTTGATTGGATTTACTGAAGACACGAAAGCATTTTTATAAAAAGATAAAAAATGACTTTTGTTTTAATTTAAATAAATTTTTTAATCTGTTTGTAATCTCAAACACTGGATGAATTAGTCACAGAGTTATCTAAATTTTAATCTAAAATTTCCACTGTATAATATTCAATCCAATCTCTGTGATTAATATTCACCACTGGATTTAGTGCATTGACAAGACAGAACATTATATTGAAAAACAAATATTTATTGTGCAACAAATGCTATTTTCATAATTAGGCTATGGACTTATTGATCTACTAATGTATGATAATTACACTTTCTTTGTCTGGGTGTGGACGGAGCATTTTAAATTTATTTGAGAGATGGCAAAGGTCATACTGGAAAGAAAACTTTAAACTAAATTTTCGTCAAACTATTTTCAACTAAAATATCATTTACATGAAATTTCATTTAATTTTCAATTGAGCTATTTTAGTTTGTGAGTTCGTGATATAATCGTTTTATATAAATACATGACAACCATTGAATCAATGGGTTAACCTGCTAAACATTCTAAAATAGAATCCCCAGGAAAGTGTGATTGAACCAGAAACCTTAGGGTTGTTAGGCTAACATTCTTGCAGCTAATCTGTTTTTCTATTACTTATTTTACATGATAAAAAAAAGAAAAAAGAAAAAATGATTTACTAAATCATTAATTCTTGCCATTTAACAAAAGTCATGTCATTGCTACCATTTCAGCTTTCTCTTCTTTCTCTTCTCCTGGCAAATGATACTGACATGATGCATTTAATCTAAACTTATTTATAAATGGAACTTTGTCTCTCTGTGTGTGTCTGTGTGTGTGTGTATCCGTTAACTATAGACTCCGTAACGGCTGAACCGATTTCCTTGAAAATTTACACAGTTGTACTATAAGCATCTGCGAGTGTTCTTAGCTAGGTTTTGTGTCGAGGTACTCCCGATAAATATCGAAAATCGATAATCGAAAAAATCGGGTTATAGAAGGAGTAGTCCGATTTTAATCAAATTTGATACACTCATAGACAAAGACATAAGAAACAAGATTCAGAAGCTTCAAGGTTGTAGTTCTTACAATAGTGCAGAAAATCGATAATATATATATAAAAGGCAAGATACTGGGTCTGATCAAAATCAGTTTTTCAGCCCTTTTATTTTAGTTTTTACTTCGGGTTTGGCTCTAAGTAGGTATAATTGTAGTTCTTAGCCATGATACCATTTACTCAGAGGACTTATTTAGCCTTCAGAATTCAGTTTACGACGAAAAAAACTTATTTGATATCGATACCAGGAAATCAAAATTTGATTTACATCCATTCATTTTTCTTTCAGTCTACGGTTTCGCTTTAACTGGAAACAACTCTTGCTTTTTTTAGTCTTTCGTGCCAACGTCCAAAGAGTCTGAGCTCCAGGACCATGGATTAGTTTTAAAGCTTTCATTACTGGGCTATACTGCTATTATATATGTATATAAGAGTTAAGATTGGTAAATTGTCGCAATTATTTTATTATTTTAACTATTCTTTAGGCTGAGTCTGAGCTCCAGGACCATGGATTAGTTTTAAAGCTTTCATTACACCCGAGCAACGCCGGGCTATACTGCTAGTAGTAGTATAGAAGACCAATCATGATACCTGATTTAAATAAAGAAGAAGACTGACCTGAAGATGATAATTAAATCACTGTCCATAGTTTGTGGCAGGGCTTTGTTGCAGAGACTGCAGATTTCTGAAAGTGGCAGAAATCCTCGAACAGCTTCTGCTCTCAAACTTTTTAGATGCATGTGCAAATCATGGTTCAGCAAATTCTTGCAAGTCATCATCAGTGTCTGAATGCAACAAAGATTTACTGGCATGTCACATGGTTTATTAAAAATAATAACAATAATAACAAACATAAAATTACAGTCAAAGAAAATGAAAACTAAATTGGATTCAAGACATTCAAAATATTTCTGACCTTATATTAAAAAGTAATGAAGGAAAATGAGAATTCTGTTATAAAAAGTTTTAATTGCATGGAAGGATTTCCAGACAATTACAAATAATCTATGGAGTCAAAAAAGGATTATGACTGAAAATGGATTTGCAAACAGAATGTGTTAACAAGTACTATTTTTCTCTAGATTAAAAGGATTAACCCCAATTATTGAGAATAGAAAAGCAATTGTCATTTGAGTAAAGTTAGTATATCATTGAGTGTTTGATTTAAAAAGGTTACCAAGTAAGTCAAAGGAAGATTATTTAGGTATACTGAGGCCAATTGAATATAGCATCTATGAGCGATGATTTCAAAAGTGGATATTTTCAGGCAGCAGGTATTCCCTATTTTGAAGACTGATACAATCTTCTTACTCCCCATCTTGTCTTTCATTTAGTTTCACATTCTATCAAAAAAGATTATTCATAGAGAGAGAGTAACACGAACTTAAAAATGGTTGCATTCAGCCTTAGGGAATCCTTAGGAGATTTGTATAAATCTTTTTTTCCCCTTATTGATATGCATCTATACAAGTCCCAAGAGCCACTCAAGGTAGAGGCAACTGTTGCATCAGCAGTAAGAATAAGAGCACAATTTATGAGGACATGTGTGAAAGATAAAGGGTTAACCCTAGATTTGAAGGGGTTATGATGACAATGGCCAGAAAAGTATCCTCTTAGTATTCTGCTCCACTAAGAAAACATTTTTGGGGAAAAATCTATCCAAGTAGAAGAGCTTATTTAATTCCAAAGGATTCACACACAAACGTGTGTGTGTGTGTATTAGTGAATCAGAAAGATATGTTAAAAGTTGAAATACTGAACAATTTTGTCTTGGATTCACAGAACTTTCTTTGGTTCAGATCTGACAGGTGTGTGTTGAGAAACAAAAAGAAGGCAGAAGACTGATAAATAGGTAGGTCCATGCTGCACAAAGGCTTTCTTAAACCAAGAAACAGATTTACATTTTAAAATATATGACGAAATCAATGCCTTATTACACTCCCCCATCCTAGACCTTAAAATTAGGAAATCAATATAAATTACTTATTTTTCATAGTGGATTTGTAGTAATAGTTATTACTATGAAGTGATATTCCAGTATCTTGTTATTGCAAGATAGTTATTTGCATATCTCACAAATAGTACTGTATTAAGATGTTCTTCTTGGTAATACATAACATCCTTTCTTGGGAGTCCTCCTGAGTCCTCCTGAGTAATCTACTCAAGGACTAAATAGTAAGTTCACAATGTGAACACTGAACTCTGCTGTAACTAGTACAACTGGTGTGACTAACTGTAATCCAGTTGATCCTTGGTTGGTTCCCTCAGTTGATCCACTAAGACTTCTGTTCGGTGCTTATTATCATGGTCACATGATCCCCAGGAATAATCCATTCTTATAGTTTTATTTGTTATATGGTGATCAGGTTCAACCACATGTGTGGGTGTCGACACTTCTTTCTACATGACAGTAAGCAGTACAAGAACTATACAGGATTATTTTATTTCAATTTAAATATCATCTGAAAGCAATAAAAGAAATATAAAGAGACAAATAGATGGTCTCAAAAAGTCATGAGGCTTTCTGCATTGAAGCCATTCAAGAGAAGTTTACTATTAATCTATGGCATAAAAATTAGTTCTTTAAGTTCTCTACTCTGCTTGTCACACTTATGCTTGGCCAAGAGTGAAATGGATTTGCATGTTCATTGATCATTACAATACCAGTGGAAAGATCTTTTTTTTTTTATTTATCTATCTATATTTTTTAATACAAAAACAGCATACAACATGGGAATGCTTTGGCTATTGAAGTAAGTTACCATTTTCTTTTGTACAGGAAAGGGTAGAGAGCGATGTTTACCTACATTCTGAATGGACATGGTATGTATCAAGTGAGAGATATTTAGCAGTTAATCCTAGTTTATTATAACTACAATCACCCTGCTGCTGCCACAACTGATTTTACTTACCTGCTCATAGTTATAAGTTTCCAACATTCCTATAACCATTTCTTTTACTTCTCCAAATTTTCCTGTATTATAAGCGGGATCCTTGGGATGGGAGAAAAAAAAACGATGTAATGAAGATAAAAATGGAATGAATAGAATGCATTCTAATGTTACCATATTAAAAAGCATTTTGAAAGCATTTAAAAAATTTGGTATCATTCTGATCTGTGACATGCAGAGGTTTGTTGATGCCCAATGCTTCTTGATTAGGGGAAGAGTGGGTTGGGGGGCTTCTCCAATCTTGCTTATCAAAACACGATTCACATTCACACCAGCTTATGAAACTCTAGGGTGCTTGTACAACAAAATTAACAGAGACAATTTCAAATTTTATTTTTATTTCACTCTTTGATTGGATGCCCTCCTAATATGGATACCCGGAGCCATTGCACTCTCTGTCACATCCTTCTGCACAGTGCGGATTCTGATGGAACAGAGAATTAATATGAAAAACTACAGCAAAATGTTCATAGCAGTGAAATTCAACAAACTTTGGATGAAGAGTGGCAAGCACAAAACTATAAACAAGTCACTCGTCCTTTTGCCTTTCCCAGCAAAGTTGTCAGAACCTTGACATTTGACAATAACTGAAGAAGAAGATTCTCAATTCCAACCAACAATGCCTAAAACAAAAAGCATTTGCTTAGTTGGCCAGTTGATTTCCATTGAGAGAAAAGTTTCAACATTTAGAGAGAGGAGGAATAATTGACTGGCAACTTAGCAAAATATACAAAAAATACCTGACCAATGATTATAACATCCATATTTTTAAACAAATAATGAACGCCCTTGCACACCAGAGTTGAACAAAAAAACTGTTCTTTTTTTCATTTATGTTTCAAATATTAAATAATTCCACATTCAATAGAATCATGCATGCAGGCCATTCTTAATAATTAAAAGGCATCTAGAATTTTTGTTACAAACAAATTTGTACTTTTCAGGCTTTGTTTTTAATATAAAATTATTTCAAAATATAAGACTGAATTTTTTTTTTTTTTCAATATTCCATTAATCTCCAAAAGTAAATATTATCTGTGAGTTTGAACCCAAAACAGATAAGATTATAAAAAGATGTTTCAACAAAGTAATTATAAATGCACATACTTGCATTATCTTCTGTAAAATGGCAGGCAAGGCAATGTATCCCATCATGCTGTTCAGCAAATGATGAGTCAACTCACGAATATCTGAAAGAGATGAGAAAAAGAAAGAGAATTTATCAGAATAAAATAATTTTTAAACAGTTTCCTGTTGCAAACAACAATCGAGATATTAAAACTTTTCAAAACCATCAAAATCAATTCGGACAAAGGAAAAACTCAGTAGAAGAGCCATTTAACTTTTCCTGAACTTTAAAAAACTAATATGAAAAAGATTTACAAGATTTGATAGTTAGTCAAAACAGCATCTTATAAATTAAAGCAATGAATAGCTGTTTATATTTCTGAGATGAAAAAATTGTAACTATTTACAGTTTGAACTGTTGTCTTCATCTTTGTTGTCATTTCTACGTTTTGGCCATGGTACACTTTAACCTTCTTAATGTGATTGGAATTTCAAACTAAACCCTTCATTTTGCATTACATGTCTCTTCTAGATATCTCATTTTTTCAACTCTTAAAGTTTTTGTTCAGCTCTGCTATGGTTAGGTATTGAACTCACAATTTTTTGAATCGAGTCACTGGATTACTTCAACCAATGCTTTTATCCAATATATGACAACAAAGATGAGAACAAGAGTCTGAACAATGTAAATAATAATCAATGGGTTTATCTAATTATCTAATTTCATATTCATGTCACTGTTTAAAATTCTTGAATCAAAATGGGTATCTGGATTTAAAACATACCATTTATGAAAAGAACATTTTCTGAGTGTCTTATGATGTTGTTTGGTTTGTGCTTGATGAGCAGGTTCTTATAATTTAATTCTATTTTAAAAAGAGAAACAACAAAACTCACCACCAATGATCTCTTTGTCTTCAGCTTCTTTTAACTTGCGTTGTGGTGTCATCATAGATTCCAACAAAGGAAACCACATAGCCTGGAAAAAAAAAAAGAAATAATTTTAAAAATTTCATAGCAATCTGATGAGTTTAATTTATTGAGTGGACGTGCCTGCTTAGATTTTCAGTACTTCTTAAGTTTTTTGCTATGTGGAGCCACTGCTGAATGAAATATTTCTACACTAAAAACTATGATTTTATCAGAACTCTTCTACTCTAATAGTTTCTTTTCTCACACTTCCCATTTGTGGAACTCACTTTCATTCATTTGCACGCTTTCCTGATAATTAAAATCTCCAAAGTTTAAATACAACGTCAATTGCCATCTACTTGATTTCCATCCATTTCTTATCTTTTCTTTGACATCCCCTGTACCTTTTTTATTCTCTTACTGTAAAACCCCCACCAACCCCCAACAAACATCAGTGAAATTTCTGCCTTGCTTGGGGTGAAATGATTATAAAAATAAAAAAAAATACTTGCTATATAGAATGAAATAAACTTTTTTTTTTATAGAAATAATCTTTTGCTTATTTACAACTAGAAATAAAACAAAATATCCTGCTATGTTTAGCTTAGAAAAATTACCTTTTTATATAAAAGGTGGGAGGTGTGGATACATTTATGGGCAATGCTATTTCTTAACAGTTTCATTTACCAGTGAAAACAAAAAGCTAAAATGTTTTGCCCCAAATATAAATAAAACCATTGCAGAATATAAGCAATAAATCAATTTTGAAAGAAGAAGGCAGAATTTTCTATGAGAAAACTGAAAAGAATGATACACTTACCTCTCGACCAGCTTCATCCATTTTCCCAGAATTTCTTTGACACAACTGGATCACAACTAAAAGGTTTGCTTGAAGATCTTGGAATTGGACAATGGTGTCTAAAATTAAAATATTTATGAGATTTCAGCCTTCGATTTGACAAATTGATTTCTGGCAATGGTTCTTTTCATCAAGTATTACAGCTTATTTTTTATAGATGCAAATTTATCCAAAAGAAAAGCCAAAAACAATCATTACTGTTATTAATAAATCAATTACTTAAACTGAAATTATTCAGTAGAATAAAAACTGGAGAATAAATAACAGCAGATTTGCCTGAATGAATCTCTTTTCTTAATGGCAGTTCTTTCTCACCTGCTTTGCTCAGCTTCTTTGAAATTGTGTTATCAGTGAAATTCTTCACTTTTGCTTGCAAAGTCTGAAAAATAGAATTAAATTCCTTCAACTTTATCCAAAGTTGTGTGCTTGTGTCATTCTATGCATTTTTAAAATTTTAATATTTCCATTAATTACACTATTTCCATGCAGACTATTGTCCTCATCTTTGATGATGATGTTGTTACAATGTTTCAAACATTTTAATATACTTTCAAAATTGCAGTTCAAAGGTCTGACATGGAGTATTTTTTTTATAACATGCAAGGAATAAAATAAATACTTAAATCAATAAAAAGTGCATAAATTATTATTTAACTTAGCGTGAAAATGAGAAAATAGGCAGTCAGTTGCTGGTATCTCCTTACAAGTGGATGGAGTGATTGCTTGAGGATCTATTTACAAAACTCTGGAGTTGAGATGATGAAAATAACATCAGTCAGCTAAGTGACAAATTCTACATTTGCATTAATCTTTATATATATATATATATATATATATATATATATATTTTACAAAAAGTTCCAGTGACTTAAGAAATTGATTGACAACTAACATATTTTAATTTATTTGTTTGGGCATTATTTTTAATAGATACTCTTATTTGAGTAGATACTTTGTTTTTTATTAATTCAATTGACAACTTTCAGTGTTTTTAGGGGTCGCAGGTTCAAATCTTGCCAAATGGCACATATTTTCTTAACAAAATTTTTCAAAAATATTCAGTCCGGTAAATATACGTAAATATACAGTTTAATTAAAATACGAGTAACTATCAAAAATAATGTTTAAACAAATAAATTAAACTATGTCGGGTGTCAGTCCATTTCATAAATCTCCAGAACTTTCTGTAATGTCTGTTTACATTAAGATAGGCTTTTAGAGCAGAAATGAATATTACGAGGAATTGGGATTTATGTGAAATTGTTTATGGTTGAGCAGTCTATGATGCGTCAGATCAATTGATGACTTCCCATTTTTTTAAGGGTTGCAGGTTTGAGTTCTGCTGAACGACACATATTTTTCTAACAAAATTTCTCAAAAATATTCAGGCTGGTAGCTATATATAAATATACTGTCTAATTAAAAACAGATTATCTACTCAAATATGAGTATCTATTAAAAGTAATGTTCAAACAAATAATATAATATATATTTATCTGTAAATTCAAAAACATTTAGGGGGGATAGCTATTTCAACATGCCAATTTGAGACATGCACTGTCAACCCCAGCCAAGAATGGAAAAAAATTCTTGTGCCAGAAGCAAGGGTAAGTAAAGGAAAGGGTGAGGAATGTTGGTTACTATAGGGTTAAGCTGAGGAGAATCATATTAGTAAATTTTCTTTTGATAGTGGAAGGCAGGTGGTTTGATCATTGGGTCAGTGGTGGTTGGTAGGAGGGAATTTACCAAATGTAAAATCTAGTCTATGTAAGAGGCAAAATTTATTATGAATAAATGGAAGGAGATAATTAGTGAAATTTAAATTTACTATGGTGACGACACATACTAATAAATTCATTATGTTTATTCAGAAGTACATTCTGATATTGAAATTTCAAATCTTAATTTTTTTTCTGTTAAACATAGATTACATCTATCACCTATACTATTAGTAGTACATGCCATGCCTATCAGATTTCACTCTATCTGTGGATTGAGGCCTTTTTCCTTTAATTCCCAGTATTTTTGAGAGATGGCTGTCTGATACTTTAAAATAAGGTTAGTAAAGGAGTGCCTGTGCATATAAAATCTATAAAATCGTTGTTTCCAAACTCCTACCAAAATTCTGATGTACATGTTATATATCTGCTCTATAAATTAAATTTACATTAAGCTCTCAGTTGGATCAATTTTAATATTTAAACTATATTACTAGAATTATTTACCAATCTTATCCTGGATTTATTACTGATATATATATATATATCCTGGTAAAGAGGACCCAAGTTTTTATGATTTTGAGTTCTCTGGAATTTCCTTTTTGTTTAAAAAAAGAGCTCAATACAATAAACATTGTAGAGCATAATATAATCATAATTATAAATTAACAATACATTGCAACACGGGAATTTCTATGTTTTGAAATTTCTATCTCAACTTCAAGTAATGTTTGGCGTTAGTTGTGAAAATGATTTTTATTTAAATACAAGAAGCAACACGTTTATTAATTATGGATGTGGGAAGACTTAAAATTTCATAATTTTTCATGACATTATTTCTCATTACGATAAATGTTTGTTTTTGGTTGTTATTCCTATATTTTACAGTGACATTAATATCAACTGACCTAAATTACAAAGTTCTAAAGAAAAATTGTACCTCTGACAAGAATCAAACCCACATTTTTCTTTCTTTCTCATCAAGGAAACCACTTCTTTTGGCTGAAGTGTGTCCCTACCAGTTGACAGAGCAAGGTTCTAATCCCCTTCTCACTAAGACTTCTATGAATCTATTTCTGCAAGTTTCACTTTCGCACCAAAAACATAAACAACTGTCATTTTTTTATACGATATTTTATCAGACATTATTTCTTCCTATTAGAAATGTCTTTTTTTTTTGTTTAGTGGGCCCATGTGTTTGAATTGCGATCCCTGTTTGAATTTTATTAAACAAAAGTAATCATGTCAATATTCACTTTGCTCTCAATCTAGAATTGTTTTTTTTTCTTTTATTTACTTCACATTTTTGGTAGAAATCACTGGCAAACAACTTTTCATAACTCGATTTTTATTTTGGGAAAAAAACTTTCTAAAGTTCTCAGTGCCTTATTCTGTGAATTTACCTTCAGCATGATTTGAAAGGCACCAATAACATCTCCTGTTTTCTCCAACAAATGGGCAGTGGCATGAGGAATGTCATAATTGCGGACAATCTAAAAAATAAAAAACAAAAACAGGAAAACAAAGACAAAATCAAAAAAGAAATATGTCAGAAGTAAATTTGGGTGTACTCTGAATGCAGAATACAAAAATTGAACTGGTAATCTATCCCTATGGTATTCTGCATTCAGATAGATAAATAATATGTCAACTTGCAAAAGGTTGTTTTTCTTTCTTTTTTTTTTTTTGAAATCTGCAAGTTGACAGATTATTTATCTATATCAACTTGATTTGGTTTTATTTTCTTTTCAACCTGAGTTTTGCTTAGTATTTTTTTAGCTGTAAATGCAATCAAAGAATTTCTTTCATTATCTGAGATTACTAGCTTCATGTTTAGAAAAGAATTTCAACAATGATTTCAAAATTAACTCAAGATTTTTACCACATGCAATATCTGACTCATAAACACTGTTCTCATTACTCAGAGCCTTATCATAAATGCACTTATTTATGATACATTTATTTAGTTAAGCCAATTGTAGCAGATGGCAATATTTTTAGAAGATTAAATAGATCCAATCTTTTTTTCTTGAAATCAGATCTTGTCATATATTTTAAAATTGTCAAATTTAATACGTCTTCTCAAAAAAAAACAGGTCCATGTTACTGACTGTACATATAGATTCCTGATATTTTTTTCATGAAAAGATTAAAAAGCAAAAGAAGAAATTTGACTCACCTGCAGTGTCTGTTCTACTCGATATCCTTCGAAAGTTTTAATAAAATTATAGACATTGGAAGGATGAAACTGACATAAAAGGTCAATGTACAGTTCATAAATGTGAGGGTCAATGGTTATTTGCTTTTCTGGATTAAGAGCACTACCACTTGATTCTCTGGAAAGACAAAACAAAGGGGAAAAATGAGTCTTCATCTTTTAAATTATGACAATGAAATCAGAAGCAGAAGGATGACATCAAGATGGCAGAGAAGAAAAAAACTGAATTGTCTGGTTTGCAAAAACAAAAGAATCTGAACAAAACAATTAGGTAGTGAAACAAATTCAATTGAAATACTTCCATAAAAGCTGCACAGTCTTTCCCCTGTTTCTACCCCATTGCCTTAAGTAGAGGCAAGTATTAGAGGATGCCACAGCCTACTTCAAAATGCAGAGAAAGAACTACATTTAAAAAAAGAAAGAGTGAAGATGACGGGTAGTGATACCCCATCCTTCAAGAATAATTTCCTATCGTCAATGTCCTTGTCAATTCATGCAAGAATCAACCTGACAAGCCACCTTAGGATGCATTGATTACACAAAAGACAAAGATAGATGGTCCTTCCCATACTCTAATGAGATTAGAAGTCAATGATATTTTAATATGAATTTGTGTTTCTTGGGAACATCTTTCAGTTTTCAATACCAAACCAGATTGACTGAACTGGTGGTTCCAGATTGAAAAAAAAACAAAAACAAACTTACATTACAATAAATAAAGTAAATTAGCATCAAAGACAGCAAATATGAATGTTTTTGTGGATGACAGAGAAGAATATATTATTGTCAGCTCCAAATACAATTGTTGGTGAATCAGGCTTATGATCTCATTATTTTCCTTAGATAAAGCAGTTGAGTGCCATATGTGATACAAGCTTGGGCAATCATGTCTCTTTCAATTCATGACTGACAAGGCAGATTTTCCCACAGTAAGTTGCCATTTCTTTCAGCAATAGACTTGTTGCCAACCAAGACTAGACAATCCAGTTTGGGAAGAAGAGATGGATTCATACCTTTTTCAAGTAAGTGAATGTAATGAACTCAACTGGAAATCAAACTCAGCTCTCTGATTTCTCATTTTGAATGGATATCCATTACACCATGACACACTTCCTCTTGGATAAAATTGTCATGAATAAAGTATAATTTGGTCACAGAAGAGGTACTGGAAAAAATAAAACCCACTTGATATAAGTAAGAATAACACCTGTATGTCTGTAGTAAATGATTAGTTGGCTTGTATAATTGCTACCTGTGTTGCCAAATTTAATACCATGGATTTTCTTCTCATCTTCTTTAATGTCTTAATGCCAGAAGCAGACAGACATGTATAATTTGTTTAAAAGGGAACTATGAGCTTAGTTTGGTTTGGTCTATTTTATATCAACCTCAATGGGTTATTTAATGCCAACAAGATTTTTAGGAAAAGTTCACATGAATAGAATAAGTATTCTTTGTAACAAATCAGTTTCTAGATCAAGTTTCATTGACGTATTTTTGTAAAGAGAGTCTTGTTGAGAGTTAAATCTGTTACTGGTAATTTTTTTTCCAAAAATGTATTGCTTGTAATATTTTCTTTTTTAAAAATGTATTGGTGGTATTTTTATTATTTTTACTATAAAAATCTTCTTTTATAATTTAATAGTGTTTTGATCTCAAAACTAGTGGGGGTTAACTATTTGCCCATAACTGGGACCCTAACACGTTCTACCACACCAAGTGGACCTACAAACAACAGCAATTAAAACGTGGTTCTACACTCAAAACTTCCTGATCAGAGGTCTTGTTCTTTATCGTCATACCCAGGACAACTATGAGTTTAGATCACCCAGGATGGAAAATGGAAAGAGAAAAAAACTTTGAATGAGAAGTAAAGTTTCTTCTTTACACTTCACCAGATTATTTTGACCAAATAGGAAGGCTGCCTTAGCAACAATGTCCTGCTAAGGAGACCTATCCTCCCTGGTTGTCTACTTTTCCTTGTTCCACTCATGACAGCCTCTCACCGCTAATTTCCTCACACTGTACATGCAACTTATTTTCATCTCAGTGTCATATATCTGTTTAACCTGGCATTAGCAAATCATCTTCACATATGTTACACAGTTGACATAGTAATCTGGCATCAAACAACATCCTTAGCTAAGTCGTTCCACTGAACATGTGACAATATGCACTGTACATCTTTCTTTTATCTATATTGCCAGGAAAATTTTTCATTGCACACAAGACAGTTCATTAGTCACCTCTTATGCCAGGTGAAGCATATACATTTACCATTTATTCATAAAATAAAACTTTAGATTTTGATTAATGAAAGTTTACAGGTTGATTCTTCTTACATTTATTGACAATATTTTACATCTATATAAAATTCAAAATGGTCACCCTTTTGTTTTGCACCATTGTTCTTAATCTCTTAACTGAAATGCATGACTTCTTCACCACCTCTTCCTTCAAATTTTATTGCAATGTGATAAGAGCTTCTTTCAGATCTGACACACACGAGTTTAAGATACATGAAACATCACTCTCCAATATGGGCCAGATGCAAAGTCTATAGAGCATGATAGAGGCTAAATTGATTTGTGAAAAAAAAATCCATGAAAATGTCTCTTGTACCAAACTGACCATGTGTGCAGGAGCTCTGTCTTGGGTGAAGACAGCCACTGACAACCAGGAAAATGTGCCTCTCTCCAATATTTGCTGGTCAATTCTGCTATTCATTTCTACTCCAATGAACACCAAAGGTGATTTTCAGCCATCAAAAGCAACATCAACCCAAAACCATGATACCATTTGGTTTCTGTTGCTTGAAATGAGTTTTGACATCTTTGGAAATGTTTTCTGGTGAAGTGGTATAAACCATATTGTTTTGGTAGTTGACCAGTATCTACAATGAAAAACTTCTTGTCCAATCAAATGAATATTTTGTCAACAGCATGCTACATTTCCTTCAACATGTTCTTCCCTTTGTCAAGCTGATTTTGCTTGAAGGCACTTGTGAGTAGCTGTTGTCATTAAATATTCTATGGTTTTATTCCCAAATCCTCTTTCACAATCCTCCTTATCAACCTAACCCAAATATCCAGCTCTTTTGCAACCTTCATCGTGTTTCTCCATGAATTTCTCTTCACCCTCTTCTAGACAACTTCAATAACTCTCCTGGTATGAATTAAACAGTTGCTTCCCAGAATTGAATTTGGTGAGATTGTTTGCATCTCTTGAAACATTTTTCAACATTAAAAGCAGTTTTTCTACAAACGTTCATCTGTCTGAATTTCTGGAATGATATGTTATTATTTACACTATTTACATTCAGACTGTGCGTAAGTGATTGCATTCACTTACATGCAAATACCCTTGGCAAAGGTGTTAATCTGTCTCTTCCTTCTAGTTATGAGTTAAATAACAGGACAGACTGGGTTCTATAGCCTTGGCTGGCAACCAGTCTACCACAGAAAGCAATGGCAACCTACTGTGGGATAATCTTCTGCCCAGTCAGTCATGTCTCTTTCAAGACATGATCGTCCAAGCATGTTTCACGTATGGCACTTAACTGACATTCAGACTATTGTCTTTATCTTTTTTGTTATTATCATAATGTTTCGGCTGATGTGCCCTCTGGCCTTCATCAGAGGGTATAATGGCTGAAACGTTACAATAAGAACAAAAGTGAGGACAATAGTCCAAAGTAAATAGTTGAAAATAAACATTCAACTATTATCAACTCCTAAATCTTCACACCAGTCATTTTCAATGTAACAATTTGATCAGGTTTTGTTTGAGCTTTCATATTTAATTAAAAACTGTAAAAAATAAAACAAAAGAATGTTACAAAGGCTTATATAAAATCTGAAACTATTTTTAATAAATAGGTATTTTCAATTTATGTTTAAATAATGCCTAAATATTTATGTGGCACTCAGTAGATCATTGAAACCGAGACATGTATTTGTTGTCAGACAGATAAAATGACATGAAGCAACTCACTTGTAAGAAAGAACACCTTGTAAGAAACTGAAGAGGATCTGAGGCCTATCTTGTAACTGTTGGACGACATCCCCTAGGTTACTCGACAGGCTGTAGAGCACCACTTTAGCAGCCTTTTTGCAATCAATATTCACTAAGTCCTGGAAAGAAAAATAGCAAAACATCCATTCAAGAAGTTTATTGATGATAGAAAACAAACACACTGCTGGATTCATATAATATTTATTCAAAGAAAATCATTATTTTTCTCTAATCAATAATTTATACTCTTTAGTCAAAGATTCCATTAGGCTTCAGACTTTAAAAAAAAAAAAAAAAAAAAAAAAAGTAACTTCATGTGAAAATGGAACTTTGTATGAGTTTAAGGTTTTATGCTCACATTTTCTCTTTAGATTCCATTAAGTATCTACAAAAACAATTAGTGTGTTGTCCTAGATTTATTTATACTCCTTGAAAACCAGAAAAGTCCCCCCCCCATAAATCATATTGAAGATTGGAATACAGTCAATGGGTTTATAGAAAAAGAAAAAGAAAACTAAAAAGGGAAATACACCATGACAAAGTGTGCACAAATCAATAAATGTACATATAATACTCACTAACAATTACATACAAAAGACAATGTAGCGATTACCTACAAAAGACAATGTAATAAATGCATAGCTAATGTATCAAATATATATATAATATATATATATATATATATATAATACCTCCAGGCATTGCAAGAAAAATGTATAATTCTATGAAGTTAGGGATTTAAAGGATTGCAAATTAGAACATGTGTCAGTTTTGAAAAATACCATTTATTTACTTCTGAACATGCACAATGCCATAAATTTATTTTCTGTAACTTCTTGTAGAAGATAGCATGAGCATAATGTTATTTCATATTGGTGAAAGTTTTATGTGTTGAGTGGGTGGGGATCAAAGACTCCTGTCACAGAGCGTTCAGGGTAAACTGATTGAGGTTTCATGTGTCATCAAAGACGTATCTTTTAGATCTTTCCCTCAACTTTCATCTCTTAAAATGAGTTAATGTGTTTTTGTCACAGGCCAGCAAACATATACTGAGTTTGGAGAGAAAAATCACACACTCACTCTCTCTCACTAGACTATTGTCAACTGTTATTACTTATTATTTTGCTTGTTTCAATGTACAGCCATTACATTTTCTGGCTAAAAACTTATTCAAACACTAAAATTAAATGAATTCGGACAAGTTTCAATTCCCCAACCAAGAGATTGTCAAACTAATGGTACATATATTAGGTTACTATTCTTTTACTTGGTTAAAATGGGAAATTAACATGGAAATATTAGGAGTTTTTTTAAAGTTTGTAATAATTTGAATTAGTCATGTATTTTGGTTGAATTTTTTGAAACAATATTTTAATAAGAGAGCCATTGCTTTAATGTTTAAAAAAATTAATCATGGCTGCTTTTATTATTTTTCAATAATAGTTAATATTTATTATCATTGGAAGATTAAATTCATAAAAGAAAAAGAAACATGCAATCAGGAAGTAATTTAAGAAAATAGAAATAGATCAATCAATTTTTATTATTTTGAATGAGTTTTAAGCATTAATATTATTCAAATAATTACAAACCTTAAAAATGTAAAAAAAAAAAAAAACACTAACTTTGGTAAGTCCAAGAAAAATCACATCAACATTAAATGTCATATATTTACATTAAATGTCATATCTACATTAAAGCAGTCAAAATGGTGATGCAATTTGTCTGCCTATTTCCAGGTTAAACATTCAAATACACATGGAATTTTCACTGACTTATTTTCTCTTTATTAATCCATTAATTCTTAAAGCAAACATATTTATCAGGTTTAACATCTTTCTTTATACTGAGGGTTTTCTTGCTGATTGCAATGTGCATCAAAATCAAGAATTTTGTGATCATTATAAAAATAAAACAAAAATATTTTAAAATATTGTGAATCAAAATGGCGTGATTATTATTTTTTGGTTTTCTTACCTTAAGATTCTCCAGAGCTGCTTTATGGACTGAGGCTTTGTCTTCAGGGCCATAACTGTCACCTTGGAGAATGCGGTTGATATAAGGGAATACCAAATGCTGCAAAAATAAATAGTCACTTGAAGTGGAAGTAAGACGTACGGTAAACTGCTGCTCTCTTTTCTTTAAAAATTGAGCAGCTAGACATGGTGAAAATGACGATTCAACTTTTGGACTTGAACATCCATGATATCTATAAATGGTAAAAGCATATCTGTTGAAAATGGAGAATGAACAAGAGTCCAATAAATATTGGTTGTCTATTATGCCTCCAAACTATTTAAAATGTCAAATTAAAAGTTTAAAAATTAAAGAAAGTTTGTTCAAGTTTGATGAAAATAAAATATTAACCAGATTCATCACTTTTGAGTACTGAAAATGGATATATTTTTTCAAAATTATTTTTCTCTGAAATTGTAGTTTTAAAAGACATTTTCTCGTAATAATATCACTAATAATGATAACAAATATTAACCATTTAAACAAATAAATAGAAAGCAGCAACATTTAACCTTTGTGCCTGACAAAATCAAAAACGGTGTGTCAAAAGAAGTTTTTCCCTTGACACCACTATTATTTTACACTGCCTTCACCCCACTTGATCTATTGTTTTAAAAAACAATGATTATCATTTTAATAAAACTTAAAAAATTGATGAAAGTAAATTTATATACATTTTCTTTGTTCTTGAGAATTTACAACAAAAATATTAAACATTAATTATTTATTAGATTTCTTATTTACACCATTTATTGTTTACTGGAATGATTGGCAAAACATTAGCTAATTGCAAAGCAATTCAAACTTTATAAAATGGTAACTGTTGCCCTGGATATTTCCAAAGCATTTGACAGAGTCTGGCATGCTGGCATTCTAAGCAAGCTGCGGAGCTATGGTATAACTGGATATTTGTTTGACCGAATCCAGTCATTCCTCTCTAATCGTACAATGAAGGTAGCATTAAACGGACATGCCTCCCAAAACTACCATACAAACAAGGGTGCCCCTCAAAGCTCTATTCTAGGTCCTACACTATTTCTGATCTACATTAATGATCTCCCCGACATAATTAGATCCCAAGTAGGCATGTACGCAGACGACACCACCGTTTACTCACACGTAGACCAAAAATCTGCTGAGTTTGACAAAGCGAACCTCACTACTAAGCTTGAGAAGGACCTCCAATCTGTGGTGGACTGGGGTAAGAAATGGCTCATAAAATTTAATGCTTCCAAAACAAAGCTGCTCTCTATTAACCATCATAGACAATCGCTCCTAACCCCCCCTCCCAGCATGGAACAGGCTTGCCTTCTTGAGAGTAAAATACTATGCCTCCTTGGTCTCACACTCTCAGAGGACCTAAAGTGGAATGATTATATCGAATCCATTGCTAAATCCGTTACTAAGAAGGTCAGCTGACTGTGCATGGCCAGGAAGTTTTTCCCGTCTGAGTCCATCCTGCACATATATAAACCTACCATCTGCCCGTGTATTGAATAATGCTGCCACATCTGGTCAGGTGCCGCTGCTATTCACCTCAGGGTTCTTGACAGAATCCAACGTAGAATCTGTAATGTGATAGATACTGACTTGGCAGCTCAGCTATAGTTGCTATCTCACTGGTATGACGTGGCTTCCCCGTGCCTCTTCTATAAATACTTTCATGGCTTCTGCTCCAATGAACTTAGATCACTGATGCCTCCTAGGTATGAATTTACACGAGCTACTAAATTAGCAACTAGGTCCCACCCTTTTACAGTGAAACTGATAAAATGTAACCGCAATTTCTATTCTAACAGCTTCTTTTCTTGCACCTACCCCCTGTGAAATTCCCTTCCATATACTTGCTTCCCTGATAGCTATAATCTTCAGGAATTTAAATGTAAGGTCAGTAGACATCTGTCTCACTAACTCACATGAATTCTCTCAAGCTCTTTTCTCCTCTACTCCACCCCTATTCTCGGTATCCTCATCCATCTATTACCCTCCTCCTGACATTTCCCATAACTAACCCCACTTTCTCATCACTTTCCCCTATGTAACCCCCTGTGCAACAGTGGCAGTAGAATGCTTTGCTTCGGGTGAGATGATTTAAAAAAATAAAAAAATAAGGATTTTTATAGTTGATAACATATTTTAATAATGTAATTAATGTTTTTTCAAATTTATGAATAATAAAAAAAAATTTTATATTTACTTTTTAATAAATTGGTAATGATAAATATTACATTGTATTAGTTTTAATACAATTATATTATTTTTTAGAATGTTTGAGGTAATAAAATAAGTGCACCCCATCTTTCCTCTCACATGTAACCATCCATCACAATGAAATTGTTTTGCAGCACTAAAGAAGAAGAAGTTAAATAAAGCTTCATAAACTTTTACTTTTAATTGTTACAATATTACAGTGATTATCAATATAAAATTACTCTCATAAACTCATATAAGAAAGAAAGTATGTATAAATTTACTTTTTTCATTATTCATTTTTCAATATTCTCAGTAACGCTTTTTAAAAACAAACGTTACTGAGGAGTGAAAGCAGTTAAAATAATAGTGGTATCAAAGGAAAAACTTCTTTTGACACATTTTTTTTTGTGAGCATGAAGATTAAATATTACCTAAAAAGATTTATGATCTTGGGTTTCCTAAATGAAAAAGAAAATAATTTCCTGATGATAGTAACTGTTACACAAAGGGAAAAAATACATAATTTAACTTACCCTTCTTGCAAAATCCTTTAAGTAGCAAACTAAAATTTTATCATACTGCCGATTCTTTTCATGGACAAATTCACAGACGCGGTAGCTGGGAAAATGTAAGAATCAATGTATGTGTGATTTTTAAGTTTCTTTTACAAGATTCTTGAATTGATTTCAAGCTAATTTTATTAAGTCTTACCACTTGCTCAGTTTTATAAAATGAAACAATAAAAAAAAATTTTCTTCAAACCCAAAATTGAAATATGCATCAACTAAAATATAATTTAAGTACAGAATCTTTAAAATCTTTTTTTATATTAATTACAGAATCTTTTTATACTTTTTTTTCAAAATACTATTCTTGACTCAATACAAGACTCAAGAGCCACTCAAGGTAGCTTTTGAATGAGTTTTAAAAATTTATTGGACTTGTTGAGGATATATAAATTTAAGATTCAAATTCAGCTATTTGTTTGTTGTATTTTTAATTAAGAAGAAGATTTTGGCAATGTCCACATGGTTCTACAGCAATTTATCACTGGTAAATCATTTTGTCTCAAGACTGTATTAATTTATAAAGTAAAAATTATTTAAAAATATGATGCTATTTAAGTAAAAGCAAGTAAATTGTCAGATGTTGAAACAAACTGGACATCAGAGAGAAAAGTAGACTTTATTGAATGAGCTATTTTGGTAGAACAAAATCAAATATGGAACTGAAGAAAATAATAAATGCTGTCTGTTTGAAAAAAAAAAAGAGAGTTGAAATGGTAAATCATAAAATCAGTAAATGTAGCAAACTGGTCACAAATGAATACAAAGATAGGCATGACAGGGTAGCAACAGTTAAACACTGAGAACTGTGCAAATGACTTGGGTTCAACCATCTTAGCAAACAGTATCAATATAAATGAGAGTGTTTTAGGAAACAAAAATCATAGAATACTTTTAAATTTCAACACTCATACTAACTTCCTCATCCAAGTAAAACTGGATTTAATAATTGAGCATAAAAGAAAAAAAAATATCTGTCAGTTTGTGAAGGTCACTGTGGACCACAGACTGAACATGGAAAAAAGTGAGATTATAAAAATATCAGGATCTTGCTCAAGAGCTGAGAAAAACATGGAATGTAAAAGTTAGAGTAATGTCAAAAACACTGGAAGTGAGATTAGTGAATTGGAAATCTGAGAAAGAGTTGGCACAATAAAGACCTTGCTCAGATTCTGCCAGAATATTGAGGTGGGTGCTGGAGATCTCAAAAGACTTTTACTCAATCTTCAGCAATGAGCCCTAAACTTCTTATATACATGAGCAAATACATGAAATGTAATAATTCCATTATTTCCAAATGTTACTGGACCATTCTTAATAAAAAAATATGTATTGGCATAAATTTTAAAAAAAATATTAAAGCCAAATCTAAACTTATTTATAAATGAAACTTTGTGTGTGCATCCGTTACCTATAGACTCCGAAATGGCTGAATCAATTTTCTTGAATATTTACACAGTTGTACTATAAGCGTCTGTGAGTGTTCTTAGCTAGGTTTTGTGTCGAGATACCCCCGATAAATATCGAAAATTGATAATCGAAAAAAATCGGGTTATAGAAGGAGTGGTCCAATTTTAATCAAATTTGATACACTCATAGACAAAGACATAAGAAATGATATTCAGGAGTTTCAAGGTTGCAGTTCTTACAATAGTGCAGAAAATCGATAATATATATATATATATATAAAAGGCAAGATGTTTCTGTGTGTGTCTGTTTATCTACCTGTGTGTCTGTATTTTTTTCAGCCCTTTTATTTTAGTTTTTGTTTCAGGTTTGGCTCTAAGTAGGTATAATTGTAGTTCTTAGTCTCAGCCATGATACCATTTATTCAGAGGACTTATTTAGCCTTTAAAATTCAGTTTACGATGAAAAAAACTTATTTGATATCGATACCAGGAAATCAAAATTTGACTTACATCCATTCATTTTTCTTTCAGTCTACGGTTTCGCTTTAACTGGAAACAACTATTGCTTTTTAGTTTTTCATGCCAACATCCAAAGAGTCAGAGCTCCAGGACCATGGATTAGTTTTAAAGCTTTCATTACACCCGAGCAACGCCGGGTTATACTGCTAGTCAATAGATAAAACAAAAACACTTGAGCAGAAATGTTACAACAATGCCACATGATTATTAAAATGACTGAGAAATGACTTCAGGAAATGGTGATAATGAGAGGCAACTCAGCAAAGTGTGCCATCAAATCATATTTCTAGAGCACTTGGTAAAAACAAAATAAGTTTAGAGTCTCTTAAAAATCTCAATTGAATAAGGCAGTGTCAAGGTGATATTCTTTCTTCACTACGTCCTATTACATCACATTTGTCTTATAAAAAAATGAAAGCACATACTTCTAATTGAATTGCTGCTCTATCCATTTTCAATTACAACAAATGAAAAGAAAGATAAGTCATTCTCAGTTCATGTAGAATATAGCACTACAGATTAACTACACATTGTTGCTGTGATTACTATAGCAAGTACGTTTTTTTACAGGGTGAAGTTGCAAGCCACACACCCAACTGAATACAAAGTTATTCTTCACCTACATTGGCTGCTAAGGCTAGAGAGCCCAGGATTCTCTGTTATTTAACCTTTAGATGTGGGGGAATAAGTAGAATCATACCTTCCCCAATAAAGACCTCAGTTAATCATTCCCTAAAAATGTAGTGATTCAATCATATTAGATGATAACATCTAATATGACCGAACCTGTAATTTTCTTTTTAGGTTATTTATAGTTAACAGCAATCTTCATAGTCGTTTTCTAATTCTTTATCAACTTGGAACAAAAATGCAAATGGAATAAGAATCTCATTCAACTTACAATTTTGCATTTTCTGCTAACTGTAAAAGTCTGTTGTCATCAAATGTTTTTAAGCCTCCAACCATCAGTAATTCCATCATGGCCTGTTGTCTCTCCTCATGACGAGTGATTTCATCTGGGTTAGACAAGAATTCAAGAACCTGTTCAAACAGGACTCTGTTCACCAAAATAGTGTTCTCGTGCCGGGCCATCTGACGAGCAAGGAATGTGAACAATGTCCCGATTTGGCTGGGCTAAAATACAAATACACAGATATAAAGATGACATTAAAATCAATGATGAAGCTAAAAAGTATTTGTTTTTTAAAGGAAATAAACATAGCAAGACTAAGTTCACCAAAAGATTTTTTTTTTTCTCAGTGTGCCACGACTCTTCAGGATGTTGGTAATCATGGTTCTCCACAATTTCCTGTCCTTTGTAGCTTTTAATAAATTTCGTATTTTTGCTAACACTTCTAAACCTAGTTCTGCTATTCTTTTACTTAAGCTCATTTGTCTTTTCTATGTTGTGCCCCCTCAGGATATGGATGATCATGGCTCACCACAATTTCCACTCTTTTCTAGATTAATAAATATTGCCTTTTTGTTATCTCTTCTGAACCTAGTTTCACTATCCATTTACTCAAGCTCACTAGGTAGGTTAGACATTGTTTTCCGATAACCCTTTTGCCGTCAATTTGTCCTGTGAGTATTAGATTTTCTAAGCCCCTTTTTCCTCATTATGTACTCTAGTAATTTCAACTGACTTTTCCCTAATGTTAAGTGTCCTTTTCATTTTTCTCTAAAACTTTGTTATTCCTCACATGTTCAGTCCATGGTATCCTCATCATCCTTTTGTAGAAACCACATTTCTGTTGGTTCAATTCTCTACTTCATCTGTGAGAAGATTGTCCAGCATTCACTGATCTTAAGCATAAATGTCATTATTGTTTCCATTTTCTCCAAGACTTTATCATTGTTTATATGTTCAGTCCATGGTATCCTCATCATCCTTCTGTAGAAACCACATTTCTGTTGCTTCAGGTCTCTTCTTCATTTTTAAGATTGTCCAGCATTTTCTGAAATAAAGTATAAATGTCATTTTTTGTTTGCATTTTCTCTAACCCTTTATCGTTGTTTTCATGTTCGGCCCATGGTATCCTCATCATCCTTTTGTAGAAACCACATTTCTGTTGGTTCAATTCTCTACTTCATCTGTGAGAAGATTGTCCAGCATTCACTGATCTTAAGTATAAATGTCATTATTGTTTCCATTTTCTCTAAGACTTTATCATTGTTTATATGTTCAGTCCATGGTATCCTCATCATCCTTTTGTAGAAACCACATTTCTGTTGGTTCAATTCTCTACTTCATCTGTGAGAAGATTGTCCAGCATTCACTGATCTTAAGCATAAATGTCATTATTGTTTCCATTTTCTCTAAGACTTTATCATTGTTTATATGTTCAGTCCATGGTATCCTCATCATCCTTTTGTAGAAACCACATTTCTGTTGGTTCAATTCTCTACTTCATCTGTGAGAAGATTGTCCAGCATTCACTGATCTTAAGTATAAATGTCATTATTGTTTCCATTTTCTCTAAGACTTTATCATTGTTTATATGTTCAGTCCATGGTATCCTCATCATCCTTTTGTAGAAACCACATTTCTGTTGGTTCAATTCTCTACTTCATCTTTGAGAAGATTGTCCAGCATTCACTGATCTTAAGTATAAATGTCATTATTGTTTCCATTTTCTCTAAGACTTTATCATTGTTTATATGTTCAGTCCATGGTATCCTCATCATCCTTTTGTAGAAACCACATTTCTGTTGGTTCAATTCTCTACTTCATCTGTGAGAAGATTGTCCAGCATTCACTGATCTTAAGTATAAATGTCATTATTGTTTCCATTTTCTCTAAGACTTTATCATTGTTTATATGTTCAGTCCATGGTATCCTCATCATCCTTTTGTAGAAACCATATTTCTGTTGGTTCAATTCTCTACTTCATCTGTGAGAAGATTGTCCAGCATTCACTGATCTTAAGTATAAATGTCATTATTGTTTCCATTTTCTCTAAGACTTTATCATTGTTTATATGTTCAGTCCATGGTATCCTCATCATCCTTTTGTAGAAACCACATTTCTGTTGATTCAATTCTCTACTTCATCTGTGAGAAGATTGTCCAGCATTCACTGATCTTAAGTATAAATGTCATTTTTTGTTTGCATTTTCTCTAACCCTTTATCGTTGTTTTCATGTTCGGCCCATGGTATCCTCATCATCCTTTTGTAGAAACCACATTTCTGTTGGTTCAATTCTCTACTTCATCTGTGAGAAGATTGTCCAGCATTCACTGATCTTAAGTATAAATGTCATTATTGTTTCCATTTTCTCTAAGACTTTATCATTGTTTATATGTTCAGTCCATGGTATCCTCATCATCCTTTTGTAGAAACCACATTTCTGTTGGTTCAATTCTCTACTTCATCTGTGAGAAGATTGTCCAGCATTCACTGATCTTAAGCATAAATGTCATTATTGTTTCCATTTTCTCTAAGACTTTATCATTGTTTATATGTTCAGTCCATGGTATCCTCATCATCCTTTTGTAGAAACCATATTTCTGTTGGTTCAATTCTCTACTTCATCTGTGAGAAGATTGTCCAGCATTCACTGATCTTAAGTATAAATGTCATTATTGTTTCCATTTTCTCTAAGACTTTATCATTGTTTATATGTTCAGTCCATGGTATCCTCATCATCCTTTTGTAGAAACCACATTTCTGTTGATTCAATTCTCTACTTCATCTGTGAGAAGATTGTCCAGCATTCACTGATCTTAAGTATAAATGTCATTTTTTGTTTGCATTTTCTCTAACCCTTTATCGTTGTTTTCATGTTCGGCCCATGGTATCCTCATCATCCTTTTGTAGAAACCACATTTCTGTTGGTTCAATTCTCTACTTCATCTGTGAGAAGATTGTCCAGCATTCACTGATCTTAAGTATAAATGTCATTATTGTTTCCATTTTCTCTAAGACTTTATCATTGTTTATATGTTCAGTCCATGGTATCCTCATCATCCTTTTGTAGAAACCACATTTCTGTTGGTTCAATTCTCTACTTCATCTGTGAGAAGATTGTCCAGCATTCACTGATCTTAAGTATAAATGTCATTATTGTTTCCATTTTCTCTAAGACTTTATCATTGTTTATATGTTCAGTCCATGGTATCCTCATCATCCTTTTGTAGAAACCACATTTCTGTTGGTTCAATTCTCTACTTCATCTGTGAGAAGATTGTCCAGCATTCACTGATCTTAAGTATAAATGTCATTATTGTTTCCATTTTCTCTAAGACTTTATCATTGTTTATATGTTCAGTCCATGGTATCCTCATCATCCTTTTGTAGAAACCACATTTCTGTTGATTCAATTCTCTACTTCATCTGTGAGAAGATTGTCCAGCATTCACTGATCTTAAGTATAAATGTCATTATTGTTTCCATTTTCTCTAAGACTTTATCATTGCTTATATGTTTAGTCCATGGTATTCTCAGCATCTTTCTGTAGAAACCACATTTCTGTTGGTTCAAGTCTCTTCTTCACCTTTCAGAAGATTGTCCAGCATTCACTACCATATAAGAGGACTGATATTACATAACAGTTCAGTACTAGTTTCTTTGTTTCTAGTGAAATTTTCCTGTTTCTTAAAACTTTGCTTAGCTTTTTGAAGGCATCACCTGCTATCCCAATGCCCTTTCAAATTTCAGTGTCAAAATTTTCATCCTCTGTTAAAACACTTCCCAGATATTTAAATTGTTGTACTTATTTGATTTTGGTATCTCCAATTTATAATTTGCATGTCGAGCTGTTCTTTTTGCTAATGACCATGCATTCTTTATTTTTTCTTGATAATATCTTGATGAAAACCATTTTGAATATTGTTGGCATCCATTTATCTCATGTTTTTGCAGAGAGTAATATCTACAATGTTAATAATGGTAACATTATTAACATTATCTGCAAGAGCAAAATCAAAAATGTTAATAATGGTAACGCTCTTGCAGAGAGCAATATCTAAAATAACGGTAATGCTCTTGTGAAGAGATATTTTAAATGACTTGACAATCTGGTTCTTGAACAAAAATCTCATCTGTAATTAACGCATGTAAAACTGCCGTTGTGGAGTGTGAACTTGATTTTGCTGTCTTTATTACTTGCATCATCATCTATTCATCATCTGGTTTTTACTATGCTTGTCGCCACCCCTGTTGATGCCTCCTCACCCACAAGTTGCTTCTAGTTACTGGGATCAAACCTTGGTGCATTTCAAGTCACCCTAGTAGATATTCCTTAAAGTGCAATAGTGGGGCAGCCTACTGAGTGTTGTCCTGCAGACAACTTACCATACATAACATCTTCCAGTATGTGACCATCCCTCACTCAATAAACGTAGCTCATATTTGGAATGAATAATTAATTTTTTATGAAAATTATAGGATTATGAATTTATAGATAGGAAAGGATGAAAATATTTCAATAAAATCGCTCATCATCCCAAATGAATTTCTTGACAATAGTCTGAATGAATCATACTAAAACTCAAAAAGCAAGCATTCATAATATTTTATGGATACATATATATTAAACACATATTTTGTGTCTTAGAAGACAATCTTTGGACAGAATAGATTTAATTAGAGAAGAAAAAGAAAAATATAATAAAAAAAAAACAGTAAACACAAAACTGTTTAAAGCCAAGTGAATAAAATGAATATCTGCATAGAAAGAGATTAGATGCGTTCAATTTTTGAATTTTTGTTCTCAACTTCCAATGAGATTCCTTAATTAAAAATTCATGTTTTCTTTTCTATTCATGACAATAAAGGTCTGCTTAAATCGGAAAAGAAAAAAAAAGTATTACAAGAGACATGAGGATTTTTATGCCTTAAATTTAATGACAATCACCCTCATGAAAAGGAATAAAGGAATTCAAAGAAGAAAAAGTATATACTTACTGTGAACCCAATACTTTCGACCATAACTTGAAGCAAGATATCTATTACTCTCTGGCGTTTTTGGACGCTGAAGCAGACAGAAATCAATGGATTTGAAACCCAACCAAGAAAATCTATTTTACATCATTTACAAGAATATTTAAAATAGGTACCTCCACTCCATTTTTGGTACCTAAGTATTAAATTGAATTTTTAAAAAAAACTTTTTCTTGAAACTTTAATTTTAGCTTAATTGAAAGCTAAATGATTAAATTTACTATTTCCACTAAGCAAAATAGTCTGGTATATTTCAAACAGAAGTTATATTCATTGAAATATAAAATTTTGAGATTTTTTTTTTAATTTTCAATTTTTCAGCCATTTTTAAGTGATTTGTAAATATTCTTGGTTTTAAAAATCTTGCAAAAACAAAATGTACATATCTCACTAGATTTTTTTTTTCAAAAATTAACAAATTTAAAATTAAATTAATCTAATTTGAAACAAATATTTCTTGTTTATGGCATGAAATTTAGAATAAAAGTATTTCTTAATCACAAAGGTCTGACTTGTTGACCTTTCAAGTAGGTGATGACAACACTTGTTATCAATCAATCTGGAAGTATGGTGACCAAAAGTTGACATAACCCAGTTTAACATTTCATAAGGGGAACAGCCCTTAAAACATGTGACCTTTTAAGGATAAGTCTCTGATAAGTTTCCATAGTAAAAGAAAATGTGCAGTTTAACATAATAATAATAAAAAAATAGAAATTATTTTAAAAATCTTAATTCTAAATGATTTGTATTAAGCTTATGAATTTTCGATTTGTAAATAAAGTCTATTTTTAATGAATTAGTAACTGAAGACACTGAGTAATTGGAAGAAATCTTTGAAAATTACATGATTTACATTTCCCTATGAGTCCTGCATTTAACTAATAAATAAAAAATTGTTATAGATAATGTACTTCTAGAAGTTTTATGCAATTAATTGGAGGGGGGGTAACAGATGTAAAAAAAAATATATATTTTTACCAAGATTTTCTAAAAATAATAATTGCATAAATAATTTCATTCATTTGTGAATAAGTCCTGAAAGTTTCATTAAAATCAGACAGTTGATTTTTGCAAGAATTTTCAAATTAATGTGTCTTTTCAACACCAAAAAATGACTTGTGTAATATTACATTTTGCTTAATAGTCACATTATGAAAACATAGCATAAATTACTGATGGAAAACAAAAAAAGAAATTTTAACTGAAATTTGAACGTGTTAGAAAGGATTAAATTTTTTTTTTTAAATAACAACACCAAAATTTGATCTTTCCTCTTAATAATGGCATAAAGATTTTGATGATAAAAATTTGTTTTATTAAGTTTGAACCCTTTTAACATCATGATATGCTGTTTTTTTTTGGCATTGAGTGGAGGTGCCTAATTTAAAATTATATCCCACATAAATAAAAGAAACAGTTTTATATTAATTGATTTCAAATAAAATAACAAAGGCTTGTTAAAACTTTCATAAATTCTCTTAAAAAAAATGCTAAAGCTGGTTATATATTTCACAGTATATTTGAGTTTTTAAATAAACTAATGGCAAACAACAGCTTCTATGAATTAATGAAGAGGATTTCATAAAATTCTTTTTAAAATAGGGAAAATATTTTTGTTTTCCTGATTCTAATATTTTCAAGATGAATGAAAGTCAAGAAAAATCAAGAATATATAATCATAAGAAAATAAATTGTACTAACCCTTCACTTGTATTAAATTCTGGTTCTTCAAAAGCCTAAATGGAAGAAAAAGCAGAGAATACAATTTACTTATGCAATCTTTTGTAAAATAAATTAAAATTTGCTTTCTATGCAAATTGTGGAATGGATCATGGGAGAAAGTTTAATGAAGAGAAGGTGAAGTTTAGGGAGTGTAGATTATCCCATTTGACTTTGCTAAAAGCGTCACGGGGGATTTAAAAGCTTAAAAAAAAAAAAAAAAACCTTTGCATTCTGATGAAGTTGCACATAATAATAATGAAAAAAAAAAAATGTTCCCCCACCCACCACTGAAGCAAGTACATGTTTTTCTGTCTTGAATGTTATACTCTGTCTCTCTCTCTCACACATTACACACACAAACAAGCACATTCTTTTATAACTAGTTTTATGTTTTTTCCTTTCTTCACATGTAATTCCTTGTGTTAATACATGCATTGTCGTTTGTTTTATTGTTACTCATTTTTTACTTGGACTTACTTTTTACTTTAAATCTACCAATATGGTTTATTGGATAAATGTTTCAAGAAACCATAAACATTTACTATACAAAGTTTTGATTCCCCCAACATAATGGTGACTAAATATTTACCCAAACATCTCATAACAAAAACTTATCTCATCGCATTAGACCATAACTGGATTAACAACCTATTAGCAGAAAGCCATTTGAAATAACAAGAGGCAAGATAAATATTCAAACCTCATTTACTAAATTGAAATATTTCTACAGGACCAAAGTCATTATCTTGCACAGAAGAGTCTGAATTTGTTTATAAACAAATTGTTATATATATATATATATATATATATATATAACACATTGAAGTCAACAGCTGAAGGCAACCGTCAGTTTCATGTTAAATGCAATCTTTCATTACCTGACGATTGTATTTAGCATGAAACAGACTGCTGCCTCTGGGTGTTGACTTCAATGTCTACTTTTATATTTACATATGCTCTATTTTGAGCCCCTTAACCCATAAATATAGCAGACCTTAAAACTATATCACACACACACACACACACATATATATATATATATATATATATATATATAAACCTTTGTCATGAATGAAGATTTATTATGGGTTTGTGCCAATTATTGGAGTATAATCACTTAATGTCTGAAACAAATTTTTCCATTTCAAATACTAAATTATTTGTCTTAGATTAAGATCACAAATTTTTTTCTAAAAATAAAAACAGAAGTATAATTCAACAATTATCTCATTTGGAACTGAAAAGTTTTGTATCAGAAATAAAATGAAAAATGGCATGCAAAATACAGTTCAACTATGCAATAACAACAAGTTTATCGTAAAAAAAGAAAAAAAATCTATTCAAATTTCTATAAAATTATATTTTGAGGTCAGTAAGTTGAAAATGATGTTCTTGTTCAGACACTTGGAAGCCTTTTTCCTTCCACACATGTCCCTACAAACCTTTTTTTTTTATAATCATTTCACTCCAAGCAAAGTATGACTGCCACCAGTTACAGTGAAAGAAAAACAAGGTACAGGGGATGTCGAAGAAATGATAAGAGATGGATTGGAATCAAGGAGATAGAAGATGGTAACTGATGTTGCATTTGAACTTATGGAAATTGTAGCTATCAGGGAAGCAAGCAAATGGAAGGGAGTTCCACAAACAGGAAATGTGAGAAATTGTTAGAGTAGAAGAAGCAGTTATATTTAACTATTTCGATTGGAAAAGGGTGAGACCTTGATGCCAGTAAAGTAGCATGGGTAAATACATGTGGTTGTTGGGGAACCAGGGAAAAAAAAAGCTCATCAGAGCAGTTGCCATGAAAATACAACACAGAGGAAAGTCACATTATGTCAGTGAGAAAGAAATTATATTGCAGATCCTCCTTTGGATTTTATCAAGAAACTCAAAATGAATAGCAGGAGCATCCAACCAGATATGGTAACAGTATTCAATGCACAGACAAATGGTAGATTTATAAAAGTGGAAAATGAAATGAGAAAAACTTCCTGGCCTGACATAGTGACCCAACCTACTTAGTATTAGATGCAGCTATGGATGTAGCCATTCCATTTGAGAGAGTAAGGCTAAAATGGTGAAGTGTGTTGCTCTCTAGGAGACGAGTATCATCCATTCTGATGGTAGGCAGAAAATTTTCTCTATAGTGGTTAAAGTAGAGTAGCTTCATTTTGGAGTTATTAAAATTTACAAGCCATTTCCAAACCCATACAATCACAGATTGTAGGTCCTTTTGAAGTGCAGCATCAAGGTTTACTTTGTCAGTCTTGGCAGATTTCTTACCGAGATGGGAGTAAATGGTTGTGTCATCTGTGTAGATGCCTATTTGAGAACTGATTACATCAGGAAGATCATTGATGAAGATCAGAAAAGACGTACGACCTTCATATAAAAGGCTCATGAAGTTTGCCTGTTCAAAATAACCTTCCAATATATATAGTGGGTTTATTATATTATATATCGGTTTTACTACAACCACGCTCTCTCGTAGACTTACCTGTCACCTTTCTGATCAGAGTACAATTAAACAACATTTCTTAGAAAAACATAGACATGTAGCTAATATCACAGATTTTAGTTGTCAATACAATAATCCTCACTCATACACACAGTAAAAAGAACCTTCAGATATTGGAGGCATTAAATCCAAACAACCCACACTTAATAAAATCACATTTAAATCTGGTCATAACACATTACATTGAATTTAAATATATGGTTCTGTTATCATTTTGAGCTCTCACGTGGTGTGACGTCATAGAACCGCATTACAAATTTACGAACTGCATTTGCTATTTTTGGTAACTGCAGTCATTGCTTAGCAAAGTTTTATGTCAACACAAGATAAAATCGTCACTGAATAGACATTCATTGTCTCTTATATTTAACAGTATGTTGGGGCGCTCTCCACCTTTCCACGGAAATGGACTATTCGAATCACTATATAAAATAGTAGTGATTATACCTCAAGTAAGGAAGTCGAGTGAGCGAGTCAGTCGGGTATTTCCGGTATTGCATCGGAAGTGTTCTACTAGTCAATCTATCATGTCTCTACGACGATACTGTATACTAATTACCTTGTTTTGTATTCTACTAATCCTCACCTCTTGTAAATACTTCTCTTTCCTGTCAATACACCTACTTTTATACTATTACGTTGCTTTGTATTATTTCACATAATTCTGTTACCTTACGTAACACAGTATATGTTTAGAAAATTATCTGCTGCCTAGATACACTTTATATATATTAGCATATCAATGGTAGAACTAGAAAAGCGGAAACCATACAGTTTGTCAGAAAGAAGGTTGTGAGATGATCGACTATTTTAGCATTGATAATAGCCTCAAATACCTTGCCAAGAGGTAAGAGAATCATAAGGCGATAATTAGAGGAGTCAGAGTTCTTAAAAACAGGAAGAACTTCCAACAAGCAAGAAGCAGTGAGGCAATAGTTATACAGTTTGGGGAAGACTGGTGCCTGCTCAGGGGCACATTTTTTAGGATAATGACTGTAATTCCATCACCCCCACTTGCCTTATGGGAATCCAGCTTAGACATTATGTTAGAGATCAGTGATCAGATTATATATTACTCAGTTGAGCCTCAGTTCTAGGTGGAAAATTGGGTGTGGGTAATCTAGACGAGTCAAGTGTGGAGTTGAATGAGAATTTGCGAGCAAAGAACTCAACCTTATCTGCTGTGAATGTGAGGACTTTTAGAGGAGGGATCGAGGGTTTTCTGTTGTTTAGTACACTCTTACAGAGCCACCAATAATCTTTGGAACTAAAGTTGCAAAATGCTATACGCTGCTTCATTCTACCAGCAAACAACAGCTTAGCATCATTTAGGACACACTTACATTCATTATAAGCAGAGACAAAAAAGCACCTGTTGTGATCAGACGTATAGCTGAAAGTGATTCCTTAGGGCAATGACAGCCAAGCAAGCAGTAGAGAACCAAGACAAAATTTGATGCTAGACTTTAGAGTGGATGCTTAAAACTATATATGATTAGAATATGAGGTTAGATAAAGAAATTTAAGGAAGGTAATCATATTGCTAAAAAAGAAACATTTGGATTTTGATGAAAAATTGAGAATTGCTCACCAAGGCCAACACATTAAGGAATTCCCGTGTGTCGAAATGAAGAAGAGTTCTTAAATGAGGATAAACTGGTTCAGCTGAGAAGGAAAAAAATGAAAGAAATGAAATTTAATTTGTGAGGCATTATGTTTAAATTTTAAGAAAAGAATTCTTTATTTTACAGAATTAAAAACAAATTAGCTAAAAAGTACAAGAAGACAATAGATGAAGAATGTTGTTGCAAGTTTTTCCCTTTTTGTTTAATTTGTGTCATTTCTAAAGAAAATGCTGGAGTGGAATTTGTCACTATTTGACTATGTTGGAAAAAAGCCTGCTTCAGGAAAACATGAAGATGTGTGTCTGTATCAAATACATTTTGAATAGAAAAAACTGCTTTTGCAGTTGTCTTAACATTTTTTTTAAATAATTTCAAAACTATTGGTTCTAATCCAATAGGAAATGACTGTAAAAAACATCCCCTCCCCAAATTTATAGACAAAACATACAGATGCATGCTGGGATTCCTTCCTAGCCAATAAAATAGGCCACTTCTTGGTCTCATTTAACTTAGTTCTGTTCTTTCTTGTCTTGAAGTCAGAACTCTGATCACTCATCTGTATCCCTTTTATGTATCAGCACCATTCTTAATATGTGAACTTTTTTGTCTTATTAATGTTGTTTTATGACTAGGATGTTTATTGGGGTGCAGGGGATATCAACTCAAATTCCAGTTGAATTCATTGCATTTGCTTCCATGTAAATACCCTTTGGAAAGGGTGTTAATCTTTCACTTCTCCCTCAAGCTACGAGTTAAATAGCAGGATAGATTGAGTTCTATAGCCTTGGTTGGCAACCAGTATACTACAGAGAGTAAGAGCAACCTACTGTGTGAAAATATTGTGCCCAGTCAGTAATGGATCAACAGAGACATGATCACCCAAGCATGTAACATCACTCAATAAATCCCAGGCCTAACTAATAAAACAACAACTTTTAGGCAAAATTAATATTATTTACCCTGTTCTTTACTTTCTTTTGTTATTGTTTATTGTAAATTTTGTCAATTCTGTTTGTTGAACATTTCTGTCAATTACATTTAACCATGGCCAATTACTCTACAAAAACTTTTTTCAAAAGAAACCAATTTTAAATGCTAACTTACAGATTAGACAATGAAATTTGTTTCTCTGGTTGGATATCACCTTTTAATCATGTTATCATTACACAAAGTGTCTATTGAACTTTTCATTACTTCAACAATAAATACAAACAAAAAGATACATACTTACTGATTATTTAGATATTCTCACATAAAACTTATTTAAAAATAACAAACAAAAAAATAAATGCATTGCCTTTACTTCAATAATCAGTCTATTTTTGCAATCCTCAATTATATTTTTTGATCTTATTGTATAACAATTTTGAAATGTATGCCATAATATTAATCAAGCTTTGCATAAGCTAGTTAAAGGTCATATTTAAAGTACACTGAGTGAAGCCAAAACTCTCCATGGCTTGTGAAATAGAATTCCTAAGTGTTGTTTCACAATTGTTGCTCAAAATGGATTTAGAATCTTTTTATTTAAATGGAGTATAGTTTTTTTTAACAGTTAAGTTTCTTTGTTGATGTGGTTAGTGTATTTTGGCTTATCCATTCTACAGCCTTCTTTAAGTTTATATTATTTTTCTAGAAAATGAGATAGTGATAGAGAATAGTTGCTAATATACTGATCAGCTCTCTCTCACACACACACACACACACACACAAGATATTCACTGCTATCCCTATAACACTGATTATTCTACTTTATGCATGGATGGGTGTTTCCACTCCAACACACACACACTTTTCCCCTAGTGAGCAAAGAAAACCGCACAGTGTTGGAATCCAACATCGACAATGCAAAGTGCTTGAAAGATTAATGATATAGGAAAGAAACACTATTTCCCATATTATATGCCATATAAAAAAATTGCTCAAACTTTATTTTCTACCCAATAACAGACTAAAATTTACAGACATGACAAGATACCACAATAGAACACAGTTTAAAATCAGTGTTTATTGGTTAAAAATTAACATGACCATGTGAAATATTTGAGTGATCAGACAGAAGCCTATTTTTGAGAAAAATGTCTTATAAAAACCTACAAATTTTGACTTTCAGCAGCAGAGATGGGACTGTCTCCAAGCCATTCAAACACAAGATGTGGCTAAATAGCTAAATTCCTCCAGTGCATGCTGAAACAAACATGTTGGTACTTCAAACAAATCATCTCCAATAGCTCAGATGGTCAGTGAATGAAAGTGTTTTCTAAACAACAGCCTTTTCTGTAGACCAACTATCCAAAGACTAACTCAACTAAAGACTATTTTTACCTTTTTTCAGCTCTTGAATTCATGAATAAATGTTTGTAAATACAAACAATTTATTTAACAGGCATACTAATGTTTTCTTTATTTTTAGTTTATTATTGTTTGGAATTTGGACATTCAGATTTTTAAGATAAAGAAACGTGTACAGCTTAATTTCCTACAAAGACTCATCTAAAAGAAAAAAATCTTTGTTTTAGCAAAAGAAAAAAAATCTGATGAAATCCATTTTGGTTTCTTTTTTAGCCTATTTACTTCCCCTGTGTCACTGTTTGTATCATTTTATTTTCACTTAAAATATTCAGTTTCCATTACGAGATACTAATCACTTTTGCTTTCTATCAAAACATGAGGATCTCATTTTCAAAGTTTAGACATCCTTCCAAGATGCTGTAGATGGCCATAAAATATCTTAAGGGCTTGAATCCTTTTATCTATACCTTTAAGCAAATCCATACTATTTCTATCAAGTATAAAGCAAGTGATTATTAAATTCAACAGAACAATTGGTCTGTCATTGTCATTTAACATCCATTTCCATGCTAGCATGGATTAAATGGGATGCTTCCTTATAATTTGAAGTCAACTTTATTCGACTATTTAAATCTTATCAAATTATAAAAATCTATTTCCTAAATAATATGAATATATATTGTTGCTTTTCCTAAGTTTATAGAGCATCATGTATCTTATGTGCTTCCATAGATATGTTCATCTTTCAGAGGATCAAGTTATTTGAATTTCACTATAACAATGTATTTTACCCATTTAAAACTGCATGTACTAGCATATATATGATGTTACCATTTAGGTAGCGTTCAATCTAAAATCTATCAAATTTTAGACATTACTTATCAGAAAATACAATGTTTTATTTCAAACAGAGTACTTTATGCACATGCATTTATTTATTTTCAGAGAAGAAGAAAACTGAAAACACAGTGACATGATACCCTGCAGAGAAAACAGAAGACATAACTATGAACCCCCAAAGTTATTTTAACTGAAGAACCTCACACACACACACACACACAAGCGGATGAGAACAATGAACAAACTGTCAAGTGGCGACAAAAATAAAAATAAATTGAATTCATTGAATAAGAAAAAAAAAGTCAAGTACTGGAAGTGGGAGTGATAGTTTAGCGTGGTTGTGGTGTTGAAGCAAATTGCATGCTTCAAAGAGTCATGGTTTAAAGGTTTCAGGTTCAACTGGAAATTTTTCTAAGTTGAAAACTTTGTCATTTATGCATCCTGTTAACATAGAAAACATCCTGTCAGTGTTAGTACCAATCCCATCTTTTGATGTCAATAGCTGACATTACTCATGAAACCACTTGAAATTAACAAGTCTCATAAAAAAAAAAAGGAAAGAATAACTAAAGATTATTGGGGTATCTTTTTCACTGTCTCTCATATTGCAAGTGCAACTTATTTCAAATTATTGACAGTACCTGAGATTAAAGAAAATAAATATTAAAATTTTGATAAAGAGAACAATTTTCATTAAACATGGGCTAAGGCAGTGGACATGCTTATTCTACTCTTAAATTTATTATAAATGATATCCTCTTAGTAGTTTTAAAATGTAACTAAAATAAACTTGGTTAAAAACAAGAAAACTGACTTATTACAGTTATTTTAAAATGTTTCATTATAATTTACAATAAAATAAATTATGGTGATATTACTTTATTTTTATAATTGCACTGGTTATATTTTCTAAATAAGTAATTTAAGATTCAGCTGTGCAATTAGCTGTTGTTACATATTAGAAAGAATTCTGCTTTTTAAGGAATTAAATGTCAAAATAGCCAGAAAAAGCTAACCCTAATCCATACAAAAGGGCCAGTGGATTAAATTAATTTTACAAATGCAATGGTTATATTTTTGGCATAAGTTTGTGGTGTAACAGATATCAACTCTGAATGAGAAATTGGGAAGCTGAGTTTGAATTCCAGTTGAATGCCCTGCATTCACTTACATGCATACCCTTGGGAAAGATATTAATTCGTTCCTCCCCTCCAGTTATAAGTTAAATAACAGAACAAATTGGGTTCTATAGCCTTGGCTGGCAACCAGTCTACTGCAAAAAGTAATGGCAACCTACTGCGAGAAAATCTTATGTTCAGTCAGTCATGTCTCTTTCAAGACATGATCACCCATGCATGTATCATGTATGGCACTTAAATGACTGAATCTAGCATTATTATCTACACTGAACTGTGTGGCATTAGAAAGAATTTTGCTTTTTAAAATCATTAGAAAGGAAAAAAGTATCCAGAAAAGAAATAAAACCATTGTATTGTGGGGACCTACCTACAAATGGACTTGTCCACACCTTTATAATATGGCTACCAACACTGAATGAAAAGTCACTGAGTAGTAGCTACAGAATAAGTGAATGAGTGAGTCAGGACGCCTGCGAGAGAAAGTACTCTCCAGTCCACGTTTACCTTTGTACTACGTTTCCCGAGAATATACTATTCAACCTTATATCCGAGTCCGTGTTATCTTTTGATGGACCTTTGATCATAATACTAACATCATCTATTGAACAGGTTAAGAGGCTCATCCCTTGTTCCCTGTTTAGGATGTGGTTTCCGGCTTTCTCTTTTCCAATCTTTTCACTATTACATAGCCCCCTGCACATCAGTGGTGTTACCACCTTGCTTGGGGTGATACGATTAAAAAAAAAAAAATGATCTTCCTTATTTGGTCATAAATGAGTTGTTCCATTATGATAACACAAAATATGCTCATTTATTTTTGTCAAGTATTGCCTCTTGTTAGCATAACAGAATGAAAGTAGAGATCAAGCAACATCATAAATATCAAATTATTGTTTTATATCATTTGATATTCAATTTGAAAATAAAATCAATATTAAAGCTGAAATTTATCAAGAAGATTACTTCTAAGTTGTATACAGTGCATTTTATGATAAATCCCCACCCCTAAGTAACACACACACTTAATACTGAAGGTTTCTAACATAAGACAGATATTTTCCAACTGTTCTCGAAATTCATCTATGGAGGTTTTATAGTAGTTACCTTTTAAAAACTACATCACTGTCAAATGTTGTCAAAATTTACTTAAAAAGTGTTGTTAAAACAAAATCTATTTAGAGATGTATAATTTCAAATTAGATCAAAAGACAATGAGATTAATATTCACCAAAAACATTGACAAAGATGCACTTGTGGGAAGGGGTTCACTCAAGTGCTAGAAAAACAATGGGGGTTCACTCGTGTGTTGGAAAAGCATTTGAAGGGATGAAGGGTTCACTCATGGGTGAGAAAAGCACTTATGGGGAGGGGGAGTTCACTCGTGTGTTAGACAAGTAGTGTGAGGTTTCTTCTGCTGCACTAATTATTCTTGATACAACAAACCTGGAAAATTCAAATTGTTAACTAAAGCATAAGCATACTTGTTTAACACTTGCAAAACAACATAATAAAACTTCTGAATTTGATATTTATTAAAAAAAAAACATTTTGGATAAATAAACTATGATGGAATTCTTGCTTGAATAAATTTCAGTAGAGCTACTTGTTTGGGATGCA
This sequence comes from Ascarosepion bandense, assembly GCA_037127315.1. Lineage (NCBI taxonomy): Eukaryota > Metazoa > Mollusca > Cephalopoda > Sepiida > Sepiidae > Ascarosepion > Ascarosepion bandense. Next base: position 2,767,588 of record JBBBDQ010000434.1, read on the forward strand.
GAATGAATCTGAATTTTTTTTTATCCATTGGCCATGGTGCAGTAGATATCAGCTTGGAACAAGAAACCAGAGAGCTGAATTTGAATTCCACTTGAATTCATTGCATTCACTTACACACAAATACCCTTGGGAAAGATATTAATCCATTTCTTCTCCCTCCAGCTATGGGTTGAATAGCAGGACAGATTGGGTTCTTTAGTCTAGGTTGGTAACCAGTCTACTGCAGAAAGTAATGGCAACCTACTGCAGGATAATCTGCCCAGTCAGTCATGTCTCTTTTGAGACATGATTGCCCGAGTGAGTTTCACGTATGGCACTTAACTGATTGAGTGATTATGAAAGAAGAGAAAACTTGAAAATAATACTTAAGCAACTATTATTTCATATAAAGAGGAACTCCTGTGTGTTTGCATCACATATTATATATACAATGAAACGCTTGCATTACCTGCCTCACTGAAGGTGATCTCAATCATTCTACAGTCTTTTATGAATAGACTAAAAGGTATGGATAAATAAAAATTCTGTAGATCAAAGAAAAAAAGTAAAGAAAGAAAGGTGCCTTTGTTGATCAATGAATTCAGATCTTTATTCAATATATGCACCGAAGATTTTTTTTAAACCAGTTAGATTTTCTTCTTTGAGAAATTCTGACCATTTTAAATTGATTTTTTTTGTTTATAATAGAAAAAAAAACTGTGAAAGATTTTGACTTCAGTTTTTTGATAATTTGATTTTTCTGTCAAATACATTGAAACTATGACTTATAAGAAGTGAAAAATATGTATTAAAAGGAAAGCAAGAAAATGCATAATAAAAAAAAAAACATTTTCTTTGGTTCTGACACAAGGTAACAAAACTTATATTTCAAGAATTTTTCAGGCTAATATCCTAATTTCTATTGCTTTCAATGTTACATTTTAGCCCATGCATTTTCTCTGACCTTTCAGTGGATTTAACATCCTATTATTTGTGCATGGATCTAAGAGATGTTCTGAAATAGATAACACCTGCTGAAAGCCATAGAGTGCATCAGCCAAAATGTTACAAAGCAACAAAGACAGAGATACTGATCTGTATTTTTTTTTTTTTGCATATTAACATAGATACAATCAATCAGTTAAGTGCCATATATGATACATGCTTGGGTGATCATGTCTCTTTCAATCTATGGCTGACTAGGCAGAAAATTTTCCACAGTAGGTTGTTATTTCTGTAGTAGACTGGTTGCCAACCAAGGCTATAGAACCCAATCTATCCTGCTATTCAAGCCATAGCTAGAGGGGGAAGAGATGGATTAATACCTTTCCCAAGGGTATTTGCGCATAAGTGAATGCAATGAATTAAACTGGAGTTTGAATTTGGCTCTCTGATTTCTCATTCTGAGACAATATTTCATCCCAAAGCCAGAAGGATTTCAAACTTATCAAACAAAGATGTTTAATCATCTACAATAAAAGCATTTGATGATAGATCACTTGACTCTTCTTGCATTTAGATAAAAAAGAGATTAATAGCAAGACAATAGTTAGCAAACAAATATTCAATAAGCCTTAAATTTTGTTTCATTATTCATAATATTTACATTAAAACTATTGTCATCTTTGCTGTTGTTATTTTGGACTGAGTGGTACTAAAAATAAGAACTAGACAAGATATCTCTAGACATGGGCAGTGAAATGAAAATAGTCTCCCCACTCCACACCTCAATTAAATAAAGGGTTTAGAATTTCTTGTACGTTACCCTGATCAGTACACATGTGAGGAAGGCCTGACAGCACAACAGCCAAAATGTTGTTATAACAAGAAAGATGAAGACAATAGTCTGAATGTAAATTGTATAGATAATAACTCTTCAGAGAAATTAAAATGGAATTTTTTTTATTGTAAAAAGTTTACAGGCCAAATTCAATCCCCACTGGATTGAGAAAAGCCTCAAGGTCAAAGAAATATCACTCAAACTGTGTCTCACTCACCTTCTTTTGGTTTGCTTCGATGTAAACAACTTACACATTTGAAAACCTGGCAAAAAAAAAAAAAAAAAAAAAAAAGAACAGATTTTTAATAAATATTTTACCAATTCCAAAAATAGCATAACACCATTGTATGATTATTAGACATTAAATTGTGCTATTTGGTATCTTTCAAAGCTTGTCTAGACTTTCCAACTAACTTGATAAATATTTATGAGCATTCTCAAACTAAAACATTTTGACAAACAAATTACATTTTTGCTTTTGTCTATAAATAATTGTTACAAAGTAAAATCCTTGCATTTGTCTTGATAATGTCCCTCAGAGGACGAAATACATTGGCTAAGATATGTTTTCCTTTTATCTTTATTCATAACACCATTGTTTTGAATATAAAATTACATCTGTTAGAACCCATTTAATATAAAATAATTTATCAGATATGTTTTGTTTAAGAGAAACAAAGTTGTTGTGGTGTTAATTTAGCTGGTATCTTTGAAATCTGAGCTTCAGTCACTACGTTCAAGAGCACTGTGACAGCGTAATGCAAGCTTATCTCACAAGATCAATGATGACTTAATACTCTCATTGTCTCCATTATAATAAAGACCATTGATGAATAGAAAAGTGGTACAGTATTTAGATGTGGAGTTCAAGCTGAATAGAGGTACTGTCTCTCTGTACATGAAACCCAATACTAAACTGAGGTACGTGAATGCCATGTCCAACCATCCAGTGAGCATAATTAAGCACATCCCTAAAGTTATTGAGCGTAGATTATCAAGAAATTCTTCTATGGAAATATCTGAAGAAAAAAAGAAGGCATTGAAAGGGGAAAGGCACAATTCAAAGTTGGTATTTAAACCTGCTATGAACCAACAGTTATGAAACAAAAATAGGTCAAGAAATGTTATTTGGTTCAAAAATCTCCCCTTTCAATTTGGGGGTGAAAACTAATATAGGGAAGGTATTATTGACTCGGGACGACAAATCAGGGTGCTGAGTGAATTCCAGCTGAAGTCCTTGCATTAACTTACGCACAAATACTCTTGGGAAAGGTATTAATCCATCTCTTCCCTCCAGTTATGGGTTAAATAATACGACAGATTGGGTTCTATAACCTTGGCTGGCAACTGGTCTACCGCAGAAAGCAATGACAACCTACTGCGGGATAATCTTCTGCCCAGTCAGTCATGTCTCGAAAGAAACATGATCGCCCAAAGCGTGTATCATGTATGGCACTTAACTGACTGACTGATTTTTTAAAATATTGGAAAAACACTTTCCCAAGTCCTCTGAATTGCATAAGACCTTTAACAAAAATACAATGAAATTGAATTACAGTTGCATTAGTAACCTAGATAAATCTGTAAAAAAAAACAAAACGCCAAGAACTCCAAGAGTAACAAAGAGAATGAAAATGGGGGTGACTCATATAACTGCATGGACAAGGGCAACTGCCCGCTAGGTGGTACTTGTAAAACTGAAGGTGTGATGTATAAAGCTGAGGTGGAAAATTCAAAAGGTTCATGTGGAAAGCAAAGATGATATAATCATAGGTTTTCATTCAAGTTGGAAAGACACAGGAACTGTACCAGACTTGCCAGCCACATGTGAGAGTTAAAGAAAAAGAACAATAGAAGCCCTCACGTGAAATGGAGTATACTTAGGAAGGTTTGGCCTTATGGTATTGATGACAAGGTTTGCAGGTCTTGCCAGGAGGAAAAACTGGTTATTGTCACATACCCAGACCAGAAAAATTTATTACGTGAAAAGTCTGAAGTTATGACGGAGGTGTAGACATTCTCGAAAGTATGTTTTGGAATAATACGAACCTGCCTGAGGGCATTAGTGTGTGTTTACCATAATTTGTTTTTTAAAATTTAATTCATGAATGCATACAGTCCTTATTCTATTGTTTATGCTAAGGAACATTGTATTCATTCATCAGTCTGATATTACTTAATTTCAAAACTATCGCCCAGTTCACACTCCACCCTTGTCTATTGAACAGGTGAAGAGGCTCATCCCTTGTTCCTTGTTTAGGATGTGGTTTTCGGATTTCTCTTTTCCAATCTTTTCAAGCCCCCAGCGCTTCAGTGGCGTTACCGCCTTGCTCAGGGTGATATGATTAAAAAAAAACAAAAAATCCTACCTGATTGAACTGATAATTACCAGCTACACTTATCCACTAGGCTATTAAATTTGAAGCATAAACCTAATGACTACTCTCAATGAAAGATACTTATATAGTGTTAATTTCTCTGCTTGACCTATCAAGAAGATCATGGAAGCCTAGCTTATGTATTGATCCTTTCAACTTTCTTATTTCTATTTTACATGTTGTTTTCCACTATTCAACCTTCATTCCACCTTCTCTCTCTACATATGATCAGCCATGCACAATTTCCTTGCTTATTTCCACATTACAGCTTTTCAATGTTTTTTTAAGTTGTGCTCTTAGTAACTGGCTGTTTAACCTTTCACATCTGAATTATTGGTTACATTCTCTTCTGATAGAAACTTGATTCTGGTAAGATATATTTGAAGAGTGGAAATTCATTTTGTTGTGGATTCTGGGTGAGGAACCACACAAAATAATGAACAACAAAATAGATATTTGAGATAGGAAAATAAGTTATATTAAACGCGAAGATACAACTTGAACACAGGTTAGTAATCCAAGGAATACAATTAGTAAGGAATATATAAGTCTTTGAAGTGAAGCTGTGCTGGAATTAGTATATCGGTGTAATACTATTCTGGCTGAGTGGAGCTCAGAGCTACTATACTTACTGATGCAGTATTCTCTGTGTACTTCAGTATTATTCGGTACTCCTACGATGTTTCCTTTGATCTCACTATGGCAGGAGTATATGTATACTCAAGTCGAGTCCATTATCATAGAAAAGGGGAGATCCCACAACACATTTGAACACTGTCCTGATGCTCTAGGATCCATATTGACTCTTCTAACTACTTTTTGGCACACATTTAAAATAAGGTCAACTAACCATGGCAAATTTTCTGTTGTCTTGTACTTTTATTATTGAAGGCAAATGTTTGTAAAGTAATTGTTATTCTAAAAGGTGTTCTTAATACTGGCAAATCTTTGTGTTCGAGTTGCCACTTAAAAGTTTTACTTTATGCAATAAGTGGTCCTTCATGTCCTATGGATGGTTGGAATTCAATTGGCTTACAATATATGGCGGTCTTCAACCTTTGTCCTTTGTGTATTGATACATTCAAGAAAGGTCAGGTGATCATTTATTCCTCTTTTTCCATCAGAAACTGCATCAAATTTGTTGAATTGTACAATAATACTTGCACATATTCCAAGAAAAAAATAGAATATGAAGATATCATTCACATATCTCAGATGGATGGCTTTGCTTTCTCTGCTGTTCTTAAAGGCAATTCCTCAAAGTATTCCAAGTAAATATTTGCCATCAATGGTGACAATGGTAATCCCAAAGCTATACCTTCTTCCTGCCCATATATTTCAGATCCCAATTTGAACCATGTTTTTTGTACTCCATAGATAGAGGCACAGTAAAGTAATGGATAGCAACTCAAATTGTGGAATTGGAGAGCAGAGTTTGAATTCCACTCAAGTTTATTACATTCACTTATGTGCTAATACCCTTGGGAAAGATATGAATTTTTCTTCCCCCCCCCCCAGCTATGGATAAAATAGCAGGACAGACTGGATTTTATAACCTTGGAGAACAACAACTACACCACTGAAGACATGGTCACTCCACTCAGGGGTAGGATTTCCCCAACAGGAGTAAGAAGGCTATGGGTCAAGGGAAGGATCAGATTTCAGTTTAACCAGAACCATTGGCACCATCTTATCTTAAGATCCATGGTGAACAAGTTTACAGTGTGCAAACTTAAAACCAGGTAAACTGACTGAAACACAATACACAAAATAAACAATTATCTAAAATCCCTAAAAATTTATTTGGGGAGGGGGGAATCTTGTGATATTACAATCTTTCTTGGTAATTGCAGTCAATAGGCATAAATGTAAGATTATCATTAAGAACCAAAGTAAGAAATGAGCGAAAAGAAAAATCAATTGTTTATTTCAGCTGTGCTATACGAGACCCAAGGAGTCTGTTGAATGTTTATGTAAGAAAATTCAGCCTTAGCTAGTTGGCAAATTTTCACAGATTGAATCATGCAAAGGTTCAATTCACTGTGTCCCTATTTCAAGAGAAACGTCAGTTAAACAGGAGTCATAATCCCTTGTTAGCAAAAAAGAAACAAAGATTTTCATTTAATATATGATTCGATGCATAACAACTGAAGTCAGTCTTTAAAAAGACGAAAACACATCTTCTATAAACAAGGTATGATGATTTATTCTGCAGATATTTCCTCCAAATACCTAAGATTCTCAAATCTATAATTGATTTTTGCCAATATGGTAATTCACACACATGTCATTTTCATGACATTCTTATTTGTTCTTTTCATTGTTATTCTTTAAAAGACCCATGAATTGTCATTGTGCCATATTTATATGGATAACAGATAACGGAGACAAGAAGGTGTACAAAATTTTTTGATGAGAATAACAAAGATGATCTGAGAATAATCGATGTTATGATTGATTGGAATGTTGAATAAAATGTAAAGTAAAATGAAAATTGACCTGGTCTTTTACATCTGATTGAAATTCTTCAGGAATGTCTCCAAGTGGATAGGCTCTTCCTGCCAAACAGTAGCTGTAAGAGATAAAAGTAAAAATCCTGATTTTTGATACTTTGAAGACAACAAAGGAACACTTATTCCCAAAATGACTTGCCTCATTAAAACTATGTGAATTAAATGAAGCTAAGCAATTAAAACCTAGACATTTCAGAGGAAAACTTAAGTGAGTGCAAAAGTTACCAGAAATTTGTAATTACATATGGTACATATGTTAATTATCAGATCTTATTTCTTGGTTTTCTATGGCTAAAATTTAATGTTTGGAAAGCTTAAGGATTCTTCCTTGATAAAACAATTCTAACTTTGATGCAATAACATTGTCCATGAAAACAAGATATTTTAAAATTTCTGACCTGATGAGGAATGCTGCGTTGAGTGAAACAAATAATATAATCTAGTTGTGCTAATTCTAGGGAATCTATTGTGCAAGGAAGAATTTTCCATCACAATTCCATTATGGATTTTTGGGATCATTAAAGCAACATGTATTGCTAAACAACAGTATGATTTATTGGCTTCCCTAACCTGTAAATAGCCTTTTTCTTTCTTCAGTTGTGTTACTCAAACTTTGAATGAAACAATTATAACACACTACAGGAACAATTTCACCAGGTTTCCATAATTCTTAACAGGTTTCATATTTTATCAAATACTAGAAAGCAGTGGTGTTTCTTGTTTTTTTTTTTTTTAACCAAAAGTGATTTCAACTTTTGCTGTTAATTCTGGAGGTTTTCGCATTATTTTTGACACTTCAAATTGAATCTACTTTTTATCTCCACTAACAATCTTCCATAAGAAACAAATATTTTTTTTAAACATGTTTGGCAAGAAGTGGAATACAAATGGTTAGATATTCAACAATTCACACAAAGTGTTTATTTGGAACTGATTTTCCCATTTATTGATTCACCCTCATAATTTGCAAAACTTTTATAACTACTGAATGAGCAACACCAAAGTTTTCAGCCAATTCCAACATTGTGGGAATTCATTATGTCATTACTTGTATGGGTTTGTCTTCAATATTCTTTAACTTTACAATCCATTCATGATACAGACTCTGTCCAACCGACCCATTTCCATAGATCTCATCAACCGCCTTCTTTCCTTTTACTGCTGACTGGCCCAATTTAAAAAGACCAACATGCAATGTCACACATGTTTTCTTTTCTGCCACCATTTGTCTTATTTCTTAACACAGAAAATATAAATAAAAAAACACATTTTCATTTAGTTTGTAATTTTAAAAAAGAAAGAAACAGCACTGGGAACTTTTGCACACCCCCAATATTAAAATATGTGGCAGTGGTTGGTGGCATTTTATTGTTATCATTGTTTTAATAAAACTAATAAAGGAATTTTTTTTGTATTTCTGCCCATGATGGTGACAATCTTTAACATCTGTAGTCCAGGGATATAAGAGAAATTAAAGAAGTTTAAACTATCGCAACATTTATTTTGGTTGTAAAATACACTTTTAAGACATTCAGTTCAGCTACAGCCCAGAAGGAACGGGTACCTCACAATCTGTCTTTGGAATTCTTTGAAGACTAGGAAAGAAATTAAACAAGAATCATCATATTGGGTCAATAAGGTGCAGGGAGACAGGTTACTGATGGAGTGGAGGTCATGACTGCAGATATTGAAGACCACAATGTGACTGAAAATAAGAAAGGGACAAAGTAACACCAGATACCCATTGAATTACGATAACTTGACAAAGTGTAATAAAGAAACACAAAATAGGTAGCCTTGTCAATAAACTTTATCTGAAAGAGTTTTATACTGGATTTAAGAAAAAATTATTCTATTCTTTTCCAATGAGAAAAGGGGAAAAAAAATCAAATCACAAATTGGTGATAAGAATAATCTGATATATAAATCACTACATAAAATTTGTTGTTGTGATATCTCCTAATCTGTGATAGTTTTTCCCCCCATACTGACAAACTTATTAATAGACATTCAACTCTATGCAAAACAGGAAAAGTCCATTTTAACTATGTCACTACACTTTTGTTATTAGAAATTTTCAACTTAAATGCAACTCAAAATTGGCAAACTGAATGAGTTACTGTTTCTAGATTCTATAGAAAATAAAACATCATGAGTTCTTGACCTGGCTAACTCCACAAACTTATGTTATTCTACCATTCATAAGAGCATAATTGCTAAGTTCACCTCCAAAGATTTTCTTAGAGATACAGAAAAATTACTTACCTTATATAAACAAGCAATTTGTTCCCAAGTTTTATTTGGTCATCTATAAACAAAATAAAAATAATTTTCAATTTTCTAAAATTTAAATTTCTATTAAACAAAATTAAATCTATCAACAATGTTGAGACATTACAATCTGCTTTAACATATTACATCATCTGACAGGTGAAACTATGACAGCCTTTTATTAAATTCTGTACTGTTTGTTGCAATAATCCTTGAGTAGAAGGCAGTAGAACTGAACTGTTATTAAAAGAAAAGTTTATTCGAAATTTAACATTTCTGATTTTTAGTCAATCATAGGGCAACCAATTAAAATATTTGATAAGATGACTATTTATGTTACTGAGGAAAAGGATATTGGAAAGGCTTACAGAAAATATATTGCTCTTAGGGGTGTGTCTTTTCCAATTTTAAGAATGCTAACCAACAAAAATGGATGGATAAATGGACAAAAGAAATTTAGGAATTTAACAGTTAAAAATGATGAAAGAAAAAAAAGTTCTTTCCTCTGTTTTGTAAAAACCAAAAGATAATCAGAGTATGTAAAAAAATAAAATGAATCTAACCTGTGAGTTGTTTGCCAGTGGTGACGGCAGCCTCCAAAACAAGCATCAATTCTTCCAAAGGTGTTGTATAATCATTCATGCCTTTGTTATACACATAAATGATGGCATCATATAATCCATGATTCCAACATAAATGAACAATCTATAAATTAAAGAAGAGTTTTTCATTCATTTTATGCAATGAGGCTTACTAGATCAATCTATTCAAACAAAACTGTAAGATGTAAATTAATGATATCTAAAGCCACTAATATTACATAATTTTCATGTAAACAATTTTCTCAAATTGTAGATTAAATTGGAAGAGAATCTTAGAATTTATAAGTTTCTTAGATTTTCAAAATCTTTAGAAGAATTCTAAAAGTTTTAATCAGAAAACAATTCATAAAATACTAGCAAATTTGTTTTGGTACTTTTCAAAAAGCAATTACAAATCATTAACAATTTTCAGGAATTGCCAGATTTGGCATTGATATTTAGTTACTTTTATCAATAGAATTTATGTTAGAAAATGGAATTATCACAAAGCTTAATTGTGCTTATCAAAGCTATGCTACTACGATCAATAGAAAAGAGATGTGTAAAATCAAGAGAAACAACTCTGTAATTAGCAGTTAATAAACCTAGAGTTATCTACTGTAGATGTTATTTTAATCTATATTTAACTAAATTTTACTCAGACACCAGTGGAAATGGCTTTATTCAATTTAGAGCATTTTAATAGTATTGCACAACCAAACACTGCACTATAATTTGCTGTTTTTGCTGTGCTATAAATAAACAGAAATCGAAACATTATGACATAGAGGCTCATAATAAGTGATGTGCAGCTACTCAAAATCTTGGGAAACTTATAGGATTAAATATCTTCATGAAAGAGAGAAAACTGATAGAAAATGAGGTGCTTCTAAAGAGATTTTAAGAGAGGTGTGTAATGATGAGCAGGGAAATACTGGATAGCTTAAGAGATAAATAAACGTTCAAATCTGTTTTGAATTCACATAAATTTTGGGTATTGTGTGTATGTGTGTTCTTTTCTTTGCTTCCAATGATTTTTCAGTTTTGGATAATTTTACCAATCATTATCATTAATACTTTATGCCAAAGTCTCATCTCCTAAAATGACCAGATATAAATAAATATGTGGAAGTGTAAAAAATTCATATCATCACATCTATATTATGTAAATCTGGTGATGTGCATCAGCCTGTTTGTATGAATCATAAAACAAAAGAAAAACATTTCTAAAAATTTACTGAATTATTGAATAAATCAACATGATCTTGAGTTGCACAGACAATTTTATGACCAGAACCAGTGGTAACACCGAAAGAAATAACAATTATTTAAGATATTGTATAAAATCTAAACCTCCGGCCCCGTAAAAAACAGTTTGTTACAGAAACAGCAACAAGAAGTTGCTACCCTATGCACCATCTGGGTGTGATGGATAAATGATGATGATGATAAAATCTAATATTCCATATCAATTACATCTAATTTATAAAATGTAGGTGAATACGGTTCCCCACAGTTTCTTTTCATTATTAACACTGAATTGCTATAACTTCTTTAGAAAGATAACAGAGTAGCTTTTTATTGACTTCTCTATGGTTTTGAATTCAGAGTAATCTTTCTCCAAGACATGCTGCCAATCAAAGCTATAGAAACTAGTCTACTTTACTATTTGACCTATAATTGGTGGAGGAAGGAAGAAGAAAAGATGGATTAAAAAGTCAATGCAATAAACTTGGCTAGAATTTGAACTCAGCTCAACAATTTCATTTTCTGTGCATGTATCCATTATGCTACCTTCATTGATTGAAAGAAATGTGTATGATATAATAAAGAGTTGTGAAAAAATATATAAGCCAACTTACATGGTGAATATCTAAGCTGGTCACTTCCAGGTGAACAATGCAGGCCTCAACATTTTCAAGCATTCCTTTGCTCTCATAATGTTCAACAAAATCCTTCATCACAGTTGGTGGAATTGAATTCAACTTGTCATTAAGAATATAAGGCTCCAGGCATTCAAGGAAAGTGCCTCTGGCTATGACATCCATTCCAAAACGGTCATAGATGCGGCCAAATAAAATATCTCTGCAAAAGGTTTCATTTTTTGAAAGTCAGTGGAATAGTGAGTTAATGAAAATACCATTTATGAATCACAATCAAGTTTGATACAAGAAAGATAATCCATGTCAAGGATATAATTCTAATATTAAGATAAAAAATAAAAAATATGAAGAGTATGGGAAAACCAAAGAATTCATAATTAAAAAAAATACTACAACAAGTGATTTTAATAAAGGAGACATCCAAGGCCTAATCAAAGCCACACACAAATGACACCTCATTTCCTTGCAGATATATAAAAGCCCTAAAGAAATTAGTAAACAACAAATGCATCCACATATCTTCTTCAGATAAGAGTAGAGAAATCAAAATCATGAAAGAACACATCCACCAACAGAACATTAGTGACCTCATTGATGATGACAACATATATGAAAAAGTAAATAAAAACAAAACCACAAAAGAGACAAAAATTAATGAAGGCCATCAAAGAAATTACTAAAAACTAAAGACAATTTCTGGCTAAAACTTAATGCACACTACAAAAACCAAACGTACCAATGAGACCTATCATAGCATAGCGATGCCCCACATAAATTGAACAAGATCTTAACCCCACTCCTCAGCACAATCATTCCATCACCCATAAAAAATTCAAGTGACCTCTTAAACAAATTAAAAAAAGTGGACATCAATGACAAATACATCACCAGTTTCAGCATAAAATCTTTATGTACAAACGTCCGAAATCTGCTAAAAAGATAAAGAAAAAAAAAGAGTAAACTTACTTTCAGTGATCACTTCTTCAAACAAAAATTTGGTTTACCGAGGTGATCTCCTCTCAGCAGCATTCTCATTTGTCTATTTTTAGAGTTTCTAGAAAGTGACTTATTCAAAAATATTCTATCACCAAACTCTTCCTATTTCAGATACATAGATTACTCTCTAATAATGCATATACAAAATATTAATTTAACAGACCTTCTCAACAAACAGCACTGAACACATCACCCAATAAATCCTGGGCTTAACTAAAATAACAACTTTTAGGCAAAATTTGACTTTATTCATCAACAAAGTCTCCTTCTAGTGTGATACACTGATTCAAACACTTCTCTCACAATTCAATGCCTTTTTTGTAGAAAGATTTGTCTTTGGCCTGAAAATATGCCTCAGTTACCAATATCACTTTTTCATTGGAGCCAAATCTCTTTCCCTGGAGAATCTTTTGAGGTCTGCAAACAGCCACTGGTGGCCAGATCTAGAGAATAGGTGAATATGGAAACAATTTGAAGTGCAATTCATGTAATTTTGCCATCATTGCGATTGACTTGTGAAACAGTGCATTGTCTTGGTGAAAGGTCACTTTTTCTTCTTCCTTTGGAGCCATTTTTAACCAATCTTTTCCTTCAATCGAACCAATAATGCTATATAACATCTGCTATTAATGGTTCTTCCTGTCTCAAGGTAATCGATGAACAAAATACCTTGCGTGTTCCAAAATACGGAGACCAAAACCTTACCTGCTGATGTTTGTGTCTTTGGTCGCTTTGGACGGCTTTCACCTGCTGCTGTCCACTCAGCTGACTGCTGATTTGACTCCGAAGTGAAGTGGTGGATCCATGTTTCATCCATCGTCATATATTTATGCAAAAACTCTTTCTTGCGTTGAAACAGTTGCAAACAATGTTCTGAATTGTCAATGCGTTTTTGATCAAATGTGAGCAAATGCTGCATCCGCTTTAAACACATTTTTCTCATTGACAAATGTCCATGCAAAATGGTGAATACACTACCTTCTGATATATTCAACTCCTTGGCTATCTCATGCAACTTCAATTTGTAATCAGCCAAAATGAGTTTGTGGAGTTTTTGCTGTTTTCTGGGATAACTGCCAATTTTAGGCAACCTGAGCATTCAGCATTATTTGTATCTGTACAACTGCGTTTAAAGTCAGCATACCACCTCTTAACCATTGTTTCTGATGGAGCAGAGTCTGAATAACATTTATCAAGCCATTGCTTTGCTTGAACAATATTTTTCCCATCAGAAAGCAATGCTTTATCAACACATGGAATTCAAATTTTTCCATTGTTTTGAAAATTCACAACAGTAGATTCACTTAAGTAACTGTAATTTGTAAACTAATAAACCAATTGAGCCCAAATTTTGTCAAGTGCCATTTGAAGGTTAGTACTTCATGAAAATCATATGATTTTTTTTAATAGTGGCACCATCTATATGTCAGGCCTGGGAATTATTGAGTGATATGTTACAATAAACTTCATCTTTGAAACTAAAACCAACAATATTCTTCCCTTCCTAGGCTACTGACAAAATCAATCTAATAAGTTTTGACTTGTTTGAGTAGAAACTTATTGCTTTCCTCTAAAATTAAATCTAGTATAATTATAGATTTTTATTTAAGAGCATTAAGAATTTGCAGCCTCCAATATTTACTTAATGAAGAAATATATACAGAAAACATTAAAAAAAACCTACAATATTGATATCACTTGGGTAAAGTGATATCAATATTGTAGGTTGCAAAAAGAAAGGCACATAAACAGAAACATAATACCTATCAATTCTATAATATCCACTATCCAGAACAAATTATGCCATCTAAACAACGTCTAAATAGTTAGGACAACTTTCAAAACCGTTATGGATATAATCAGAGCTAAAAAAAAAAAAAAAAAAAATCACAAAGAGGTATATATAAAACAAATTTCCAAAACTGTTTCTCAGAACACATTATAGAAACATGCAAAAATTTAAAAAATTTATCGATGAACATATATAGGTTTTTCCCTTCATTTTCCTTCTTCCAAATTTTTATATGTTCCATAATATTAAAGATTGTCAAAACTAGCGAATCTTTCCCCACCTTCCTGACCTGCATTTCCTCCTGTCTGCAAATTTAATATATCTTTTCCCTCTTCTTTCCTCCTTATTTCTTCCTTCCTTCCATTCCCATTCTATTCACTATGCTTTTCTTTTTTCGTTTGCAAGCCTACTTCCGATATTTTTCCACGCAAACACACACTCAAATTAAAATATCACCGATGAAGCAAATTCAATTTGCAGAAATGATCATATGATCATAAATTTCAAAGTTTTTATGAGTAAAAAATGACATATATATCCGAGTGAGTACAGAACAAAGGAAGAATTTTTTTCACTGTCCAAAACATTAATTTAAAACAGTGCTCGATATATAATGTATAGAGCTGTGAATATTTATTATAAATTATGTTTTAGAACATGTACATAATTTTTTCTACATATGTCCTCTACAATCATATGGTTGTTTCGACATTGCATATCCAATGTCTCCTCAGGAGGAATGAGCAAGAACTGAAATCATCCACTGTCTATATTTAGTTCATTGTTATTGTGAGGTTGGTTGGGGTTATTGATAATAAAGGGAACATGTCTTCCGTGTTGACTATTAGACTTTTGAAGAACTTGGTGTGTAAAGTTAAATGGTTGATTAATGGCATTAGCTGTTAGAATGTATGTTTTTATTGGTTGAGTATATCTTTTGGTTAGAATTTCGAAGAACGTGGTGTGTGAAGGTTAATTACTTGGTCAGTTGTAAGTGTGTGTGCAGGGTTTTTTTGTGAGTAGGGAACCCATCTGGTTTGTTGACCTTAAGAATTTTTAGGACAGTGGCATGGTTAACTAGTGTTTGATTAATGAGTGTCTGTTGTTACTAGATAGATTTTGTGTATTCTCTTTTATCTAGTGGCCAGGCTGTCTTCCTTGGGGATTCCTTAGATGGACATAATAGGGGTGGGATGTTTATTCCATACAGAGTATTTTTTGTGTATGATATAATTAATCTGAAATAGTATATTTAATCTTAATTTTGAATATAGGAAATTGATTTTTTTTCGAGTTTGGGAGCCATTTTTTTTCATTTAATTTTGATTTTTTTTCAGTATGGAATATTTTTGTATTTAAGTAAGGTTTTTACGGGTAGATTTCTAATCTAATTCGGAATGTTAAACTTTGCTTTAGAATTTAGTAATTTGATCTTTTCTATAGAATATTTTTATTTTTATTTTTATTTTAGTGGGATAGAGGTGTTTATTCAAGTGTGGAGTATTTTTGTATTTAGGTGAAGTTATTTTTAAAAAGTCTAAAATTGTATTTTTTTAGAAGGTAAATGCAAATTTGTATTTTATCAGTTTTTTATAATTTATCTAAATTTGTATATTTAATCTTAATTTTGAATTTAGAGGATCGATTTTTTTTCTTTAATTTTTAATAGATTATAGTTTGGAAGTCTATTTCATTTAATTTTTCATTTTATTTATTTAGATATTTCTGTGGGTATTAGCCCTTACTTTAAGGATTTATTAGATTGATTTTTTTATATAGCATTTTTAATCTTTTATAATAAAAATATCTAATCAAATTCCTAGTATTTCTTAGCATGATTGTAGGGTTAGATCTTTAATGTGCTTACAGTTTACTGTGGTTTCATGCCTCTGATTTAAAAGCTTGTTACTATTTATATATTTAAGGATCTCTATTTTTTCTTGAAGGCAAAGAAAACATGATTCCTTTATAGATTTTGCTGTTCTTGCTTGTTTGAGGATTTTCCATTTAACCTTAGGCGTTTTATTTTCATCTTTTAATTTCCAAAAGTATTTGGAGAGAGACGTCATGTTTTGTTTTTCTTTGTTATTGAGGGATGAGAGGTGATTGTAAAAGCGCTTTTTAAATACGTTCATGGTATTCCCGATATATATTTTTTCATCTATAGGATTTTCTATAGATGAAATCGAACACATATATATTAGAGATTTCATCAGACATTTATTGGTCATGGGGCATTGGTTGGGGTTTCTACAGTTACAGAGGTTGTTATTACGGGACGGACTTGTATTAGTGTTGGAGTTATTTTTGCTGTGTAGTTTTAATATTTTGGTGTTATGCGTTTTGATTATTTTTTTCTAGATTATTGGAACAGCTATAACTTAATTTTATGGTATTTTTATTGAAGATTTTGCTCAGAGGGTTATTTTTGGGGAAGTGCTTCTCTATTAGTTTAAGAAATTTATGCCCCAGCTTGAAGTTAACTGATTGATTGAAGGGAGGGTTATACCATATGATTTTTCTGTTTCTATTTTTGCTTTTTGGACTTTTGAATTTTACACAAAGCTGATGTTTGATGATTTATACCCGCTTTCATTAAGGATTTTATTATAAATTACCTTGTGCTTATCAAATATTTTTTTACTGGATGAGTGTGTGTTAATGCGACATTCTACCGATGATGGGACATGCTTAATAATGGATGGTGGGTGATTAGAGTTGGGGTTTATATATATTGGGTTAGTGTTGTTTTTCATGTAAGGTTGGAAAGTGTTCGATACTAAGTCTAATGTTATGTCTAGGAAGTCTACTTGTTTGATATTGTGGTTAATCACTACGTTAAGGTCAAAGGATTTAAAGACTCTATAGATTAATTTTCTAGTTTTATCAACCTTACCTCCAGTAGATTTGTCAATTATCATTAGTCTGTCGTCCCTATATAGTCCTATGTTGAAACAACCATATGATTGTAGAGGACATATGTAGAAAAAATTATGTACATGTTCTAAAACATAATTTATAATAAATATATATATATATATATATATATATATATACACACACACACATTTATGTATATATGCGCATATATACACACATTGATATATACATACACACATATCCACAAATATATATATATATATATATACTAGCAGCACAGCCCGGCGTTGCTCGGGTGTAATGAAAGCTTTAAAACTAATCCAAGGTCCTGGAGCTCAGACCCAGCGTAAAGAATATTTGTGTGAAGTTTGGTGAGAATTGGATAAAAATTGTGAATTTGTATAAGGACATACAGACAGATAAACAGACACACACAAACATTTTGCCTTTTATACATATATATTATCGATTTTCTGCACTATTGTAAGAACTGCAACCTTGAAATTTCTGAATATCGTTTCTTATTTCTTTGTCTATGAGTGTATTAAATTTGATTAAAATCGGACCACTCCTTCTATAACCCGATTTTTCGATAATCAATTTTCGATATTTATTTGGGGTACCTTGACACAAAACCTAGCTAAGAATACTCGCAGACGCTTATAGTACAACTGTGTAAATTTTCAAGAAAATCGGTTCAGCCGTTTCGGAGTCTATAGGTAACGTATATACACACACACACAAAGTTCCATTTATAAATAAGTTTAGATTTAGATATATATATATATATATATATATACATTTATGTATATATGCACATATATACACACATTGATATATACATACACACATATCCACAAAAAAATATATATATATATTTTTTATATAGGCTTACGACAACCTAGTTAAAAACACCTTAACCAAAAGCTATAGGAAAATAGATACTACCAATTTCAGTCGGGGTAATGACATTAACCAAGTTGGCAAATTAATTATGGACAAATTATGCATTAGTGACCGTGTTAGTAAGTTACAAACTAAAGAAGCATATGTTTTTTTAAGGACCATAAACCAGACTTTAGAGCAAAACCATCTATACATCTGATCAATCCTACTAGAACGGAAGTTGGCAAAATTAGCAAAGCCATTTTGGAAAGGATCAACCGATCTATTAAATGCACCATTTAACTCATGCAATGGATTAATACCACAGATGTCATCAACTGGTTTAAGACCATCCAGAATAAAGGTAATTGTACCTTTATCCAATTTGACATTATGGAATTTTATCCATCCATTTCTAAGGACCTCTTTACCTTGGCTTTGGAATTCGCTAAGGAGTACTCTGATATTTCTACTAGCGAAATGGATATTATACTAAAATGTAGAAGTTCTGTTCTGATTTATAATGATAAATAATGGACTAAAAAGATCTCTGATGAATATTTTGACATTGCAATGGGTTCCCTAGATTTGGCTGAAGCCTCTGATCTTGTGGGATTATTTATTCTCTACAATTTAACCGCTTACGAGGATATAAATATGGATAGTATAGGTCTATATAGAGATGATGGTTTACTGATTATTAGAGTAGATCGTATTAGGAAGATAATATACAGAGAATTAAAGAGTTTAGGGCTTAAGGTAGAAATTACCACCAACATTAAACAAGTAGACTTTTTAGATGTTACTCTGGACCTTAATAATGATTCTTTCCAACCTTACATGAAGGCTAACTCTAATCCAATATACATAAATCCTAATTCTAACCCCCCCCCCATCAGTCATTAAACATATGCCATCTTCTATTGAATCTAGACTCAGCAACAACTCATCTAGTAAAGTAATTTTTGATAAGCATAGCAAATTTTATAATTCTGCACTTAGAAACAGCAGTTTAAGGCTGCTGATATCAAATTCAGAAACCCTACTAACAATGATAATGGCAAGAAGAAAAGTTCTAAAAAATCATATGGTTTACCCCTTCCTACAATTTGATGGTTAAAACTAAATTAGGGCATAAATTCTTAAACTTAATCAGCAAACTTTCCAAAAACTAATCCTCTTCGCAAAATATTTAATAATAATAATACACTCAAGTTAAGCTACAGTTGCATGGATAATCTAGAAAAAATTATTAAAAAACGTAACAACAGTCTTCAACAAGTATTATGATACAAAAAAACATTGGAAATTACAATGCTCAAAGCGATCGTACCAGGGAAAAAGGAACTAATACCAGCGATTGTAATTGTAGAAATCCTAAAAATTGCCCTTTGCATAATAACTGTCTAGTTAGCTCCATAGTTTATCTTTGTACCATCTCCACAATTGAAAATCCTAATGCTATAAAATTTTATATCGGTTCTACTAAAACCCATTCAAAACTCGCTGGTATCAACACACATTGTCTTATAAACATAGCACTTCATTATCCAAATACTATTGGTCTTTAAAGGAAAAAGACAAAACACCCACTGTTAAATGGAAAATCCTTACAAAGGCCCGAACTTGTAACTCCCTTCGTGCACCTTGCTACCTTTGTCTCAACGAAAAATTAGAAATTATCAAATTTAGGGATAAGGTTAAACTGTTAAACCGAGGAATGAGCTCACAGTTCATTGTAAGCATAGTTCAGCATTTACATTAAAATCCAAGTTGTAATATTGAAAAATTAAGGAAAATATCCTTAACTGCCTTTTTGATGGGTGTTTTTATTCGGCTTGGACATTCTGTTTGATCTTTACTGGGTGCGTTTTTCACCATATGTTATACCATTTTTTGCCAGCCATTTGACCTGATATTGATCGGCGGGTTGTATGGTTATGTGGTGCTCTACCTGACATTGGTTTTCGCGGATCAGGGATTTATAAATAGTGAAGAAACTATGTGGGACGTAGGCCTTGAATATCATGGTTATTAGTTGTTGGTTTGGCAGTCGGTGCTATGGGGAAGTGTGTTGGGCTTTGGACGAATGATTTGTTTTGGTGTGGGCTGTCATGTATTGACGTGATAATCGATGTTGGATTAGATGCCTCATGGCTATTTAGGTTGGCATTCGGTGTTGGGTTAGGTGCTTACAAAGTATTATTGTGTTGATATGTGCTAGATTGTGAACTTGGGGAAGAATTTGTTGGAGCGTTTGAGTCAGGTATGGGTACCCATCAGATATAGACAAATTAATGTCTAAATATTAGTGTGTGTGTGTGTATATGTGTGTATTAGTGTACATCTGTCCTTTTGTACTAGTAGACATATTGATATTTGCTTTACTTACTGATATGTATGTATTTGTATTCATTTACTTGTATGTGTGCATGTCTTACATGTATGTCTGTATGCTTTTGTATGCCTATATGTGTGTGTGTATATATATGTGTGTGTGTGTGTGTGTATGTATGTTCAGATGTCCATGAATGCACGTCTATATATATATATATATATATATATATATATATATGTATGTATTTGTGTGTGTGTGTATGTATATATGGATATTTGTATATTTGTGTGTGTGTGTATATATATTTATTTATATATATATATATATATATAGGTGTGTATATATTTACGTATGTATGTATGTATGTGTATAGATAGATGTTGTCTTGGGTTTCACCCTTTTTTGATTGTCTAACAAACTGTTTTAATTTTTTATTTAAAATACTGGATATATACAGAGATGAGTATATTGATGAATTTTTGTGAAGGTGGGATGAACTTTGGGAGGAATATTTGTTGTCGTGACACCTTTTATACAAACACAGACATAAATTAACACTTTTAGAACCATTGACATGCGCAGAAACACATGTACACACGAGCTAAACAACTGGGGCCCACAGTCATAACTTCATATGAATGATATGGAGCTTAGCATATATATGTATATGTATGACATTCTGCACATGCATACGCATTTAACTTTAGCTTGTGTTTTTGTGTAAGTATATATTTAATTCTGTTTATAAGTTAATGCATTGAAATATGATTATGTCTATCCAGACCTCATTCATCCAGGGCTGGTAACGTTATGAATTTACCTTGACTGTATCCAATATGTAGCAATTTAGTCTGTTAAAAGTTAACGGACAAACTGACAAGTCGATAAAGGCTAAATTTTGTAATTTGTGTATGTATATATGTGTGGGTGTATTAATCTGTATATGTGTCTGTTTGCCAGTGTTTGTGAATATACTCGTCTATTTTTCCATGTGTGGATGTTTGTAGGTTTATTTATGTATGCGTTCTTTCTCTTCCTCATTTAATATATGAATAACTTTCTGAATCTACTAAATTGTTAAACAAAAAAATTTTTTTTAAATTTCGCAACAAAAATAATAATGCTGATCTCAATTTAATCAAATTTTAATACCAATGCCCACCAAGATTATTTTTAAGTTTGCCCACATATTTTCCAAATTAGAAATTGCTTTACTCTGATTGGTCCACATTGTACATACAACAATGCCTCCCTGATTAAAGGGGTCTTGCTTGTTTTTAACCTTTTAAAACCATTCAATTTAAAATAAACCACATCACTTGACAAGACACAGTGTTGAAACAAAATAGCTACTTTTGTAGTGATATTGTAACTTATCCATGTTATAATTTCTGAAGATATATATATATATATATATCTATATATAGCTTTGAGATTTGAAAAAGAAATCACTCGACCGGCGGTCAAGAGCAAGGGAAAATTTACTCGCCGCAAATCATTTTAATCAACTGACTTCATTTTTTTAACAGTCGCCTGACATAAACATAGCATGAATTGCTGATGGAAAACAAAAAATTAAATTTTAATTAAAATTTCGATCGTGTTAGAAAGGATTTAAACAATTAAACAAAATAATAACAAAATTTGATCTTTCCTCTTAATAATAGCATAAACTTTGTTTTTAGTAAATTTTAACATCATGATATGCTGTTTTTTTTTTTTTGGCAATTGAGTAGAGGTACCTAAATTGGAAGTTTCTTTCTTCTGTTTGACTACAGCCTCCATCTCATAAATGATAAAAAATAACAAATCTGATTTTCTCAATGATTTTCTATAAAATAAATTACTTGTATAATTTGTTTTTTGGTGTGTGGTTGAAAGAAGTATGCATATTTTTTTTCTTTCTTTCAAATGTTTTTTTTTACTTTTCGTAGAAATATAGATGTTGAATCAAAGATATTATTTTCCACAAATAAGTTTCTAAAAATCTGTGAGTGTCTTTAATCTGGGCAACAGAGACATTTTGGCTCCACTCTTTTCTTTGTCAATCTACGTTGTCTCCTCCAGATTTACATATGTGTGTGTGTATGTGTATATATATATATATATATATATATATAAATTAAGAACAATGTATGTTCAAGAAATATGTGCATTTATGTAAAACAATCTAGATAAGACATTTAATAATACATTTGTTTCATAAGAAAGATTGAATCTGATTCAAAATTCATCTAAAAATACCATAATTTTAATTTATGAAGAAGAGCAATACACTAAAATTTATCAAATGTCTTAAAGATATTCAAAGCAGCAACCTAAGATTCATCTTTCTTATCTAAAGCTTGATAGACACTTTCAGCAATAACTTAATATATCAGAAGTTGACCTAGAGAAGCAAAAGCCACATTGTTTATCCAAAAAAAGACCCTATGATGTGAGATGCTTAACCAATTCTGAGTTGATTAACACATCTAGTACTTTGTCAAAAAGAGGCACAAGGCTAATACGGCTATATAGTGTGCGTATGTTTTGTGTAAGTATAATGAAATCATATGCATGCAAGTTCAAAACATAGTGTTGTTTGTAACACGAGGAATGGTAAAAATTAATATTTCTTTTATACTGTGAATTAAATGATTTTATTTTTTTGTTTTACTTACATACATTCCAAACAGAGGCAATAGTCAACACAGACAGGAACAATTCCCTGGAAAAAAAAAAAAAAAAAAAAAATCACTGATTAGGCAACTGATAAAATTTAAAAAGCAAAAGATTGGAAATATTCAAAGTAAAGGATTTATTGCAATGTCAATTTAGGGTTTCTATATTGTATTAAGATCTTATTTATTCACAAAAGCGGTTTAGAAGTCCTTACCACTATAACATTAAAGATTGGTAGTTAGGATGGGGGTCTTTACACTTTCATCTGAATTCTGGTTTTTATATGGTATCAGTATCGTCTCATAAAAATAGATGAAAATTTTCTGATAAATTCATATAATAAATTCTTTAACTCTATAGATTTTCCATTATTGTTCTGTCTGTTATTTCGGCTCCATTATAGCACAAGTGGTGTGTCTGTAGGGGTACAAAAGATGCTTATCTCCCTTTGGTCGAGATGGGGAGACACGACAACCAATTCTGACAACACTCCTGATAGTGACCCAAGCGCTAGTCCCATTCATTTAGCTAACAGCAACTGAGGAGGAAGGTTGTTTCTCTTTTGTCTGGTGCCATTGGAACATAAAACTTCTGCTGCCCTGTGGAAACAGAGATGAAGCCTGCCATATCCCTTTGGGACACAGATGAATTCGACCCCTCTAAATATGGAGTCCTGACAATGGTCGAACCAAAAAGTATCTTCAGTTTAAATGTAAGACTCTTCCTTCTTGTACCTTCTAATACTTTGCTTTAAACATGATTGATATTTGATATGTAATTCACCATGTGTGAATACTTGTTTATGTACATATGTATTATTGTGTGTGTGTTATAAATGTCTCTTTGAAGACAAGCGTCCATTCATTTCATGTCTCCGTTCTACCTTATCATTGCATGAATGACCTGTATTAATATTATTTACTAACCCACATGGGAATAGGAATAATATATATTCCTTTCAAAGAAAATGAGACATATCCTTACACTGGTAACAAAACATGTCCATCTTTCTACACACATTTTGCTAAGCTTTAGTTTTATCTCAAATCCTACCTATAATGGGCCTACTTAAATAGGCAAACATGCACACTCTCCACTGAAATTTCCTTTCTATTATTTTGATTTAATTTCAAAGAGTGACGTAATTCAATATGATGTCGCATTCAGTCAAGTAAAAACATTTTAGTCTTGAGTCTTTTAAGTATTCTTCACCTAATACAAAGTCAGAGAGTCATTCAAGGCGGAGGATGAGTAAATAAGGTTGCTTTAAGGGAGAGGGGAAGAAAGAGGTAAATACTATGAGGATATGTATGTAGGATAGATAATAGTTAACCTTAGACTTGAAGAAGTTAAGATTGTAGTGGTCAGGAAAGCAATCTCTCAGGAGTCTGTTCCACAATGCAAAGGTTCTAGGGAAGAGGTTGTCTGAGTCAAAATTCTTTCTCACTAATAGAATATGAAAGGAATGCAGACTGACTCAGTGTAAATGGCATGGTGAGGGTGCAGGACAACTCAAAATACTGTCGACTGAGCACCAGGACAATTCAGTAACAGAAAAATAAAACTTTTTTTTATAACCAAATAAAAATAATTTATTAAGGATTAAAACCTTAATTAGTGAATATTTTTCTTCAAATGAACCAGTTATAAAAATAAGAATTACAATTTACTTTATTAAAAATAATTAAAAAACAAAACATTGCTTAATTTTTCTTTGCATTTTTTGATTTATATATTTAAAAATTATTTAAAAACAAGTGTGTTTTCTTAAATCATCTTCATATATTAATTTACTTTATTAAAAAATAAATTTCTTTACAATTTACTTTAGTAAAAATAATTAAAAACAAAATTTTATATAATTCCTTTTCAGATACCTTATGTGAAGGAAAATGTTCATTAATTAAGATTTTAATCATTAATAAATAAATTTTATTTGGTTATAAAATAAGTTATGTTTTTCTGTTGCTGAGTTGTCTTGGCGCTCAGTCAGCGGTGTTGAGTTGTCTCTTCTCATATGGCAGATCCTAGTTATGAAGGTTTGAATTGGTGGAATCAAGACATTTAACTCACATCAAACATCTGCCAGTAAAATAGCGATAGAGTTACAAGAAGCTAAAAGTGTTTTGTCAGTGGGGAAAGAGATTATAGAGTGGAAAACAATTCATCACCCACAAACACTTGTGAACTCGATCAAGTGAGGATTATAGAATAAAAATGATGTCAGCATTTTGTGAACATCTTAAGAAAAGCTATTGCATTCAACAGAGATTGGCAGATTATTTAAGGCTGAAGATCTCAAGTCCATCTTTAGGATATACTAACAAAGTTTTGATATAAAAAATGAAAGCTTTCTTATAACAAATTAATTATATCCCTATGGAAAGCCAAAGCCAACTATATTTGGTGAAAATTAATGATCAAAATAACAAGGAAGCAGATACTAAATCAATTAAGTCATGGCATAACAGACTGTAGTCATCATGTATGCTAAAACAACATTTCCTTTTGGGAGTAAAAGAAAACCTAGGCTCTTATGATGCAAATAACTTTATGGACAGTAATGGGTATGTCCCAATCCTTATATAATACGTTGGACTCTATTGAGAGAGTAGAGTTTTTTTTTTACTGTCTTGATAGCAGTTCTTGATAAGCAGTGGTTATTTACTTCATGCAGCTTGCAAGTCTTGTATTTGATGATATTATACATATTACTATTTATTTCCAACCTCCATTTTGGGTTATTAAGCAGTAACCTTTTAGGTTACAACACTACTACACATATTTTTGTTTTTCAAGAAATATCATGAAAAAGCTATCAATGAATAATGAAATCTCTTATTACCAATTTTCTTTAAACTGACTGATAGTAAAAAGGCATTGAAATTTACTAGATTTTATGGCATTTCAGACTTGGCCACATTTTAAATTTATTAAGTTATCATAGAATTAGGCTATATCAAAGCTTTCCAGGTCTTTCTGCATCAGTAAAACATATTTTAAAAATAAAATTCTTTGTAAAACATTGCTTCATGTTTGTCAACCAAATCAAATATATAATTCAAAATCTCTATAAAGGGAAATAATTAATTAAAAAAAAAAATTTTTTAAAAATTAGTCAATAATTAAAGAAAAATTATTAATTTATAACGCTAATGCATCCTAACAAACAAGTTTGAAAGTCAGGTACAAGTGCTGGTAGTCTATAGCATCTGGATAGACATTAACTTACCAGACAAATTAATTCTACATATAAAACTCTAAGACATGCAAAATATTTTTCAGACGTTTTTTTAAAGAAAAATTCTAGTGATTTTTATCTATCATCAAACAACATTTCTTGAAATGTTCAAATCAATCTAAAAAACAAGACAGACAGTAATTGTAATTAACTCTGCTCATCATTAACATAATATAATTAGTTAGTTTATTTTTTGACCCACTTTAACAAAATTCTTACTTGGTAATAATCTTCCAATTCTTCGATCTTTCCCTTTTCAGGACAAAACTGGGTCATTGATAAGTCAACAAATTCAAACAGTAAATTCAGCATCTGAAAAAAAAAATAAATAAAAATAAAAATGCAATTTTACTTTTCTCACATGTTATGTCAGTCAGTCAGTTAAGTGCCATACGTGATAAACGCTTGGGCGATCATGTCTCGAAAGAGACATGACTGACTGGGCATATGATTATCCCGCAGTAGGTTGCCATTGCTTTCTGCGGTAGACTGGTTGCTGACCAAGGCTATAGAACCCAATCTGTCCTGTTATTTAACCCATAACTGGAAGGAAGAGACAGATTAATACCTTACCCAAGGGTATTTGCACGTAAGTGAATACAATAGATTCAACTGGAATTCGAACTCGGCTCCCCGGTTTCTCATTCCGAGCCGATATCCACTGTACCACAACGCACAAAAGCCAAAACATCCAATATTTTTCAAAGAAAAACAGACAAAAACTGGCCAGATTAAAATAGCACATGAGAAAATATTTATACTGAAAAATAAAAAGATAAGTTCCAATTTCTCAATTTCCAACTGTGTGGCAAACTTGGAGTTTATGCCCACAAAAAAACAAAGTATTAAAGGGATGGTTTGACCCTTGACCCTGCTATTATTATTTTAACTACCTTAACTTTCTTGGCAATGCTGATTGTTTTAAAAAAGTGATGGTAAGAATTTTAATAAAACCTAAACATGTGATTAAATTGAATTTATACATTTTCTTTGTTCTTAAGAATTGGCAACAAAAATAATAGACATTTTTTATTTATCAAATGGTTTATTTACACTATTTATTTATTACTTGAATGGTCGCCAAAAATCAGTGAATTGCTAATCAATTAAAACTTTAAAAATGATAAATAATAAGGACTTCCTTATAGTTGTTTTACATATTTTAATAATTTAGTAAATTTTTATAAATTTTATTAATAAAAACTGTTTTCATATTTATTTCTTAACAAAATTTGTAAATGATAAATATTGTGCTGCATTAGTTTTAATTGTATTAACTTTTAGAATGATGTAAATATAAAATTATTCTTGTAAATAAACAAATAAATAATAATTTAATATTTTTGTTGTAAATTCTTAAGAACAAGAACAAAATGCATAAATTCAATTTCATCATAGGTTTGTTA
This sequence comes from Ascarosepion bandense, assembly GCA_037127315.1. Lineage (NCBI taxonomy): Eukaryota > Metazoa > Mollusca > Cephalopoda > Sepiida > Sepiidae > Ascarosepion > Ascarosepion bandense. Next base: position 2,795,175 of record JBBBDQ010000434.1, read on the forward strand.
CTGTTTTTGGTGGGTAAAAAGGCTTAAGTTTGCCCCTAATGCAAAAGTGGGCAACCCTTGGTACATATGTCAAACATGACACGTCGATGACTTGTCTCTGACATGCAAAATTTATTCATTAGATTCCCTTTTTGACTTACTTTTATTTCTTCTCTTTTATGTACATCTTAATCTTATGTGTTTTTATTTTCTGCCCTTTACAAATGGTATAAAACGTCACAATCATCAGCAAAGAAATCATGTCATTCAAATGAAGAGGGTGTTGTGTTGCTTCATTTTGGTATAATTAGAAGATAACACAAACTTGAATTAATGATGTTTATTTTTGGTATAAAACTTTAGGTTTTTACATCAAGTTACAACCTTTAAATTTTGTGTGGATATAGGAGCAGACTAGCTAAATTCTCTTCACTATGGGATGCTAGTAGTAAACGAGCCTATCCCTTCTGGACTCTAGCGGTCAACTGACTAGCGTCTTCCTCTTTTCAAATCTCCTACACAAAACTACTGTCCTTAACTCCTACTCCTACCAAAAGAAACGGTTCCTTATTTTGCCACCCAATTTTGAATTCTTGGTGTCAGTGTGTCTATCTTTTTCTATTTTTAGAACACTCACCATTTTATAAACCATAACAAGACTAATTAGAGAATTTAAATACTAGACTGAAATATTTAGCCTGATTAAGTTTTATGCCTTTTCTGTTTTGAGACAATCATTTGTAGGACTTCTTCCATAAAGAGACATTTTGAAAGTTTTCACCAAACCTTAAGCAATAAAACTGAGGAAGGACAAAAAGAAGTTTTTGATAACTGAACAAGACAAAAAAAACAGGCTGATACTTTTATGAATGTTATTTCACGTTGACTTAGTTCTACCTTAGTTGCTGCTAATTTTGAGGCTTCAAAAGTTATTGCTCAACACAGAAAATCCCTCAGTAATGGGAGTATGTTGAAGAAGCTTGTCTAGAATGGGCACCTTACCTTTATGACTATTTAAAAAAAAAAAAAAAAAAAAAAGATTATTCAGTGCATTAAAGATTTGTGAGTCAGAAAACAATTAGGAATCGGATTCTTAAGTTGGACAAGAATACAGCTGAATAACCGACAAAAGATTTGTCTTGATGTAAGTTTTTTTTTTTCTATTTGTGTTGATAAAAGTTTGGACATTACATTATCTGCTAGGATAGCCATATTTTCTCAATTTTGTAAGGGGAGATGAAATATGTGAAGAAATGGTTACTCTTGTAACATCATCATCATTCATCATTCTGCGGCCTCGGCCGAGATAGAACTCACTACACCCTTCCAATATTCCGTTTGTCATAGCTCCTGTAAGGTCTTCCTTGGTGATAGATGTATCTCTGTGTATCCTGTCTGGAAAGGTTAATTTACGAGATCGATTGTGAGATGATGGGTGCCTCCATTATACAAACGATGAAACCAGTTCATCTGTGGCATGTGTAACACTACCTGAGCTTACTCTTGGGGCTGAAATAGGTGAAGCAGTTGTGAACAAATTATCTACTCAACAAATTCACATTTCAAAAGTAGTATCTGACACAACAGGTGGTGCCCCTTCCAGCATAACAGGTGAAAAGGCAGGATTTGTAAATCTGTTTACAAAAGATGTTGATCATCCACTGATAGGTTTTCATAAGATATTACAAATAACTTGGAGAGTAAAGGGAAATAACTACATGGCAACCAGAAGTGGCATCGCACACGAAATGAGAATGATATACCACAGTGATCCTAATACAGAGTTCGGTTTGAAATTCCTAGCAGCTGAAGAAAGCCAGAGCATACAACGGCTGAAATGTTGTAAACATGTCAGTAAAGATGAGGACATAGTTTAAACAATAAAAGTAGTGTAAATACTACCTCATCTCAGAAGTATAGACATGTAAATAAATAAATATATATATTTTTTTATACATCAATTATTTACAAGGGATTTAAAATCAAGAAAAGATTATTTTAATCACCTTTTATTGTGTTTTAGACATTAAAATATATCACTGAGAAAAAAATGATGATTGATTAATAATAAAAAAAAATTTTAAAAGTAAGTGTTGATGCTAATAATGGTTAATAGTGTCTAAATTGCATGAGAATGTAAGATAGTTACTGTTGTACTTACAGGCTAATAAAAAACATTACCAAAAATGTTTTTTTTTTTATTTAGTCAGTTATACATAATTTCTTACAATACCAGTTGTTTTTTTTTTTACCATTCAAAAAAGTTTTTCATATATTTCAGAGATAAATGTTCTCAAAAATTTTTGTTGGCATATGGAAAAATTTTGTGTCAGGGATTTGGCCAGTGTTAGTACACACTCTCAAAAAGGTTTCCCACCATTGCCCTAATGCAATCTAAAATTTTCTTTGTTGACAAAGTTGTTATTGTGGCTTTAAAAAAAAAAAAAAAACGAATGAAAAAAATAAAGAAAAACATTTCACTTGAAGAAAAGTTCCATTTTTCAAAACCTGATAAATGTCTTGATTTCATTAGAGGATATTCCATTTCAAAGATTGTGAATATTGAATCAATTCACACAGATTCAGATTTGTTCATTTCAACAACAAAACTTCTCTCTGCCAGTTACAGTTAAACATTGTTTTTTTTTTTTTTACTTGTCACAAGCAAAATTTAAAAAAAATATTCTGATGAATTTTCTTTTTTCTTTGCTAAGAGAGAAACAAAAAATAATTTTATTCTTCACTAAAACAAAAAAAAAATATAAAGTGGTTTCCTTATTTGATAGAATGAGAAAAATCAAGACAAATATTTGCTTTAATTGGTCATTGAGTACAAAGGACACAAAACAATTCAGTAGTTTTATGAAATGACTATCCTACTACTGTTACTAAAATATACAGGTAGTGTCAACGTTATTGGTTCAGAAAGCTAAATTGGCAAACCACGTTCAAATTCTAGCCTAGTTGGTTGCATCTACTTTTGTACTAATATCCTTAATAAAGGCATGAATCCAGCTATTCTTCCCCTATTAAGAAAGAACTAGCAGTATAGACTGAACTCTTTAGCTTTGTGTGGCAGTGTCTAGAAGAAGGCAACGAGAAAATACTCCACTATCTTTCCCAAGAAGTCATAGCAATTCATAGAATATGTACAGAGAATTATGATCACACCTACTTCCTGAAAGAATATAGCATTTCAAAATAAAAGAAATAAAAATAATAATAATACTACCCACAATTAATTTTCAGAAAGTGATGTTGTTATGTATTGTTACTAACTCACGGGAATGGTAAACACCCTACTACCTCATGGGTAATAGCTGTAGCTCTTTATACTCTTGATGACTTTCCTATGCAAATGAGACACTTCATCTTCCTGTACTGAAGAGATTTTATCCCCTTATTTTCCTAATTTCTGGGAGCTTTTGTCACCTCACTATCTTCTGCCTTTTTCCTAAGAGATTGTCTAGATATGGGAAATTGTGTTCTTTTTCTATCTTCAAAAGTTGTTCCGCCAACAATTTTCTATTTTCAGAGTCTATACTGCACTCGATTTCACTGTTATGCAGTCCAGTAAAACATTGGTTCTAATTTTTAATAACCCTTTTCCATTTCTTTTTTTTCAATGAAAAAGACATCCATCCTCATTTCCTCTTCATCTTGTTGGATCAACTATACATTTCTCTTTTCGGGATTTGCACATAAGTTTAAAATGATTCATTTTTAAACATTTTTCACATCTTTTTTCCATGCAGGTCATTTCTGCTTTTCTCTTTGATGTTTATAACCAAATGAACATTATTTTCTCTTTTTTTTTTTTTATCACATGTGAGTACATTTTTTCTACCAGATCCATAACTTTTGTTGAATTAAATTTTTGAATCGATTCTTGTCGCTGTACAAATTCAACACACTGTTCTAGCGACAACTTTCCCAGTTGTAACTGCACTAAAGTCATTTATCGATACTCTTCATTTTGAAAACTGTTTACCAATTTCATTTGAATCAAATCCTCTTCGATTGACTGGTTTTCCAATCCCTGTTTATGAAACTCACAATATTTGACAGCCTGTTTCAAATAAGAAATATATTCAAGGATTGGTTCATTCACTTTTTGAGAAATGTTCATGAACTTAGCTCTATCTGCATTCATTAGCTTTTTCTTAGGTGCTATATTTTTTACTATTAGCTGACTTATATTGTCAATCGTGATTTCATCTGTGTTGAGTGTGCAACTGCTGATAATTTTATAATAGTCTCACAATTTGCAGTTGTCAAGAAGAAACCAGTCAGCTGGTTTTCTTAAACAGATTTCAAATCCTTCAGCTTTTTTCTCTAGCTTTAGCTGCTTGACTCCTAAGCCACACTTGTGTATATTCATAATTATCAAGTGATAATTGTTCATTCAGTTCTTTATCCTATTGGCGACGCCATTGTTATGTAGTGTTACTAACTCACAGGAAGCTTTCAACTACTTGATGTGTAATAGGTGTAGCTATTTATACTCTAGGTGACTTTCTAAGTAAATGAGTCACCTCAGTCAGTCAAGTGCCATAAGTGGTACATGCTTGGGGGATCATGTCTCAAAAGTGACATGACTGACTGGGCAGAAGATTTTCCTGCAGTAGATTGCCATTACTTTCTGCGGTAGCTATAGAACCCAATCTGTTCTGTTATTTAACCCATAGCTAGAGAGAAGAAACAGATTAATACTTTTCCCAAGGATATTTGTGCATAAGTGAATGCAACGAATTTAACTGGAATTCAAACTCTGCTCTCCGATTTCTCATTCCAAGTAGATATCCACAGCACCACAACACACCTCAGATGTCATTATTAAGAACAAATTTAGGTAGAGTAAATAATTTTCTTAATTGATTAAATCAAGTGACATTAAACAATTATTTCTGGATTTTTTTACAACCCTGAAATCGCATTTGCCAATTCATGACATGAAAATCTCTTACTATAAATTTAGCAGTTGTTTGCTGTCATGTGTCACATAGCCAACCAAATGGCTGGACACTGAGATGATGTAAATTAATCTGTAAGTTTAACAACACACGAATGTATATGTTATAGGTAGGCACTGATTTCTAAAATCATTATGTAAAAGTTATAACAGATCAATTTAGGGTCCAAGCTGCTATTTTCAGCCAAACTAAAAAAAAAAGTCTTTTTACTCGACATCACATAAACTGGAAAAACTAATCCTAAAAAAGGTACTAGTGACATACTGGTGACCTAGTAGTTAACAGCACAAAGAATTGGTTGGTGAGAAGAATTCAAATTCAAATTGATATAATCTGAGTTCCCTTTGCCTAAATTCCCCATGGAATGGCATGAAAAAGAATCACTGATGCATCTGTCATTGAAAGAAGTTTTTGTTTAAAAGGAATTCACATACAGTAACTATTCAAATTAAAAAAAAAAAAACAAAGAAAATTCCTCAGAAAATTTCAAAAAAAAAAATAATTGTTATGGAAGGGATCCTTTTAGATCTTATATTTGCTTGTGCCTATGTTTCATAAATTTTTTATAAAAGGTAAAAGAGAATGATTATTTTTTTTTAAATTCTTGGGAGCAACCATTCTGACATACTCATTATTCCTGGAGCAACTGAAGAATTGGTAACATCTGTTTAAAGCAAAAGTGAACATGTCATTGTATTCATTTAGAAACCTGAACAATGCCATGTTCTTTTGTTAGTAAGTATTTGTTAATAACTAATTCTGATAAAGCTACATGTATGGCATTCATGGTTCTTGAGAGATCATGGATCTGTGCCCAAAGAGTTACACCTTCTCCGGGAAGAAGGCATGGGCAGGGTTCTTTTTTTTTGTTTGAGAGATCAGCAGTTGTCTATGCAGTATGTCTCCTCTTTCTACATCACTGATGTTGTCTAAGGAAAAGGCAGAAGCCAATGCTGTTAGGCACCAGTATTTACCAGAATAAAATTGCATGTGACATTGAACTGTCTTAGGGACTCTGGCTCTGGATTTTGAATTCACAATTTTCTTTCCCTTAGTCTGGTTGCCAATGATGGCTACAGAACTTAGACTGCCCTAATATTTGCCCATAGTTAGAGCTTGAATGGTTGTGACCCAAGGCTATAGAACTCAGTCTGTTGTGCTATTTACCCATAGTAGGGGGAAAAGAGATCAATTCATATATTTTATTAGCATGTAAGTGAATGCAATGAACTTGACTGGAATTTGAACTTGGCTCTTCAATTCCTCAATCAGAGCCACAAACTCAAGCATTTCTCCAAAACAAGGGGAAAAAAATGTTAAAAATTACAATTAAAAAAAAAACTGTAATCTCCATTACTTACCATGTCTTTCACGACACACTTTTTCTTCTTTGTTGATCCCATCAGACCCACAACAGCTTTGGCCTTGCCTTCATAGAAAGACAGACCCAATGCCAATGCTTCTCGGTGCTTATTCTGCTTTACAAGAACATCAATACGCTGAAATAAATTAATTATATATTAACATATTTTCATTACACTATAAGTTGTTTGGGTTTGTTTCTCATTATTAGTAGGATGGTAGTTATTTCTTATAATATATCATACAAAAAGTTACATTTTTCAAAACTTGATGTTTTAACATCATTATAGGATATTCTGGAGGACAATAACTGGCCTTATGTTAGATTAAGAAAAGCTTAATAAAGAAACAATGAAAATCAAAATAAATCATAAAATTTAGATAATGTTGAATACATTGTAATGTGGAGCAACTATCTCCCATCCACCAGGTCCCCAGGTGGCAGATCGAGTAATGACCTCCAGATATTGGAGGTTAGCTGCGAATATTCAATAAGCAGTCCTGGACCAACTAGCAGGCTACTCTGAGGGTGTGTGTGGGGTATGCCCTGGTCAGGTGTACTTCCTAGAAATGCATACAGATGCCCGTTGTAAAAGGTAGTCTCAGGCAAGTGTTTGACGCCTTGTAACCAAACTGACTCAAACCCCAGTTGAGCAGGGTCTGTTGACCTTGGTTGGTGACTCACAGTGTCGATCATGAATAAATAGTGTTTGGACGCTAGTGGAGATGACAACTCTGCGGATTTAGAGGAGTAAACCTCGATAAACTATTCTGCTATTTCCTTGGGTAGCAGTAGTTCATGTGGCGCCCAAAGTAAGAGTGGTAGTGGTTCAGAGAACAGCATGGTTGTGCAGATGACCATCTACTTCACAACAGACAAGCACATCGCTCCAGTTAGCGGCGAACTATGGCGAGATGGTGACTTGACAAATACCTGTCCCTTTGGAGGGGTTGGCGTTAGGAAGGGCATCCAGCCGTGAAAATTTGCCTCAATTTCATATGTCATGTCAAATCCAGATATAGCCAGTAATAACGGGGCCAGAACTAATAGTGAAGGTGTCATTCATGGTAGGGTGGGCCACTCTGTTGTGGGTCCCATCATGAACATCAGACCTGGACGGCATGGCAGAACTTCTAACCCTCGGACACGGGGAAAAAGGGAAGTAAAACCGAACAGAAGAGACATATATATTTTTCATTTGTAAACAAGTTATCACACAACCCAGGTTTCTAACTTTTGGTGTCTTCAGACAATTTACAATAACTGATTTTATCATTTTTTTTTTAAGAACACTCATGTGATGGTGATTTTTTATGAACTCACAATTTTCAAAATTAGGAGAAGTTAGAACATTTTCATTCATGATTGCATGATCCTAATAGGTATTTGTTGGTATGGTTACACTTGGTGATAGTTTTTGTTATTTCATTTAGTAATTCATTTCTGTTTGGGAATAACATAACAGCTAACTTTTCTTCCTGGCACAGTCTACATATTTTGCTACTGTTGTACGGCTTGGCTGTTTTCATCATACTCCACATTATGTCTGGGTCTTTAATTTAATTATATCATTTTATAAAAAGTAAATTCTTTTGATAATCAACTATCATTATTCTTCTCTGATTTGTTCTGTCTAGTATTTTCATATTGATTGTTACCATCACATTTCAAACTTCTTCAGGTGTCTGTTATAGTTAGCTATCTTCTGAGTATTTCAAAATAAACCCTTTATTCAATCAACACAATTAGATTGTTCATACTAGAAAATGTCTCCTATCTGTTTATCCTTGTGATGTCACTTGTCTCACCAACTAAACCAGAATATATGATTTTTTGCGCTACTAAGGAACTGAACTCATAATGGTCAGATAATTCAACTCACGAAACTGACACTAAGCCATGTCTCCCTAAGGACTATTCAGAGGAAAACTTGGGGCCTAAAAAGTAAATGTTGCTTATCTACTTCTCCAAATGAACCTGAACACATAACTTTTACATACCCTGAAATGGTGCCATTTGTCAGACATATGCTTAATGTTTTTTCTCTTTCTTCATTAGATGGTTTTTACTTTAATTAATTTAATTAGTGTAAATCAAATAAAAAGAATTTCACATCTTCAAATTGTTGATACATTATTTTTAGCAGTAAAATTAAGAAAAATACTAAGTGATTAATTTGAGCTGTTATTAAGTTGTGTGCAAATATATATCTCTAAATGAATAAAAACAAAGCATAAAATTGCAATGTTCAAAATATTAATTTAAAACAGTGCTCAATATAAAAATTGAGCAATGAACGTTCATTTTTAATTATTACATAAGAACAATGTGAAAAACTATACTTTTGAAAAAATATTTTCCGTACTAGGTAAAAAGATATTAATAAAGAGAAAAGGAAGAAAATAAGATGAGAAATCAAGAAAAGAAAAAGAAAGAAGAAAAAGAAAGATACACAAGAAATAGTAAGTGAAGAAAAAATAAGTGAGAAAATGTAGTTTTGTAATAGTTTGTAGTTTTTCACATGTTCTGATGTAATTATATATATATATATATATATATATATATATAAAGGACACCAAACACCAATTTAAATACCAGGATTCATAAAATAAAGTGTCTACAATGCAAAAACATAATATGTAGGAGAGACATCACAAAATCTAAAAACATGGATCTACGAACACAAAAGGGACTTACGTTTAGACTAACATTTTAACTCTCTTGTATTACATTGAAATGACTTAGGACACAATTTTGATTTCTTTAATACTTGTTTAATCAAAAAAGAACATAACCTTTCAAGGAGAAATTACTTTGAAAACATATTGATAGCATTAATACCAAATATAAACATACCTTTAAAACATTATATCACTTCTGCATTTTTCTACAAATCTATACTCCATGAATTCAATTTGTGTCTAGCAATAGATATAATTAAATAATATAATGATAATTCCATATATCATTCCATTTAATACATAACATTAGAATATTGTTTTCTCTATATACACCACATTCTATATTTCATAATAATCTATATTATGTTTTCTCCTTATTATTTTCTTATCATATTTTAATAATGTCCTTGATATTACTTATAAATTAGTTAATTCATTGTCAATTCCAAATATATATATATATATATATATATATATATCTCCATGTATAGGGGTAGATATGAATGGAATATAATTTTGTATCCAAAAAACACTATTCTTTAAAAAGTGCTCAATACAAAGTAGAAAAAAAAAGCCCTGAGAAAAGACAAGTTATTGTATATTGCGTGTGAAATGATAATTGTTTTTTTTTTATATCACCCCAAGCAAGGAGGTAACACCACTGCACTGATGTGCAGGAGGCTACATAAGAGTGAGAAGATTAGAAAAGAGAAAAACAGGAAACCAGGGATGAGCCTCTTCACCTGTTCAATAGACGTGGGTGGAGTGTGAACCGGGCGATAGTTTAGTCTATCTACTCCAATTGAGAACAAAAAAAAAGTTAAAGATTTCCAAAAACGAAAAAAAAAGTGACTTAAGTTTTAGCTTAGTTAAAGTCCAGTCAAAACATTTTTCTAAAAATAAAATCAAACGTACAGTTAGACATGAAAAGTTTTTTAAAATTAAGCAAAATTATTGGGCAAAAACGGAGAAGAAAAGAAAACAAAAAAAATAAAGCAATACAAAGAAGGTGGGAAAACTGCCTGCAGCCATTAGGGAGGCACAAGCAGCCCACTAAGAAAGAAAGAAGGATTTGTGAGAGGAGCATTGCCTGTAACCATTACTTGAGAGAGATGAGGAAACCACCTCTTACCTACACACAAGTTCTTGACCAACACTGATAAAAGTGAAAGTAAAGAGAAAAATAACAGAGAAATTCGATTTTTAGACCGAGAAAACAGGTGAAGAGCGTGACTTACTGCCTAAGCATAATTCTGACAAATTACCAAAGAAAATTACCAAAGCCAACTAAACGAACTCCCTATATGCACACACAAGCCAACCCTTACCAGTTTAATCAAATGTTGTGTTCGAGTGTTCGATTTGGGGACAATTTAGATTGACAATTCTTCATACAAAAACTACTAACAAAATTACTGAACATTATACTCGCGATAAAACATGATATTTTTTATTCATTAATCTTTTCCGAATATTCATTTTCTTTTATTACTATACGTCTTCGCTCTGTTCAGACTGGCCTGCAGTGAGATTCTAACGATGAATCTTGGGCTGTCTGCGATCAAATTAATCTCAATGTGAGGTAGAGCAGACTGAGAGTTGAATTTATCAATCAGTTGCAGCAATGAACATTTCAGACAATCGTAGAAAGAGAAAGAAAGAAGCTATCTGTGGTTCTGGTGAACCATAGGCATATAGAAATATATATTATTTCACCACAATTTTATATGGAAAAATATTTTGTTTTATCATTCACACACATATTAACACTAATGACTTATAAACACACACACATTCATAAATGACTCCCTCATACACATATTTTAAAAAAGAAAATTGTCCATCGCTTGATACTTTATACATTTTTTTTGCTAAAATTTTGAACGGAAATGTATTTTGTTTTGTCATTCACACACATACTAACGTTACTGACTTCTAAACATATTTTCATACATTAAATCACCCATGATTCTTCTCATACACATAATTAAAAAATTCATCTATAGTTCAAATAGACTTGACACATGCATTATTTTCGCATACATACATTTACACATTTACACACTGATTAAACTGATTTCAAAAATATAATTTTAAAAAAATATATAACCGTAACAGCAGTCTTAACATTAAAAAAAAAAAAAAAAAAAAAAAAATGACTGTTCAAATACAAGGCTTTATTTAGGAAAAAGCATTAAATTTCAGCATTAAATGACCCCACAAAAAAATTTAAAAAAATAAAATAGAAGGTACATGATTAGTATTAAGATTCAATCTCAGAATATTTTCTTTAGGTTACTATCATTCATTGTGTTTATTTTTATATTTACAATTATTAACATCTTTCTGACCAAATAAAATCATATAATGTGGTCTAGAGTTGGTCAACTGATTGACAACATTGAAAATGGAGATTCAATGCCAGTTAATACTTTGTATTCACTACACATTAATGCCATTGAAAAAGGCATGAAACCTTCTTTCTCAAGAAATCGGGTTAGAGATTACTCCTGCTTTTGATGCTATGTCATCTTTCACAACCAATCATATCTTAACATAGAGAAGAAGAAATGGGGGCCCCATTGGGAAAAACCTCATTACTCTAAAGAATACCATAAAAGACCCCCCTCCCCTACCAGCATTCTGTACCTGAATGACTTTCTAGGTCAGGGGAATAATTCAATTTTTTGTTTTTTGTTTTTTGAATATGCAAAATGTACTTACCTCTATCCAAGATCTCAGAGAGAAGACTGTCACAGATTCTGTTCCTAAAACAATCAATTGACCCCCATGGCTGACCACTGATTGGTAACATGCTTGCTCCCCAGCAAATGCCTTAAAAACAAAAAATCAAATGAAAGATAAAAATTATTAAAATCTCTAACAAGTGGATAATTTTTCAGTTGATATATTTTTCATAAGGTTATATTTTTTAATAACATTTTTTGTTTTTTCATTTATCACATTGAAGAAAAAAAAAAAAAAAAGTCTGTTTCCTTAATTTTGACAGTTGGCACTGTAGTTGGTTTAATCTTATACTCACAAACAAAATCCTTAAGAACAAGTGATGACCACATTCATTAATCTTCCTGGTGCATAAAATATATCAGACGTTCTTGCTTCTAATAAATTCTTTGGTCTTAATTCTTACATTGCCAAGAAAAAAAAAAAAAAAATTTTCCCTTAGGTTTATATAACTTAAATTTGAGGCTAAACCAGGAGTAATTTACTGGGAAATGAGACAGGTTATAAAAAAAGATTTGTTTACCAGAGCTTCACTGACATTTCCTCCAGTTGCTAATGACTTAAAATGGCTGGAACTATAGACCATCTGCACATCTGCAATATCAATCATCTAAAAAAAGAAAAAAAAAAAAAAAAATTGAGAGGATTTTTTTTTTTTTTTAATATAAGGAAGAATTTAAAAAGAGGAAAAAGAAAAGTGGAGAGTAGTGATCAATATAAACGGAGAATAAATAAATTAAAATTGAACAATTAAAAGAACTCATTATTAATAGGCACTAGGCACTACATAGCAATTGAAGGCAAACTAAGAGAAAACGATACCAATGGCAATTGTGGGAGCATAAGAAGAAATGAAGAGCCTCCCACAGATTCTTTTTTTCTGTCCATATTCTACCACGTATTTTCTTAAAGATTTATGGAGATTTTGGTAACTGAACTGATAAAATAACAGGTCAACTTGAAAATAAAAATATCATTGCTGAGTTGGCTATTTTGGCCACAAATATGGGCAATGATTATGATTATTTTCAGAAAATAATAAAGTGTAGAGAAACTCAACAAATGCAAGGATCACATTTAGCCTCATGTTTAACTAGTACATGACCTGTCAATAAAAAAAAAAACACAATGATATATTAACAAATCAGAAATAAAATATTAAGCAAATCTTCACTTTTTACATAGGCAGCATTTACACTATTTCTGTGTAGACAACATTTTGTGTAAGTGTTCTTACATTTTCATTATGGTGTCTACTTATTCCCGATTTGGTAAATTCTTTTTGATCAGTAATATCTTAAGATTCACTGGATCCCCAACTCTACTAAGAGTGATATATATCTGGCCATGAGTATAGCAAATGGATGTTTACAGCAAAAAATTCTCAGCATTTGGATCCATGTCATCTTCATGAAAGAGAACATTATTTAATCTGAGATCATGATTAACAGCAGGCAATCCAAAAAATATTGTCTTATGGTCATGCTGACCCAAGTGATGATCCAATTCACACAGCCTCTCAATCGGGGCAATTTCCAAAGCTGCTCCATGATAGAAGCTGTGTTGTCTCATTTGAAGGAAGTGATCTTCCCAAGACATGTACAATTCTAGTGGTATGAATGGAGAGCAAAACTGACAAACACTTCACTTAGACAAAGTTCCCATTCTTGATCATTTTTTAATAGATTCATTATTTCATATGTGTGCCTAAAATTTTCACAAACAACAATTAACTGTGAGTGAATTTTCAAAGTTGTCACTCATGTCTTATGTTGAAGTAATAATCCAAGATAAAATAGCTTCTCTCGGGATGAATGTACTGCATAACCCTCCACCAATAGCTTCTGGAATATTCTCACTTTGTCTAACTCTTCTCTGCCAACTTTTATTATAAAAGTTTTATTATTGTTACATCAAGTATAATGTTGGGGAAAGTTCCAATAGAGGATGATTTTCTTTCATCTTGAAATATGCTGTCAATTTGGTCAATAAGTTGAGACAAAGGGTGGAGCCGGGCAATTACCTTCTTACTAATATGTTTTTATTATTTTCAAACTATTCAAGGCACTTAACTCTAACTGCCCAAATTCCTAATTATGTCCTCCTGATTTCCGACAGACAGGCGGACGGAGAGCTCTCTTATTATATAGTAAGGATTTCATAAAATCTTATTTTGGTCAAGTACATTGGATTGAGGATGTGCATTGTGGTGCAATGGATATCGGCTCGGAACGAGAAATCTGGAAGCCGAGTTCGAATTCCAGCTGAATTCATCATTGCATTCACTTACGCGCAAATACCCTTGGGAAAGGTATTAATCCGTCTATTCCTTCCAGTTATGGGTTCTATAGCCTTGGTCGGCAACCAGTCTACCGCAGAAAGCAATGGTAACCTACTGTGGGATAATATTCTGCCCAGTCAGTCATGTCTCCAAAGAGACATGATCGCCCAAGCGTGTATCACGTATGGCACTTAACTGACTGACTGACATTGGATTGGAATATTTTGGTGTTCAATAATATAAAAATTCCTGGTGCTTTGTTTGGTGTTTGACAGGGGAACTTAGAATTTAAGAAAAGTTTGTTAGGGAGGCCATGGCTGAAAAGATTTGATTTAAACGAAAAGCATTGGTCCCGATATTCACGATTAGAACAGGGGAAGCAACTCACAAATGGTGAACTAAACCCTATTCACCGTTTTTGTTTGATTTATTTATTTTTTAAAATTGGGCTTTTTTTGTTTTTTTTTGGACGGAATGGTGGTTGCCTGAAAAATGCTGACTGATCCAAAGGAATATTTTTACAAAAGAAAAAATTTCAAAATTATTTATTGTGACTGTTTTTAATATACATTTTATTTTACAGGAGTGAAATGCATAAAACATGATAAAAAATATATAATCAAATTTAAAAGAAAAGTTAATAAATAGACAAACTTCTTGTGAACCATTCAACAAATTTTTAAAAAATATTGCATTAACCAAACATTTTTATGGTTTCTTTTTTGGACATTAATTTTATTTAACAATATATTTATTGTTTGGTTTTATTATGTGCTCTGCAAGATTTTTGTAATGTTCCAGAGTATTTAATTTTTTTCTTTTTTCATTAAGACAATTTTGTAAAGACTAGAATAAAATCTATTGTATTCATCAGCATTAAGGGCACGTTTATTTTTTTTGTTTTGTTTTTTTTTCCAGAAATAAATCTTGAAAATATGCTGTGCAATAGTTAGGGCTTTTTAAGGCCTATGCTAACCCAAGAAGATGGTTATCTATTCCAGATGGTAAACTGAATTCATGTATGTACGTTTTAGACTTATTTCATAAAAAAAAAAATTAAAAAAAAATTGCATCCTTGATGCTAGCAAATATGGTAAATTAGTAGGTTTCAAATCTGGTGAATATTTGATGAGTGGCAACCTCACAGCTAAACTGTGACAAATTTTGCCTGGTCCCCAAAGAAGTATGCAGGCTTTTGGTATGGTTAGCTTTGTTCATTTCACTGGCCTTATAATCACTTGCAATCCATGTTGTTCTAAAGTATCTACTTTTTATTATTTGTCTCAAAAACAAAATTAAACATAGAATTCATAAAGTTTGTTTTCTTTATAAACTTTTGTGGACGTTATACAGCAAATCAAGCGCTGTAATCAAGCTTGTGTAAATGTTTTCCAGTGCTTTGATTTCAATATTTTGAGTATGTTAAGTCCCATGTTGTTTGGATATTATTTTCAAGTAATGCCTTCATTTGATATGAAACATCATTCAACAAGAAATGTCTAGCCCTAAATTTTGCTTGACATGTTTGATCATTCACCATACTATAACTGGCACAAATACTTTTTCTGCATTTTTAATTTTCTTACAATAAAATAAGCAACTACAGTGTTAAAATTAGGGAGAGAAAATGGTTATGTTAACAGTTGCACTGGATCACTTTCATTACGGTGTAATAAGTCAGGTTTCATTCTCTTTTTATAATGAAAGAAAAAAGAAAAGAAATAAAATTTGACAGCATTTCTTAATTCATTTGATGATTCTGCAAATGGAGTTCAAGTTGTGCAGAATTTTGTAATTAGTCTTCAAACTCAGGAACCAGGATTCCTTCTTTGCACCTGAAATTCTATTGAAAGCTAAAAATTCAGAAAAATTTTCAATTCAGGTGAAAATACATCATGGAAAGGTTGGTTAGAAGAGGTGCATGTTGAAACCACATTGGGGGGAGGGACACCAAATGTTGCAGTACGTCTTCCAGTGAAACTAAAAGCAAGATTTGCAAACATAAATGACAAGCGACCAGTTGAATTCGTTGCATTCACTTACACACGGAAAATGTATTAATTCATCTCTTCCTTCCAGCTATGGGTTAAATAACAGGACAGATTAGGTTTCTAGTTTTGGTTGGCAACCAGTCTACTGTAGAAAGTAATGGCAGCCTACTGCAGGAAAATCTTCTGCCCAGTCAGTCGTGTTTCTTTTGTGACATGATCGCCCAAGCGTGTATCATGTATGGTACTTAACTGACTGAACAAAATGGAAGACAATTTCAACAAGGCAATATTTTATATCTAAACTTATTTATAAATGGAAGTGTGTCTGTGTGTGTCCGTTACCTATAGACTCCGAAACGGTTGAACTGATTTTACACAGTTGTACTATAAGCATCCGTGAGTGTTCTTAGCTAGGTTTTGTGTCGCGGTACCCCTAATAAATATCAAAAATCGATAATCAAAAAATTTGATACACTCATAGACAAAGATATAAGAAACAATATTCAGAAGTTTCAAGGTTGCAGTTCTTACAATAGTGCAGAAAATCGATAATATATATATATAAAAGGCAAGATGTTTGTGTGTGCGTGTGTGTGTGTTTATCTGCCTGTATGTCTGTATTTTTTCCAGCCCTTTTATTTTAGTTTTTGCTTCAGGTTTGGCTCTAAGTAGGTATAATTGTAGTTCTTAGTCTCGGCCATGATACCATTTACTCAGAGGACTTATTTAGCCTTCAAAATTCAGTTTACGACGAAAAAAACTTATTTGATATCGATACCAGGAAATCAAAATTTGACTTACATCCATTCATTTTTCTTTCAGTCTACGGTTTTGCTTTAACTGGAAACAACTATTGCTTTTTAGTCTTTCATGCCAACGTCCAAAGAGTCTGAGCTCCAGAACCATGGATTAGTTTTAAAGCTTTCATTACACCCGGGCAATGCCGGGCTATACTGCTCGTTTTTATATAACAGAGTAAATACAAGAGTATGCATGCATAAGAGAGAAGATATGAAAGTTCAGTCACCCAGGAAAACATAGCCCCATGCCGAAGGGAAGGCCCCAGTGGTGTTGTCTCAAAGAATGCTAGCCAAAAAAAAGAGAGATAGAGAAGAGAATGAAGACAGGATGTGTTCTGTTTTTATAAGTGCTTGTCAAAACTGGCACAGCTAAGTGGGAATAATCTAATGCTCTAAGTAGTTCATTCTATCATGATAAAAATTAAACAATGCCCATCTCTTTAGTTTGTATAATTAAAAGAAAAGATCAAAAGCAACTTACTTCAAGTTCTTCCTCAGATTTCACATCAAACACATGTATTTTTTCTGTGGTGTCTAAAGTGACCAATGTCCGTGGGTTCATCCACTGAATAGTAAATAAAACAAATGTTTGCTTTTAAACATGTGAGTGATACAAAAAATATTTGATACTTCAAGAGATTGTATTTTAAATTCTACACATGATAATGAGTGTAAGTAATGATACAGAATCAAAACACATTGCAAATCAATTTGATGAAAAGCAACAAAATGTCTTCCTTTTGATAAGTTCAATGAATTTTTTTTATTATTCCAGTTAATTGACAACTATAAATATCTTGTTGCTGGATGAATCGGCTCATTAATTAAATGGTTGTAATTACACAATTATGCAGAAGTGAAATAATTTAAAAAACGATTTAAAGATTTTAAAAGCTAAATCTGTGAAATTACTTAAAATGTCTCACTTACTGTGATAGAGAGGAGTTGATAAGGTAGCTCAATTTTCTGTAAGCCAGAACATCGGATATCCTGACCACTATGACAAATGACCTGCAATCAAAAATACAAGTTTTCATATTTTATTCATGTTGCAATTAATCACATTTTGCTAAGTTTTAAGGTATAGATTTAAATTAAAAGAAAATTAATGCAAATATCATAATGCATTATGTTTCAAGAAAAAAACCTTCCCAAAACAGAAATTATGACCTGGAATTGGAATGAAAGGCGCCAATGAAATACTCTGAATCGAGTACTAACTCATCTAATAGACTATTACTACTGCAAGGCTTCCAATCTTTACTTGATGTGCTTTTGACCTTGTGCCAGAAACTAAGCTAGGCTTTGCAAATACAGATAATTACTTACTTGATAAAAATAAATTGTATTATCCCGGGCAAAAGCAAGGACAGGGTCAATGACTCGATCACTTTCTGAAATCTGAATAATGACAAACTGCCAAGCCAACAAAGGCAGGGTGGACGGTTTACCCTGAAGAACAGAAAATAAACAAAATAAATATATAAACACACACAAAAGGCATTTGTTTTATCTACAAGTCTTTGTTTCCTCCCCCTTTACATTAGAATACATACAATTGTTTGCTTCTGAAATTTAATAGTGAGGTTTCATTTTCAAAACTTTATTTTTTAAAAAGTAACTTTTGTAAAAAACAATTTTCTTAAGAGAAATCTAGATACCACTGCTCCATGATGTTCATTGCAGGAAAAAATGACTGTGAACTAATGCCTACCTTAAGTGGATGAGTAAACATAATCTTCAACTGCGGCCGTAAGGTTACAATAAGAACCTGCAATAAATAACATCAATTATTATTCTTAGTTGATCCTAATATAATAGAGCAATTGTCTGTGCATGTGTGCAAATTCTCATTATATAAAGACTCATCAGGCACTTAGACACAAGATTATAACAAAAGACAAAAACCTGAAAAAAAGGTGGGGGGTATATTATTGTAGGAAAATGAGCATAAAACCTCAAATAATGAAGTCCTTGCCATTTGGGCATGTATAAGGAAACTAGAAAAGAATGAAAAAAGAGTTTACATTAAAACAAAATTGAAGAGTCACAAGGGTTTTTTAATCTAATGATTGGTTGGTGAATGGATTTAATAACATCTCAAATACTCTTGGGGCATTGTAATGTTGAAATCTGTTGTTTATAGATGCAAAGTGTAGATTTATTATTATTAAAAAAGAAAAAAGAAAAACCAAAAAAAAAACAACTTTATTATATGTGTCAAATAACAAGTGCCGGCTAATATAAATTGCTGAAAACATTTTGAAGAAAAAAAAAGAAAAGAAAAAAAGACCAAAACAAATTTCACAAGTCATTCCTAAAAATAGTAATTCTGAATTCCAATGGAATAGAAAACAACAACTGGAACTTTAAGATCCGTGTCATATTTCTTATCCCTAAAAAGTAGAACTGCACACACACAAAATTGGACCAAAAATCAACGAAAACAATTTTGAAGACAAAAGAAATTTCACATGTCAGTGTGAAAAAATATTTTGGCCAATAAAAAGTGAGCAATTCACAAAACTAAGAAAAATCTAACAAGCCTGTGTGAAAATACCCAGCAAACAAACACACACACACATATCAACCTTCTGATCTGTTCACCAACCACTTATATATACATACACATGTTTTCAAACATCAGAAAGACAAACAGATCTCAATATATTAAGTCAGAAATTTATTCGCCTGAAGAGAGTCAATTTTAGACTCGAAACATGTGTAGCAACGCAAATATAATTATGGACACTTAATGTATTATAAAAAAGATAAGTAATAATAATAAACCTACACTTTAAACTAAGTGTTCCGACTTCTAACACTTTTTTTCACCTATACTAATTTCTCTCATTGGAACAATCCCCATTTCTCTTATACATACATATATATATATATATATATATATTTTATTTCGAAACAAGTTATTTCCGCAACCTAGGTTTCAACCTTTCAATATCTGCAGGTGATTTATAATAACTGATTTTGCAATGTTTTTCAAGCGTACAACAGGAATTTTTTTATAAACGCAACTTGAATTTTGAAACTATATATATATATATATATATATATATATATATATAGATAGTTCTGTGTCGATGGCACAACTTGGAGTTTCATGTGTTATGCAATTATCAGGTGCATATTACAAAATTGTTTTGTAATATGCACATGATGATTGTATAGATTTGTGCCATCAACATAGGACAATAAGTACATTTATTAATTCACGTAACTATATATATATATATATATATATATATGTGTGCAAGTTTTGTTCCAAATGATGGACAAGGTGTTTTGGTTAAGTTTTTTTCTAAAATTTTTCACACAATCTTTTTTTTTTTTTTTTTTTTGCAAGAGATAAATTATGTAAAAATTGCCAGAATATTTCATTTATTCAAGTACTTTTGGCTATACTTTTAGCCATTATCAAGAATACATATAGATTGTTTTATGTATGTATCTATAGATATAGGAATGTTTTATTTTCCAAACACAGCCAGCACATTGTGGCCATGTTCATAGTTGATATTATTGAGTGTTGGCATTTTCTTTTTTATTTATAATGGTTCCATCGTTTTTAACCTTTTTCTTTTAGCATGTGGATGATGCTATTATATTTTTTTATTATCGACGAGTATGTTTTGGATAGAATTTGGGGGGTCTTTATATGTATTTAAATGAGACCTAGTAAAACTAATGGTCAAAGAGATGTCACACAAGTCTTCTTGTTAAACATGTTGTAGCATATCTAATGTAATCATTTACAAATTTGGACTGATCGGGAACACATTTTTTTAAAGAACATGTAAATTCGTAAATGTTATAGTGGAACATCCTGCCATCCCCGAGAATAAAATGCTCTACTTTATAAAAGATGGTAACGAGCGGTACGACGGAAGGAAAGGTCTTAGGCAAAGACATTCACTATTCGATTGCACAGCAACCCGTGGCTTGCCTATATGTGTATTATTGTTAATTGTACCTTAGTACAATAAATCTGTATTTCTTATTCCTGGTGTGGATTACCATTCTTCAACTGATCATTTTATACTGTATTCCTTTTCGTGATATATCAGTAAATAATATTGGTTCTCTGTAATTTAGATTTTTCAGGTGAATTTTTATTTTTTGACAGGTTGTCTATACCCAAGTCTGCAAGCATTAAGCCAGTAATAACCTCTTGGAAGGGTGGGTCTGACCATACTACAGGAGATGCAGTCAGTATATTCTAAACCCCACTGATATTGCATGACAGTTAATAGATAAACAACCAGAATGAAGTACCTCTACTCTAAAGTTTCATAGATGGATGGACCTTTGTGCAAATGTTTGATCAACTCATCAGATCGCAGTGGACCAAATAATTACACAAGGATTCTTCTATAAAACTTTGGAGTAAAGGTGCCAAGTATAACATTAAATAACTAAATGATAAATTTGATATTTGTATTAATCCTATTAATGCTCTAGCTCTGATATTGAGCATTTTATTGCAAAGTCTGCTTGCCTTAAATGTCCTTTCTTTCAGATTTCCATTGAGGGACAACATTTCTGGCCCTACATCATCATCATCATCATTATTATTTAACGTTTCATAAAGAAATAAATGTGAAAAGAAATCTTTTTATTTAAAAAAGAAAATACAAAATTATCAAAATATGTGAAGCATTGAATAAAGAAAATTTATAATTTATAAACTTTATATAAAATTTATAAACCTGCTCCTATTCTATCAAACACTCTTCCCATCTGCCCAACTCTCATCCTCGGTATCCTTACTCATCTGTCACCTTCCTCCTGACATTCCCTATGTCTAACCACTCCTTCTCTTTACCTTCCCCTATGTAGCCCCATGTGCAATAGTGGCAGTGGAATGCCTTGCTTGGGGTGAGATGATTTAAAAAAAAAAAAAAAAAAAAAAAATCAACTTTCAAATGTCTGGCTTTTAATAAAATTCTAATCATTGCTTTTTCAAACAACAAACATTGTAGAGGTAATGAATAAATTTATGTTTTAGTAATTTTTTCTAAATTTATGGATAAAAATTTTTTTAATATTTTCTTTACAAATTGATAAATGATAAATATTGCATTGTTAGTTCACATTCTTAGAATATTGTAAATATGCAATTATTCTTGTAAATAAACAGTGTTTAATATTTTTGTTGTAAATTCTCAAAAAAGAAAATGTATAAATTCACTTTCATGTTTGGTTTTTAAAATTCTAATCATTGCTTTCTAAAGCAACAAATATTGCCAAGAGTGAAGAAAAACTGTTGGTTTTAAACGTTTTAAAATTTTATTATAAGCACAAAGATTAAGCAACGTTAAAGGTTAAGCAAAGGTTGCCAACACATTTTTTGTAAAAAGGCCAGAAATGTAAATTTAATTTGAGACCATAAAATAAATAAATAAATAAACAAACATTTGACAGAACTCAATAGAGTTTTAAAAGTTTAAAATATATCCATGGATGGGTGGGTGGTTGTTTTGGTAAACGAAAGGGCTACATTATGGTTAGCAATTCTACTAATTAGCAAAACAAAAAAACTTTCAGGACTGACTGACAAATAATGTCTTCATTGATAAATTAGTAATTACTAAACTGGACTTGATTCTTGTTTCCATTAACAATGTCAATTCAAAATATCAGTGGTTGTATTCTTATTTTACCTTTGAAAGTGAAGCCATGGCTAAAACCATCACTTCCTGCATAGGATGGTCCTGGATGGTATAATTCATATGCAGTGGTTCAATGGTACAAACCTCGCCTCGGCTGTAGGGACAAAAAAATTTATTGAATATTTTACAGATAACAAAACAGAAACAGTTTTAATTAGCGACAAAGAGAAAATTAAGGAAAGAATATTTTTGGAAAAATCAAATCTCAAGTAGAAAAAAAACCTCAGTCTAAATAAATGTAAAATGTTTAATTTTTAATCTTTTTTTTTTTTTTTGAAGGATCATTTTAAACTGAATCAAGTAAATTTTTAAACATCATGATATTGGTTAATTTTGAAACAAGAATACAAGACAATGTCATAATGATTAGAAGAGAGTCTGACCTACAAAATTGTAAATAATAATACTAACAGATGAAGAGAGATGCTCATTGATTTTATGTTATCTTCTGTTTCCAAAACTTAACAAATTATGTTACTTGCATTCTAAAATCCTTAATCACCAAATCTAGCTAATTTGTAAAACATTTTTTATAATACTGAAAATTGTGTCAATGTGAAAACTTGTTTTCATATTTCTTTATAAAATGATAAACATTATTATTTACATTTTTAGACTGTTGTCCACTTTTGTATTGTTATATTCACAATGTTTTGGCCGTTATACGCTCCAACCTTCTTCAGGTGATTGAAATTTCAAACCAAACCCTTTATTTCAATCACTGGGATATATTGTTCACTTTCCATGAGTCATGCTGCTTCCAGATGTCTTAGTTATCTCCCTTCAACTCAACTCTGTAAGTTTTTGTTCACCACTGCTGTAGCCAGGTAATGAATTCAAAACTCTTTGGTTGACTTGACCCAAAGAGTTGTGAGTTCAATATCTGGCTACAATAGTGGTAAATAAAAACTTAGAGAGTTGTGTTAAGAGAGATAACGAACACATCCAGAAGTAGCATGACTCGTGGAACAAGAACAATTTATCCAAGTAATCAAAAAAAAAAAAGGGTTTGGTTTAAAATTCCAATCACCTGAAGAAGGTCGGAGCATACAACAGCCAAAACATAGTGAATATGGCAAGACAGATCGGGACAACAGTCCAAATAATGTAAATAATTACAATACCTCATCTCAAAATATAGACAAATATTGCATTGTATTAGTTGGAGTATAGAAAACTTCTTAGCCTAATTCTGATGTTTGGTCATTTCGTTAAGCCAAGAATGTTTCAGCTCTTTTTATACATTGTATCAGTTAGTCAGTTAAGTGCCATACGTGATACAGGCTTGGGCGATCATGTCTCAAAAGAGACATGACTGACTGGGCAGATTATCCCGCAGTAGGTTGCCATTACTTTCTGCTGACCAAGGCTATAGAACCCAATCTGTCCTGTTATTTAACCCATAACTGGAAGGAATAGACGGATTAATACCTTTCCCAAGGTATGTATTTGCGTGTAAGTGAATGCAATGAATTCAGCTCAAATTCAAACTTGGCTCCCTGATTTCTTGTTCCAAGCCAATATCCAATGCACCACAACACACATAGTGAGCCAAAGAAGATATGAAAAGTGGTGATGAGGTGGACGGGGGAGAAAGGTGTATCTAATGTTTTGTCTCGTTACAAACCTTCCAGAAAAGAGGCATTTGGATTCACATGTTCTCACTCCAATCAATCGCCTGCAAAGAAAAAAAAAGTTTATAAAAATATTGCTTTATTTATTCTTAATCTTTACACTAATAAATCAGCTTGGCTGAGATAGTTATGTTGTTGCCATTAACAGAGGTCAGTGCTCAAATCCATATAAAGGCCAGGAATTTAAATGATGATTTTCTTGACAGTAGGCAGGCCTACATCACTTGAAATCACAATACAATCTTCCTACCTCCACATTTTTCTCTATTTGACCTTGAGGTCAAATTAAGACAAGCTTATGAAATATCTACGTTAACCAATCAATATGTGATTTTCTAAGCGCCACTTAGCACAAGGCCAAAAGCATAGAGTATTCAGTGAGGATCAAACTCACTACTCAGTTGTAATAGGTTCTAGTGAGACAAGCTTGATAACCATTACACCATGTCAAGGTATACAAACTGAATTTGAAATTTATGGCCAAAATAGATATTATGGTATTAAGATTATTTTGATTTGTTTTCTTTAGATAAAATGTTTTTGATTTCTGAGTGTGTAACGTTTACAGTCAGCATTAAATGGATTGGTAAGAATTTCTAGTTAGCATGATCACTAGGCAATAGAATATCACTAACAATTAGAGATAAAATATTTGTGTTACCAATAAAAACTCCAAATCATTCCTTATTCAGAGGATAATATCCTCAACAGGAGAAAATATAATTGAATTCTATATTGTACTACATTTTTCCTAAATAGATATCCCTATGATGATATTTAATTTAAAAATTAGGTACAATAAGAGATTACCACAAATAATTCATAATAGAACAGAACAATAAGTTATGAGAGATTGAAGATTTGTTTTTAGATCTGTGGGATAGAAAATTAAAAATTAAAATCAACCTCCTTCTTTACTTTTACAAAAATTAACAATGACGTTGAAATCCTGGTTTTTCCCAAATAGAAAAAGGATTAACCATAAGCTTAAAAAGTCAAAAGCAGATTTTGCAAGTGGATGTTAAATTGATTTTCTGACCAATGGAAGTGACTTGCAAGACTAAAGGGACTTAGCAATCAAGTATGAAAATCTGAATGACTATAAAGGCTTTGATCAAATCAGTGCCAGTCAGAGGGAAGCAGCGAGAGAGAGACAACTAAAATGTAACTGCAACTTCAAGTCAACCAGACATAAGGTCATCTTGCACCTTGTTCTCTTTCTTTCTCATGTGCTGATTCATTTAACTTCGTCTTCTCCATTCAAAGACATTCACAGACACCAATATATACATACGTATATACGAAAAAATTCTTTCCAACAAATTACTACTACCAACGTTTCTTGATACCCTTAACTTCCTCATTGAACATTAATTTCTATCACAATTCATGTTATCCTTTTCATTAATAAATTTCTATTTTAACATGAAAAATGCATATATTTTATTCTTCCACCATTCCAATCAACAACCAGCTTCAACCTTCTGATGAAAATCTTCTGATAATTTTGGATAAAATTTGTAAACTGTAGTGAGTTTGGTTATGTATAACACAAGGCCAAATAAATAAACATTAACCATCTCCCAATAGCTACAGATCTAAGCAACCTCAGCTTCGGATTATTTTTCATTCTTTATCAAGTCCAGAACCTTCATCTTAAAGAAGCTTTTTCCACATATCTTAATGAACAGCATCACTACATCTCCCCTTTTGGACCATTATTAAGCAAAACTTATGGCTTGTTTATTTGTACAATTGCCTGCAGGTAACTGAAACTACAGGAATAAGGGAGGTACTATTATTTTATTTCATTTAGAACAGCTTTACTAGATGAATCATGAAATTAATCATTTAAGATGGACAACCTCATAAGACAAAGGCTCCCTATATTATCATAATTATCATTTCCCAATCACTACGATATAGTCTACGGCTATATCGTGTTGAATACACCGGTTCCCGTCCAATCACCGAAGTTAAGCAACATCGAGCTTGGTCAGTACTTAAATGGGTGACCATTTGGGAATACCAGGTGCTGTAAAACGTAAGGACCAAGAATGGCCCACCGGTCCTCTAGGTTTGGGGGTTGAGTGCAGAGGTAACAACCCTACCCCGTAAAAAACAGTTTGTTACAGAAACAGCAACAAAATGTTGCTGCCCTATGCACCATCTAGGTGTGATGGATAAATGATGATGAATCACTAGTGAAAATAGTTTTTCATTTTATTTGTTGTCACTGTTAAGCACAATACAGATCCTCTTTTTATAGAAGACAAGTTTCTCTACAGAATTACATTCTAGCAAAAGAGACTTGCACAACATAAGTTTCACCTCTTATATAATCATAAAAACATTATACAAAGATGACAGAATTTAGAATGGTACAGATTTATGCCCTTCCAAGATATTAACTTTAAATAAACAAATATTTAATAAACTAGAATTAGAGTGTTTTGCTATTTGCAGTTTCTTTGAGAATATCCATAAGCAAGTAAGTTGAACACAAGTCACTATAAGTGTGACTAGATGGATGGTGACCCACTCATGTGGGATGGGAAGAGCTCCAAGGATGCTTGACAATGGTCAACAGAGTTAATTATAGAAATGCCTGGGAAAAAATACAAGGGAAGGATTGATTCAATGATTATTAGAATTAAGTGTGGAAACAGAACTAATAAAGAAGTTAATTAATCTTGATTAATTAGAGGGGTTGATGGTTTTTTAAGGAATCAAACCTGAATATTAGCTTGGAAGCAATTTAGCATAAGTGGGTTTGGTCCTGTACCCATTTTTCACCAGCGTCACGTGAAACAGATGACATAATAAATTACTTCATCAGATGAGATCAAAAATGATCTCTAAAAACCATTGAGATTAAGTGGTTTACATAAAGACCTATCAATCAGATTTTAAGTGATTTCTTAGGCAGTATAAATTTGGAAGAAAAGGCTTTCCAAAAAAATAAAAATAGTTTACATAAAAGACAAATTTCTCTGGTGGTCATATAGAAAGAATAGTTTTTGAAAGTAAGACATCAGAATTCTATCAATTGTTTAGCTAGTCATATTCTTTCCAGAACAAGTGATTTTTAGAGAACATAAATTAATGGTCAAATACCTAATTAGTGACAAGCTGGTGTCTTGGTCCTGGATCCTAAATAAATATTTGTGCTGTACACTTTGGAAGAGTATGTTACAGCTGCGAGAAAAGATGGTGGGAACAGGAAAATTTAATACTGCCAGAAAGAAAAGATGTGCTAAATGCAAGTGGAAAAGAAATATGAGAAGAGAAAATTGTAATTGCAGCCATAATTAAAGCAGACCATAAGAATATCATTCAAACTTTGAAAAGTCAAAGGTAAAGATATAAAAACAACTGCTGTTTTATTATCACCAAAGTTGTGAACAAGTAATTCAAAGTTCAAATCACTGTGTACTGCTTTCAAACATTAGAATTTGGTGAAAAGCAGATGCTAGTTGAAAGATATATGTAATCAACAGGTAAAATAAACTATATTTTATTAAAATCTTATTACAAGATTTTAACCAATCTTGAGAATCCATCAACTTCAGTTTTATGTGACAATCAGTTGGTTTGGGCAAAATATTTCAACCCTGGGTTTGGGAAAGATCTTCTAAACATATATGAGTGGCGGGGTCTCCCGTCCAGGACATCACTAAAATAATAGCTGGAACATTTTCTCATCCATCACTTATACTGTCACATTTGGTTGCTATTAACAGAATCATCTCAACTACAGGTGCGATGGATAAATTGTCCTAATTATGCATCAATGAAAACACTGACATCTTATTTTAATAGATATATTTACCAAAATTACCAAAATACTAAGTAAATATATTCAATAAAATCCCCATCAGCTTCAACCACAGCCTCTGGATTCACTTGTAATTCTTCTGTATGTCTATTTGTTTAAGTCGAAGAATGTTGCGATAATCCTTACCTTCAGTTCATCTTTGCTGTTATGAGATTTGTTGGTTTCTCGCTCAACTGCACCTCATTCATAATAATCAAGGGTGTAGCTGTCTGGGGAGTTACGTGGACAGATGTAAGTGGCGATGTGATCACAGAAATCGTCTGACAGTTATGACTGGGTTCTCTTGCTTGTGTGGTACGGTGCAGAGTCCTGTTGCCAGACATATGGTCTTTCAGCAGATATCATCTTGACCCAGGGCAGCACTACCTCTTCAAGACATTTGATGCAGGCCTTCACTGAGACTTTCACCAACAAATTCAGAAGTTTTTTTTCTTATCAGAATGAGCTGAGCGTGTTTTCTGAGCTTTCTAATCACCATTAGACTCATCCAACTCTTTCCAAATTCTCTGCACTCTCATCACATTGACACCCAAACATTCTGAAATGTTGGAGCTTCTGGCACAAATACCAAGCAGTACAGTAAGCTGTTTCCAAATTTCTGATGGAGTGAATTGCATCATGGGGCCTTTTTTTCTCACAGACGGTGCCCAACTGATCCTACTATACTGTGCTGTCAACAAAATGAAGAACAATGTACATGCACAAAATTAAAAACAAACTGGTGACAATTGACCCATCGCACCATATATAGTGATAGAGAAGTAATTAATATATATAAGAAAAATTACATTGTTGATCCTCACCACTCGATGCTACTTTCATGCACATGGCAATCATCAGGCATAAAATTCATGTGCATGAAACTTTAAGGAGCGTCGAATGATGAGGAACAGCTATGTAATTCTTAATACTAATTTTGGGTTTGTTATTTTTTACTACTAGCACACACTAGTGAGTGTAAAGAGGAAAAAAGAAGAGAAAGAAAAAAGAAAAGGTCAAATAATCATGGCAGCCTACACATATGTACATCTGCACAGACGAGTGCATGAGGCACACACAAACACTACAGCAAAAAAAACTTGCACCAATGATAAATGCATATAAAAAAGAAAAATCGAGAAGTATAAGCATTTACTTCCTGATGAGTAGACAGATGGGTCTCTTTATAAAACTCTGGAGGCAGGATGCTGAAGGTGACATCAATCAGCTAAGTAACAAACCTTTTACGATAGTCGAGCTAATTTTATACAATGACTGCAGTAAGAAAAACAACCCAGGAAAAAAAAAAAAAAAAAAAAAAAGAGATTCATAAACAGAATTATTATCTTGCAGGTAACAAAATTTCCTCTTGCTTAGAAACAAACATGTTAAAAGTACTTACTTGAATTCCAACTCAAATACAGATCCACCACTGTCACTGCAGACAGCAATCACTGGACTATCAGTGAACTGAAAGGTGAAAAAGAGAGAGGGAAAATCAATCGGACATTGATTAAGTTTTCAGTGAAGCAACTTTTTCAACAAATACAGTCATTGATCCAATCAGATGACATCTCATCTTTGTACTCTTAGTATTTTTCTCTCAGCGTTACCTTATCCTAAATTAACCACAATACAGACTTTCACTAAGCTATACAGAATATATAAAATAGCAGGATTGACCTAACTAAAAAGTATCAGTGAAACTGGTGAATATTTTATAGACCTGTCTGAGATAAAGTAAAATTAAAAATTGTAAGTAAAATTGACACTCTACCAATAAATATTCATGATGCATCACAGAAATTATGCATTCAAAAGCAATTAGTAAAAAAAAAATCTTCATATTTACAAAGATGACAAATAAAAGGACAGGTTTTCTGCTAACTAAACTTAATGGCAGGTTAAATGTTTCCTATAACATAAAATACAATGTGGTTATATTTATTGATCCCAAACCAAATTATTTTCTCTAAGATTTCAGATTATGAGCAATTTGAGATGATGCCAGCCACTATTTTTGAAGTCGGAAGAAACTTCTGTCAATAAATTTTCACTGGCAAAAAATTTATTTTTTGAGACAGTAGTTGTTATTTAGAATATTTTATTAAAAAAATAAAATTTTTAAAAAATTCAAACATATTTCTTCTTTCCTTTCATCTTGCATTCTCAACTTGACGTCTGAATGATGCAACCTTAAGATAAGCCATCTGCTGCAATTTCTGTTAAATAAAACCATATTTTTTACAATGGTAAATAGAATGTTCTGGAAGTATTGAACATTAAAAAAAAAATCTAAATGGAACTTTGTGTGTGTGTGTGTGCACCCAATACCTATAGACTCCGAAATAGCTGAACCAATTTTCTTGAAAATTCACACAGTTGTACTATAAGCGTCTGCAAGTGTTCTTAGCTAGGTTTTGTGTTGAGGTACCCCCAATAAATATCGAAAATCGATAATCGAAAAAAATCGGGTTATAGAAGGAGTGGTCCAATTTTAATCAAATTTCGTACACTCATAGCCAAAGACATAAGAAACGATATTCAGAAGTTTCAAGGTTGCAGTTCTTACAGAAAAATCGATAATATATATATATATATATATATATATATATAAAAGGCAAGATGTTTGTGTGTGTGTGTGTCTGTTTATCTGCCTGTATGTCTGTACTTTTTTCAGCCCTTTTATTTTAGTTTCTGCTTCGGGTTTGGCTCTAAGTAGGTATAATTGTAGTTCTTAGTCTCACCATGATACCATTTACTCAGAGGACTTATTTAGCCTTCAAAATTCAATTTACAACGAAAAAAATTTATTTGATATCGATACCAGGAAATCAAAATTTGACTTACATCCATTCATTTTTCTTTCTGTCTACGGTTTCACTTTAACTGGAAACAACTATTGCTTTTTAGTCTTTCGTGCCAATGTCCAAAGAGTTTGAGCTCCAGGACCATGGATTAGTTTTAAAGCTTTCATTGCACCCGAGCAACACTGGGCTATATTGCTAGTAGTTTTATTAGTACTTGCACAGTACATTTATAAAATTACTTAACTAGTGTTATCATTTTTGGATAAAAGGTGTAAACTTTTTGTTTATTCACACAGTAACCATAAAAGTCGTTAGTCTAGTAGCTTGAGTAAATTCATGCAGAGGGAGCAACAGGGATCTAAGCTCATCGGAGCAGAAGCCATGAAAGTATTTGTAGAAGGGACAGAGGGAAATGCGAAAGTCAGTAGAGTTGATCTACCAGGTTGGGATCCATTACATTGCAGATTTTCTGTTGGATTTTGTCAAGAACCCCCAGATGAATAGCAGGGGAACCCGACCATATGTGACAGCAGTATTCAATGCACTGGCAGATAGTAGATCTAGATATGTGCAAGATGGATTCAGACAAGGAAAACCTGCTGGCCCTACACAGGGAACCACCTTCCTAGCAGCAGATTTAGTTATGGATTCAATGTAGTCATTCCACTTAAGGTCGGCTGATAGAGTAAGGTCAAGGAGGCTCAGTGTTTTGCTTTCAGGGAGACTAGCCTGATTCATTTTGATATGGAGGGGGGTATGAGTGGTTTATGATGGTTAAAGAGTAGCAGCTTCATTTTGAAAGCATCAAAATTTATGAGCCGCAGTCCACCACAAATTGGAGGTCTTTTTCAAGATCAGTAGCAAAGTTTGTTTAGTCAGCCTCAGTAGATTTCTTATAGAGGAGGGAGTAAATGGTTGCGTCATCAGCATAAATGCCTACTTGGGATCCGATTACATTAGGAAGATTGTTGATGAAGATCAGAAAAAAATGTAGGACCTATAATAGAACCTTGACAGACACCCACATTTGTATAATAGTATCTAGAAGTATGCCCATTCAATGCTACCTTCATTACACAATTTGAAAGGAAAGGCTGGATTAGGTCAAACAATCGTCCAGTTATGCCATAGCCCTGTAGCTTGCATAGAAGGCCAGCATACTAGACTCTGTTAAATACTTTAGAGATATCTAGTGCAACAGCTTGAGCTTCGCCATTCTTATCGAGAGTATATATAGTTTGTGATGGTCGTTAGCTTATCAGTAGTAGATCTGGTGAAGTGGAAACCATACTATTTATCCGAAAAGAGGCCATGGGCTGTGAGATGTTGAACCACTTGAGGATTGATAATAGCCTTGAGCACTTTGCCAAAAATCAGTAGGAGGGTGATAGAGCGATAATTAGAAGGGTCTGAGGGTTCTCCAGCATTCTTAAATACAGGAACCACAGAGGAGGACTTCCAGCAGGCAGAGAAGCAAAAAAGCAGACAGGCAGTAGTTATAGAGTTTAGAGAGGACAGAGGAGAGTTCAGAGGCACTTTTATTCAAGACAATGATTGTGATTCCATTACGTCCGCTCTCTTTATCAGGTTCAAGCTTTGAAATTAGGTTAGAGACCAGCGATGGGGTAATGTGAATGTCACTTAGTTGAGCCTCAGTTCTAGGTGGGAAGTCATGTGCAGATAACCCAGTTGAATCAAATGTTGGGTTGGTGAAGAATCTGCAAGCAAAGCATTCAGCCTTGTCAACTAAAGATGTGAGGACCTCAAATTCATTGATTAAAGCAGGGATTGAGGGCTTGCTGTTATTTAACACATTTTTACAGTGCTGCCAGTAGTCTTTAGAGCCAAACTTGCAGGATCCTATACACTGTTTTATTCTTTCCACAAACAACAGATTAGCATCATTTAGAATCCTCTCGTACTGATTACGAGCAAAGGCAAAAAAGGTGCCTATTATGGTCAGACACATGGCTCCAATAAAGCCAAAAGAAGTGATTCCTGTGGTCAATAGCGGCCAAGCAAGCACAAGAGAACCAAGGGGATGAATGGGGTTTAAATCATAACTTCCTAGCTAGGATGAAAGCTACTTAGATACTTAGAAATGTTAATTCAGCCAATGACAGATAAGTGATAAACACTGACCTTTATATGCAGAACTGCAGTTCCTGGAGGATGAGCATCAGTGATTGTTCGAAGCAACTTCCCATTGGTAAGATCCCACATTGTAATCTGAAACAAGCAACATCATTAATCAAATAACATCAATTTTTACTCAAATTACAATAGAAATATTCACTAAGTTAAATTTACTTATTAAAAACTTTGATAGACATTTACATCATTTTTAATAGATTTTACAGTATTTTTTCATCCCCAAGCAAGGCAATAAAGTCACTAAGATGCAAGGGGATGTTGAGTGTGAAAGAATCTGAGAAAAATTTTGAGGAGAGAGGACAATAAAAGAACAGGATTCTAGAAGACAAGATGACAACATTGCTTTTAATTTTGTTTTTTTTGGTGGGGGGGGAGGGGTGATCATGGTTGACAAGAAAGCAGGAAGCTAGAAGAGAGTTTTACAAGCAAGAAGTGGGAGAGAAAAAACTGTCAAGCATAGAACTTAAGGTTTACATCTAGTAATTTTAACAATAAAATGAGTACATTCACTCACTACCATGTTCTTAAAGGAAGTTAATGTTCTTCTCAACCAAGCATAACAGCATTTTACTATTTCTAGTGAACCATTGCAGAATTAAAAAGGATATTATCAGGTGTTTTTTAGGATAAAATTCTACAGCATTGAAACTTATTAAAAATAGATGCCTCATCCTTCTGAAAAAAAAAAAAAAAAAATCACAAACAAATGTATGTGTATTGTTGATACTTATGTTTGCCCTTTAAAATTTAGACACACTTTTTTTGGGTTGGTAACATGACACATCAACTGAGAAGAAAACAAAATCAGCCTTATCAGTCTTAAATCAAGACTAACCTTAGATTCTTCTAAGCTTTACAAATCTTAGAATCAAGAATTCATCTTCACTGTTCTGTCTCGTTACATTAAAAAATCAAGTATCAGCAAAATTTTTAAAGAAACCACAATCAAATTTATTTCATGGCCAAGTTTTAAAAAATGCAGTGCTTCAATAAATACAATTTTGTCTTTCAATTACATCTTGAAAAAAAAAAAAGAAAACTACAAAAAGCTAATTTCTGTCTGAATTTCTGAGAGGAGGGAAGTTATTATTTGCAAGATTTACATTTGGACTATTGTCAGCTTTATTGTTGTTATCACATTTAACCAATTGTGCCTTCCAGCCTTCATCAGCAGTCAAACATTGACAGGGAGAACTGACAAACAGGCAAGTTAGGTTTAACCCTTTCTCTGGCGTAGACATGTATATACGTTTTTACTGAAAGTGCCTTTTTTTTAGACAAGGACAAATAAACATGTTCAAAACATAACCTGGAAAACTTAGATATAGACAAGGAATACAATGAATATACAGTGAGTTTGTATATGGTACTGTTGTGGTCAACACAGAAATTTAAAAGTAACTCTTCTCTTCTTCACTTTTACAAAAGTTAACAATCTACTGTGAAAAAATCTTTAGGTATAAAAGAAAGAAAGATAGTCAAATCACTCAGTCAGATGCGAGCAGACATTAGAGACAACAATGATGGGACAAAAGAAACTTCAAACCACTGACCCAGACATAAGGTCCCATCACACATTCGATCTCCTTCTCAGGTGCAATTATTTTTACCTCTTCTTCCTTATCACAGTTAACAAAGAAGACAACAACAATAAGATACTTTAACTGACTCCTAAAAACTAATGTTCAATAAGTACATTTATCTTTTATTGCTTTAGCCTCCTTTTCACTTTCTTGCCGGCCATAAAAAAAGGAAAGGAATACAAACTTTATTAGTACCCTGTTAATTCTGCATGCACACATTCTGCTACTTGCAACTAGAACTCTAGATTCATTTAACTCCTTACTACTATTTTTTTTTTAATATTTAACTCCTACAAATTGATATCATTCTGTTCTGTTAATAAAATTCTACTTTAACATAGAAACAAAATACTTTTATTCTTCTAACCTTTCAACAATTTGGTGATTCTGATAGTTGTAAACTGTAGGGAGTTTGGTTATGTTTGACACAAGGCCAATTTAAAAAAACATTCGATCTTCTTCCTACTTCACTGTCTTTGATGAAACCCTTACTTGGGAAAGGTTATTGCGTTACTGCAGATAACTATTACACTAGTTTGCAATTAGCTGATGCTCTGGTTAGGAACCAGACTGATATTTATGGAACACTTCATTTGAATTGAAAAGAAGTGACATGACAGCTGAAAAAAAAAAAAAAAAGAGAAAAAAGAGAGAGAGAGAGAGAGAGAGAGAAAAAAATTGAAAAAAAAACAGAAAGGTAATGAGGGTAAGGTAATGACTCTTCATTGGAAGGATAAAAAGGATGTTGTAATGCTTTTAACCATTTACAACCCAGCTATGCTGGATGTTGAGTTGAGAACATGGTCTTTTGAAGAAACCCAAAGTTGTATATAATTACAATTATATAACAGGTAGAGTTGACGAGGTGGACCAACAACTTGTAGATTATTCAATTCCAAGGAAATGGGGCAAGAAATATTAAAAGAAAGCTTATGATGATGGATATTGCGGTATAGAATCCTGTATAATCAAGCCATCAATCAGGCAGGACAAAAACCCCTCTCACACCTGAAATTCCATATACATATTATAAAAGCTATAATTGCAAATTAAGGGTCAAATTTACCATTACAAAGGTCAGCAGATAGACCCTCGATATCACCAGGAAGTTCATGCTATAATTCCAGGAGAACATTTTCTGATGAAAGTCCCAGAAACAGAAAAAAAAGGTAACTTCATAAAGAAAATGTTTTGTGCAGTCAGAAATGTGACCACAGACGACAACCAGTCAGGAAAGAGTCATGATTTATGTGTAAACTGTACCAAGTAACTTTATATGAAGTGCCACGCTTTGAAAAGAGCCATATAAAATAGTCTAATGCATAAAATCACAAACAGAATAATTCTATTCATTTATATTTGCAAATAAAAAGGTAAGTTTTGCTATATTTTGCTAAAAAACAATTTCATTAATAAAATGCCACAAAAAGTAATTTCATTCATTTATATTGCAAATTATTTTCTATTATATTTTGCTAGTAAGTTTAATAAAAAATTTAAAAGCAAATAGGTTTTCAATTTCCCCTTTTCATTTGGTAATATAATTATAAAATAAAAAAAAATATGGTAAACAATACAGTTTATGAGAGAGACATGTTTACTCGTCTTTGCTAAAAAAAAAAAAAAAAAAAAAAAAAAAATTAAAAAAAAAAGAGATTTTCAAAACATACTCTCAACCATGAAATTGAAAATAATTAAAATGTAATCAGCATAAAAATACTATACTAAAAACAAAAAAAATCATCTGTAAAAAATAAGAACTAACCAAGATGGTGAGTGGAATAAGTATAGTCTATTCTTATAGATTAAATAAAAGGTGCAGAATTCCTTGTGGGTTACTCAGATCATTCTGTCCAAAAAGTAACTTTTTAAATCCATAATTTGTCCACATCAGAATTAAAGACTATAAGAAAGGGTATAAAATTTGTAACATCCTATATGAGAAGATGGCATTATCCAAATTGAAGAGGAGGAGATTACCTGTCCTTTTGCAAACCCACAAAGCAGACGAGAGCAATCCCTGTTGAAGCTGAGGGCAGAGACAGATCCATACTGAGCTCCTACTGCAGTACTCCCCAAACACCACTTCAACACTTGACGAGGATCTACAAAAAAATATATATATATATATATATATATACATACACACACACACACACAATTGAATACCTCTTTTTTATCTATTTTATTTATTATGATAAAAAATAATTTCAGCAGGTATTATTTAACATAAAAAAAAATTCATATTACAATATTGTACAATATTGTTTAAAAAAATTGTTGGCATATTAAATTAAAGCTGAGATAATTATGGATAGATGAGAACATTTTAAATTTAGGAAAATGTAAACATGAGGTGAGGAATTTCTTCAAAATTTTTTTTAATTGATTTTCAAATTTTTTAATATGAGACCCAAATCATACATTTAACTAATTTTCATCAGTCATTAAAAAAAAAAAAAAAAAAAAAAAAAAAAAGGAAATTTATTTGATCTTTTTCGTAATCATCCCAATATGATTTAAGAGATAGAAACGTGAGATTTACAAAAAAAAAATCATAGTTGGGTAAATCTGTCCTATAAACCATAAATTGAAATCATCTGTTTTTAGATGGAAAGACTAAAATCAAAAGTTACTGTTTATTATGATCATATAAAACATTTTAAGCTGCAACATTTGAACTGAAAAGGTCATAAAAACCCAAAATTCAGTTGTTAATTAAAGCCTACTTGCTATCTCTTTTTAAGAAAACTACAATTTTTTTACAAAAACACATTTGAAAAAAATATTTACCAAACACCAACACAAGTCCATGTGATGTTCCAATAGCAATCAGAGCCGATACAGCCTGTAAAAGAGTAATAACCTTTCTAAGATTTGATTAATATTCACATTAATTTAAATCCATTTTAAAGAATAAATCTATTTTGGGTGCGACAATGAAAACAATTACAAATGCTACAAATAAATAAGATCTACAAAAGCAGAATTATGCAGAGAAGAAAGTTTGAGTTTTGTTTAATGGCATATCAACACCTCTGTGGGTTATAAGGTACTTTTTTTAATGTTCAGTTATAGTGAGATTATAGGTTTAGTCAGATTATGACGAAAAATTTTCTTTATTTTATTTTAGAAAACTGAAGATGTCTTTTAGTTTTGTATTCAAAAATGTATTGTTGGTAATATTTTTCCTTCAAAAATGTCTATTTTTCTACAAAAGTTTATTTTATGTACATATTTCTATAAAAGTGTATTTTTATATTTTCATAGTGTTTTGACCCCAGTTTCTTTTTTTTCTTTTTTTTGGTGGGGGGGAGTAATTATTTGCCCATAGATTGGACCCTAACAGGTGCTACCACTCCGGGTCAGGGTGGACCTGGGAACAACAGCAATTAAGAGGTAATTCCATGCTCCTCACAACTTCCCAATCAGAGGCCTTGCTGCCAGAGGCAGCTTACCGTCATACCCAGGACCGCAGAGAGGAAAGGATAATTCAAGCATAAGGATGGGAAAGGTCAACTCAACATTAGTGACTGGACACCGGGACAACTCGACACCAGAAAAAAACATAACATTTTTATAACTGAATAGAAGTAATTTATTAAAGATTAAAGCCTTACTTAGTGAATATTTTTCTTCAGATAAGGCATTTGAAAAGGTTTTATGTAAAATATGAAACAGTTTTTGTCTTAAATTATTTTTAATAAAGTAAATTGTAAATTATTAAGTTACTTTTTGTAAAATATTTTAGAATGTCAATTTACTTTATTAAAAAATAAATGTTGTTACAATTTACATTATTAAAAATAATTTTTAAAAAAATGCTTCATTTTGTTTGGCATTTTTTTATTTACTTTATTAAAAAAAAAAAATTAAAATGTGTTTTATTGAATTATTTTAAATGCCAATTTAATTTATAAAAAAAAAAAAATTTCTTTTAGATTAAAAATTATGTAAAGGAAAATGAAGCTTCTTTTTGAAAATGTAGCCGCAATCCACAGCAGCAGGAACTGAACTCACAAAACATTTCAAAACATACAATGCATATTTTGTATAGGTTTTTTTCATCATGTGTGCACATGTACAAGATATTATATCAATATAATATTTTTTTATGAGACAAGCAGAATAAATACCATTAAGTAATGAATCTGATCTTGACCTGTGTACACCCAGCTCGTGGTTTTGTATCAGAAATGAATTGATAAGATTATATCTAAATTCCAACAATCACAGAAAAACTTACAATCGCAGATGGTTTTCCTGCATTTACTCTGTTCTGAAATAAAACAAAAAAAACAAAAACAAATTTCAAGGATTTCAGAAAATGATTGTTGCAGAAAAGAATTTCATACAAAATCAAGCATAAGTAAAATCAAAAATTAATTACAATGTTTTTGTTGTTGAAGGATTTATTAGAGGTCAGTGGGTACATTTCAAACAAACTGAGATGAAAGGATGACAAGCAATACCATAGAAGTTGGTGTGTAAGACGATCACCAGAATTTTCATTTAAAATGTGGGTTTAAGTTTTACTCTCTGTATAAGACCATTCTGATGCTGGCACTGAATGACAAGAGCTTACTACCAATCAGTGGTGATGGGGGTTGTGGGGGCTGTTACTTTTAACAACACAGTGATGCAAATAATAGGTTGATGATACATTATTCTTTTAATATAATCTTCCTATTAATCAATTTTCCCCAAATATAACTGAAAGTTTCAGTCAAAAATATTAAGTTGTATGACTATGGCACGGATGAAAGTATTCCATGCTGTTTTTCATTGCCACTGGTGACATTCTAAAAGTACATGATAATAAAGTTTGCATTTTATACATAGTGAATAAGACGACATCCCAGTTTTGAGATGATTTCTTTTAAAGTTTCAAATTCTCCCTTTATATATATATATAGATATATATATATATATATATATATATACACACACACACACACACACACACACACACACTACCAGCCATAATTATCAGGCCACCCCAGTGTTTTTAAAAAAAAAAAAAAAAAAAGAAAAAAATGATGTATTTCATACTATCTTTTCGTATTTATAGCCAAGTGAATAATTGTAAATGAAAATAGAATGGTTCTTTTGTTAATACTGCACAATAACATGTACATCAAATGAATTTATAAATATTTAATAATTACCTATATTGCAGTTTCATTAATGAATGAATGATGAAAATTTAGTGTGATTCAGAGGAGTTCATCTTTGTTTCCTTGCCTTGTAAAATTTTGCAAAGCAATAATAACAAAAGAACCATTCTATTTCATTTGGCAATAAATACTAAAAATAGTATGAAATACATAATTTCTTTGAAAAAAAACCATGGGTGGCCTAATAATTATGGCTGGTAGTGTACATATCAACATTTATGTTATACAGAGGGAGAAAATGAGGGTCAGATTCTTAAATCAAAACCTGTTGCTTTCAAAGATAGAATAATTTGATGATATGTAATTTTTTTTATTTTAGTGGTGAAAATGAAAATAATTACATGAATATTTAATACAATGAACTTTTATAAAAACCTGTGAATGAATAGTAAAATGGATAAAAGTTAAAATAGCTTAATAATTATTATTAGAAGAAATTTCTGAACAGTAAACTGAATTAGGTGTGTGTGGGGGGGGTAATTTAAATGGGAAAGTAAACAGACAAATAATTTGAAATAAAATTAAGTTGATTATTTAAAAGAGACAAAAAATTTCAATCATTTAAAATCAATTCTTGACTTACTGCAGCAGATTTCAATTGGGCAGAAATGTTTTTCAATTTGCTGGGTTTAAGGACTGAACCATGAATCTCAAGAGAACCAGCCTTCTTGTGTCTGATCAAAGAGAAAAAAAAATGTTTTATATTTGTTATAGACTTTATGAATGTAAATGCAGTACTAGGTTGGTGACAAGGTCTTATTTTATACTTGAATTGGTTACATGTAACCGTAAGTACTATGCTACTAAACAACTCGATTAGTCTTTCGCTCCTACATTACATTCAGTTCCAATGATCAATTTGCATGTCAGAGGAGCTTTGGACTTTCACCAGAGTTTCCTCTGGCTTAATCCCGACCAAGCATGGATCGCCATCTTTTGGCTCCCTGCCTGCTTGGCCAAGTTATACACAGAGAGAAAAAGGGGTGACCAACCTGGAGATGATGTGTCCGCACACAATGCCTAAACTCAACAACCTAAATCATGGCTAGTTGAAGATACTGAATTTCCCTAATAGGCAGTGGGAGAAAAGCTTGAGACTGTACCCTGCCGACAGCTACCCTCAATGAGTTTTTATCCACCAACTGCAAGTGCTTCAGCTCCTCATCTCCCAGTAACAGAAAAATCAGGAACTGGTTCAGGATGGATTGAAGAAAAAAGGAGGAAGGACAATGGAACGAAGACGGTAAGTGTCAGCGGAATTGGGCATGGAAAGGTGGCAAAGGAAGATAGATTTCTCATCCTACTGAAAACCTCTTTCGCCACAACACCTCTCCTGGCCTGGTGTCTGCCCACGCACTTTTTTCTTGCACTTCTTGCTTGTTGAGCTCTCTTCTGGTTTCCAGTCAATTTCAATCTTCAAAAATTTAAATGCAACATTAATCATTATATTCATTCTTATTCATTCCTGTTCTTTTATTGTTCATCCTCTTTAATGTTTTTTTATCATATTCTCTCACACTCTGTAACTCTCATGTAGCTTAGTGGCTTTATTGCCTTGCTTGGGGGTGAAATGATTAAAAAAAAAAAATTAATTTAACAATTCTACACTCACAATGCTTTCTCTCTGAAAGAGGAAAAAGAA
Organism: Ascarosepion bandense; assembly: GCA_037127315.1. Taxonomy (NCBI): domain Eukaryota; kingdom Metazoa; phylum Mollusca; class Cephalopoda; order Sepiida; family Sepiidae; genus Ascarosepion; species Ascarosepion bandense. Next base: position 2,836,492 of record JBBBDQ010000434.1, read on the forward strand.
TGCAAAAACAATTGGAAGAATGAAGATAATGGCCTGAAGAATTCATTACAACATTTTTACAGTTACGCTAGATTTTTATACTTTTAAAACCTATATGTTAATAATAGAAATAATTTTCCTATCATCTTTTTGAGTTTTTTTTTACTGAAGATCTGAAAGGAAGACATATTCTTATTTTCTTTCTTTTTTGCTGAAGAGAATTCTCTTCATTTTGACTTTTCATATAACATTTCAGTTCACACTTTCTTCTCCCTTTCTTGTTTGTTTGTTGAAACCGGTTTTTAAAATTTGTTTAACACATTTTTATCCTCTTTTTCATCAAGATTAAAGATGAAACCTTAACACCATGTCATGTGATTCTATTGGTTGATACTTGAAAAGATGAAAAAAAAAAAAAAAAAATACTTTAAATGAGCACAAAAGTACTCAGTGCTTTTCTCTTATTAAGAAAGAAAATGAAGTGAAATTTTTATGTGTTATTTGTAGATTTAACAAAAAAAAAAACAAGCAAAACAACAATTACAACTCTTGGACTTTTTGTTTAAGATTGCAAAATCAAAAATCTTATTTCATAAAATAATCAGAGTTTAATCTTAAACTTTTTGTATATGTTAACATTAATGTTCTGAAAATGACTGCAGATGGTTGAAAGTCAGTCAGTTATGTGCCATACGTGATACACACTTTGTCAATCATGTCTCAAAAGAGACATGACTGACTGGGCAGAAGATTATCCCGCAGTAGGTTACCATTGCTTTCTGCGGTAGACTGGTTGCCAGCCAAGGCTATAGAACCCAATCTGTCCTATTATTTAACCCATAACTGAAGGGAAGAGATGGATTAATACTGTTCCCAAGAGTATTTGCACGTAACTGAATGCCATGAATTCAACTGGAAATTGAAGTTGGCTACTTGATTTGTCATTCAGAGTCGATAGCCACTGCACCACATTAAACAAAATAATTTCAAAATTTGTACAGGTTTTCCATAAATTTGATCCAGATGTTCAACAAGTGAAAAAAAAAAACAAGCAGAACTTGTCAGTTGATTCCAATAAAACCTCTTTGAATAGATAGAATTATATAGCTATCTAAAATTATTGTACTGTTTATTGCATCTGGTCTTTAAAATTTGTTTACTGCTTACTAATAACAATGATGAAAGTAATATTTTTAAAAATATCTGCAGTAAGGCCCTCTCACCCCCCACTAAAAAAAAATACAACTTACCCTGGTCTAAGTCTGGGTCGATCTGAGATTAAACTGTCCTGACTGGACATGGAGGAGGTCTCCACGGAATCCTCTTTGTACAGTTGGGTCAGGCAGGTTAGATCCTCATCATCTAATAAGAGTTCATTGTCATCAGGCTATAAAAGAAAAAAAAAATTTTAAAAACTAGTGATAATTATTTAAAAAATATGAATAAAAGATATGAAAATGTTTCTAAACTCCAGCAGCTTCTTTTCTCACACTTCCCGCTTGTGGAATTCCCTTCCACATACTTGCTTTCCCGACAACTATAATCTCCGAGAATTTAAATGTAAAGTCAAAAGTCATCTCCTGTCTCACTAACATACATCCTCTCTCATGCTTTTTTCTTTGTCCCCCCCCACTCATATCAGTATTCTCTTCCTTCTCCTACTCTCTTCCTGACACCCCTGCAACCTCTCTTTCTCATAACATTCCTCCTATGTAATCCCCTGCACAACAGTGGCAGTAAAATGCCTTTCTTGAGGCGACACGATTATAATGAAAAAAAAAAATCTGGCTAAAGAAAAATCTTTTCAAAAAAGCAATCTTTGTTTTTTCACATATCAAAAGAAATAATGGTTTCTATTGCATAATCAATAAAAGAACAACAGTTTTAAACTATTAAATGAGAATGTGCATGTGTAACAGTAAAAAGTTATAACAACTATATAATCTGATATTCAGAATTTGATCCCATCATGTTCCCATGTCTGACCTATGAACTGATATTTAATCAATTCAGATCTGGTTGTTTTCATATCACCCAAGCAGTTCAAATGTCCAATAGGATAATACTCAGCACATTTATTAAAACCTTTAACATACTAGCAGTGATTTTTGCTTGCCACTACAAGTGACTTGAATGAATGATAGCATATTTGAATTTTACAGTTGTGTTGTCATATCCTGCTATGGCAACAGAAAATGACCATGATAGAAATTAAGTAAGCCAGTAAAGGAGCCTTGAAAAACGATACAGTGGAAAGAATAGTAGTAAATAATACAGAGCGTTAAAGGTTATTTCATTTCACTATGAAGTTGAATTGTACCAGTGTATTAAAAAAGAAAAAAAAAGAAAGAAATGGATTCCTCTAAAGGATAATGTGCAGGAAAACAAAATTTTAAAAAAAAACTTAGAGCACTTTATGTTGTCAAAGCACAAACATAGAATATGATATCTATAGAAAAATATCTTGTGTCTATTTGTGAGATAAATCTCTTGATCAACACATAAAATGACTAGAACAAAATGTACAAAAATGGCAAACTTAGACCCTTATTGGAAAAATGATAGCTTCTACTGAGTCAAATGACCCAGTAGCTCAGTTGCCAATCAACTCTCCTACCTTCTGTGGACTGAAAAAAAAGAGAATATTACTCTTGGCTGATTGTACAAATAGTTTTTTCTCTTCTTTGTTTTGTCATTTTAATTTTGTTCTCTTATCCATTAGGATCCCAACTAATTTTGGGTTCACCAAACTGCCAATCAAAAAACAGAGACTGACCCTGGCATATTTTGTTTATATCCTACCAAACAGAGATCTTCCTTAATTCTCCAATTACAGATTATCTCATATGACAAGACATTCTACTCATCCAACTCTTTTCGAACCCTCTTCACTGTCCTCATATTGACACCCAAAAATTCTGAAATGTTTGTATTGGAGGTTCCAGCATAAATGCCAAAACCATTCAACATGGCGTTTCCAAATTTCTGACCAAGTGAATTGCATCATGGTGTTCTTTTTTGCTCACAGACAGTACCCAGCTGACCCTATACTATGCAGTTGAAAAAAATCTAAAACAAACAACACACATGCACAAAATTAAAAATATAAAGTGGCAACAATTTACCCATCATACCCTGTAAGTCAGAGCACTGTATTATTGTTGATATATATATATATATATATATATATATATATATATATATGTTAGTCATGGAACCAAACAAGCCTTGGTACCAGTATTACATCAGATTTTATGAAGCAAGGCAATATTTTCAAAATAAAATTGGTATTAATTAACTGATGATGATGATGATACAAGACGATGATTCTTCATACAAGACGATGATTCTTCACATTTGGCAAAAGTGATGACTGCCCACCTTGCCAAAATAGGTTTGAAGGACACCATATTAGTAGAAAAGCCCTCAGCTTCTCCAGATATTAATCCAATAGAAAACATATTCGAGCAAAGGTTTCTAGGGTAAAATTAAACACATAGCACTGCAGATAAAGGCATTGAAAATGTCCTTACAATTTTAGAAATAGAATGTTCAATCTGTCAGTCACCATTTATTATACATAATGTATGCCATCATGTGATTAGTACAGTGGCACCATCTACCATTACCTTTACGTACTGTTACCTACAACTTATGACACATCAGTGTAGAATATCAATGAATAAATTATAATAAAATAATTTGTACAGCTATAAGAGATATTGTGTTAATCAAATATAGATTTCAGTTACCTATATCTTTTGGGTTTTTTATTGTAAATAAAAATTCATGTTGCACTTCGTTTATTTGCATAATGAAACATGACCACTCTGAAATGGTGCTGTGGTGAATACAGAATAAAAATGACTTTTCTTTACTGTTTTCAAATTTGCAAGCCAGTGCAAAAATCTATTTTGACCAATAGAAAAAGGAATTGGCTTCAGGCTGAAGAAATGATCAAAACTAAGTTTAGCAAGCTTATGTGAAAATGTACTTAAACCAATGAAAAGGGAGCATCTTACAAACTGAGAAAAAGTAGCGAGCCAATGTCAAATCACTTTTTGATATAAATAGATAAAGAAAGTTGAATCAAACAGAAGAGAGAGAGAGAAAAAGGCAGACTCCTACACATCTGAATAACACTTGAGTCAAATTACATGCTGATACATTATCAGCCTCTATTCGACTTCTAAATTAAGTACCTTAAAATAAATCTTTTTATTTATGTTGAATACAACTGTATAACTTTTATGTGAGAAACAAATTCTTTCAATTGGTTTAAAGCATTTTGGAATATTACTTCATATTCCATGATTTAATATGAACATTTTCTCTTTCTGACAATTCATCGAAATTACTAACCTTTAATGTTTGATTACTTATTCTGAAATAAATTACTGAAATTTCAAATATGTAAATTTGCAAATAAATTCCTTTAGTCTCATTAAAAATAACATGTGTTTCCTCCTCATTATCCCTACATACTTCAGTGCAACTATGTACTCCTGTCTCAATAGTAAGTCTGATCAGTTCAATAAGATCAAATTGGTGGCTGATGTCAAAAACAACCTTCAATCAATTGTTAATTGGAACAAAGAATGGCTTGTTAATTTTAACACCTCTAAAACTAAACTGCTCTCTATTAATCTATTTTCTGCCTTCCATTAGCATGGCTGATGCTAACCTTTAGGAGAATAACTTGTTGCACTTTCTCAGCTGACATGAAGTGGAAAAACTATATTGAATCCATTGCTAGGTCAGCTGCTAAGAAAGTCAGTTCACACTAAACAATTTTTCTATTCAGAATCAATCTTACATATCTATAAGTCTACTATTTGGCCGTATTTAGAATACTGATGCCACATATGATTTGGTACTCCTGCTATTTATCTAGAGAGATCTTTGATAAAATCCAAAGAAGAATCAGCAATATTATTCATCCTGATCTGGCATCTCTGCTTAAGTCACTTTCACACTGCCATAAAGTTGCCTTTTCTATAAATCCTTTCATGGTAATTGTTTGGATGAGCTCTTTGCTATGGTACCTAATTTATTTGAACTTAAAGACAGTAAAGCAGTCTCATCAATTTAGAGTTGAGTTGGTTAGATGCAATCATAAAGTTTCATGGTAACAGTTTCTTTCCTTTTTTTTTTAATTTCCAGCTCCATGGTTTCCAGCCAATTTTAATCTTCAAAAATCTAAATGCAATGTTAATCGCTATCTACTGTCCTCCTGATTACTCTTTAGTAATGTTTGTTTTCTAATTCTTCCACATACATAAAACCCTTGTGTATTAGTGGCTTTACTATCTTTCTTGGGGTGAACTTGCTTAAAAAAAAAAAAAAAAAAAAAAAAAATCATATTCTTAATAAAGATAGATATTACAAGCTAAAACTCACTTAATAAATAGATTCTGAAGATGTTACCAACATTTGTTGGTTAAGACCAGTTTTATTGTAAAAACATTCATATGAATAATAAAATTTAACATGGGGGTTTAGATGATATACTTATTTAAATACAGTAAAAAACCTTGATTGAATTACTGACAAATTCTTGTCATATATTTGGCTGGTTTTAATCAGCTCATAATCTTAGACTTTTTCTTTTTAATTGTTTAAGGTTAATTAAACACAATAAACAGACTAAATGACAAAAAAGAAAGTCAAATATCAAAATTATGCTTCGTTTATTTGAAGTTCTTCTAACAACATTCATTATTGCATCAGATTTATTCTTGTGGAAAGACTGTTGGAGACTAGAATAAGAAAAAGAAAACTATTTTAAATTCATGTATAATTTAGAGAGTGAATTACAAAAACACATAAAGCCTTACCTCATTAAGGATGCTTTCCAAGGTGGGTGGAACCTCCACAGGAGGCAAGTCGAATTCCTGGTCATCCAACTTGGAAAAAAAAAAAAAAAAATTCATGTTCATTTCTTTCCAGTAATTAAATAAAAAATTCTGAAATAATAAATAATTATTTGTCTTTATTTAGCGAAATTATTTATGCAGCAGGATTTTTCAACCAGTATCCCAATTGGATTTTTTTTTTTAATAGCTCAATGCTGGCTCCCTTTTATCAATAGAATCAAGGACAAAACAATTAACCAAGGGACAAGAGAGTGAAGGAAAAGTTTAAGACTAGTGATAAAATTTAGTTTTAAACTTATAAACTCAAGGTAGAAGGTCGCCAGCCTAGATCAATACTTGCTGGAGGTAAAGGACAACCAATCAATTTTGTTTTATAATCAAAGTTTATAGTTTTTATAAATTCATTTCTTCCTTGATATCTAAACTAAAATTAGTGAATATATTTGTGTATTCAAGTTTTAATCATGTTCTTATAACTGGCATCTTTTGCAATGTTAAGTGCAAAATTAGATATTTTTTTCTTTTTTAAATACCGAAAAAATATTGAAGTGGATTATAGCGAGTTCCAACATTATATGCAAATCAATAAAATGATAATATAAAACTCTATATCCACAAAATTTGTCATCCATTTATATAGTGTAAATGTTGTCATTATCGCATTTATTTGTAAATCATACAGTTACAACTGCATCAATGTTAGTGAAAATTAAGATAACTTTTTATTAGTTTTATACATAGGTTACATCCATCTTAAAATGTATCCTATTTCCGAAAACAAAAAAATCTTATTTCAAAGATGTTGTTGGGATATTTTCTCCATTTGAAAAATATCTTTATAAGAAACAATTAACAAAAAACTTTGGTAGGTAAAAATAAAATTCTTTGGGGAATTGAACCTGCTGAGGTCATTTTTTTTTGGTCAATATATTTTTAGTATCACTTATTTCTATAACTGTATCTATAAATAACAAATATATTGTTTCTGATATTCAAATAAAAATCATTTTCACAACAATCATCTAATATTATAGAACAAAAAGCTAAAATCTTCATTTGATCAAAAATATCTGAAAATATGTTTTGTTTGGTTTACATAACAAAATAAAAGCAATAAATATATTCATCATTAACTTATTCAACTCCCCAAAACTACTTAAAATGTAAATTGCAATTTTACCTTACGTTAGGGTTGCAGATCCCTTATAGGTCTCCTTGTGTATTGCATAATTTTATTAAAAAGTTATAAAAAAAATAAATATTACTTTTGTGTTATATCATAAGTTGGAGAATTATGATATAAATGTGTAAAATTACCTTGTAGGTGTGTGTGGTCTCTAGAAAACTAAGGTAAGTACAATTCAATAATTAGAAGGTTATATTGTATTAAACTCAGATTTTCAAACAAATCAGAGTTAAAGAAGTGTCTGTCAGTTCTGATTCTCTCACTGCTGGGCTGTTCTGTATAAAGCAAATAGTTACTCAGAAATGTTTATAAGGATTTTTTTAAAAATGAAAATTTTAGGATGTGAGCATAAAGAGTCCCATAAAAATTAGTTAAGTCTATTTAGACTTACCATATGTCTAAATCTGGTTGGGTTTATCACAACTACGTAAGCTATCAGTATTCAGGGTTTGTTTGTTTCTTTTAATGTGTCAACCCCATTATGTATTATGTTAATGTTGTGTCATGCTGGACAACTATGAGTAACAGTAAATGACAAGACAAAATGTAGGGTTTTTATTCATAGCAAACCCATTGCATGACTAAACCTGATTGCTAATAACCATTAGCACCATGCTTTATTGAAGTGTGATTGATCTTTTAAAAAAAAAAGAGTTACAAGGGAATCAACTTTGTATTTATTAATACATCACATCATCTCAAAATATGGAGCACTTTGACATGGTCAGCAAGATTGTCTCACTAGACCTATTAAAACTGAATAGAGAGTTCAGACCCCACTGGGTGTCCCCATACTTTTAGTCTTGAGCCACATTTAAGCTATGCGTAGAAAATCATTTTGGGTACTTCAATGTGGTGTAATGGTTAACAAGCTCCTCCTCTCGTGAGATTAATTACGACTGAATAGTGAGTTTGATCCTCACTGGTGCTCCAACCTTATGTCACAGCTATGCTACACTTAGTAAATTATCATCCATCTCAAGAGATAAGAATTATATGATCTATGAACAATCACAGGGGAAGACTACTCTGATGCTCCTAGAATTGGTCATTATTCTGGTCCTTATTACATTTCTGTTCTGTATCTGATTGTTTTGTTTATATGGTCATTTCTGTTACAATTGTCAGTTTCTGATTGTGCCAAAATTGAAGGGGGTCTGCTCAACAGTGTCTGGTGCACAATTGATTCTTCATCAGATATGAATGCTGACCTTTGGTTGATCAGATGAAATACATGACACACATATAACCATTGTATCATCTATTTCTTCTAGTTGTTTGTTCTGAAACCATTGTGACAATGTATAATCTTGGTTTGTCACATTTATTAGTGACAATTTCTGAAGCCCAAGGTCTGTCATCTACTTGTACTCATAAGTGACCACCTGGTTTCAACAATGCAAGTTCTTTTCCTGTAGAACAGTTGTAATATTTTTGTTGCTGTTTTTGACATTCAGAATGTCTTTTACTGAACTACAGGTGGATTTTCTGTATGTGAATAGAGTAAAACAATGCTCAGTGAGTAATTATGTTCTTAGGTAACGGCTCATGAGAAGTTGTGCAGAATATTTTCCAACTTTGTCTATCGATGTATTTCTTAGTTCTAACGACAGGTTCACAGCCTTTAATTCCACTCTTTTCCACACATGCAATTGACCTTGAGTTAGATGAAGTGTTGACTGTAACTCTTCAGTTGTATTTTGTAAAATGTGTACAGTACATTATTGAGTATTATATTGGCTTGTGCTGCAGTGTCCAGTTTGAAATTAATGGTTGTAGTGTCATTTACTCACATATTTTGTGTCCAGTTGGATGTCATTGCATTTGTTTCTAGCATGATGCCATCTAAAAATAGGTAGAGGAATGTACACTTTCCTTGACACTTATTTCTGATACATCTTGTAGCTTACAGCAGAACAGGTTAGCAAAATGGTTAGATTAGCGGCATTTTCAATGTGTTTTTTTCTAAGCCAGACATTGTTTTAGTGAGTACTTTTTTTTTTTTACACATTTACCACATGAAATGTAACATTTAGGGCTAGTATTCTGATATTGGGGCAATGAGTTTTTCCAGTTTTCCCATTTTTCCCCCCACTCCCCTGTTCTGTGTTACTGCCAAAATTGATGTTTATTTATTTATACCTTTAACTTAGTTCATGCAAACTTCAAATTGATTGGCGTTTATCTTTTACATTTTTCTTTTAACAATATGTCCAAGTCAAAGTAATAATTTGCAAATATCTTTTAGATGCCAAATATAATTTTTTTCTCTAACAAAGTTGTTCCGGAGCTTGCCAAATTTGCAGTACTCAGCCTTCAATTTCATGTCAGGTAAAACTGAGTCAAATCTTTATGAAGATTTATGGAGGTTTCTGCAGAAAAATAAATATCTGGCATACATTATTTTTTCTTAACTGAGAAAATCCTCAGGTGAATTACAAATAGAAATTATATTGATTGGAGTCTAAACTTCTTTTTGAGTTTTCAAAATTCATCAATTTTGCATTCATTTTGACAGCTTAACAAGTTTGTAAATGAAAGTTAATTCTTGGTTTTAAAAATCTTAAGACAAAATATACATCTGTGGCATGTTATTTTTGAAAAATGAGCAAATTTAAAATTAAAGTAATCTGAATTACATAAGTATTGTTTATAACATAAAATTTAGAATAAAAGTTTTCTTAATCACAGAGCTCTGATTTTTGAAGTGAGTGATGACAGCCAGATGACATGTTAAGTGACTGATGACAGCTAAGTATAGTCAATCAGAACTGACATAATTGTCCAAATTTTTCCTTGTAAAGGGAAGAAACCATGAAACACATGACCTTTTAATGTAACACAGAAAATACCATACTTAAAAAAACAAATTCATATACACAAAAAATAAATAAAAATTTTTTAAAATTATTTGGCTCGAAGATTTGCAATAAACTTTTCAATTTTACCATAGTAAATGTAGACTTTACTTAATAACCTGAGACAAGGCTTTGAAGAATTTAAAAAATATTTCTGAAACTTTATAAATTATTAAAATTAAAAAAGAAAAAATGAAAACAATTATTGTAAAAATTCATTATTCATAAAAACTTTTTTCTTCAGACTATAATGTCCTTAATATATATTTAAAAGTAATTAAAAGCTTATTTAATTAAATAATTTCATCATAAAATACAAATGCAATAAAACTATTTGAAGCAGATTTTCAGAAAAACAGCCAACTAAATGAAAAAAAAATAAATTAGGTGATTTACATTCCCCAAGGTGTCTTGCATTTAACTAATAAAATAAATTTTTAAGACAAAATTTAATTTCTTGAAATTTCAGAGGTGTAACAGAAGTGAAAAAAAATTACCAAGATTTAATAAAAATATTACATTATCCATAGTATATTCTGATAATGATTTGTGACCCACTGACAAAGAAAAAAAAAGATTTTTACCAAAATTTCAAACGTGTTAGAAAGGGTTAATTTTTTTTTTTTTTTAATAATTAAAAAATGCTTTAATCTTTCCTCTTAAATTAATAAAGATTTTGATGGAAAACTTCGTTTTTATTAAGCTTGGTGCATTTTTTCATGCTATGCTGCTTTTTCAGTGAATTATTGGAGGTACCTAATCGGTTTCAAACATTTTTCATTGACAAAATTTTTTCATTAAATCTGAAGTAGCAACTTTTAAAAACAGATATGTGGTGAATTTTACTTTATGGCTCCGAAGCATGGACCCTAAACAACAACAACAAAAAAACAAAGACACTCCAAGCAGCAGAAATATGGTTCTAGTAACTTGAATGCTCCTTGGACTGAAAAACAATAAACTCAGTTGTCCAGAGTTCAACAAGAGCACATTCTGCTCGAAACCATTGAGCGCCTACAGAAAAGATTCTTCTTGAGTCACTTCACATAACTCGAATATCAGAATTTGAAGATCTTTGTCTGGGAGGATTTTTCTGTGGTTCAAGCCAAGGGAAGACAGAGGACCATCTTTGCACTTCCTTTTTTACTAACTCTAGGACCATTTTTCCATTAGGTGTATCACTCCAGACAAGATATTTTTTTTAAATATGTTTGTAGACTTTAAAAAATATAGCTTTGTTTTGCTAATACCTACGAATTTTTACACAGAATTAAATTAATACAAAAATTGAAAAATATAAATGAAAAATAGTACAGAAAAATATTTTTACAGCCGAATTTACAACATCCTTAATTTCTCAAGTTTTCAAATTGAAGATTATTTCCTCGATGCCAAATGCATTGTTTTTTCGATTTTTAAACAAAAAACAAAAAACAAAAACAGTCAATGTCTAATTGTGTACGTACACAAGCATATGCTTTTTTTTTTTTTTAGTTTTAAATTGCGTAAGTATTTTGGGGATGGTGGATTCGAATGAGCGTAAAGAGAGATTCAAACAGTCTTGGATCCAGTGACATAAACTTTGTGAAATGAAAATAACATGAATGACTTAACTGTAAGTGTAGTTTTTTCGATTTATTTTTATTTTGTCGATGATGATTCGTTTTCTGGTGCTAAAGCTAATTTTTTGTATAACTTTACGAACGTGCAATAGGACTTTTTTAAGTCGCAATCTTTAAGAGGGGTAGGTTTTAAATGCACCAAGTAAATAAAATTGCAAAGATAGATTTATGGTCTGGTTAATGATTCAACAGAAAATCTAAGAAATTAATTTTTAACTAACGAACACAGATGGTTAAAAAAAAGATTTGTATTTTAAAAATTAACGAAAACAATAACATTACTTGACTACTTCACCGATAATTGATCAGGAACCATTTGATAGGACTAATAAACAATGTTACACAAAAACTTTTCAAATTAATTACATTTTTTTAGTTATTTTTAGCGTAAATTTAAAAAATAACACCTAATTGTGTTAAAGATTTTTTTTTTTTGTTATGGATTTAAAAACAAATGATTTTTTCACACACCCACTTAAGAACATTTGTAACATACACAGAGTTTCATCATTAGACAGAGGAATTTCAATGTATAATCCTTGTACATAAGCACATTAAATAATGAAATACAAAATTATAATTCCTCTTTACCTCATCTACGCCAGTATACAAAGCTTTTGATATTTCCTCAGCAACAGCAGACTCTTGTTCATCGGCCATCTTGCCACCGGAACAACAGAATTACGGATTTTTTCTATTCTCTTATTCTATACTTGAGCTATTTACATATAACCAACTTTTGGAATAGTTATTCTTGAAAAAAGAACATTTTTTTTAACTTTATTAAAGCAATAATAGATTATAAATTAGTTAACAAAGCATAAACTGTTACAACATAGTTGCTATCATGTATTAATATTAAACATAATGATAATAAAAGAAAATATATTAATAAACGGTGTAAAACAATATTTGTCCCTATTAAGTTTTAGACATTTAATTTTAATTTAAAACTTTTTAAAATAAACAAAAATAATACCAGTGGTGATAAAAATATGAAATTCGCGATTAGACGATGAAGAATAATTTTTTGTTTTAAAAGAAATCTTTACTTGAACTCTAAAGATTTACATTTCCATCTCTGATGAAAGAATTTGAATTATACATTGAAAAACACTTGACTTGACGTGCAACGAGTTTTTTTTGTGATTTCAAAGTCCAATTTCCACGTGGGAAGAAGGGATTAAAATATGAGTGAAAAGTATTTAATCATGTACGTTGTTTAAAATGCAATATCGTTACTTTGAAAACTCACAAACACTTCCAAACATGCACAAGTTTAACGACTTGAACGTTAACTTTAATGCCTGCTCCTTCATCCCAGAAACCATCGATTCTTGTTGTGAGTGAGTTCAGTTCTCACTGGGTGTCTTTGCACAAAAAATTGTTTAAAAAAAATAAGTAAATTGCTCATTTCTTATATCTATAAAGAGCTGTTTTTGATTCCGATTTTCACCATTTAAATTCTGTACTGTCCACAGCTTGATTTCCCACTTAAATACAACTTTCTTAAATCAGCATAGTGGATAATAATAGTATCGCACCCGGCCGGAAGCTACGACCGGCTGCTCAAATGTCTAAAACGCGTCACTCCGGAAAAGAAAGCGAGGCCATCAATTTCCGGTGACTCAGCATTTCCAGGGACCAAAACGCTGAAAAATAACAACAAAGCAAAGTATAAACACACACAAACGCTCGCACACAAAAACAATACTCTGAAACTAATCTATATACACATGGGGTGCAAACAAAACCCATGTGTACATTCGAAAGTGGAGAGAGAAATTGTTACTAACCAAACAAGAGATTACTAGCTCGGTAATGTTGAAGACCATAGCCGACAGAACATGGCCGATGTTTCTCAACCAAAAACCAGGGGAGAAGGACCCGGGGTCGAGCGACGTGCTCCCCCTACCACCAGCGCCTAGCCGACTTTGCCACTCGCCATAGCAGCAGCCGCAACCAAATTCCAGCAGCCCAGCAGCAGCCGCCAGAAGCCAGCAGGAGCAGTCACGCAGTAGCAGCAGCCGTCCCTAGCCCAACCTGCCAACTCCAGCAGCAGCAGCAGCCACATTCTAACAGTCCTTTTTAGGACTCTCCGTTACATTGATATAGCCCTTTTAAGGGCTTTCCGTACTGATATGCACAAGTCCTTTTAAGGGCTCTTCATCTACATATGCAATAGCCCTTTTCAGGGCTAACCTACCTGAGCAGCAGAAGCAGTAGACACAGCGGGCGCACCAGGCAGATCCCGGCTACACTCACGACCGTACGTCTAAAGACAGCCGGAGCGGAATTTGCAACGACCAACTTCGCACCAGTACTACCCAGCCAGCTACCGGCTTACCGTCTAGGAACCTAGCGATCCCATCAATCAGCACCGGCGACCCAACGAAGTTTCTGTAAAACATTATTTTGCCGGCTTAGGCAAATAAAAACTTGGTTGAAACATATAAACCCTCGATTTCGTTGTCCTTGATTCGATCGTATTGCTTTAACTCACAGCGGGGTTAACGGCACCTTTTCTGTCGATAGCCCCGCAACAAGTGGTGACCGCCGACGTTTGATATTTACGATCGATCAAGATGGCAACAGACGAGTGGAACCAGCACGCTCCCATAAACGTAGCAATGCCGCCCTCAAGCCTACCCCCATACAACCACCAAAACACAAGAAATTGGTTTCTTCAACTCGAAGCAATCTTCTCGGTACGGAGGATATCGTCGCAACAGACAAAATTTGCCTACGTAGTGCAAGTCCTGCCACCTTCAGTGGTCGACGAAGTGGTTGACATCTTGGAAAATGTACCCGAGCAGGAGCCATATACCTGTTTAAAGAACGCGGTTCTAAAACGTACCGGCCGTACGGACGAGGAGCTACTCCGCGAACTTTTCACCAACGTTACCAAGGGTGACAGAACACCCTCACAACTCCTACGCTTTATGAGGAGCCGACTGGGAAAACATTCGATGGACGAATCTATTCTGCGTGAACTGTGGATGGACAAGCTGCCCACCACTATAACACAGATATTGGCGCCGATCGCGGAAAACACGCCACTGGACCAGGTAGCAGACTCCGCCGACCGTATCGCAGCAAAACTGGACCAAGGAGCGTGTGCCATGCGGTACCCAGACGACACACCGACAAAAGATGAAGACCTACGAAAAACGGTAACTGAAATGCAACAGCAGCTACAGGACATCCGTCTACTCCTCAACCGCAAACCAAGAGACCCGAAGCCGATAGCCAACAATTGGCGACGGAGAACACGGAGTACCAGCAGGGATCGACGAACCGACTCAGAATTATGCTGGTACCATCAAAGATTTGGTAATAGGGCAAAACATTGCTCGGCACCCTGCAAACACAGTTCCAGGCCAAATTCGGAAAACGAGAATACCGGCAGGTAGGAGCGGCAGAACCCGCCGGTGAAAACACACAGAGCCGCCTTTTTTACGTTTGGGACCAAAAAAACCGCATTAAATTTTTAGTGGACACAGGCGCAGTCATCAGCGTGATACCCCACAGAGGAAAACATGACCAAAAGGCGGCCCTCTATAAGCTCCAGGCAGCAAACGGTTCAGCGATTGAGACGTATGGCACCAAGACACTGACACTCAATATTGGCATGCGGCGCGATTTTACCTGGACTTTCACCCAAGCAAACGTAAAAACGCCAATACTTGGAGCAGACTTCCTGGCTCACTATGACCTAGCTGTACACATGAATACGAGAACCTTAGCAGATAACACCACAAACATTTCTGTCAAAGGCACCCCCTCTCGACAAAACACCACAGGAATCAGCGTAACAGCCTACCACGGACGAGAATACAGCGAAATCCTGAACAGATATCCAGACATCATTCAGCCACTCGCGGGCACCGGTCCGGAGAAGCACCAAACACAGCATCATATCAAGACCAGCGGACAGCCAACATTTTCCCATCCACGACGCCTCCCTCCTCATAAACTGGAATACGCAAAAAAGGAATTCAACGAGATGTTAAAGGACGGATTCATCCGACCCTCCGACAGCCCATACGCCTCTCCCCTACATCTCGTACCCAAACCAGGAAGCACGGACTTTAGGGTATGCGTCGATTACAGAAGATTAAACGCCACGACCATACCTGATCGCTACCCAGTCCCCCATATACACGATTTCGCCTCAGGATTACAAGGCACACGCGTCTTCTCTAAAATAGACCTAACGAAAGCCTACCACCAAATCCCCATAGCTCCGGAGGACATCCCAAAGACTGCAGTAACCACTCCCTTCGGCCTCTTTGAATACGTCAAGATGCCTTTCGGCCTGAGGAATGCAGCACAAACGTTCCAACGTTTTATTGACGAGGTACTGCGCGGCCTCACGTATGCATATGCTTACATTGACGACATCCTCATAGCCAGTACGGATGCGAAGGTGCACAAACAACATCTAAACGAAGTTTTCCACAGGATAGAACACTACGGACTTCGGCTAAACATTGACAAATGCATTTTCGGAGCATCTGAGGTAAACTTCTTAGGTCATCACATCGACGCATACGGAATCACGCCGTTACCTGAGAAGATCGACGCAATCAAAAATTTTCCCACGCCTACATCCACGAAACAAATCAGGCGATTTGTCGGGATGATAAATTTTTACCGTAGGTTCATCCCCGACTGTTCGACAATTCTTTCCCCTCTGACGAACCTCATAGAACGAAAGAATAAGCAAGTCAGACTAGAAGGAGAATCCTTGCAGGCCTTCGAAACGGCGAAGACAGCACTGAGAAATTTCACTAGACTCTCGTTTATTGAAAATGACCCGGAAACTAGGATCTTTCTCACAACCGACGCTTCCGACGTTGGAATAGGAGCAGTAGTAGAGCAGCAAGTAAACATGGTAAGAAAGCCAATAGCTTTCTTCTCGGCTAAACTTTCCGCAACCCAGAGAAGATATAGTACCTTCTCACGGGAACTCCTGGCCATCTACCTGTCTATCCGTCATTTCCGACATCTCCTGGAGGGCAGACACTTTACGATCTTCACAGATCACAAACCGCTGACCAACGCAATGAATGTCAATGCAGACAAATACACATCCAGGGAAACACGTCACCTGGACTACATTTCTCAGTTTACGACGGACATTCAACACGTAAAAGGGAAATACAATACTGTCGCAGACACATTGTCCAGAACTGATGTCAACTCCATGGATAACACTATCTTGAGCCAGGAGCTGATAGCCGACGAACAAAAGGGTGATACAACAATACCCGACCTCATTAAGGAAACTTCATTGAAACTGCAGGAATTCCCTTGTCCATTTAGCAGTAAAACCCTTTTCTGCGACACCACACTTAATACTCCGAGACCATACATTCCACCACCTCTCAGGAAAACAGTATTTCTCCATTTCCACAATATATCCCATCCGAGCAAGCGAGCAACCGTCAGGCTTATCGCTGATCGATTCGTGTGGCCTAATATGAAGCAAGACATCCGGAATTGGGTCACAACCTGCATACCTTGCCAAAAGTGCAAAACGCACAGGCACACAAAATCCCCAGTTGGAACATTCGCTACACCCGACGCACGTTTCAGTCACATCCACGTGGACCTCGTCGGACCCTTACCAATGTGCCAGGGGTACCAATATCTGCTAACAATCATAGACCGTTTCTCGAGGTGGCCGGTAGCGGTACCGATTAAGGACATTTCCGCTACCACAGTCTCCAAAGCTATCCTCGCCAACTGGATCACAAACTTTGGCGTACCCCGAGTTCTCACTACAGATCGGGGACCACAGTTTCAGTCGTCGCTCTTTCGAGAATTCTCCCAACTTCTGGGCGTCAAGCACATCAAAACGACCGCCTACCATCCTTGCGCAAACGGCCTTGTGGAAAGGTTTCACCGATCCTTAAAGGCGTCATTGTCAACCAAATTAGACATACAAAACTGGGTCGACAACCTCCCCATGACCATGCTCTCTTTGAGGAATACCCTCAAAACCGACTTAGGGTGTTCAACAGCAGAGCTCGTGTTCGGCATGCCTCTCTCCTTACCAGGACAATATTTCCACACTCCGCAGACCTTGTGCACAACCTCACCGAGCTCCTTTGCGCAGGAGCTATGCCACAGAATGGCCAAGCTTACATACACTCCCCCACGACAACAAACCACAAGTTCGTACATACCACCGGAACTGGATAGCTGCGATTTCGTCTTCGTCAGAAACGACTCCGTAAAAAAACCTCTCACGCCCAGTTACCAAGGTCCCTTCAAAGTGTTGAAACGTTCGGAGAAAGTTGTCACAATCATGCGCGGCAAGGAAAAACACACAGTCTCAATCGACCGACTCAAACCAGCTCGGCTAGAGGAAACGCCTGCCGACGCAAACTTGCCAATAACGACGGAAGATGTAACCACACCAGAGATACGAACAAAATCAGGTAGGAGAGTCCACTTTCCAGCAAAATTAAAATCGTATGTTTTTTTTTTTCTCGTGAATTGATCATGATCAATCCTCTAGGAAGGGGCCTTATCGCACCCGGCCGGAAGCTACGACCGGCTGCTCAAATGTCTAAAACGCGTCACTCCGGAAAAGAAAGCGAGGCCATCAATTTCCGGTGACTCAGCATTTCCAGGGACCAAAACGCTGAAAAATAACAACAAAGCAAAGTATAAACACACACAAACGCTCGCACACAAAAACAATACTCTGAAACTAATCTATATACACATGGGGTGCAAACAAAACCCATGTGTACATTCGAAAGTGGAGAGAGAAATTGTTACTAACCAAACAAGAGATTACTAGCTCGGTAATGTTGAAGACCATAGCCGACAGAACATGGCCGATGTTTCTCAACCAAAAACCAGGGGAGAAGGACCCGGGGTCGAGCGACGTGCTCCCCCTACCACCAGCGCCTAGCCGACTTTGCCACTCGCCATAGCAGCAGCCGCAACCAAATTCCAGCAGCCCAGCAGCAGCCGCCAGAAGCCAGCAGGAGCAGTCACGCAGTAGCAGCAGCCGTCCCTAGCCCAACCTGCCAACTCCAGCAGCAGCAGCAGCCACATTCTAACAGTCCTTTTTAGGACTCTCCGTTACATTGATATAGCCCTTTTAAGGGCTTTCCGTACTGATATGCACAAGTCCTTTTAAGGGCTCTTCATCTACATATGCAATAGCCCTTTTCAGGGCTAACCTACCTGAGCAGCAGAAGCAGTAGACACAGCGGGCGCACCAGGCAGATCCCGGCTACACTCACGACCGTACGTCTAAAGACAGCCGGAGCGGAATTTGCAACGACCAACTTCGCACCAGTACTACCCAGCCAGCTACCGGCTTACCGTCTAGGAACCTAGCGATCCCATCAATCAGCACCGGCGACCCAACGAAGTTTCTGTAAAACATTATTTTGCCGGCTTAGGCAAATAAAAACTTGGTTGAAACATATAAACCCTCGATTTCGTTGTCCTTGATTCGATCGTATTGCTTTAACTCACAGCGGGGTTAACGGCACCTTTTCTGTCGATAGCCCCGCAACAATAGCATTGCTTCATGCATTTCATGACATAATAATTGTGAATTCATAGTAGTACAATTTTAGACTCAGCAGAAACAGGGCAAGCAATAACTGAGCAGTACTAAATGAAAACAAGATGAGATATCCCTAGACATGTGTAGGGATTGAATAAAAATGCAAAATAAAATTAAAAAAACAAAATAAAATAAAGACTACAAAATAAAATAAAAATACAAAATAAAATAAAAGTGCAAAATAAAATAAACATAAAAATCTCCCAGGAATCCCCTGACAGAAAGACAATTTACACATGTGCAAAAAAAAAAAAAAGAGGCTTCCTGGCACCAAAAATAAACTCTATCTCTTTTTCTGTTGGACTTTGACTGGTAAAGACATGCCGACTGTTCGAGAAGGAATTTCCCCAACAAGAGGTCATTGGAATCAAAAAAAATAAAATCAGTGTCCAAACTGTCCCTCTAGTGTCTCTGTATCTTTCCTTTTCTCTTTGCCAATTTATTTCAACAAGTCTTGGATGTTTAGGTGAAAGTATAGGGGGTTATCTTATCTTATTTATTCTTTTCTAGCAGTGATAGGATTCCGTTCTAGCGTTCTAGTGAAGGGTAGTAGTATACAGTAGCAGGTTAACGGAATTTGGCCTTGTGGGAAGATAGTCCACTATAATTCATAAAATGATTATAAAATCAAGAAAAGCAATTTTGAGCATAAAATAACATTTATATATATATATACAGTTCAATTAATGTTTTACAATTAAAATAATACTTGAATATAAGTTCAACAGAGGTAAAAGAGTTCATAGAAAATAATGATAAGCTGAAAGAGATAAAGGCTTAGGAATGTGGAAGCGGCTTGTAGTTAAAGAATGTTCATTTAGGAGTTGCCGCTTCTAAGGTCAGTAGGTCAGCAAGATGGTTTGTGGAATGTCTTTGAAGAGGTCAGTTAGTACTTTTGAGAAATGTCTTTGAAAAGGTCGATAAGTACTTTTGAGACAGAGACGGAAAGAGGTCAGCTTAGTAGTCGCTTGACTTAAGTCAAGGGAGGGTTAGCTAACTCTAGCTTAAGATTCCTTCTGTCTGACAAAGCTTTTGTGTCTCCACTTTTTATATCTGCTTTTTGGATCAAAATGCAGGTTGTTTCAAATTTCATCCTTGTAATTTGCGTTGTGGTGCATTGGGAAAGGTATTAATCCATCTATTCCTTCCAGTTATGGGTTAAATAACAGGACAGATTGGGTTCTAAAGCCTTGGTTGGCAACCAGTCTACTGCAGAAAGCAATGGCAACCTACTGCGGAATAATTTTCTGCCCAGTCAGTCATGTCTCTTTCGAGACATGATCACCCAAGCGTGGTTCACGTATGGCACTTAACAGACTGACTGATTTGATTCTGGGCTTCCCATTGGCTAGTAAATAAAATTCGCGAAGGCTCCCGAAATGGTAATTTGATATTTGATTAATTTTTATTTTTCAACCGGAACATCTGCGCGAACTCGGATGTGCACAACAATTTTTATTCATTTGCTTTTTAGTTGTTGTAGAGCAAACATCCGGTCTCACTTTTGCTTGGTTGGTATCACCACAAAAGAACCAACCCAGCAGTAATAGCCATAACATCCATACAGGAACAACAAAACAATAACACTCTAACCACAAAGACTAAATAAAATATTCAGTCCTAAATTCTATAATGGTTACCCAGCTCAGCAGGCAATTGGAGAAAGCTTTAAGAGTCAGTCAGTCAGTTAAGTGATGCACACTTGGGTGATTATGTCTCTTTCGATCCAGGACTAACCATAGATTTTCCTACAGTAGGTAGCCATTTTTTTTTGTGGTAGACTGGTTGCCAACCAAAGCTATCTGTCTTGCTATTCAACCTATAGCTCAAGGAAAAAGTGATGGATTTGTACCTTTCCCAAGGGTATTTGCATATAAGTAAATGTATGGAGTTTGCATATTTTGGTAAATTTTCGTTTTAATTCTCATCGCTTTTCCCCTTCAAACTTATCCAAAATAGTATTATCTCTGTGCAAATGTATATGCCGAATGCAAATCAAGTGTTACTTAGTGATGAAACTTTCCTGTTTTGCTTTGAATGTCCATTAAGAAAACGAACTATATCTCGCACGTTTTCTCTCCCGTAACTCTCATGAAGTCATGTAATTGACTGCAGAATGGCGGACTGCGTAAGGTCACGAAATCTGGCCCGTTTACATCCGCCTGTTTACTTCCGGTTAGGGAAGTAATGCACTTTTTTCCAAAAAACATGCAACTTTCTGCTGAAATTGTGTACCGAAAACAACAAGCGCATTACTTCCCTAACCGGAATTTACCCATATTTTTTATTCGCCTGCAACATACATCCACTAGTGCATAACTCCATACACACACACACTCACACATACATTTTGTTACTTGCTACATTCTAATTGGTCAATGTATCATTGTTAATTTACATAAGATAATTTTAAAATCGCATTTAGAATGTTCGCAAACAATCTCTCAAGTAACGCAGTAACTGATTGGATAATTGTGACCAATCACCAACAAGGTAAGTAGATTAGAACTTTCCCGCCAAGTTGTTTGAGATTGTTGGTACCTATATAAATGGCTGGAATTCTGATTCCACCAGTTGGATAGTTGAACAGTTGGATTTTGTTTGCCACCTGACTCCACGTCAGTGTGTAATATCCACTCACATCTAAAACAAGCACACACACTAACATGCCTAATTCACACAATATCTATTTTGAACACTCAGAACTTTGGCGGGTTAATTCTTCTTTAACCACATATTAATTACAACAATGATGACCACAAAGAACATTACAATACATTCCACCAACCAAGCAAACTTTATTACAAACTTTTGTTCAACAAGCAACAAACTGTCTGAGACTTCAATCAATGGAAAGAAACTCCTATTTTATATTCCGTGTTGAATGTATTGCATGCCCTTTTTTCAACCTAAACTGTATGTTATTAATATAAATTTTATTTGTTGTTTCAAATGTCGTATTATTATCATTTCCTATTTCTGCACCAGAATTCTTGCATGTCATGTCGAATTACAAATATAAATATTTGTGGTGAATTTCAGAGGTATTTTCGAAGGCTCAATCAGAGGGAAACTGGAGAACATTGGCCTTGTGCCAGACACAGTTGTCAGTTACAAGAATTAGTTCCAGTTTGATTGTAATTATCTGCAAAGCCCACCACAAATGCAACAAATCCAACTGGAATTCAAACTCGGGTTTCCAATTTCTCTTTCTGAGCCGATATCTGTTGCAACACGACACACATCCACAGCTTTGAAAGTCTGAGTGTAAATAGTAACCAAAATAATTGCAAAATTATTTTAATATTGCATTTATTTTATGAAAGTGTAGAACATAGCATGTTCACACCCACATACATACACATAATTCAACATGTTGTATTCAACAATGTGTAAAACATTATCATGTTCACACCCACACACAATTCAGCATTGCATTTTATTCAACAGCAATTGGTTGATAAATCATTCATGCAAACTATTACGAGACAATTTTGTAATCGCAATGATTTTTGTAAATCTTGGAGTTTTGAATAATTCCAACACTTTTCCATACTCCATATAATACACAGTTTTTAATTGGTCGATTTATGACCAATCAAATCTTTTTGTTGTGATAGTTAAGTTTTCCTGCAAACCTTCCTGGAGCCTAGTAAATTCTCATAAATAGGAAGATTTCTCTTGTTTCTTCAGTAAGATTTCAGTTGCTTCTGGAATTCACGTCAGTAGAATCCAAGTCTTATTCGCATGGCAAACACACACACAGACATGAACTTCCAATTGTCTAAACTACCAGCTGGACACTATGCTGAACACTGTGTATAAGCAATATTGATCTATTCTAAACATAAGAACACTTGAACATTCAAACAACTAATTCAAGAACATTGTGTTAACAATTCTTTCATCTTGAACAGACTTTATTTCATTCAAACTGTTTCTAAAAACTTTCATTGAACAAGTGACTTTCTTCTAACTTTGCAGTCTATGGGAGAAAACTCTTTCTCCTACTGAACTACTGTCAACAGTATCTTGTATGCACATCTTCCAACTATTGTACATTTGTTAATACATGTTCATTGTGGTTACATTGGTGTCATTGTTATCTTATTCCTTATTTCTTGAGTCGTAAATTGCCTTATTGTGGTCGAATCATATTAATATAAGTATTGTGGGGGATTCGGAGATAATTTTGAGGCCAGATCATCGTAACTGTTGCATCTATCATCCTTGTGCCAGTGGCAATCGTAATTATTAACGAAGTCCCCTACAAAAGTATGTAAACTAGTTCTTATATGAAAGAATCATTGGAAAGAATTTCATTGGTGTAATGAATTTAAGATGAATTTGAAGCACTGATCTACATTGTTAAAAAGATTTTCAACTTAAATTATTTACAATTTTGAGTTGCTAGATTTCTTAAATGTGATTTCTGCACAAAAAGATACATGAACAAGAATACTTTCACAATGTCAGATTTATCACCCCTCAAAAAATGACATTTTACACATTCAACAACAACAGCTGATGAAACCAGAATGGATATTTTTTTTGTATCTTTTACATTCAGTATAAAAATTAAATGTTTAATATTTATTCAGGATTCTACTGAGAATTGAACTTGAGTCTCTCCCATGAAAGCTGAAGATAATTATTGTTATACTACTAAAGACTTGGCCATGTAACTTATACAGTTTCCCCTCTTTTCTTAGAGGGATATGTTCTAACGCCCCCAAACGTGGGTGCTATTTCGTTTGATTGTTTTTGCTTGGCAGCACATCAACTGCTATGGGTTATTTAATGGCAAAATCTAAACATTTTGAACACAATTTTATTCCTTCAACTACAGATATGGATGTGCGTTGTGGTGTAGTGGATATCGGCTCAGAACGAGAAATCGGGGAGCTGAATTCGTTGCATTCACTTACGCGCAAATACCCTTGGGAAAGGTATTAATCCATCTCTTCCTTCCAGTTATGGGTTAAATAATAGGACAGATTGGGTTCTGTAGCCTTGGTCGGCAACCAGTCTACCGCAGAAAGCAATGGCAACCTACTGCGGGATAACCTTCTGCCCAGTCAGTCATGTCTCTTTCGAGACATGATCGCCCAAGTGTGTATCTCATATGGCAATTAACTGATTGACAGATATTTTAGATATAATTTCATACTTTCAGAGTAAAACTGTTTTTTAGATATGTAGTTTGTAGATGATTTATTGTAGATTTTTATGTTTTAGCACCTACCTATTTCTTTAAGGTAGGTTGATGGCTTCAGTACCAAACTGTGAACAGTATGAAACCTTATAGCATGTTTTATTTATACATACTATACTATGATAAAGTTTACTTTATAAAGTAGGTACAGTAAGGTATTAAAAACAATATCTAATAATAAAATGGAATGACTATATATATTGAGTGATACTATACTCTAATAAAATAGTGATACTATACTCTAATAAAAATTCTGTGACAAAAGATTTGTTCTTACCATAAAATTTAGAAACATGATTGTTTTTTCTTTCCTAAAGAACTTTGACATTTTCACTTAAAGAAAACAGATTTTGGTTTTTTGCCAGGAACCCTTCTCTTTTTAGGACCATTATTATTAGTTTTAGGACCATTATTTAAGTAAAACTTATCAATTGTTTATTCCTAAGATTGACTGCAATTAATACAAAGCAAAACTATTAATAAAAGTGGAACATGATAATAATTAAGAAATCACTGTGTAGGGATCTGCTATTGGGTGATGGTTAACAGAATATCAGTTTAATTTCATATCTTTTTTTTAATCAAATTTCCCCCAAGCAAGTCACTGGTTCACAGGGGGTTACAAGTGAGAAGAAAGAAAAGAGGAACAAGATACAGGTGGTGTCAGGGAAAATATAAGAGAAAGATAGGAATCAAGTGGATAAAAGATGGCAGTTGATGTTGCACTTAAATTCTTGAAGATTGTAGCTATCAGGAAAGCGAGTGTATGGAAGGGAGTTCTTATGCAAGAAAAGAAACTATATAGAGTAGAAGGGGTAGTTACATTTGACTATTTTCACTGTAAAATGGAGAGACCTAGTTACCAGTCTAGTAGCACAAGTAAATTGTGTAGAGGGGGCACCAGGGAGATAAGCTTCTCAGAGCAGAAGCTGTGAAAATATTTTTAGAAAAGACAGAGGGAAGCCACATATGGATGGTGAGAAAGTGGCTGAAGACGAGCTGCTAAATCAGGATTGATTACATTGCAAATCCTTCTTTTGAATTTTGTCGAGTACCCTAAGGTGAATAGCAAAAGCATCCAATCAGATATGGCAACAGTATTCAATGCATGGATGAATGGTAGATTTTTATATGTGCAAGATGGATTCTGATGAGAAAAACTTCCTGACCCGACACAATAACCTGACCTTCCTAGCAGTAACTGTAGTTATTGATTTGCTGTTGTTGTTCCATTTGGCTGTGAGAATGATGCTGTGGAAGCACAGGGTACTTCTGGGAGACTAGCATCATCCATACTGATGAGAGGTACAAGAGTTTGTCCATGGTGATTAAAGGAAACCAGTTTTGTTTTGGAATAGAATTTTCTAGCCATCTCTTGTCCCAATCCACTACAGAGTGGAGGTCCTTATCAAAAGCAGTGGCAAGGTTTACTTTATCAGCATTGGCAGATTTTATATTGAGGTAAGAGTAAATGGTGGTATTGTCAGTGTAGATGCCTAATTGTGAGCTGATTGCATCAGAAATATCAGTGATGCAGATCAGGAAAAGTGTAGGACCTAGGATAGAGTCTTGAAGGACACTTGTGTTCTAGCCTGTATGCTGTAGCCTTGTAGCTTGTGCAGAAGGCCAGCATGCCAAACCCTGTGAAATGCTTTTGAGATATCCAAGGCAACAGCTCAAAGTTTTGCCATTCCTATCAAGAACCTTGTATATGTATTTGATGATGATCATTAGCATATCAGCAGTAGACTTGGCACAGCAGAAGCCATATTGTTTGTCAGAGAATAGGTTGTTGGCTTTGACATGCTAAACCACTTTGGCATTGATAATAGCCTCAAACACTTTGCCAAAAATCAGTAGGAGGCTAATAGGGTGATAATTAGAGAAGTCTAAGTGTTCTCCAGAGTTTTTAAAGATGGGAACTTGAAGCTATAGGGAGATTGTTAATGTTTATTAATTCGGCCTTGTGTGAAACATAACTGAACTCCCTACAGTTTACAGATTTATTCATTATCATCAGAAGGTTGACAGCAGGTTGGAATGTGTGGATTTGTGAAAGAATAAAAATATACATTTTGCATGTTAAAATAGAAATTTATTGATAGAAAAGGATAACATGAATTGTAGAAGTTAATGTTCAATGAGAAATTTAAGGGTATCATTAGTTCATAGTAGTATGTGTGCATGTATGTTATCGTTGAGTAGGAATGTTAAGAATAGAGAAGAAGAAGTAAAAGAAATCAGCACACAAGAAAGAAGGAGAAGAGAATGACCATCCGAGTGGACTTGAAGTTTCTTCCTTGTTACATTTTAGCTTATCATCTCTGCTGCTTCCATGTGACTGTCTTGCCGAGCTTCCTTTTGCCTTTTATAACCATTTAGTTTTTTTCGCACTGGATCCCCAACTCTTCTCAGCTTTGCAAATCGCTTCCATTAGTCAAAAAATTAATTTAACATCTACTCATGAAATACAGCTTCAACTTTTTCTTTGAGCACTTGGTCAATCCTTTTTCTATTTGGCAAAACCAGAATTTCACACGTCATTGTGAATTTTTGTAAAACTGAAGAAGAAAGTTGATTTTAATTCTTAATTTCCTATCCACCACAAACTACAGAGGAGGATTTCCAGCAAGCAGAAATGCAAGAAGTAGAGAGGCAAGAGTTGTAGGGTTTGGAGAGGATGGGGGATACTTTAAAGGGTGCATTTCTTTAGGATGCTGACCAGGATCCCATCATCTTCACTTGCCTTATGAGGGCCAAGCTTAGAAATCATGTTAGAGGCCAGAGTTGGGGGTTATGTATACATCACTCAGTTAAGCCTCAGTTCTAAATGGGAAGTCAGGAGTGGGTATACCATATGAGTCAAGTGTGGAATTGGAGAAGAATTTGCAAGCAAAGCACTCGGCCTTGTCCACTGTGGACGTGAGGACCTCAAATTTGTTGAATAAAGCAGGGATCGATGTTGAATAAAGCAGGGATAAAACAGTGCTTCCAGTAGACTTTGGAACCAAACTTGCAGGCTGCCATTGCACTTTTTCATTGTCAGCAAACAGCAGCTTAATGTTGTTTAGAATCCTCTTGCACTCAGTACAGGCAAAGATAAAAAGATGCCAATTATATTCTGACGCGTTGCTTTGATAAATCCAGAAAAAGTTGTTACTGTGGGCAATGGTGGCCGAGCAAGTAGGAGGGAAAGGAGATGAATGAAGTTTAAGTCGGAATTTCCTGGATGGGATGAAAGCACCAATCACCCAGGAGAAGACCTCTTCAATGAGAGACTAAATACTTTGTTCTAAGGGGCATCAGACAGAAAATCGTGGAACAATTCAGAGTCCACTCTTTGGTAGCATTAAGATATTCTGCTGGTAGGAGACTCCTGGAAGAAGGAGGAGGAGGAGTGGAAAGATATATATATATATATAAACCACAGCATGATCAGAGTTACCAAGAGGGCAGAACTGCATGGCATGGCAAGAGTCAGGGATAGAGGTGAAGCAGAGATCTAGTGAGGAAGCATGTCCTTCAGGAATACTGGGGAAGCGTGTGGGGAAATCCACCACTTGCATGAGAGAATGAGTGATTGCAAAGTTCAAGGTATAAACATCAGCAAGATCAGTGACAAAGTTTAAAATCTTTTAGTATTTGATTTTGAATGTTTGTACTGCTCTACAAAAAGTTTTTCGTTAAGCAGATTCAGGAATTCATAGATAACTTTTTCACATCAAAATCTGATGTTTGATTTACAAAACAAATCAGCAAAAAATTGTAATTTGAATTTTGTTAGATAAGTTTTTTGTTTTTTTTTATCATTATATGCATTTTATGGCAATTTCCTAGTATTTCATTTTAACTGGGTTCTTTTTATGAACGAATTTAGTTACACCAACTAATGTTTGATCAGAAGTTTGTCAGTACCTTCACAGATATCTTTACTAGAATGAAAATATATTCTGGCTCAAATAAACTATTTTTCTTGACTGAACATTTTCTGTTATCAAAGATTGTTTCTTGATGAAGAATTTTGCTAGATGTTTTTATTTTGAACTAAAAGTAAAGGTCTAGTCCTCATCCCTGTTGCCACTTGTACAACATTTCAGTCATACGCTCCAGCCTTCTTCAGGAGATAGAAAAATCATGCGTAGGTGACCACATATGAAGGTAGAAAGGGATTACCGCCTCCTATTGGATGAAGTTGAAATAGTAGAGAATGCCACTGGAAACTACATAAACTTAAGGAATCAGCACATATGCTAGGCTACAAAAATCTAAGCCAACCAAGCATAGAGATGAATACATTATAGAAATCACTAATGCAAAGTGCCAGAGAAAATCATTAGTGTCAAAAATTGCAATATGAATTCTGGTAAAAATGATTACTAAACATTAGGTTTATAAATCCCAGAAATTCAGTTGACACATGGCCCAGTGGATATAGATGTTGGTTAGTTCCAGTGACTTGACCTGAAGAGGTGTGAGTTCAATACCAGGCTACAGCAGTAGTGAACAAGTAACTTAGAGTCAAGTTAGAGGGAGATAACTCATGACTACCAAGACAGGAGTTCACACAAAAAATGAGAATATGCCCCAGTGATTGTGATAAAAGACTTGGTTTGAAATTCCTATCACCTGAAGAAAGCCAGCCTACAACGGCCAAAACGTTGTACAGATGACAACAAAGATGAGGACAATAGTCCAAATAATGTAAATAGTGTAAATACTACCTCATCTCAGAAATATAGACAAATACTAAAAGTGAAGGTGTTGATTTGTTAGGATATTATTTACTAAGGTATATGTAAAAGAGAGGTAAATATATATATATATAAAAAATTATAAATTTCTAACACTGAAATATAACAATTAAAAACAACTGAACTGATTTATCAGTCCTCTCTCATCAGTGCAGGAATGGATGACAAAAACAAATACCTATATAGCAGCTCAAAATGTACAACATCAGACTAATGTTATATGCAAACAACAAATGTAACACTAATTCTCTATTGCAGATAAAGAAGTGTGTACTTTTTTCATTAAAAGATATTACAGAATGATTTACTATAGAATGATTTAAAATTAAATCTTGAGTCATAAATAATTTTTTTTTGTTTGTCAACTTTATTTTTTAAAAAAAACAAGTACAATTACATTTTATTCATTGATATATTCACCATTATTTTCACTGACTTGTTGCCACTTGGGTAGCTTTTCGAAATCTTTTGAGTAAAGTTCCACAGATTTTGATGTGAAAAAGTTATCTATGAATTCCTGAATCTGCTTAGAGAAAGTCTTTTTTCCATCAAATGTAACAATCGTTTGGTACAAGGTCAGGTAAATATAGCAAAAGTCCTACCAAGTACCAGAGTTTTTTCTGTATTATTCTTGTTGCATACAACCTTAAGTTGTCATTTAATCCGCTGTGTACGCTACCACTCCATGCAAAACCAAAGGTATGTTAGTGTCTGCCAAATTTATTCTTAACTGCCACATATGATTAGAAGTTAATATGTCATTACAATTGGTTTCCCCAAACGGAAATTGCTTATGATTCAACATAATACACATATATATTTTATAATCATTTCACCCCAAGCAAGGCAGGACCACCACTGGTGTGGATGGGGTTACAGTGAGAGAAAAACAAGGTACTGGGGATGTCAAAGAAAGGATGAGATGGGAATCAAGTGACGTTGCATTTAAACTTTTGAAGATTTTAGCTATCAAGGAAGCAAGCAAATGGGAGGGAGTTCCACAAATGGGAGGGAGTTCCACAAATGGGAAGTGTGATAAAAGAAACTGTCAGAGTAAAAGAGAGGATTGCATTTAACTATTTTGACGGTAAATGGGGGGACCTTCATGCCAATATATTAACACGTGTAAATAAATGTGGTCGGGGAACCAGGGAAAAAAGCTCATCAGAGCAGTTGCCATGAAAATACTTGTAGAAAAGACAGAGGGAAGCCACATCACATAAGAAAGTGACTGAAGGTGGGCTGCCAAGTCAAGATCAATTATATTGCAGATCCTCCTTTGAATTTTGTCAAGAAACTCAAGATGAATAGCAGGAGCAGCCAACCAGATATGGCAAAAGTATTCAGTGCATGAACAAATGGTAGATTTATAAATGTGCAAGATGTAATCTGATGAAAAAAACTTCATGGACCGACATAAGAACCCAACCTTCCTAGCATTAGATACTTGTAAATTGTTGCCAAACAAACGAACATTAAATGATTTTACTAGAAAAATAGAAATGTATAATAGAATATGAAGCACTTACAATAATTCAGGACATGTTGTTACTGATAAGTTTGTTCATCTTTTGGTTTCTTTTTAACAAAACCTTTTTGATAGACCTATAGACATATACCCTGACAATACTACAGTTTACTCTCGCATTGATCAAAAATCTGCTGAGGCTGACAAAGCAAACCTCGCTGCCGAGCTTGAAAAGGACCTCTGATCCGTAGCGGACTGGGATAAGAAATGGCTCATGAATTTTAATGCTTCCAAAACGAAGCTGCTATCTATTAACCATCACAATCACTCCTACTCCTCATTAGCATGGACCAGGCTAGTCTCCCCGAAAGCAAAACACTGCACCTCCTTGGCTTAACTTTCACAACAGACCTCAAGTGGAATGACTATATAGAATCCATAGCTAAATCCGCTGCTAAGAAAGTCAGTTCTCTGTGTAGGGCCAGGAAGTTTTTTCTGCCTGAAACAATCTTGCACATATATAAATCTACCATCCGCCTATGCATTGAATAATGCTGCCATATCTGGTCAGGTGCTCCTGCTATCCACCTAGATGTCCTTGACAAAATCCAGTGAAGAATCTGTAATGTGATAGATCCCGACTTGACAGCTCAGATACAGTCACTTTCTCACCGGCGCAATGTGGCTTCCCAGTGTCTCTTCTACAAATACTTTCACGGCTTCTGCTCCGATGAACTTAGCTCACTGGTGCCCCCCTATATATGAATTTACTCGAGCTACAAGATTAGCAACTAGGTCCTATCCTTTTACTGTGAAACCAATAAATTGTAAACGCAAATTCTACTCCAGCAGCTTCTTTTCTCGCAGTTCCTGCCTGTGGAATTCCCTTCCATTTACTTGCTTTCTCGACAGCTATAATCTCCAAGAATTTAAATGTAAAGTCAATAGTCATCTCCTATCTCACTAACATGCATCCTCTCTCTCATGCTCTTATTCTGTCCACTCCACTCTCATCAGTATTCTCATCCTTCTCTTACCCACTTCCTGACAACTCCCGATAACCTGTCACTCTTTCTTATAACTTTCCTCCTATGTAACCCCCCCAGCAAAACAGTGGCAGTAAAATGCCTTGTTTGGGGCGATATGATTATTAAAAAAAAAAAAGACCTATTCTTCCTTATTTAATTAATAGAATTAATAATTACTGAAATATGACTATTGGACTAAAATTGTCATAAAAAGACAAACATTCAGTAACAATATTAACAACAGGAATTAGTCTAGCACAAGGCTACCATCCTAAAGTAGGTACCTCCATTACGTCACAAAAAAACAGCATAGTATGAATTAAAAAGGTCCAAAACTTAATAAAACTAACTTTTTCCATTAAAATGTTTATAATATTAAGAGGAAAGATCAAAGTAATTTTTATTTATTTTATAAAATTTTTTAATCCCTTTTAACATGTTTGAAATTTTGGTAGAAAATTTTGTTTTGATTTGAGTTAGCGTTGCAGAAAACAGTTATGACTGTTTACAATCGATCACGTAATTTTTACGTAACTCACTTTTTCGGTGACAAAAACTTTAATTTGGAAATTCTCGCAAAAATCAAATAATTGTTGGATTTTAATGAAACTTTCAGTACTCATTCACTAATGAATGAAATTATTTTTGAAATCATTATTTTTTCAAAATATTGATGAAAAAAAATTTTTTTAAACTGTTACCCCACTTCTACGTAAATTCTTGAAATTTTAATTTCTGCAAATTATTTTTACATTAGTTAAACACTTAATTCATCATGGAATATAAACCATCAATTTTTTTTATTTAAAATTATTTGGCACTATCTGAAAATCTGCTCCAAAGAGTAAAATAAAAGATGCAATAAAACTCTGATATAATTTAATTTGATAAGCTTTTTAATTGCTGGTATAAAAAATAATAATTAAGGACATTATAGTCTTAAGAAAAAAATTTTTTTTGATTGCGAATAAAATTTTAAAGTAATTGTTTTCATTTTGTTTTTATTATTATAATAATTCATAAAGTTTTAAAAATATTTTAAAAATTATTTAAAGAACTGTTGTCCTTTTTTTTTTAGTTAAGAATTGATTGCCTATCAAAAAATAAAAAATTTAATAAAAAATTTTCACCCATTATATTTTTAAAATAATTAAAAATAAATTTTTTGTGTGTAAATAAATATGTTCATTTAAGTACAAGTTTCCATAGGGGTTGTATTTATTTTAGAAGTTAACAAGTGTTTTGGATTATTCCCCTTACATGGAAAACGACAGAAACCACACTTTGATTCTGATTCAAATAAATTTTTTTTTTAATTTAGAAAATTTTTATTCCAATCAATATAATTTGGGCTTAAAATACACCAGGGTATTTTGCATACTGGAATTACTAAATTTAATCCCTTGGCTTTCAATTAAAGCTAATTTTAAAGCTTGAAGATAACTTATTTATTTTTAAAATTTAAATTTAAATTTAGGTATAGAAAAAAGTGGAGGTACCTATTTTAAAGTGTTCTTGTAGCATTAATTGATAAACCTATTCTTCCTTATTTAATTAATAATTACTGAAATATGACTATTGGACTAAAATTTTCATAAAATGACAAACATTCAGTAACAATATTAACAACAAGGCTACCATTCTAAAATGTTCTTGTAGCATTGGTTTGTGTGAGTGTATATATTTGATGAACTACTTACTTTATGGATTTTTATATGCAAAAAGTGACTCATAAAATGTTTCTCTGAATGGAAATCAATCTCAAAATTCAATCTCCATATTCATGTCTTTATTTGTAAAAAAAAGACTTTATCTCATTGTGTACTCACTGATGATATACGCCCTTGTGCAAATTAACCGAAGCAACTGCTTTAGTTCCCTTTTTTTCATCATATGGTCTTTTTGATTACACCTTGTCACTGGAGTGACAAGGTGTAATCAATTTCTATTTTTTCCTCATATTAGGTTATTTGCATTGGTGTTTAGTAATATGAATCTATTTTCAAGGTGTATGATGAAATTTGTTCGGCCTTGAAAAATATTACGTCATCCATGATTGCATCAGATTTCTATCACACCCAAATACTATTGTCTCAACTGTCGATTAGTTGTCCTACAGCAAATGTCTGCGATGAAAGTTACTCCAAGAAAGTGTACAAAAATTGTAACACTGCATGAACACACTGGTAAGCCTTACAGAGAAGTAGCAGATATTGTTGGTGTCAGCCTTTCAACTGTCAGTAGTGTCATTAAAGCAAAGAAACAAACTGGATCCATCACTCCAAAATGTAAAAGAAAATGCAGTCGGAAGAGAAAATGCCAAGAGATGATGTATACATGATCAAGAAAAGTGTGAAAGATCCTAGGAAGAAATTATGTTTGGTTTCAATTAATTTGCACAAGTGTGTACATCATCTCAACAACATTGAAGGAGATAATTCCAAAATAAACCCTTGGAAGATTAAAGACAATTACGGCAACAGACAACTTTAAAGTCAGTTTCTTGCGTTTTAGAAACTCAGTTCAATACAAGCATCTATGAAAATGTAAAGTAAACCATTACTGTTAATCAGTGAGTATGATCCTCACTAGAAGTCTCATTGTCACATTGCCAGACAATGCTCAGCATTCTAGAGATAGAACAGAGAGGTAACACTTTCTTAAAAGTAATGAAACTTACTTTTGGATTGGTTCTGTCAAATTATTTGAAGTGATGCCATTGTGTTCTTTTACTAAGATTATTTTTTTTATTTTTTGTTGAATAAAAAAATAAAAAAACTTTTAATGGCTTTTACTTCTATATTATATCCAAGTTTTTATTTCCCTTCACTTGAACAATTCCTTCAATTCGTAACAGCTGCTGAACTAGGTGCAATGCTGATTGTAGAACATGGAATTCAGTTTGAAAAGGTAGCCAGAATTTCTTTGGAAAAGAATCCTTCATAGAATTGTCAGTAGCTATCCGAAATGTCTTCTCTTGGTCACGTTGCAGAATGTTTCTTTTTGATTCATTGGAACATTTCAGAAAGACTTGTCTAAATGCAAGTGAAAGAATCTCTCCCAAATCATTGCTGTTAGAATCACAAAACTGTTTGAAAGAAACATCTTCAAATAACTGCCATAATCTATACTGAAAGACATTAACAGGAATTGTCGCAATTCTCTTCGGAGACTTGAATATATTTTTAGTACCTGGAATTTCTTGATAACAGTCTTTGTTACATGAACGCTCACTTGCAACTTGTTTGCTAGAAACACTCGAAAAAGAACTAGTAAAACACATTCTTAAAGATTTCAGACATTTCTTGAACTGCTTACTAAGATTATAGTACAAAGCTGGCGTTGGTGCAGACAATAAAAATGTGGAAGAGATGCAAACCAAATCATGCTGATTAATACCAAGTTGCAAGTAGGCAGAATTGTCGATGAAGGCTTTTTTACAAAAAGAAGCTACACAAATATTTGTATCTGTAATTTCATCAGTGATGCTATTAAGGGGCTCTTTCTTAAATATATTTCCAAAATATTGACAAGTCTCTTTAGAAACATAAGGCACTGCCAAAATATCATGCTGCTCAAAGATAGTTTCAGCAAATTGAGGAATTTCTTGGCAGCACAGAATTATTTGGATGCCACAAAAATTACAATCATTAAGAAATCGTTTGCACAAGGAATTCTTGAATGAAAAAAGTTTTGAAAAATCTAAATTCTTAGAAATTTTGAAAGTTGTTTGCTTACAATTTTCTTTTGAGTCAATTTCTAGAAAATTCCATAACATAATAAATGAAAGTTTTTTTCCAAGAACAAAATCAACATTTGGAATCTGTTGTTGAAATGGTATCAAGATTCCTGGAATTATCTGAGAAGAAGAAAAATGTTTGCCAATTCCTTTTGCAACACACACATCAAAATGGTCTACACTCATTTCAATAGCCTCTAAAAGACAGTTTACATCTGCTATATTGCATCTCAAAAAATTAATAATTAAAATTGCTAAAAAGCCAGAATCAGAATCACTATAAGAACTAATTAAAATCGTTTTAACAACTTGTTCCAGGTGACTTAATATTTGATCCAGATCTGAGCTTTCAATATGACAACAAAGAGGAGAAAACTTTTCAAAGATTTTCTCAGGAAAGAATTCATTCTCAAAATCTTTCAGGGCATGCGATAATTTTGTTATAAATTTCCTTTCAGGTTCCTTCCCATGCCTTAAATGTCCACAACTTTCTAAATGTTTTTGAATTGAATGGAGAATTTCTGTGACATAAAGAACGTAATTTTTACTGCCATCTGCACAGTAGCTGTGCACATTTTGGAGTGAAGTAACCAAAAAGCGAGCAACCGGGTGAGAAAGCTGAAGGGAGCCTAGGATATCGACACCATCATTCACAAAAAAGACAGAACCAGTGGCAGATGTCAACAGAGTCTTCTGGTTTGAAGAACCAACTGAACAGGTAGATATGTCTGCTAAAGAAGAACAGATACAAACAATTTCTGAGAGAGAGATTTCAACATATGGAGTCATTATTTTGTGAGAAATGTTACAAAAAACCAGCAAAATACAAAAATAAATCTTTGCTTTGAAAATTATTAATCAGGTTTGACTGATAAAATTTTATCAGTCATAAAATGTTCTTTGAGTCTTGCAGCCAAAGAAGATACCAAGTGGATATAAATAAAAATGAAGAGATGCATTGATTTCACGTGGTTACAAAAAGGTTTCATCCAATTTTGTGCAACTACATCAGATTTGAAACGATCTTTTGTTGTCTTAATCGCACATCAAATGTAAACTGACCTGCAGTGTTCAAAACATTTTGAACCTTTATTTACTAAGCTTAACTTAGTCTGGCACATGACTACTAATTCAAGAGTCTCTTTAAAGACCCATTATATTTGTAATGGTCTGTGAGACTAGCTTGATAAGTACGTCTCCATTTCTGATGAGTACTTATTTTTACTAAGGTTAACTTAATTCGGCATCAGGCCAAATAATGGAGTAAAAAGGTCATATCAAGTGAAGAGTAAACGCTGACCTTGAAAATCATAGTTTTGAGTTTAATTGTCAACCACTTGAAAATTACTCTTAAGATGATCCTAATCAATTTGATAATTTATGAATTTAGCTAGTTTTAATTTTATCAAAACTTTAAAAAATTTGATAACTTTTCCTTTGTAAAAAATGTCGCCCTTAATTTCAAAGCCTGCAGTCTAATATTTTTTAGCTGGGAATACCAATCATCATCTTACAAGCTGCTGCTGCTGCTGCTGCTGTATTTTTGTATTGTGTAGAGTTACTAAAATGTTCTGAGTCAAACTGAGAGACGGTTTTGCTTTTTTATGTCATTGCTCATCAGTTGTATCTGAAAAGAAAGAAAATAATTTTAAAAGGAAAGTGCAACATTTTATCCTGAGCTGAAACTTTTTAAAAGTAATTATTTAAAAATAGAGAAAAGAACTGCTTTAACCATAACAAAAATATTTATGATTGATTTTTAAAAACAATAAAAGCCTTGATTTTAAGAAGGTCACCAGTATCATATCTGGTCAGTTGTTCCTGTTATTCATCTCAAGGTTCTCAACAAAATCCAAAGAAAGATCTGCAATGTAATCAATCTTGACCTGGCATCTCAACTTCAGACACTTCTCATCAATAGGAGATGTCTTCTCTTTTCTACAAATATTTTCATGGTAACTGCTTTGACAAGTTTTTTTTTTTTTTCCTGGTACCCAGGATGTGCGTTGTGGAGCAGTGGATATTGGCTCGGAACGAGAAATCGGGGGGCCGAGTTCGAATTCCACCCGAATTCATTGCATTCACTTACGTGCAAATACCCTTGGGAAAGGTATTAATCCATCTCTTCCTTCCAATTTTGGGTTAAATAACAGGACAGATTGGGTTCTATAGCCTTGGTCGGCAACCAGTCTACTGCAGAAAGCAATGGCAACCTACTGCAGGATAATCTTCTGCCCAGTCAGTCATGTCTCTTTCGAGACATGATCGCCCAAGAGTGTATCACTAACTGACTGACCCAGTTCATGTAAATTTTACTGTTGAAATAGTTAAATGTAAATTCCACTTCTACTTGAACAGCTTTTTTTTCAGAATTACTGCCTATGGAATGTTCTTTCATTTAATTGCTTTCCCGATAGTTATAATCTTCAAAAATTTAAATGCAATGTCAATTGCCATCTTCTACCTTCTTAAATCTTGTTCATCTTTTATCGTTTCTGCAATACACCCTGTACCTAGTCTGTTCTCTCACTGTAACCCCGTGCGCATTAGTGGTGGTCCTACCTTGCTTGGGATGAAATACTTAAAAAAAAAAAAAAAAAAGAAAGATAAAATTCCAGTAGTTGTTAAGTATATCAGTCAAGAATTATCTCCAATACTGTCAAAACTGTTTAGCCCCTACCTGAAGAGATGCTTCCCAAGCCTATGTAAGGTCTCAATTTCTATGAATGCAGGTGAGCAATCATGCCTGTTGCAATGTCAAACCATTAGCCTCCTTAATGTTAACGAATCTATAACCAACAAGGAACACCTCAACAGGAACAACCATCTAAGTGATATCAATTTTACTCTGCTAGCTCCACAGATGATGTCTTACAGAATCAGATAAACAATAAATTTATCAACAGGATCATCAGCCTAGATATATCAAACACCTTTATTTAAGGTGTGGCATGGGTACAGCTACATAAACTTACCAGATATGGAATCTCTTGAAGGGCTTTCTCAATTATCAAGTCTTCCTGAAGGTCATTATTAACATCCACTTACTGGAAGCTCATAAAATCAATGCTGATGTTCCTCAGGGTTCTCTCTATGGCCCTACCCTTTTTATCCTGCATATTAATGATCTGCCTAAGATAATACTCCCATCCATAGTGAATATTGTTATGTTAAGCATATGGTGTCAGAACAAAGAAGAAATTATGGAGGTTTAGGAAATAAATAATTGTATTAGGGGAAAAGTACAAATGGTAAATCAGTGTAAATATCTCTCATTAAAAGAAAGTAATAAGTAGTTATAAAAGTTGTCCATGGAGATGTACAGTAGAAGAGGGAAGGTGAGTTGTGGCTTTTTTGGAGATGGGAGGTCACGCCCTGACAAGTGTTGTGAATCCTGGGTGTTGTTTCTTCAGGTGGGAGTAGGTGCTATTTTGGAAAATTCTGGATCATATTTTTCTTTAAGTGTGTAAATGAAATGGAAGCTATGTGTGAAGCCTATGCACAGTAGACAAAGTTTTTAGTTTAGTCTTGGGTTTCGGAGTGCTCACATTTGGCCAGTGGTGGAAATTTGTGTAAGATCTGGTTTTAGGATGATTATAACAATATCTATGCAGATGATACAACAGTTTATAGGAACTCTTTCAAAATTCTGGATAACAAGAATCTAGAAGTTGATCTTTCTTCTGACCTAACCCTAGTTCATGGGGGATGAACTGGCTTGTAAAATTCAATACATCTAATATCAAACTAGTAATGTTCCGCTATCACCAAGTAGACCCTGAACTTTCATCTGTCATGATGGATGGATATTCTCTCAAAAAAGCTCCTTTTACTGAACACCTTTTGGCATCCAAGCTCACTTGAAACCTCAAGTAGAACTCACATGTACAATCCACTGATGAAAATACTGGGAAAATGGTCAGTTCATTGTGCTGTTCCAGTAAGTCAGTCAGTTAAGTGCCATACGTGATACACACTTGGGCGATCATGTCTCGAAAGAGACATGACTGACTGGGCAGAAGATTATCCTGCAGTAGGTTGCCATTGCTTTCTGCGGTAGACTGGTTGCCAACCAAGGCTACAGAACCCAATCTGTCCTCCTATTTAACCCATAACTGGAAGGAAGAGACGGATTAATACCTTTCCCAAGGGTATTTGCGAGTAAGTGAATACAATGGATTCAACTGGAATTCGAACTCGGCTCCCCGGTTTCTCGTTCCGAGCCGATATCCACTGTACCACAACGCACATATCTGGCTCTATTATATTTTAACTTCACAAGAGCCAGATCCGACCAAAATTGGTTTATTGCTGCCATATCTGGGCTGGACCTACCTAGTTCTAACTTGCCTGTCTTGACAGAGTTAGAAAGCATTTATGCAGCCTTGTGGGTGATAAACTATTTTCCAATCTGTAAACCCATTCTCACAGAAAAAAATATCACAAGCCTCTCACTACTCTATCACTATTTTCATGACATGTATTTTAACAAGCTGACCCAGCAGCCCTCAACTTTGCAACAGGGATCCACCATGTACACAAAAAGGAATCATCCCTTATTCCCTTCTTATTCCATTAGTAAGAAAGAAGTTCCACACGGACAACTTTTTCCTAAGAACTGCTACTTAGACTCCTGACAGGATATTTTAGCAATCATTACAATCTCTTCAGGTCTTGGATTAACTTGTTGGGGCCTTCTATGCAAGGTTACTTTAGGTTTGAATTTTACATGGCACAAAGCCACTTCCCAAAGAACTTCCTAACTAAATTCTTGCATACCAACAATTATTTTTATAAGTGTTGAAATCATTCATTAAACAAGCAAATGGAAAGTTGAATGAAATTGACAAAGCATCAATTGTAACTATAAAGTGTATTAACAATAACAAGAAATACATTCATTACACAGACGCTGAAAGTGTTTGTTTGAAAGTGTCTTCCATGGATTGTATGAAATTGTGTTAAAGCCTTTGAGGTAAGTTGAAAAGTTCATTGTCGCTGAAAGATTTATCATTGCAATAAGAAATTCATGTGAGGAATATTATTGATAAAAGAATTGTGCAAATGTTAGAGTTCGTAAATAACGTTTATCTTTGTAGTGTACAGAAGAATGAATTTGTAAGAGAATGTGAGTTGGACTTATTATTTTACATGACATGCGTGGAAGAATTTCTTGTGCCAAATGTAATAATTTGTACATGTGTTATTCAAAGAAATAAAAGGCATCTACTTGCGTCTTGCAATTAGTGCGGGTGTGTGAGAGAATTACTTAATATTGAAGAATGCGATCCCCGCAATAGCATGCCGCTATTGCAGGCAGCTGTGACTGCCTTGCTTCGTGTCGCTCGTGAACTGCTGCCAACTGTCTGGGTGTACCAAGTGTCTGCTATATATACATCCCGTGAAAAAGTGGGAAAGCAAGATTATCACATGATTGTTGCGCGTGTATATGTACAATGAGTGAATGTAGTTGTGTGGAAATATACGTGACTCACAAACTGTTTATCTTTCCTACATAACTTCATGAACTGCACTTCTGGTATTTTCTCATGCTAATACAACACCACATAATGACCATCTACCTTGAGTGTCTCTTGGGCCTTGTATTTGGTGAACATTAGTATAAAAATAAAGAATAAAAAATGAAAAATCACATGTAGACTAGTAAACATTCATCAACCCTCAGCTGTACTCTCAAATGGATTTCACGATGACGAATTTTATTTTTATGTATCTCAAAAATTAATAATAGACATTAAATATCAAATTAAATTATTATGCATTCTCTTTAAAAATGTTATAATTTGACGTTGATGGAGGCCATAAAATTTTTATGGCCCCATCAACGTCATAATCTAAAGATAAATTTTATTTTTAAAGATAAGTTAAACAATCTTACCTTAATTTTACCGACGTATTATGAAAAAAAAATCATACATCTGCAATAAAATAATAAATTATAAAGTTAACAAGTTTAATTTTTTTTTTAAATGAATAGTAATGTTGTTGAATTAAGCAACAACAGTAACACTAACAGAATGTCAAAAACAAAAACAAAACACAAGGTAGAGAAGTGAACTAAATGTTTTTTAGAATTCTTTGGGTTGACTTGAAGTATTGAAAAGAACATAAAATAATAGTTTTAACAATTTTTATTTGTATATATATAACTGTACGAGAAAAAAATTCAGAAACGAAGTTGAAAAAAATGATAGAAATTTCATGACTAGTTTTAAAATGATAAATCTCTTTTAATATCAATGTCCCTGTAGTGTTAAATGCTTAAATTTAAAAAAATCATTCAACTCAAAATAAACCTTTCTCTATCAATGGCATAAAAAAATGGCAAAAATCACAATCAATGCAATTTCAATTTAACTTTTTAACAATTTTATAAGCAATAATGCAATTTAAAAAATACAACTTAAATGAAATGTTGCTCCTGAAAACAGTATTCTCAGAATCCAAGGTAGACGAAGAAAAGAACTAAAATCGAATGCAAACAAAACATTAAAATTGATTTTAAAATAAAATTATCAAAAACTTACGATCACAAGCCTTTAAAAAATTTGAAAAATCGATTTTTATCTCCATTCGACGTATATTTTTTTACTTTTGCAAATAAATCTAAGTAAACTTACGCGTAAACTTAAATAAATCTCTAAACAGTGTTTAAAAACTGTAAAATTCAATGATTTACAGAATTTTACATTTATTTAATTAAAGCGGGTTATTTATTAATTTATTGTAAGTAAAATTTGATTTGGCTTTTTCTTTTTCAAAACATTTTTCCTCCTGGTTTTCAATTCATCTTTTTTTTTCGCGATAAACTTAATGAAAAAATGGTTAAAAACGATCTTACAGAGATGAATATGTAGAAGAAAAGTTACTCGTAAAACATATTTCATAATTTCACCGAGAATTCACTGGAAACAAAAAACACAACCGTTCAAGTTTCAAAACAAACTTCTCAACTTGTTCATACTTGTTGAATTGGGAATTTTAAAAATTGCCGAAACGAAGTTTCGGCTGGATTAAAAATAAATTCACGTTTTTTTGTATTTTATTTATCGATATTTGTATTTTATTTAATTCTCATTATGTGAAGACAAGTACAGTAACTCAGTAATATATTATATGTCATAAAATATGGAAATTAAACTTCAGAAATAAGAAAAATAGTAACAAAAACAAACAAACCAACATCCACCTAAGATTTATCATTTTTAGGCCTACCATCAAAAAAAGAGAATTCAATTCACGATGAAAAATGATAAACATTAAAAGCAAAATTTTTATCAAAGTTTGTTTGTTATTATTAAGAAAAAAGATCACTGAATTTTCTAATTATTAAGTTTTTTATCCTTTTTAGAACCTTGGAAATTTTGGTTAGAAATTTTGATTTTCTGGCATCAACGAAGCGACTTCAATTTGGCGGGAACTATAATGCGCTTTTTCTTTTTTTCTTTTTCGTTTTGCGGTGAAAAATCCCATTGATTTTGTTTTTGTTTGAAATTCTCACAAAATCAGATAATTGTCGCATTTTAATGAAACTTTTAGGACTTATCCAAAAATGATTTGAATTATTTTTCAAGCTTTTCTTTTTAGAAAATTTTTGTATTTTTGTTTGTTTTTTTTTTTTGGCAAATATGGATAAAAATGTGCGTGCAATAAAATGAAAAGTGTTAAAATTTAAAAAGGACGGTTTTTTCCATGATACCACTCACTTTTTCACTACCTCATTCTCTACGGCAATGTTTATTTTTTTTAAAATGGTGATTACAAATAGAATTAGAATAAAACCTAAACACATGATGGAAGTGAATTTATAAATTTTTGTTCGACAATTTAGAACGAAAATATTAAACACTATTTATTAGAGATTTATTCTAATTAATTATTTATTAGATTAATTTTTTTTACAACATTAAAACTAATACAATGATAAATATTGCATTGCATTAGTTCTAAGAATTACAATGCAATGCAATATTTATCAGTTACCAATTTATAAAGAAATAAGTATGAAACCAATTTCTTATTTTTTATTCATAAATTTATAAACATTTACTAAATTCAACATCTGTCTATATTTCCTAAATGAGGTATTACTGTTTACACTATTTACAATTGTTCAAACAATCTAATAAATAAATAGTGTGTGGTGAGTAGATAGGTAGCAGTAAAATGTATTGAGATATACTCTTTCCTCTTCACTAATAAAGTGAGAGAGAAACTCTCTCTCTCTCTCTCTCTCTCTCTCTCTCTCTCTCTCTCTCTCTCTCTCTCTCTCTCTCAACACATACATCCTTTCCATCTTTCTATTCTTCCATGTTTCTGGTACCCTAGATATAACCTGGTAACCTGGACATAGTTAATTTGGTCAATGGATGTCATGCAAAGTTCAACCAATGACTAACACTCCCACCAAAATTAAATCAGAAATGCATAAGCATTAAGTAAATATAAAAAGAACAGTGAACATGTGCATGCCGCTTGGTCCACAGTTTGCCCACAGCACATGTGAGTTTGAGTCAGCTGAGATTCAATCAATACACCAACCAGCCAAAAGAATACTACCTCCATGCAAACCAGAGATGTGCTTAATTAATCTTCATGAAAAGAATTTGCAAAAACAAAGCAAAAAAACAACAAGGAATGAGTTCAAGAGTACAATCCAAACACTTAAATACCCAGAACATAATATATCACAAACGGTAACCTGATACTACATTCCACCTGACACACACATGGAGGAGCAAATATGCCATATTTACATGAATATACATACATGTGAAAGAAGAGCTCTTTATAACCTTAACACAGTAATACATATATAATAATGAACATTCACATGAATACCACAATGATTTATACAAGAAATATATTAAAGATACAAAACACAAAAGGACAGAAATGATGATCATTCACATATAATAAAAGATGTAACCTTATGGAGTCAACAGAAATAAAAATGGTGGTATAGTTAATAAAATCCAGCCTTTACTCATTTATTATCTCAACCTCATCATCTATACCATAAGTGTTTTTTTCTTTTC
The DNA here is from genome assembly GCA_037127315.1 of Ascarosepion bandense. Taxonomy (NCBI): domain Eukaryota; kingdom Metazoa; phylum Mollusca; class Cephalopoda; order Sepiida; family Sepiidae; genus Ascarosepion; species Ascarosepion bandense. The sequence continues at coordinate 2,880,873 of JBBBDQ010000434.1, forward strand.
TTTTTTTGTCAATTCTTAAAAACAAAGAAAATGTATAAATTCATTTTCATATGTTTAGATTTTATTACAATTCTACTCATCGCTTTTTAAAATAATATTGTCAAAGAGTAAAGGTCATTAAAAAAAGCAGAATTATGGATAAAATCATCCTTTTGACACTTTTTCTTATTGTGAGCACATTTAGCCATATTTTCTCTTTTTTTCTTACATTTGTTTCTCCCTACTCGTTTAATTTTATGAAAGTTTGAGAAATTTGTTGGGATTGTTGAAGAGGTAGAAATGGTTAACCTTGAAGACAGAACCTTTTTGTAGTTACTGCTGTAGAGGTTAATTTCTTCTCCAACCCAGGCAAACATAAATCCAAGTGTCAAACAAAAGAGTACACTGAATATAGGTAAATAAATCTAGAATTTATTTACATGTATACAAAAAAAATAATAAGTTCTGTTGATGTTGTTAAGGTAACAGAGAGAAAGAATAATGAAATTAGAAGTGAAATTCCCACCTAGAATTAAGGCTCAACTGAGTGATGTTCACATTATCCCTTCACTGGTCTCTAACATAATTTCAAAGATTGACCCCCATAAGGTGAGCAAAGGTGAAGGAATCCCAATCATTGTTTTGAACAAATGTGCCCCTGAAGTCTCCTCTGTCTTCTCCAAACTCTACAACTACTGCCTCTCTGCTTCTTGCTTTCCTGCCTGCTGGAAGTCCTCCTTTGTGGTTCCTGTATTTAAGAACTCTGGAGAACCCTCAGACCCTTCTAATTACTACCCTATCAGCCTTCTACTGATTTTTAGTGAACTGTTCAAGGTTAATATCAATGCTGAAGTGGTTCAACATCTCACAACCAACAACCTCTTCTCTGATAAACAGTATGGTTTTTGGTTCAATTGATCTACTATTGATATGCTAACAACCATCACAAACTATATATACCAGGCTGTTGCACTAGATATTCCCAAAGTATTTGATAAAGTTTCACATGCTGGCCTTTTAAGCAAGCTACAAGGCTATGGTATAACTGGATGCTTGTTTGATCTAATCCAGTTGTTCTTTTCAAATCGGGTAATGAAGGTAGTATTGAATGGGCATGCTTCCAGATACTATCATGCAAACACAGGTGTCCCTCAAAGTGCTATTCTAGATCCTATACTTTTTCTGATCTTCATCAACGATCTCCCTGATGAAATCAGATCCCAAGTAGGCATTTACGCTGATGACACCACCATTTACTCCCACCTCAATAAGAAATCTACCGAGGCTGACAAAGCAATCCTCACTACTGATCTTGAAAATGACCTCCAATCTGTGGTGGACTGGGGTTTTTTACCCCAGTCCACCACCACATAGCTCATAAATTTTAATGCTTCTAAAACAAAGTTGCTATCCTTTACCTACCATAAACAATTGCTTCTACTTCCCCATCAGCATGGATCAGGCTAGTCTCCCTGAAAGCAAAACACTGTGCCTCTGTAGCCTAACTCTCTCAGTTGACCTCAAGTGGAATGACTACATTGAATCTATAGCTAAATCTGCTGCTTGGAAGGTTGGTTCAATGTGTAGGACCAGGAAATTTTTCTTGTTTGAATCCATCTTGCCCATATATAAATCTACCATCCGCCCTTACATTGAATACTACTGTCAGATTTGGTCGGGTGCCCCTGCTGTTCATCTTGGGGTTCTTGACAAAATCCAACGGAGAATCTGCAATATAATCGATTCCAACTTGGTAGATCTACTCCAGTCACTTTCTCATCAACGTAATGTGGCTTCTCTCTGTCTCTTCTATAAATACTTTCATGGTTTCTGCTCCAATGAACTTAGCTCCCTGGTGCCCACTTTGCATGAATTTTCTCAAGCTACTAGACTAGCAACTAGGTCCCACCCTTTTACATTGAAACCAATCAAATGTAACCACAACTTCTACCCTATCAGCTTCTTTTCTCGCACTTTCTATTTGTGGAATTCCCTTCCATATACTTGCTTCCCAGACAGCTACAATCTCCAAGAATTTAAATGCGATGTCACTTGCGATCTCTTATCTCCTTGACTCGCATCCTTTCCTTGACAACCCTTGTATCATGTTCTTTTCCCTTTCTATTCTACTCTCATGCAGCTCTCTTCACACCAGTGTTCTCATTCTTCTCTTACCCATTCTCTGACATCCCCGTAACTTGTTCCTCTTTCTCATCACTCTTCTCTAATGTAACCCCTGCTCACCAGTGGCAGTACTGCCTTGTTTAGGGTGAAATGATTATAAAAAAATGGACATTGGTGGTGGTTGTCGTTATTGTTTTTGGCAGCGTTTCTGAACTCAAACCCTGTTTTGAGTCTGTTTGAATTTGTATATATATAGCCCTCAATTAGCTTGAAATTAAGGTTTTGATTTTTACGTGGGAGTGGCACTGACTGGGATATTATTCATTTTGTTTTGGCTAAAGCCTATGTATGTGTAGAGCCAATGTGTAGAAAATGTATTTACACAGTCTGCCTTGGGTTATCAAGTGGTCAGCATCTAGTTTGTGTGGAAAATATAAGAGACACAACAAGATTCATTTACCCAAATTTTTGTTGCTATGCTAGCGTTGGGATTCCAAACATTTAACAATGACAAATCTTCTAAATGAAACATATAAAGATTATTTTCTTAAGGAAAAGTAAGTTGAAATGTCAGTTGAAATAATATTTATACACTCTTTTCAGAAATACACAGTAGCAATAAAATGTTTAATTTCCCTTGCAGCGAAGTTTGTTTTCTAAAGTAATTAAGTGTTCAAAGTGCAGTATGAATATGCGTGAACAGACTTACTTTATAATGGTCAGCCTAATGAGTTTGTGTGTTTGTAGACAAAGGCTTAGCATGTTGGTTAATCGCTTTGATTGTGTACATGGACAAGTCCTTAGTCAGTGGCTACTGGTTGTCTCTCTTCTATTGTGTCCGTTTGTGTGTATGTGTACACGTGTATGCAGATGTAGATCAAACTGGCTTCCGAAATTGTTGTGAGATGTCTGTAAGGCTTTTCAAAATCTAATTTTATATAGAGGTGTGAACTATTTGAATACAAGGATTTCATTGATTAAAAAATAATCTCTAGTAAGAATCTTTTTTCTTGAATTTTCAGAGTCGTGAAAGGAGTTATTGTTATTTCCTAAATGTTTAAAAATGACACCTGATAAGTTTACAACTATGTCCAAAAATATTTTGGCAGTATCTGCCCTTGTAAGGATTGTTTATCAAACAACCTTCTGGTGGAATTTTATTAGTTGAAAAATATATATAGGATTTTTGTCCTCAGAGAATTTAAATCATCAATTTATTTTGGTCAAACAGAAGCCCCAGTTATAGAAAACATTGTTTTCATTTTTTTTTTTTAATTAATTAGAATAATTTTTAAACTTTTAAATCTTTCATAATGTTTTATTAACTTGTAGCAGTCAAGTAATATTGTTATTAAATCAACTGTATTTGTTGCTAATCATAAATGGTAAAGCTAATTTCAAATCAACAACCCCAACAATTAAAAAATAATTTAGAATTTTTTTTGTGTGGGTATAAATGTATAGATTTTTGTAACTACATCTTGGTAAGGATATAAATATTTTTATTCAATAGAATATTAGATTGCTTAAAGTATTTAAAATTTTTAGTTAGTTTAGTTTAGTTGTTTGTTTTAACAGCATATCTACCCTTTTGGGTCATTTAATGCTGAAGAATTTGTTTGGTTTTTGTTTACTGCTTGTTGATTGTTTGTGAGTATTGCTGTCGAGATATAAGTAGAGGTGTTGTGATTTGATGTGCGATGGTTATATGCTATCTTCTTTTGCAACTATATTTTGTTATATAATTGTGTTGCTTTTAGAAATTCTAAAAAGTTGTTTGGGTTAGCTTTGTTGAAGATGTCTTTCAGATTGTTTTCTTGATAGTATCTTAATCGCATTTGTTCAAGATCTATGCAGCTTGTTAGTATGTTTCACTGTGTAGAGCTCCTGACATGGAATGCAAATTGGTGCCTCCTCACCTTTTAGTAGTTGTGAATGGGTGACAGCGGTGTGGCCTATTTGAAGTCTAGTCATTACTACTTCTTCTCTTCTTGACATTTTCCTGTTGGAAATTTTAACTTCTAGCCATTCTTTGAGGATGGGTCTAATTTTGTAGAGTTTGTTATTTTTGCAGGAGTTCCGCAAGTCTTGCCATTTTGTTATAATAAAGGCTGTCAATAAATTACTCAGCGCATAAAAAGACACCCACCTTTATCTTAAAATACATGCTTTTCTGTGATATTTAAACTAAATATAATTTATTTCAGTTCAGATTAATTAGAGCCTAAATCAGCTAATTTTCCTCAAATAAATTTTCAGTGAAGTATATGTTATTGTTGAAAGATTCTTTTAATAAGAGAATTGTTGTGTTGCCAGATTTGTCAATATAGACAAATTTAATGAGATAAGAAGAAAAAACAAGATTCAGTTAGTTTAAATTTAGTTTGAAATACACAAAAAAGTGTTGTTTATTGGAAATATTAAATTTAATATATCAGCTTGGAATTAAAACTAAAATAAAAACTTTTTTCATGAATTTTAAACATAGGTATCACTTTTTGTTTAGAAAGTAATAAAATATAATAAAATATATAAATAAAAAACAAACATGACAAAAATAAACTAGTATTTGTCTATATTTCTGAGATGAGGTAGTATTTACAGTATTTACATTATTCGGACTATTGTCCTCATCTTTGTTGCCATGTTTTTTTTAATAAAAAGGATTCAGTTCGAAATTTCTAGCACCTGAAGAAGGCCAAAGCATACTACAGCCAAAACGTCATACAAATATCAACAAAGATGAGGACAATAGTATGAATAATGTAAATACTGTAAAAATAAACTACTTGGTGAAATTTCATTTTTTGTTTATTTCAAATACTGAGGGACAACCTAGTCATTTACTAAGTGTAGCTTAGTTTGGGTACAATGCAATGAAAAGTATGGAGCAGAGACCCAATGAGAATTGATATGATTCAAATAATTAATGTGACCAGATTTCATCATGGTTATATACAGTTAAATTATAATTCGAATTATTAAAATATAAACTTTATATTATTAATTTAAATAAAATAATCAGTTAAATTATAACTTGAATTATCAAAATATAGTTGACAAGAGTCAAGGAGAGTCAGCTGAATAATTGCAAAACTCTTAAGAGACCAGGCTCGTTGATAAATCCGTTCTGGAAATGCTGCCAAAACACCTCACATTTGGTCGTGTCGTTACCAATGGTGAACTGCATAAATGCTGCTCTGAAATATTTCATTATGACTTTCCAAATTTTACTAGGGAAATTGAAAAATTCGATGGACATTCAAATTAGCTCATGAGGAATTAATCCATATGCATTTGTGAGATCAAGCCAATATTACAATATATTTTTCCCCTCTACATTTAAGGAGGTGGGGTAGAAATTAGCAATACCTTTTGTATTCTTTTCCTTACGTATCCAACTGCCATCCACTAGGCATCATTTTTGTTGTACAATACTGTGTTTCCATGTTTGTTAAAGGAAGATGCCGAGTTGCTTAAGAACATTTTAACAATTCTTATATAACTTGTCGGATATTCCATTTATTCTAAATACGCTACCAGCACAGGATTTGCAGACGAATTCCCAAATTTTTCTCAGCTTTAGTCCAATGAACAATAGCGTAAACAATCTAATAAATAGCTTATTATTTTTGTTGTAAATTTGAGGCTGTAGGGGCTGGTTAATGATTCGGCCTTGTGTCAGACATAATTGAACTCCCAACAGCTTACAAGTTTTATGCAGAATTTATCGTTATCAGAATTATCAGATTTTCATCAGAAGGTAGGTTGTCGGCAGGTTGGAATATGTGGAATAGCATAAGAATAAAAAATAAACATTTTGTATTTTAAAATAGAAATTTATTAAAAGGAGGAATAACAATAATTCGTAGAAATTAATGTCCAATGAGAAAGTTAAGTGTATCAAGAGTTCCTACAAAATGTTTTAGTCCTAACTGTTGAAAGAGACAAGGAGAAAGAGAAAGATGTTTTGTTTCAGATTTTCACACTTGCTCAAGTCCTGTAAGTTACTCCCATGGGTCAAAAATCAATTTAACACTTACTTGCCAATTCTGGGTTCAACTTTTTATTTAAGCACATGGTCAATCCTTTTTCTATTTAGAAAAAAACCAGGATTTCACATGTCATTGTGAATTTTTGTAAAAGTGAAGAAGAAGGCTGATTTTAATTAATTTCTTATCCAACAAATTCTCAAGAACAAAGAAAATGTTTAAATTCACTTTCATCATATGTTTAGGTTTTATTAAAATTCTAATAATTGCTTTTTTCAAACAATAAACATTGCTGAGGAGTGAAAGTAGTTAAAATAAGTGGTCTCAAGGGAAAAATCATCCTATTGTTTTTTGTGGGTACAAAAGTTAAAGACTGTCAAGCATTTATTTATCTCCATATAATTTCTATAGATCTTAGTCTTGCTCAATAGTAAGATTAACTTGAACTAACAAAAGTCAACTTATTTGTTTAAATATTACTATGACTTTTAGAAATTAGTGATATAATCGGTGTGTAACTAAATATTCATCTCTTTTTGAAATTATACAATTGAAATTTTTCTAAGTTTACACTTTTCTTTTTATTACTTCAAACATTATTTTTAGTGATAAAAAAATCTGTCATATTGATAAATAAAAATCCATTACCTTAGAAAATTATTTTGTTTATGTTTGGATAAAAAATTTACACGAGAAGGATTTTGCTTAAAGGCATATTTTAGACATGGCTGAGTCAGTTGAGGCAAGTTGGTTCTAATGGTTGTTTCTCTTTATCCAGGACACAAGCTGGAATCATTCTAGAGAGCACATATTTGTTTAATAAGATTTCTCGATTATTTAGCCCAGTAGACAAATAAATATACAGTGTAATAAATAAATAAATGGGGCGCCTGTTCAAATATTGGGTTTACACTAAAATATAATAATGATAATTAATAAATAAAAATGAATTACCTTAGAGAATTACACTTTTCTTTTTTGTATAACAAGTAAAAATGAATATATTGAGAGATAGGTAGGGAAAATAATTCACATTTTGTCATTCCAGAATTGCAATTGAGTAATTGGAAAGAAATTGAAATATTTTTTCTTTGATATAATTAAATTTTTTTTTTTTTTTTTTTTTAAATGGAAGTTCTACTCATCTCCAATGAATAAAAGCACTAAGTCACTACTTCATTATTTCTGTTTCTATGAATACACTCGTCTTTGTTGTTATTATCATACTTTACATTGGTGGGTACAAAGGCCATCTTCAGAAGGGCCATTAATTTTGGTAACTTTTCTGGGATTTCAAATTGAATCCTTTATTTAATCTAAACCCGTGGTTCCCAAACTTTTTTTTCTGTCATCCCCCCCTACACCCAGTTCAACCATCCAGATTTCCCCCTTCATGTGTATGAGAGAAAGAGCAGTTAAAACACACTGAGACTATTTACTAATTTATTTTTTAAATGTACAAATATACTGATAAACTTATAGTTACAGAGTAACAACTAAGCATAGCCATAGAAAGCGGTTAGTAACAAATAAAAGGACTTTTGTTTGCAACAGGCTCTCTCTCTCTCTCTCTCTCTGACATGAGAAAATCCATCTGAGATTTTTTTTTTTATTTAGTAGGTAGTGTAATTATTTTCCTCCTGGAAGCTTGAAATTTCCCCCAGTTTGGGAATTGCTGGTTTATATACTTGATTCTTGTTTTTTTAAATAGCCTCTTAGTAATTAATAAGGGCCATTTTCTTTCTGAACAAAAAAAAAGAGCAAACTGAAAATATACTTTGTATATAAATTGTCAACATTTTTGCTATCAAACAAAAAACAAATAAAATAACAACATTGATCATCAAAATGATTTATTTCATTTTTTCTTTTACTTTATTTTTTTAAAGACAAATTTATCAACAACTAGATTTGTTAATACATAAATTACTCTCATGTGTGTATATAAACACACATGCATGCACACGCATACAATTTAAATACACACCCTGAAGTGTATGCTCACACACACACACACAAAATGGTGGCTGCAGTGAGGAAGAACAGAAAGCAGCAAATATTTTCTGCCTTTTTAATTTGTTGGATATTATCATATTGCAAAAAAATTCTTCTTTGTGCTTTTTTTAGCAAAACATTCAAGAAATTTTTTCATGTAAAGTCTTTCCAAATAGTATTTTTATCAGAAACATTATGTGGATATCACATATTTTACAGTTGTATATATAATTACTATTGTGTAATTATGTTATTTTATGAGGAAAGAAAGTCAATCTTTGAAATCAAGGTCTTTATTTTTTAAGATATTTCTGTAACAAAAAAATATGACTTCACTTTTTAAGAAACTAGACTATACTTGAAAATGATGGAATTTTTAAATAAGTGATTTTTTTTGTTTGAACTTGATAAAGCCAGAAGAAAATGTAAAACGTCTGATTTCAAATGACCACTGTTCGGATCCTGATGACCTGATTGTTAAACAAACGAGTGATTATCTTCCACTAATAATCACCATCAGAAAATGTTTTGCAAATAGATTGTTTTTCAAAAGAAATAAAAATTTTTAATTTTATTTTATCTTTTGACATTCTTGCATTTTACTTTAGAAAATCATAAGGAATAAAGGAAAAATGGAATTCCACATTCATTTTTTATTCTTTCTCTCATAATGATGGTTAAATAAAGGCAATATCCTAATAATTACCATTCAAATCTAGTCTCAGCTTTTTTTCCTTTTAATAATAAAGGCAATAAAGAAAAACAAAAGCAGAGTCAATGAGGATTTTTATAAATAAAATCAGAATTGGACAGCAAATCAAATTTTACTTATTTTTATATTTTGATCACAAACTTTTAACTGAAAAATAGAAAATTTTTTAACTGAAATAAATAGAAAATTGTTTTTTTATTCATTTTCAAATTTATAGTTCAATGCAAAATTAATTTAAGTGACTAAAAGTTCAACAAAACAGATGCCTTCTGATTAAAGGAGAAATAAAATGTCTTGAGAATTTTTAAGTTGGTTCATGTAAAACGTTGCTCTTATAGTTTGTATAAAATATTTGTCTTCTGATAAATAATAAAACTCCCATAAAATCAGAAAAGGCTCATATTATTTCAAGACACTAATAATTTTAACATTTAGCTTTCATCCTGCCTACAATTCATTTATGTTCATCATTAAAACATTCATTCTTTTGAGAGAAAAGGACAGAGAAAACAATTTTGCAATATGATAACATTTAAAGAATGTCAGATTTCACATTTCTAAAAAAAGAAACACTATAATATTTCAAGATCAGACCACAGCAGTGAGAGAAAATACAAAACAAAAATTTATAAGGTTAACAACAACAGGGAAATATAACAATGTCCAATTTCAGATGTTTAACAACTGGACATAAAAAAAAACATAGTGAATTTGAACATCAAAATGATTGTTGTGGCTGATAAAAATTTCTGGAATGGTGGATTCTGTGTATCAGGATGTGTTAAGATCGAGAGAAATCAGGTGAAGTCTGAGTCCTTCTATTCCCAACTAAATTTCTCTGCTTCAATCTTAGGGTTCATTTGTGGATGAAATATCAGCAGAATTTTCTTTTCTATTTATAAATTACCCACAAAAAGTAAAAAAAAATATCTCATGGGAAGAAATTTACTCAACAGCTGTAAATATTTTTTATGACTGCATATAATACAATTAATTGTGATATGGGGGTATTTTAAATGTCCTCATATTCAGGATATGCATTTTGAAAACGTTCGTTGCAAAATATCAACAAAGAAGCACCGGTTATGCTTAAAATAAGTATTTAGTAAATGTGTGGAACTAGTAGACTGTTTTTCCTTGCTGATTTAGTCACCATTTTCTTTTCAAATAGCTACAGTTCCCTGATGGCTTCTGGACAAACAAGATTTATGTTGGGCTCAACACTAGTCTACTTTTTTTGTCCAATCATATATTATTGCCAAATGGTTTCTCTTGACATCTGAGAAACCAAAAGAGCTATTTAAATATTTCCCAAAAGAAAAAAAGAACAATTAAACATGACAATTAAGCAGTTTATTACATTTAAAAGAAATGGCAAGTTTATACTGTACAAAAATTCAATTATGGTACCTTTTCTGACTTAGTCTTTTATAAGTTAAGGTGAAACTAAGAATATGCTTCTCATTAACCAACTCTTATCATAAAAGCTGGTAAGGATAAATTGTTCAATATCTGATTTAACTATTACACTGTCAACTTCATTATTATCACAATCAATTTATTGGTCCAATGACATCACAAAACACATATCTGACATCTTTTTTTCTCAGTGTACAAGGGAATGTGGAAACAATTATAAACAGCAGTACAAATATGAATTTACGAATAGACATAAAAGGATAAAAAGATCCATGATAAAAGATGATCAGTTTGTAGGTTCAAGTTATTTTTTCAAAATGGTTTAATATTATGGTAAAATCAATTTCAGCAAAAAGAAGTAAATTTTTAAAATAAACATAATTAGAAATGAAGTTAAATTCAATAAATATAAAAATTCTATTTTTACATGAAGTGACCCTTTTTTTCATTTTATTAAAAAATACCATATTATCCAAATACAGAAACATTTAAATTCAAAATTGAGTTTTCTCAGCCAATTTTTTGCTTGAAATAAAAATTGTAACTGTGTTTTTCATACTAATTTAATGTGGAAAAAATTTCTTACTCAAAATCTTAGGTTTCTTCTCTTATTATTCTGTTTTTACTCAAATAAACACATAAAAAACTAAAATCGAAATTCTCATAATATTTGTAAGAACTGCAAAAATTAAACAATTGTAGGATTAATTTCTGCCAATTACTTTTGTTTAAGTTTAGTGAATGACTGTAAAAGAAATATTTGAAATGTGTATTCGTTGTATGAAATCAAATAAAAACTCATAAAGAAAATAGGTACTAGGTATTAATATATTATTAAAAAAACAAAGTTTGATTATTGCTTATAAAGTGAAGTAGATGCAAAAATGTTTTTATTTGTAAAAAATCATAGAAGTACAATTTACTACTTACCTACAAATATATAAAACTTAATAGAACAACAATCTAAGTAATGTTTGTTATCAAAAGAATCTATGCACTGAGCTAATAGAAATATGGTGAACTACTTATGATATTACTACTAATAGTTGTAAAGTAAGTGACTGAAAATAAGAAGAAAGACACTTGTGGAATATATAAAAAAATTTTTAAATAATTCCACCTAACATAATAGCTTTTATAGTAAAGCATTCCTACATGAAACGGCTCTTCCAGAAATCAAATGTAAGTCATCAAAAGACAGTTATTTTTCTTTTTTCTTTTGTACTAATTTATAATCATTTATGGCTGTTTTAGGAGGGTCAGTTATTTCTGTTAACTGGTCTCAGATTTATTCAAACTTTCAATAATTCATCTAAGCATTCCATTTATTTCTCTATGCTTATAGATTTTAAAATATCTATCTTTTAATGAGGTTTTTTGTTATACACTTTTTTTACACAGATATATATCAATAAAAAAAATGTTGAAATGTTTATTCAGGAAAAGACAACTGCCTTTGAGTAATTTGTTCAGTTATAAGAAAGCAACTGCGAAACAATCAAAAATATATTTCAAATGGGAAGGGACAGGGGGAGATATTATTGTTCACTAATTTCACAAGTCACCAGAAAAAAAAAAAAAAAAAAAAAAAAAAAAAAAAAAAACATTGTTTTTGGTCAATACTAGAACAAATAAAATGACCTAAACAAATTTGTGAAAACAAAGAATATTTAATGTAAGTTTATTATACTGAATTATGTGAAATGATATAAATGAGATTATGTAAAATTAGAAGATATAACTGACTTCTAATTTTAAAGCTCAGCTGAATACATTGAAACGTAAATAGTATTCACTGATTAAAACTTATGAAAGTTATTGCTCTGGAATAAAATTTTACGTGCTGAATTTTTTTATTTAACATTTGGATTTTTGTGGTCACAAAAACAAATTTAAAAATTTCAGACAGGATTTTTTAATAAAAGCAGGAAATTAAAAAAAAAATTATATTGATTGCTAAAATCACTATTTCTTCTGGTAGAGATGGTTAAAAATATGGATTCTATTACAACTTGGTTGCTGGAAAATGTACTTTAAATTGACATAAAATAATTTGAAGGGGTTCAGTTCATTAACTTTATCAATATGATTTCTCAATATTTGCTTTATGATGTTATAAAATGTTTGAATAACTTACAAATTTTAAATAAAAAATACTAATAAGATGATGCATAAAAAAATCCTCTGGTGGCCAATAAAAGCAAAAATAAAGAAAATCTTTGAAAATAAGTAAAAACTATTTTATAGAAATTTGTACATTTTCCAATCTTGCAGATGTTTCAAATTTTAGAATGCAACTGACTTTTGAGTGACTTGAACTTTCCTCCTACAATCAGTTATAAATGAAATAGGTTATTAAAATGAATGTTGTGGGGGTGACAGGGGAAATAACTTGATATCTCTATCCTTGAAGCCAAATTATAGTTTAGCTGATGTTCTATGAGAAACAAATATGTTTATTTGATTCTGTATTGATCAGCAGCAGAAGTACCACAAATATTGGAAATTGTTGATAGGAAAATGGCTGGAAAGAACAGAATTAAAAAAAAAATTGTAGTCTCCTTCTCTTTTCTATTTTTGTAATTGTAAATTTTTTTTCTTGGCAAAATACTAAATGACAAAGAAATAAAAACTGAAAATATGTTTCATAAATAGTGTATTTTGTCCTGTTTGGTTTTGTTTTATGTCATTTATGAAAAAAAAAAAAAATTCAAGTGCATGTCAGATCATGGCTATTCCTTTACACCTTTCCTGCAAGTGAGTCGCAAGGCAAAAGTAGAATTTCCATGTTTTTAACAAGAAAATTACAACTGAAATGCTGCTGTAATCAACAATACTGTCCTTAGTCCCTTTCCCTTTGCCTTGGTATTCCTGAGAGAAATACACTTATTAGTGTAACAAGTGTACAAATAGATTTTCTAAGACATCAGGTAAACCAAGTCTATATTGTCTTGAAGCATTAAAATCATAATTAATGTTCAGTGAACATTATTTATATAAAAACCTGAGATAATCCTCAAGAGGTGTAAAATCTGGTAATCATATAAGCAAAGATGAGAAGATCTGCCAAGTGTCAGCTTATATCAAGACAACAGGAAAATCTCAATATCAAAAATACAAAGATGTTACATAACATTTATAGCAAGTAAGCCTACAAACATTATGAAGACAGTAGCATTTATATCTTTTTAACACCATTATTAATTTCATTAAAGAACAAATAATGGTCTTTTTTCTGTCTCTATCTCTTAATGCCCAATAAATTTTTAGGGAGGTTTTTACTTGTTAAGTATTCAGTAACAATTGTGAACATCAACCTTTTTCCACACATTGCACTTGATGTAATTAGGATAAACAGTTGTTCCTGGCTGGTAACAAGAACAATAAAAAAGAAAAAAAATAAACAAAAAATGTGACTACTATAACAGGGTTATCGTCAATCTTCACTGAATAAATCTTTGATGTCTTTTAGTGACTGGGCAATATTTTTGCTAAATCGTTCTGAATCCTGAAAAGAAACATAAAAAGAAGTGAAAAATGGGTATAAAATATTTCTGTTTCATTCTGTCTCTTATATATATAAGAGACAGATAAGAGACATATAAACATTATAATAAACATTACGAAACATTATAATACTTTTCTATATCTGCTATCAGCACTGTATCATCTGCATATCTTATATTGTTCAGATTATGGCTGCCAATGGCGAATCTTGGCAGGACCTCCAGAGCTCTCAGAAGTGTCTCGCTATATAGGTTAAACAGATATGGTGAGAATACACATACCTGTCTTACATCCCTCTCTATCCTTGTATATCTGTTGAACTTGTTTCCTGTCCGTATGCAGACAGTTTGCTGCCAGTACAGGTTATTTATTACTCTAAGGTCTTCCCTGAATCTGTCTAGGTTGCCGAGCGTCTCTCTCAGGTGCTTGTGGCGTACTTTGTTAAATGCCATTGTGTAGTTGACGAAACACAGGTAAACATCCTTCTGCATTGCTATTGTTTTTTTCTGATAGCATTCTAAGCATAAATATTGTGTTCCTTGTTCCAATGTCCTTGAAAAATGTACTGTTTTTGTCCTATTTCTGTTCTGATTAAAAGGATCTAGAATAACATTCCAAATTTTATTTTTACTAATAAACCTTAATCTTGAAAATGATTCACAAGTTTTCAGTTGGATTATGGTCAGATTAACAAACTATTTCAAATGTCTTTGAAATCCAAGATATTCATTAGTTTTCTTGCATAAAAACTGTTTTCTTTCTGAGATGTGTTTGGCTTCCTGAAATATGGCTCCACATGTGTCTTCAAAAAAACATTTTATTTTAACTCTCATCTTAACACCATCTGGAACTTGCTATGGATTGAATATCTATAATCCCATCACAAAACATTACCACCTTGTTGAGATCTCAACCTGTGAAGAGGTATTTCACTAGTAGCCACCCACAATTTATTTTGCATGTTTGGTCAATTGAGAGTAGCATATTATTGGTCAGAGAAAAGAATGGTCGAAAAATTATTCTTCATCTTATGTCCATGCCACTAACATTTTCTTATTGATCTATAATGACTGACCTCACATAATTGGATATTTTTTATCTAAAAATTGATATCTTTTATTTTTTGACACTTTTTCATGACCACAATGCCTAAAAATTTCCTAACTTGAAAAAAAGATTGATTTTTTTTTTTAACATCTCTTAATATTGGTTACAGATGTGCACTGTGGTTCAGTGGATATCGGCTCGGAACGAGAAACCGGAGAGCTGAGTTCGAATTCCAGTTGAATCCATTGTATTCACTTATGTGCAAATACCCTTGGGAAAGGTATTAATCCGTCTCTTCCTTCCAGTTATGGGTTAAATAGCAGGACAGATTGGGTTCTATAGCCTTGGTCGGCAACCAGTCTACCGCAGATAGCAATGGCAACCTACTGCGGAATAATCTTCTGCCCAGTCATGATTCGAGACATGATCGCCCAAGCGTGTATCATGTATGGCACTTAACTGACTGAATATTGGTTACAGATTTGGTGAAATAAAGTCTTCAGCCTTTACGTATCAGGCATGCAGTAGAGTCATCCAAGATCCTAAAAAAATTTCTTCACAGTCCAAAGGTATCTGCTAATTTCTTTTGCAATTTTCAAGATTGTTTTGTCTTTTGCAAGTTCGGAAATCATTAAAATCTCTTTATTTGCCAAAAATATCACTACAGACCATTTTAAAGCTTCTCACATTCACAACAGCTATTAATTTGAAACTTTGAAATTCAGAATATTTCATCATTCCAGTAGGCAGAAAATATTAACCAAGCAAAATCACATTCTTGTCTATCAGACAAAGATATTGAGATTAATGACTTTAATCTTGTTAACATATATACAAATGTGCATGTGTGCCCAAATAATGCTTTAGTTATTTGTAAATTAAAACTTACAGTGAGTGGACATGATTTTTTGGAAGAAATATGGAAGAAAACCACATCTTCGCCTGCAATAATATAAGAGACACCATAGCCATCATCAGCAACCTGCAATGAGAGCAAAAGAACATTTCAACTGAAATAAAATCTTTTTTTTTGTAAAAAAAAATATGTTGTCATTACTTAAAGAAAATGTCTATTTTGTAATTTCAGGCTTACAAAATTTAAAACTAAGAGGATAATTTATTAAAATCTGTGTTTTGATATATAAGTTTATATACACACACACACACACGCACACAGAGTCTTAATATGTATAGGAAAAAATACTAAAAAGTTGTAAGTTAAAAATGTATTTTTTTGACAGTATTTATTTATTTCTATTATTATATATATATATATATTTGATATTTCAGACCGGCCTTGGCCTTTTATATATATATATATATATATATATATATATATGTGTGTGTGTGTGTGTTGTAGTGAGTTTGACCTTTATTTACTACTTTTTCATTTTAAATATTTGGCAATTGATAACAAACAACAAGGGATAAATAATAAACAAAGAATTTCCTGATATTCGGTAACATCAACAGATAAAATTTATATCATGAAATATACAAGATGTGAAAATGATATTAGATGTGGAGTGAGTAAATAGGGAATGAAAATGTGTCTTATAAATGCAAAGTTCATCTGAATAAATTTTCTCCATTTTACTGTTAAGCACGTAAAGAAAACAATTTGTTAAAAAAGTTGTTTTTAAATGAGTTCTAAGGATATGTTTTGAAAAGGTTAAATGTTTTGTTTCTTTAAATGAATATAATATTAGATTAGTAAATACATAATTAAGTGAGTGAATGAGTAAGTTGTAATTTTATGTTCATGTTAAGAGGTGCTTATCTTCATAAAATTCAACTGTTAATAGTCACATGAACATGAGTGGCACTTGATTAAAATAATAATTCTCACTAAGAATTCAGACGAAAGTCTCCTCCTTATATACAGTATGATAGGATGAAGAACACGTGCTCAAATTTCTGGCAGGATACATAACTAAACATGTTTTGTGACATGTTTTCACATACTTCATATTTTCTGACCAATCAGTGATGACTGGTGTGAAATTCAAATTTAAAATTTTTCAATCCAATGTCTGTGTTTTAGAAACAGTAGCAAATATAATATTATTGCAATTTTTTATCTGGACTTACATGTGCGATAAGTAAATTGTTATAAATGCGTTTTTTATTTAATATTGTAAAATGGAGATATATTTATGTGTGTGTGTATGTCAGATTAAATAAATTGCAAACATTGTGTCTGCTTATTTTTAATAAAATCTGTTCATAATCATGGACAATCTTTCATGAATTATAATTGAAAGATATAAGAAATGAGCTGATATCAAGGTATTAAGTTTGATGGACAACCTAATAAGTTGGTGTAGAATGAAATTTAAACCAAACAAGTCCAGAAGTCTTTCTCTTAGGAAAGGAAAGGAAAATTGAATAAAAACATACACTTTGTAGTAGGTGGTCAAAGAATCTCTACTGTAGCAGAAAAAGCAGTGAAAAGTTTAGGTCGGTGGTACAATCAATCCTTAAAAGATACCAACCAAGTAAAAAGAACATTCAGATCATTAGAAGATCTCCATAAGATAGATCTTTGTCCTCTAAAAGGAAAATACAAGGTATGGTACTTAGAGCATGTACTCATTCCAAAACTACTATGGCCCCTACTTGTATACGAACTTGGAATGAGTAAAATTGAGTCCATGGAAAGAAAAATAAACAAATATTTGTTTATTTTAGGGCAGTATCTGGCTAGATCATCAGGTTTTCACATGATCAGAAAGAAGGAAGCATGCTTTCTATAAGTCATACAATCTTTACTCTGCATACATGCAAACTGAAATCAAACTATTAATTGTCAATTTCACTTTTTTCGAATGTACCAACTTTGTATTTAGGATGCTTCTAAAATATAGTACTTGTATCTTTTCTTTTTCAATAAACTCAGGTGAGCATCCGTAACAATATGTGTGCATGTTTGTGTGTGTGTATTTAGGCAGCAAATTCTCTTTTAGGCATGTCAGATTTGAATAAACTGTAAACACTAAGACTGTTTAGTTTTAATAAAATACGTTCGTACTTGCAAACAATATTCCCAAGTTTTTTTTAATCTCCTTCCAAGATTATCTTCAGGGGTGTAAGTTGTAGAAAAATAAAAACAGCCGCAAACTGCATTAATTATTTTTTTCCTTTTTGCTTAGCACCCATTAGAACATGAAAGTTATCCACTATTAAATCTTTTTATGTTAATGTCATGGTCATGCACATATTAAAGCATGAAAAACGATAAAATAGTTCTTAATACTTTTGCACAGTACTGTATGTATATACATATACATATGTATATGTGTGTGTGTATATACATATACATATATATATGCAGGTTTCATTAAAAATGACAAAACAAAGAAAGTTGCAGAGTTACTTTCCTTGTTGGCTGCTGGTTGATGAAATTTAAAAATTGTGTATTTCAATGAAATGTGCATAAAAGATATGTTGATACCTAAATACACAATATATATATATATATATATATATATTGATTGTTTAATACTTAGTTTTTGGTCGTAATAGGGTTAGACCAGTACACATTTGTATTATAAAGTGTTTGATACAATTATATTGTAGAATTTTTGAATATTTTCAATTTTTAGGCAAGTTATTTCGCTACCCAGGTTTTTACCATGAGTAGTGTCTTCAGGTGTAGAAACCTGGGTAGCAAAATAACTCATTTAAAAATGAAAGATATATATATATATATTTGGTGATAGAAAATTTTATTATGCCATTAAAGACAAAAAATGTTTTATTAAGATAAGCCATACCAAATATTAAACAAAATTAACAGTTGACCAGTTTCGTCCCCACTCATCAGAACTGTAAATGTGGAAATATTATGAAAACTAAATCTGCTATGGGTAACATGAATGAATGGGAGGGGAAATTTTGCTAAGAGTTATTACATCTGAAGATGCTAGAGACCCAGCAGAGCAAGCCCAAGCAAAACACTCCTTTTGTTTACAAAGAGAGGGCCACCTAGACCCGATAAACGGTGTCTCCAAAATCTTCAAATGGAACGAGTGTGGTCTGGACAAGACAGAGAACCAGTCCACACTAAAATCCAAAGCACAACTCACATTATTTATCAGATGATTCACAATAGGAAGCCCATATGTGTTTCAAATGGTATCACCAGACAAAAAATTCTTATTGAGTATTTTAGCAGGTACATGTTGTTTAATCCTAACGTCCAAATGCTGTGTCGTTTGACCTATGTAGTCGACTGCATAACTACATTTAAAATAGTAGATAACAGAATTAATATGATGGAGGGTTGTGGTTGTGGGGAGGGGAGGGGAGAACATATTTACAAATAGATGGAAGGACAGATCTAGTTTTAAACACAACAAGCATGTTAGCTGCAAAATAACACTCACATGAACATGAACTCTGCTTGGCAAAGGTCTCACTGACCTGATCCAATCATGGTATTTGAAGATAGACTGGACATTTTCTAACCATTAGAGGTTTAATTTTATCAAACTCAGCAATCTTATCTTGAATAACCGATCGAACAGTGTCTGAAGAATAACCATTGTTCACAAAGATACTAGTTATACAACTAATTTTGTCTTTCAAGGTGTCATCTGAACAAATTATTAGTGCCCTATGGGTCAAAGTCTTGATCAAATTGATCTTTTGTTGTTTAGGACAAAAAGAATCCCACCTAGTGTAAAGACCTGTAAAAGTAGGCTTCCTATAGACTGAAGTAATTAAAGAGGAAGGTGTTCTATGAACCAGAACATAAATTTAAGGGCTGGATGAAGATCATTGAGTAGGAGAATTGGTCAACTTCTGATTCATTGTTGAAAACACAAAAAGTATCATCAACATAACAGAGGTAAACCATGGGCCGAGAACTTAAACATAGGCTCTCCTCATGAAATCCCACAAATATAATAGCCAAAACAGGGCCTAAAGGGGAACCCACTACTACACCATCAATCTGACGACATAATATTGTCAAAGCTGAAATCGACAGACAAGGTGGCAAATTTCATGAGTTTAATGAAAACATCTTCAGGTATAGTCAGGGAGTCAAATGACTACAATAAAATAAATTGCTACAAATACTGATAGTCTCTGACAAAAAAACACAAGTGAAGAGGCTGTAAATGTCAACTGAACACATAAATCCATTGATGGCATCACAACTCTGAATAAATTGAGAAAAAAAAGGAATCTTTAATACAAGATAATGCTGCAAAACTGGTTGCAACATTACATCTAGTGACTTTGCATCTTGATGTTGAGAGAACCCAATCATAGAAAGTATGGGTCTCAATGGGACCCCTTCTTATGAATTTTAGGTAATCCATGAAGACAAGGACAAATGGAGCCAGATGGTTTTCATTCCTCAGACATTTCAGAGGAAAGAACACAACTTTCTACCTATTTGACAAGACATTTCTGAAATCGAATTTCAGAAGTCAAAGTATAATCATGTGTGTCAATGGAACTAAGATGTATAAACTTGGAAGGATCATGCATTCAGTATAGTTAACATCTTATTAAATCTTGGTAGTCCATAAGAACAGCACCAGAGCCCTTATCAGGTTTCATAATAACCAAGAAGTGGTTATTCTTAAAGGATTTAATGATTTGATGGTGTTCACTTTTCCATTTTGATTTAGAAGAAGAAATAAGAAAACCAGCATAAAAATGAGCCAGGTCATTCAATTTGGCTTGAAAGTCACTGGATTTATCAATAGACAAGGATTGAAGCTTAGAGAATTGAGCATAAAATACTTCAAACTCTGAAAAATCTGTTCTCTATTAAGAAAGTAGAAGGAATACTAAAGTCTAGGCCATGGGCCAAAATAGTAAGTTAAATCTTTGAAGAACAATAAGACAAATTCACTACATTTTTGGTAGCATTTGGTTCAACTACACAACCAAATCTCTTGGAAATAAGATGTTTCAATTTATTCTGAAAACTGTTCACCATCTTGGAAAGACAACGTGCATGTATCAGACCTACATAACTGGCAAAACAGATCCTATCAAAATATAACAAAAAATTACATGCCTCATACCACAACACATATCTTCTTTGTAGGCTAAAACACTGACTAGAAAATTCCAAAAGAAAATCCTTAATAAAAGTTTTTCTCTATCTTCCACTGACTTTGCTTGCCTAATCCGATAGGGAATAAAAGAAGGACAAACCTGGTATTGAAGACATGGATGTACAAAAGTTATTTCAGCCTTCAATGTTCCAATTTTGGACCTGATCTGTAATATTTGATTTAATTTTCTAATCTAATATCGATAGTCTGACAAAGGAATGCAAGTGAAGAGGCTGCAAATGTCAAGTGAACACATAAATCCATTGGTAGCATCACAATTCTGAATAAATTGAGAAAAAGAAAAGGAATCTTTAATACAAGATAATGCTGCAAAACTGGCTGCAACTTTACAGCTAGCCAATTTGCGACTTGATGTTGCGAGGACCCAATCATAGAAAGTATGGTTCTCAATGGAGCCCTCTCCTTATGTTTGTGGGTGTAAAAAAAGCAAAAGTAAGGGTAGATAGAGAAGGAGAAAAAAACGGGTCATTGCTAGCGGAAAATGTTAGACTTGGCCCATAGATGACAGTAACGAAGAGAGATACAATGAAATAAATTAAAAATTAAAATTTAAAAAAAAAAGAAACAGGTCAGACGAAATTACGGCTTTTTAAGGTCACTGTTAAATAATGTCAATACCAAAACAAACTGGTTAAACATAACTTTAGTTAAAAATTAAAAGTATAGAACTAGAAGAAAAACAGATTTAAGAAAGGGAAATTATTCCATAATTTAATTTGATTGAAATGAAAAAACAATTTTAAAGAATTTTAATTTTAAATTAATTATTAGAAAGTTTGCACTTAAATTTTAATTTATGTCTGCACTTGCTTATAAACTCCTTTTTTAAGTTAAAAAAATTTGCTTAGGATAGTTTAATATCTTAATTTTTTTCAAGTAAACATAGAATGCATCTATCGTAAAGATTACAGGGGATGTGGGCAAAACTTATTAATCTCAAACTTACTATTGGGTTAAGTCCCTCCTCTTTCATTTCCCAAAATCTTTGGGAAAGAGAAGCTTGAAATTTTAGATTGGGGTTGGAAAAGGAGTGTTTAGGGGAGTAGTAATGTTGTTTAAATTCCCTGGTGGAAATTCCAATGTAAACTTGATAATTATTTTTATTTTGGGGGAGATGTTGGCTTAGTAAATCACATGGGTAGAATTATATTTGCCTTCCACAGAACAAATGTTGATAGACATTCAATTGCAGGAGGGTATTATACCAGTTTTAATATTAGTTTTATCTAAATTCTTTAAAATCTGTCTATTGTAGGGAATTAATGGTATTATCTATATTATATGTGCAAGAATAAATAATTTTGATAGTATTTCTATTAAAGATCAGGAGTTATTAGTATGAAAATGTTTACTTACCAATTTCAGAAAATATTTACCTATGTTAATGTTAGATAGTCTACAAAACAGGGAGTTAAACCATATAACTTTTCTCTTTCTAAATCTACTCCTTATTTTAGAAGATTCAGATTTAACAGTAGGTTTTAAATATGACCACTTGTCTTTAAAGCCGCCTTCCTGCTGGGTTTGTACAGCTTTTTGTTTTCATTGAAGATCTTAAGATTGGAAGACAACCAGCTAATTATGGTATTAATGGTGTTAGGTATTTTTTTCATAATGGTATTAAGGTGGTTGGAATTAACTTTAATGTAGTTGAAGCATCATTCTCTTTAAGGTAAGGTTTGCAGGAATCGGCATTTAGATTAAGGGTGATGTCTAAATAATTGACAATTTTAAGTTAGACGAAACCTCAATTTTAAATCATAGTAATTTAAAGGTCCTAATAATTTTATTTTGCATCATAAATGACCCTAAACCAGTTAAATCCAAACCACCTAAGCCCATTAACCTCTCCTTCACTAATATCCGAGGCATTCGTACTAACTTTGCTAGTGTAGAAGTGTTCCTGCATGAAAAGTCCCCTGACATCCTCGCGCTCTGCGAAACTAACCTCAACTCAGCTATTCCCTCCTCTGACCTCTTCATCCCTGGTTATCTTCCCCTTTTAAGGAAGGATTCCACTGTCCACATGCATGGGCTGGGTGTTTATGTCAGCGAACACCTCCCCATAACTAGGGTGACTTCACTCGAATCTACTGACCACCACTACATATGTCTCCGCTTGTCTCTCCTCAGTTCGGTTAGCTACCTATTCTTCCTTTACCGTTCTCCCTCCTCTCCTGACTGCTCCCTACTAGATAGCATTGCCGACGACATAGATAAGGCTATTTCCTATCACCCATTTGCCCACATATTTGTATTTGGAGACCTCAATGCCCATCACTCTGAGTGGCTTGAAAACGCTGTTACTGATTCGGCAGGCATTCACGCCATGAACTTTGCTATTTCCCAATCCCTTACGCAAGTGGTGGACTTCCCCACTCGCTTCCCAAGCACACCCTCGGGTCATTCCTCACTGCTAGATATATGTTTCACCTCTGCGCCCGACGCCTGTCAAGTCTCGCAGCTTTGCCCTCTCGGCAACTCCGACCACGCTGTAGTCTCCCTCAGTATTTCTTTCCAATCTCACTCCCCCCAGGATCCCCCTACTTATAGAACCTCCTACCTCTACCAAAAAGCTGACTGGGATGCCTTTCGCGATTTCCTCTGCGATGTCCCTTGGGGAAAAGTGTTTGACCTATCAGTTGATGACTGTGCCTCTGAGGTCTCGTCATGGGTGAAAGCTGGCATTGATGCCTTCATACCCACCAGGAAGTATTGCTTAAAAGTTCATTCCTCTCCGTGGTTCTCTCCGGCCTGCTCAGCCACCATTGCCCACAGGAACCATTACTTCCGTCTATTCCGGAGACAGCCAACTGATCACAATAGGCGCCTGTTCACATCTGCTCGCAGTGAGTGCAAGAGAACCCTAAATGACGCCAAACAGTTGTTTGCTGAGAGAATGCGACAGCACATAGCTGACTGCAAGTTCGGCTCCAAGGACTATTGGAGGATTTGTAAACGAGTGCTCAACAATAGGAAATCCTCAATACCTCCTTTAATCCATGGATTTGATGTTCTCACGTCATCTGCGGAGAAAGCTGAGTGCTTTGCCCGCAGATTCTCATCCAACTCCACATTCGACTCGTCCGGAGTGCACCCACCCGACTTCCCTATTAGAAGTGAGACCAAACTGCACGACGTATATATTACCCCGACAATAGTATCCAGAGTAATTTCAAAACTCGACCCCCATAAGGCGTGTGGAGACGATGGAATCCCGGTGATAGTCCTTAAGAGGTGTGCCCCTGAACTTTCCCCTGTCCTCTCTAAACTGTTTAACTACTGCCTTTCTGCTTCCTGCTTTCCTGCATGCTGGAAATTCTCCTCAGTCGTTCCTGTCTTTAAGAACTGTGGTGAACCCTCGGACCCATCCAACTATCGCCCTATCAGTCTTCTACCAATATTCGGGAAAGTGTTCGAGGCTATAATCAATGCTGAAATAGTTCATCATCTCACCGCCCACAAACTGTTCTCCGACAGGCAATATGGATTCCGATTTGACAGGTCCACAGCCGACCTGCTAACAACTGTAATGGAGTACATGCTACAGGCCCTTGATGAGTCTGACGAGGCTCGCGCGGTTGCTCTGGATATCTCCAAGGCTTTCGACAGGGTTTGGCACCCTGGCCTCCTATGCAAACTACGCGGTTATGGTATTACCGGTCGCCTGCTTGACCTAATCCAATCTTTCTTAAATAACCGCAAAATGAAGGTCGTTCTGAATGGGCGTGCCTCTTCGTCCTACAGCACGAATGCTGGTGTCCCACAAGGCTCTATCCTGGGCCCAATGCTCTTCCTTATTTTCATCAACGACCTCCCAGATGAGATCAAGTCCCAAGTAGGCATCTATGCAGATGACACTACAATATACTCCCGCTCCAGTAAGAAACCTGTCGTGGTGGACAGACATAATCTCGCTGCTGACCTTGAGCGGGATCTACACTCTGTGGTGAACTGGGGCAAGAAGTGGCTTGTCAACTTCAATTCCTCTAAGACCAAGCTGTTGTCTGTCAACCATTACAGGCAACCTCTTCTGCCTCCCATAAGCATGGACCAGATGATTCTCCCGGAGAGTAATACACTACGCCTCCTCGGACTTACCCTGTCCTCAGACCTCAAATGGAAGCACTATATTGAATCCATAGCAAAATCTACTGCTAAGAAGATTGGGTCACTATGTCGATCCAGGATGTTTTTTCCACCTGAATCCATCCTGCATATATACAAGTCAACCATCCGTCCGTGCATGGAGTACTGCTGCCATTTATGGTCAGGTGCTCCTGCCGTTCTCCTCAGTGTTCTTGACAAGCTCCAAAGGAGAGTCTGTAATGTGATAGGTACTGATCTGGCGACTCGTCTGCAGCCACTTTCCCATCGTCGAAATGTGGCCTCCCTCTGTCTCTTCTATAAATACTTTCATGGCTTCTGCTCGGATGAGCTTAAGTCACTGATGCCTCCTCAACAGGTGTTTACCCGTGCAACCAGACTGGCAACTGGGTCCCACCCATTCACAGTCAGGTTAGCCAAACGCAGACGACAATTCTACTCCTGCAGCTTCCTCTCTCGCACTTCCCGCCTGTGGAACTCACTCCCGTATTCTTGCTTTCCTGACGGCTACGACCTCCAGAAATTTAAAAGCAAAGTTAATACTCACCTACTAACCACTGGACTCTAGCTCTCTCCCCTCCCCTGTATAATCTTCATGTTCTCTCCGCCCATGTATCTGTCATTGCACCTGCTTTCTCAGCTTTCTATTGTTCCTTTCTAACTAGCTTGTACTCCTCACTCTTTTCTAATTAATCTTTCTACATTTATGTAACCCCCTGCACATCAGTGGCGTTTCTGCCTTGCTCGGGGTGAAATGATTAAAAAAAAAAAAAAAAATCATAGTAGTCAAAGGCCCTTTGCTATTAGGGATGAGCATAAGTCTGTCATCTTGGTATGAGCCAATTTGTTTAGGGTCTACAATTCTACTTTAAGTATCTAAGATATAAATACCTACCAGTTCAGCAACTTGGGTGGGCTGAATCATATGCCACCACAAAAATATCAAATTTATCATAGGAATCTTTGGTCCAGGTGAAATGGTCAAAGGTTAGAATTGACTTTCTAGCTGATAGAATAATGTTAATTTCCCTATCAGTGATCTCTACATGGCTTTTAGTGAAGTTAATACAGCAATCTAGGAAGTTTTAGAGATAGAATAAATATCTGCAATGTCAAATTTAAAAAAAAAGAAGTTTTAGTTTTTTTCTTTTATATTGGTAATCCAATTCATGGTATTGGAAGAATCCTTCCAGAGATTGGGGCAGAGAGTGAACCATAGTTCCTCAGTTATTCAGATAATTTCCCTAAAGATTAACCCTAATTTCCTTTTAGTAGGATGAATTAACCAAATTTGTAATTCATTATTAAAGTTAGGTTTGTGATCCTTAAATAAAAGATAAGCTTCTTTAATAGAGATTTTTTTCTACCTTATCAGCAATATTTAGTTCCCTACCAAAATTGGCTGTATCACAATCAATTTCTGAAATTATGTTGTTGTATCTATCTGATTTGTAAGTGCTGATAATTTTATTTTTAAGAAGTTGGAGGTAGTGGGTGGGTTGACATTTGCATATGTTCCTAAATTTATCAGTCATTGGTATTCCTAACCTTTGGAAATGGTTAGATGATTTGTAGAATTTTATCTTGGGTATCAAGTTGAACAAGTCTTTCTTGAAAGAATCCAGAAATTTGTTCTTTGAATTTTGAGATTATATGCATTGACTTGGTGGTCAGATGTATCAGATGATTTGAGGTAGAAACATGCTTTCCCCTGTAATATCTTCAAGTCTATAATTTTTTCCATGAAGGAGATGTTGAAAGAATAAAGATTTGGATATGGAATATTCTTTAGGGAATACTCAAGAATTAATTTTTCTATAATGTACTGGTAGAAATATCCAAATTCCATGCAGGATAAATTCCAGGAGAGCACAACTACAGGTAATAGAAGTAAATAATATTGGTTAAAAAAAAAAAAAAAAAAAAAAAAAGCTTGGTGTATATATATATATATATATATATATATATATGTTCGGGCAGCAACCTTTCTTTCAAGCATGTTTCGTTAAAAATAACCAGCAAGGATGATTTTATTAATTTCTTTTTTTTAATTAACAAAATATTCCTTGTTGGTTGTTTTCAATGAAATGTGTGTGTGTGTGTGTGTGTGTGTGTGTGTATGTGTGTGTGTAGCAGGAAATGATTCTTAACATTTATCCATCTGTGACTTTATATGCTGAACAAAAAGTTTATCCTGCCACTAAAGGTAACTAATCCCTGAACAATAGTGCATTTGAATTTCATAGTTGTGTTATCATATCCTTCCTTCTATGGCAACAGAAACAAGTTTGAGTGAAATTAACAAAAAGGATACTACAATTGAGAGACCCTGAAAAAGAATGCAGCGGAAAGGGAAGTTATATCAATAATGCAAAATGCTAAAACTTAATGAAAATAAGACATTTAGAATTTTCATTATCTGCATTCTGAAATAATAGGAATGGCAATCTTTCAGATCCCTAGCCAATTAAGACAAAGTGAATATAGTTAACTTGGAAATAGACCCATGTGCAGTGACTAAATTTGAAAAGGAAATTCAAATTAGTCAGAGCAGGGAGACAACCAAAATTGCTCCAGGAAAAGCAATTACAAACAATCCAAAGAAATTATTACAGTTGCAATGGATATCAGATTGGAGTGAGGTGACAATAAAAAAAAAAACAAATCTCTATCTTAAGGCATCTTCTTTCAGATTTATCTTCTGGTTCAAACTTTTTAAAAGTCATTTTATTATAACTTGTTAGGAATTAGATATCTAAGCAGAAGTTATGTTAATAATAATAATAATAATATATATATATATATATATATATATATAAGAAATCATTAGTGGTACAAAGTTTTATAACCTCCATAAAGACACACAATTTATTACCTCTCATGGTAGTAAGTAAACAGTAAATCTGAAAAACAAGTTAGCTAACCAGTTTCAAACTTAGCTCAACAGAGCTAAATTGAGGTTAATAAAATCAAATTATCAATAAAAAAATGAAAATGGACAATATGTATGAGGAAAAAACAAAAATGTACTTAGATGTAAATTAGTAGGCGGCTAAGTATGAAATTCTTGTTTACATGAAAGTCTCAGAGAAAAAATATATATGGCCTCCAACATTTTTTCAGTTTTACTTTTTATTTATTACTATGTGGGGTAATAAACCGTGTCTCTTTTTGGCAGTTTATATATATATATAATTCCAGGTGAAGATGACTCAAGGTTTTTTTTGAGTGCTCTGGCATTTATTTTATTATAAACAGTGCTCAATATAATGAGTATTATAGAGCTTAATATAATTATATAGTTATGTATCAATTGTAGATTGCTTTAAAGGTAAATCATCTGCACAACTGCATCAACATTGCCTGATGATGAGAATCTATCTCGAAACATAGAAATTTCCATGTCGCAATGTACAATTGATACATAACTATATATATTTATATAATATGTATGAGAAAGATGCTCACAGGTCCAAAGCCGCCACCAGCAGAGATATATTCAGGATTTTTATTTAGGTCCAGTTTATCTGTTTGCTGATATGGAGTCTGTAATGAAAAAGAAATAAAATGCAGATTTTACTGTGTTACTCAAAAATAAAGAAAAAGTTTAGAGGAAAATATTACATATTTCTTATTACTGACAAGGACATTCTTAGATTATTATATTCAATACTGAGACGTATAGGTTTCTTTTCTATGTTCCTATAAAAAAGATTTTCTTATGCTGTTTACATGTACATGTACATCAGTAGTAATTCATTAAAGGAAAGAAAAAAAACACATTGTTTATTACCTGACTTGTAGAAAGTCTCCAAGGTTCATTAAGTACTTCATTAAGGAAGGGAGAATCCAATTGGAAGTATTTGGACAAAATATAAAGACAGAACAAATGTCTGTCAATACCACGTCCTGTCATAGCTTCCCGGTACAACTGTTGGTGAACCTGAGCAGCCTTTGTCATTAATTTGATGCACTCTTTTTTCTGAAACAGAATATTCAAAAAAATGGACTAGTACGACAGATTTAAAACTTTAAACTCATTTAACAGTTTCAAACCAATATGTTGAGAAAATTACTTTTGGTGTAAAAATGGTTGAAATTGTTCACTTTGAAATTTGTATTATGGTATAAATATTACAAAGGAGTTTGGTATGCAATTTCGGACAATCTTGGTATGTGATTTTGTTAGAGCATAAATGAACAAAAATAATAGTGAAATGTCATTAAAATATTAAGGAAGGTAGGATTTATTTATTCCGCAATTTTGTGATAGTTAAGATTAATTAATGAAAACTGCAATCAAAACAAAAATTATGAAGAAATATATTTGATGACTTATAAGACCCTGTTGCATTTCAGCAAAAAATTAAGCAAAAAAAAGATGGCTGGTCAAACTGAAGGATACTGGACTTTCATCAAAGTTTGCCATCTAGCTTAGTTTTCTTTAAAAGCATTTATAATCAAAATTTAAGGGACTCAAATATCTCATAAGAAATATTTAAATTCATTTGTAGAATTTGATAATTACTATTTTCTTTTTATCATTCATAGCTTGAACAAATTCTGTAGATTCAAGAGTACAAGATCGCACGGTTTCTGTTCTGCCTTCACGGAAGAGACGAGTCATGGAAGATTCATAAGTCAAAGAAAACTTTCCAGCATCCTAGAGAGAAAAAAAAAGAAAAAAGAATCAGTTGATGAATATCTTGAATAATTTCACAAAGTCAGATAATACACTACATTTGTTATTTTCATTATTTACATTGTTCAGACTATTGTCCTCATCTTTATTGCCATGTTCACAATGTTTCAGCCACTGTACACTCCGGCCTTCTTCAGGTGCTAGGAATTCCAAGTTGGTAAATAAACACTGATTGCTTTTAATATTACAAATGCAATAAATATAAAAAGCAATAAATTGCGTAACACACAAAAAATTCCTGATAAGCAACAAAAAAATCAGATTATTCATTTAGAAACTTTGCAATTTCTTCATTTAATAACATTTCTAATCAATAATTACCAATCAAAAAGTCATTAGTTGAGAATCAAAGAAAGACAAATAGCTAGAATAGTGGAAAGAGAGAGAGAGAGAGAGAGAGAGAGAGAGCAGAAAAAGAATGTGAAAGATAAGGAAAAGAGAGAGAGAATAGGAGGAAAGAAAAAATGAAAGTGGAAAGGATTTGAAAAATAAGAAGAGGGAGAAGGAATTGTGTGACTCACTCTGAAATAGGCTAGCTGCAGAGCAATCTGGATATAGGCATCTGGGCTGAGATTACAGCTTTTCATGAAGCCTTTGCCATAGGCAGTATGTGAGAGAATGTAAAGATCCACATCATTGAGGAGAGCCTTGGCTACCCCAAAGCTGGTTTTGATTACCTCTTGACACTGAAACAAATCCAGAGTAAATTAATCATTTGACATTTACAACAAGAAACAAAGCTAAGTAGAAAGTCCAAGCAATTATTGAATGTGCATGCCATTAAAAACACAACTAATTGTACGTTGCTTCATTTTGTTTATTGTTTTAGATATGAAAGAATAAGTTTGAAAGCAAAGAAACTACAAGCAATTTAATTTACAGCCATTTCTTTTTTGAAAGATTCAATTCTGGAGCAGAAAGAAAGAAAAGCAAAATAATTATTGCCAGAGTTTGGAAATCGTTGTTTACAATTAAATTTTTCTCTCCCTTTCTCTCATACACTCACAATCTAATATATTTTGCACAAACTAAAGTCTTTTGTATAAACTATGAATGAAAGTAACTCCAGAAGACATATTTGTAGGTCATCAATAACAACTGATTGACAAACATAAAATACTGATTTTGTTATTGTCGATCAAATATGTGAATAAGCATTGAAATACATTTGAAATTGTTTTAGTGGAATATCCTGCTACCCCTTCTTGTACAGTAGGATGGAGGAGTCCATTTGTTATATGAGAATCATAGCTACTGATTAGCAAGGGGTGTATATGGTAGTGTATATTGCAATAGACTAATCTCTCAGTGACGCTCTTGCACAGAATAATCCAGTTTGCTCTATGATAGATAAGTCCATCTGTTATATGAGAGTCATAGCTATTAATTAATGAGGAGTGCATATGGTAGTGTATATTGCAATAGACTAATCTCTCAGTGACGCTCTCGGAAAGAATAATCCGATTTGCTCTATGATGTTCTGTATTTGGTAGTTTACCTCTTGGGTGCATAATTTGTTATTGTACCTTTCCCAAGGATACAACATTTGTAGTGATGAAGATTCAAAGAACTCAAGCAGGTAGGCACCAAATACATTACGAAGTGACAAAGTTGCAAATATTCAAAGATTTTCTAACAACTCAATTGAATACTGGCCAAGTACAACAGAGCGACCAAGTATTCAAAATGTACAAAGTATCAACAAAAAATTAACCGTGAATTCAATCGGATAATCAATAGATTTGGCGTGTAACGATAAAATTCGATGAACATGTTTGAAAGGGAAGAAAAAGTTAGGAAAATATTTCCTTGTAGGCAAATACGACAGTGTTGACGACCGCAGGTAGAAAGGCACCAGTACAACATTTTTTTTGAACAGAGATTTAAATATTGTGGATTAAACATAAATGAGTGTTTGTTAATTATAACAACCCTAGTCAAAAAGAAAAACATATTTTATTGTATCTGGGCAAAAACTTAAATTCATGGAAAAATTTACTGGAAATATCTTTTTTGTCAGTAAGACATGTAAATCTAAAATTTACGTGATGCTTGGTGCAACAAATCTATGTAGCACAGATTGGTTAATTATGTTTAATCTATGGGAATTACCCATAATCTCCTTTTGCAGTAAAGTCAACATTACTGTACAGCAAAGAGTGAAGAAAATGGAAAAACTGACTACCGAGTTGAGTTGTGAATTTCCTCAAGTATCTACGGAAGAGAAGAGTTAGGATTCTTTATGAAAACAGAAATCAAATTTGAGCTTAAGGATAATGTTAAGCTGGTATTTAAACTAAAAAAGGAGTGTGTCATTTGCAGTACTCGAACAAATAAATGATTGGTCAGAACACTTGGAAATGATAGGTGTTTTGACTAAAGTTGATTATTCAGAGTGGACATCTCTGACAGTTTATGTAAAACATTAGAGTCTGCGCCTATTTTTTTATGGGATTAAATGATTGTATAAAGGATCATACCTATCCATTACCGTTGCCAGAAGAGACATTTGTAAAAGTGAATGGTGGTAAGAATTTTTCTAAAATTGATCTTTCAGGCGCATATTTACAACTGAGAGTTGAGGAAGAATGTTAAAAATTGCTAGCACCAAACCTGTTTCAACAAGTGATGGACACAGTTGGCTGGTTTTGCAACAGCCTATTTAGATGATATCCTGGTAAGAAACCAGGATGTAAAAGAACATGTCAAGCACATTAGAGCAGTGTTCAGAAAGATTCAGGAGTATGGCTTTAGACCAAGCATTTGTAAATGCACATTTTTTATTCAACAAATTAAATATTTGGGTCAGAATATTGACCAGCATAGTAGAAGACCAAACGTAGAAAGAGCGGAAACAATCAACAATATGCCACAACCAACAAACATAAATGAGTTACAGGCACTTCTAGGGTGAGCAAACTATGATGGTATTTATATCCCTAAGTTGTATGATCTAAGAGCTCCATTCAATGAAAAACGTTAGATAGTACTGGTCAGAAAAATGTGAAAAGGCATCCCATGAAATTAAGGAATATTTATTGGCCGACTTGTCGTTAGCGCATTTTGATCCAGAAAAGATCATCTGACACAAGTGACTATGTCATCAGGGCCGTAATCTTGCATAGGTTCAAGGATGGATCAACAATACTGATAACATATGCATCTAGGACACTGCTACCAGTGGAAAAAAATTACAGCCAAATTGAGAAGGAATCTCTAGCAGTAATTTTTGCTGTGAAAATGGTTCATTCATGGCAGAAAATTTGTGCTTCAAAGAGGATCACAAACCGTTTTTAGCAACTTTTGGATTGAAAAAAGGTATAAATCCTTGATGTAAGGATTTACATGCTGGCCAAATATGGACAGAGATATTGAACATACGGTTAAACAGTGTAGAGGATATCAACTGGCAGCAAAGGCACCAGTTATTAAAATACAATCATGGCCGAAAACAGATGTGCTGTGGGCAAGGCTACATGTCGACTATGCAGGACCTATTAATGAACAATACTACCTCATAGTCGTGGACTGCTTCTCAAAATGACCTGAAGTGGTAAAATGTAAGCATCTAACAGCAGATACCACAATAAATGCGCTGAATGAACTATTTTCTAGATTTGGGGTTCCAGAAACTCTGGTTATCGATAACGGTATGCAGTTCACTGAATATGAATTTAAGATTTTCTGTACATCCTTGGCAATAAGTCATCTAGCTACCTCTGTATATCACCCGAAGTCTAATGGGCAAACAGAGAGATTCATTGATACCTTTAAAAGGGCACTTATGAAAAATCAAGGAGTGGATACAAACGATGATGCTATCTATACAAAAGTTTCTAGCTGTATACAGAAACACACCTAATCCAAATGTGGATCCTGGACTGTCACATGCTTTGCCAGAAAAATAAGATCCATATTTGACAGGCTGTTGCCCAGTTGTGTAAAGAAAACTTTTGAAGTGAAAAAACACTGAAGTGAGAATTTATCAGACTGGAAACAAAATATTTTTCAAGTTCTATAGATTTGGAAAATCATTTTGGGAAGACAGAACAATTGTGAAAAAACTCAGAGTGATGTACATTGTGAAAAACAATGGGTTCGAGTGCAAAAAGCACATAAACCAATTGCAGCTGAGGTACATGAAAGATATTGTAGAAGACATCAAGGAAATACCGATGGAGGTACTTTATGATACTTTCCAGGTGCCAATTCCCAAAGCACTACTGGCACCAGTTCCTCAAAATACATATGAAACGCCAATTCAGAGAGGTGTGAAAAGAAAGAATATTAGGGAAAGGAAACCACTTCAAAGGTTAAGTCCTGACCCTAAATGGAAAAAAAATATTTAAGAGAATTTTTTTTTCCATTATGGAAAATAATTATCTGGCAAGTGGGGTGTTGTAGTGGAATATCCTGCTACCCTTCTGGTACAGTCAGGTGAATGAGTTCATGTTATATGACAGTCATTGCTACTGATTAGTGAGGAGTGTATATGGTAGCATATATTGCAGTAGACTGATCTCTCAGTGACACTCTCATACAGAATAATCTGGTTTGTTCTACAACATCCGTATTTGGTAGTTTACCACTTGGGTGCACAATTCATTATTGTACCTTTCTTAAGGATACAACAGAAATGAATAAAATTGTTTTGCAAATCATGCATTGATTATCCCATATATTTGTATAATATTCACTCTAGAGAGCAACCTTTGAATTGGTAAAAATAAGGCCAAAAACAGCAATAAAAACAAAATCTGCTATAGCCTGCTTACTAAGGGAAACAGAGGATCTGCAGCCCATACAACACTGCATAGTATTCAAAGTATTGAGTTGAGTCTTCAGATATCTCTCTCAAATCAAGCCTTTTGTTGTAAAAGACTAGAAAATATACACAAATAAATCAATTAATTCTATGTAGATTAGAGATTACTTACAGCCTCTGATATGTCCCATTCAAGTTTAACTGGATTGGGAGGGGGTTCTGTGACAGTGCCCATCGTATGACCATCTTCTGTATATCTATATAAAATAAAAAGATTCTAGTCAATATCAAAGAGAATTGCAAAAAGATTTACAGTTTTGAATATTTTTAAATGATTTCTTAATCTACCATTATTTCTTATAACTGTAAATGTCATTTTTAGTGGGTCCATGTGTTTGAGTGGTGGCCCCTGTTTTTACTTTCTTGAATAATGAATTAATAGCAACCAGCATAGATCAAGATGTACTGAAGTAAAATTATGTCTCCCAACAGGAATCCAACATGTATTCCTTTTTGCATTAGGGTAACTGTTCCTATGACCAAAACATTACCCTACCAATTTGGCCATGAGAGATGATCTTGAGAGAGCAAAGTTCAATTTATCTATTAAATTAACACACATCTGTCATTATGTCTTCTGCAAATTCATATCTGTTAGTTTTATTTTTGTACTCAAAAAATAAACAGCAGTAACTTTTAAATGGATTCTTTTAAATCCGACATTATTTCTCATTACTGTAAATGTTATTTTTAGTCGAGATATGTGTTTCATTCATTGTCACTTTATTTTCTTAAACAATGAAATTAATAACATCCTACATTGATAGTCATCATTAAAGAAAAATTGTGCCTCTCAACACATTTACTTTTTGGGTATATAATTGGGCACGTGTACCTACTAAAAATAATATTTTTAGTTTTGAACTTCTAAGCATGAAAATCTCTTCCTCCTCAAGATCTTTTTTCTTCTTCTTCACACTCTTCTTTTTCTTGTTTCTTTCATTCTATCACTAAAAATAAAATTTCTTACTTTGACTTATGTGAACTTTGAATAAAAAAAAAATATCAAGATTTAAGAAATTTTAAAATGGTTTTTTCAGAAATACACGTAAAAAAATATTACATACTATCTTATGATGTAAGTTGCATTTATTAAATACATACTTTTTGTGTATATTCTAAATTCCTTTAGCAGTTACAGATCAATATTATCAAACATGTACATAAATTATCAGCATATGCACACAGGAACACACAGATATGCATTTTGAATTGATAATTTATAAAACAATTTTACAACAATAAATATACTATTTAACATTAAATGGAAATTTTATTCAAATTGTTAAGGTATTTAGATTTTGTCCACAAGACAATGTATTTTTATATTTGGTAAGACATGAATGAATGACAAAGAAAATTGTTACCTTCATTTTGCCACCTGATCTATTGAGGAATCAGTCAGTTTTCCTTTTTTTGTGTTTAGACGCAGTTATGTTACCTTGTCATTTCAAATGAATAAGATTGAGTTCAATTTTATCAGTTCTTTTATCATTGCTGAATAACATATCCAATTGATGTGCATATAGCGTAATATTCAAAGAAATTAATTAAACCTTGATCAAAGTTTGCAATAAAACATTATAAAGTCATAATAAAAATAATTAAAAAACAATGTCTAAATATATCAGTGCTTTTGATAAATAAAAAAAATGGTTCATTGTCTAACATGACTAATACATTAACCAACTTTCTGCAAAAGAGTAATTTGAAGCAAAAAGCAAGTGGATTTAAACCAAAGTAACAGTAGTTTTTTGTCTTTGATGAAATTATATATTCCGAATGTGCAAAGGTTGCCAGCGCTTTTCATTTTAAAAATTGTTTTTTCTGTATTAAGTATCAAATTTTCAAAAAATGAACTTCTGCACACATCTAATATAAATTATCTTGCAGTTAATATGCAATTTTTTTAACCAGAACTTTGCGATAAAATACTTAATCTCCGCAAAATTATTGACTTTAAAAGATTTTTCCACATCAATTCAACACTCTTTAGGAAGCACTGACATATTTTTTTTATATATATTAAATATAAGATTTGCAGAGAGTGAGGAAGCAAAACTTGCAGTAAAATTACTCACCAACCACTTCATCAAAGAATGGGAAACTAAATACAGAATAAAGAGTGTGTTGTCAGCTATTAATACTTATCTATCATGAATGTCATGGAAAATGGCTTTACAGTTGGACAAATAGTAAAGAATATCAGGTTTGTTTGATGCAAAAGTTGATACTAAAAGCAACCACAACATAGTTTATGAGCACATACATGTGCAACAGTGTTGTGGACCCAGAATAGGTCTGGAAGGAAACACAACTCGGGTATTAGTGAAACAGTGATATATTTACGAAAAACCAATAAGAGTATTACACGTCAGGCTGACTGCCAGGTGGAGACTGGGGAGACTCAACCAACTCAACTCCTCAGTAAATAGTCCCACTTGAGACATAGTCTACCGGTATTTTATAATCATGAGAAGAGTTCATTATGGTACAAAAGGGTAGGTTCCATAACAAACAGGATCAAGGCATTGTTGGGGCCTACAAAAAGTGTAATCCATAATGTTCTTAAAACCAAAGGAGAACATTGCAAAGTACCCAACAACAATAACCATACACAAATTAGCTAATAAGCTAAAAGTGAACCCCAAAATCCTTAGAATTGCTGTGTGTAATGACAAGTTAGGTCATAAATTATACACCAGAATGGCAAGTGAAATCTTGAAGGCAAGGGAGCTGGAAAGAGTTCAGGTGTCTCAAGAATTGTGGCTCAAATGTTAAAATATTTTCCAATGTGGAAATTTTCATGGTGGGTGCTGTCTTGAACTGTTGCAAAGAACCGGTTAACAACTGATGTCAAGGTTAACAATAGGACCAAACATCCAGCCCTGATCATGTCACAATATCTGACATAAAAATGAACCCATTTTTCTTCAAATTTGTTAAAAAGATGCATGACAATGCCTACAACAAAGTTCTGAATTATCATGTTTTGCTATGGATCAAGACCAACTATCCAGAGGGCCAACCATGTGTTAACCCAGGTATCAATGGTCTGAGACATACAAACAAGATTGCAAAGCTAATTTTGATGTTATACTTCTGAGATGAGATAGTATTTACATTATTTACATTGTTTGCACTGTTCTCATTTTTATTGCCATATTCATGATGTTTCGACTGTTGTGCGTTCCAACCTTCTTTGGATGATTAGAATTTCAAACCAAACCCTTTCTTTCGATCACTGGGGTATACTGTTCTCAATCCATGAAAGGGAAATAACTAAGACATCCGGAAGTGGCATGGTTCATAAATCAAGAACGATGATCACAGATCAAAAACAAGTGCTCGAAATAAGAGTTTGGTTGGAAATTCCAATCACCTGAAGAAGGCTAGAGCATAAAATGGTTAAAACATCGTGAACATAATTATAGCAATAAAGATGATGACAACAGTTCGAACAAGGTAAATAATGCTAATTATGATGATTTCTGTCACCTCCTTAAGCCTGAACATGAACCTGCCACATTGCATCATATGGAGAGTTTTAGGTAGACACCACTAACAAAACTGCCCACACCAACGTAAATACCTTCAAAGACGTAGTTAAGGAAGAGTGAGCCAAGATAAATATAAAAACTTGTACGAAAGATTTGTACAACTTTTTGTTGTCATGTTGAGGTTGTAATTAAAAATAATGGAAGCTACATTGAATAAATTATTAATTTTATGATTAACTGTGAAGCCTATTTATGCATAATAAGTAAGTTTTGGAAGTGGCAGCAATTTTGCAAGATTTACTTCCCCCAATAACCTGTAGTAGTATAAGGAATGCATATTTCTGTGCATAAGTCATAGATACAATGTGCAGAGAGAGAGAGAGAGAGAAAGAAAGAGAGAGAGAGAGAAAGATTAGTTACCCTTCTCTAGTAGACACATGAATAGCATATTCCCAAAGGTGACTGGAGATGGGTGCATCAGACCTGGATACACATATGCAAACAATGATGCATTGTGCAGTGTTGGTGTTGGCGTTGTAGTAGTAGAAGTAGTAGCAGCAGTAGGTGTACACAGAACAGATAAAAGAAACAGTAAACCAAAAAAATTGAAAGCCAAGCAAAATAATAAAACTATTTATAGTTAAGCTGGAGCAAAGTGAAAGAGAAATGAAAACAATAAAACCAGCAACTGAAATCAAAACTAACTAAAAAAATCTTTAGAAGAAAATGAAAAAAAAAATAAAAAATAAAAAAAACAAGCAACAATTGTATTAATAGTGATGATGGATATAATTTCTCAAGAAATCTGTCATGTCACAAAAAAGTGATTCCAGAATATTATTATTTTTTGCTCTCATCCAATTTTAAATACAGTGTGCCCTCAAAATAAAAAAAATGAACATAATTTAAAATGTGAATGTCTGAGTAACTCCATGTTCCAGGCAAACAAAATTAAATAGGATTCATGTTAAGCAATAAAGATTTATTTATTAAAATATGAACAAAATATTCAAAGCGATGTAAATCTATAACTAATTTCATAAAGCTTCACAAATGTTCAATATGCACATCGCCTGTGACACAACATATATCGAGTCAGTAGTCCAACTCCTGCCAAACATGCTGTAGCATGTCTTGTGTAGCATTATCTATCATCTCAGTAATTCTCTGCTTAAGTTCCCCTAGGCTTGCAAGAATAGGGAGGATTTCACATAACCCCATAGAAAAAAATCATATCAGGTGAATGTGGTAGTCATTTCAACAGGACATTTTTAACATCACTGGCACACGCAATCTATCTTCCACAAAGATTCTCATTGAGATAAGTCTGCACAGTCAACTTAGTTTTTACACAATTTGTTTAAATTTGAGATCATTTGAGCAAAAATTGACTATCTTATTAGACTACAGAATGATGTTTTTTTTTTTTTAGACACCTGGCATCAGTCAGTTAAGTGCCATACGTGATACCCGCTTCGGCGATCATGTCTTGAAAGAGACATGACTGACTGGGCAAAAAATTATCCTGCAATAGGTTGCCATTGCTTTCTGTGGTAGACTGGCTGCTGACCAAAGCTATAGAACCCAGTCTGTCCTATTATTTAACCCATAACTGGAAGGAAGAGATGGATTAATACCTTTCCCAAGGGTTTTTGTGTGAAAGTGAATGCAAGGAATTCAACTGGAATTCGAACTCAGCTCCCTGATTTGTTGTTCTGAGTCGATATCCACTGCACCACAGCGCACATCCTAGACATATATAACTAAAATTACAATACTTTGAGTATAAGTTTCAATTTATTCAAGATTGAACATGCAGGCAATATAGTTGGATTAACGTAAATGTATAACACAACTTCTTTGATCTCCATTCTGAGGTTGCTACAAGACATCTCACCTCCACCAGTTGCCCTTCCCCCATTAACATTGGATTAGAGTAAATGTATAACCCAAGCTCCTTTCTGACTTCCATTCTGGAGGCTGTTGCCAAGCACATCTCACCTACCAGCGTTGCCCTTCCCCATTAACAATACTGGATTAGAGTAAATGCATAACCCAAGCCCTTCTTGATTTCCATTCTTGAGGCTACACAGCAATATCTCACCTACCAGTTGCCCTTCCCCATTAACATTGGATTAGAGTAAATGTATAACCCAAGCCCTTTCTTGACTTCCATTCTGAGGCTGTTGCCAAGTCATCTCACCTACTAGTTGTCTTTCCCATTAACATTGGATTAGAGTAAATGTAACTCAAGCCCCTTCTTGACTTCCATTCTGAGGCTGTTGCCAAGACATCTCACCCACCAGTTGCCCTTCCCCATTAACATTGGATTAGAGTAAATGTATGTTCAAGTTCTCTTGACTTCCTCCATTCTGAGGCTGCTGGACACCTCACCTACCAGTTGCTCCTTCCTCAATAACATTGGATTAGAGTAAATGTATAACCCAAGTCTCCTTCTTTTGGACTTCCACTCTGAGGCTGTTGCCAAGACATCTCACCTCCACCAGTTGCTCCTTCCCCATTAACATTGGATTAGAGTAAATGTATAACCCAAGCCCCTTCTTGACTTCCATTCTGAGGCTGTTGCCAAGTCATCTCACCTACCAGTTGCCCTTCCCCATTAACATTGGATTAGAGTAAATGTATAACCCAAGCCCTTCTTGACTTCATTCTGAGGCTGCCAGCAAGACATCTCACCTACCAGTTGCCCTTCCCTACCAACATTGGATTAGAGTAAATGGTTAACCCAAGCCCTCTTTGACCCCATCTGAAGCTGTTGCCAAGACATCTCACCTACCAGTTGTCTTTCCCCATTAACATTGGATTAGAGCAAATGTATAAACTGCAGCCCTTCTTGACTTCCATTCTGAGGCTGTTGCCAAGACATCTCACCTACCAGTTGCCCTTCCCCAATAATACTGGATTAGAGTAAATGCTAACTCAAAGCCCTTCTTTGACTCCCATCTTGAAGCTGTTGCCAAGACATCTCACCTACCAGTTGCCCTTTCCCATTAACATTGGATTAGAGTAAATGTATAACCCAAGCCCCTTCTTGACTTGCATTCTGAGGTCATGCCAAGACATCTCACCTACCAGTTGCCCTTCCTCATTAACATTGGATTAGAGTAAATGTATAACCCAAGCCCCTTCTTGACTTCATCTGAGGCTGTTGCCAAGACATCTCACCTACCAGTTGCCCTTCCCTATTAACATTGGATTAGAGTAAATGTATAACCCAAGCTCCTTCTTGGATTTACCCTGAGGCTGCTTTAAGACATCTCACCCACCAGTTGCTCCTTCCTGTTAACATTGGATTAGAGTAAATGTATAACCCAAGCCCTTCTTGATTTCCATTCTGGAGGTCACAAGACATCTCACCTACCAGTTGCCCTTCCCCATTAACATTGGATTAGAGTAAATGTATAACCCAAGCCCCTTCTTGACTTCCATTCTGAGGCTGTTGCCAAGACATCTCACCTACCAGTTGCCCTTCCCCATTAACATTGGATTAGAGTAAATGTATAACCCAAGCCCTTCTTGATCCCCATCTTGAAGCTGTTGCCAAGACATCTCACCTACCATGGCCCTTCCCCATTAACATTGATTAGAGTAAATGTATAACCCAAGCTCCTTTCTGACTTCCATCGAGGCTGTTGCCAAGACATCTCACCTACCAGTTGCTCCTTCCCATTAACATTGGATTAGAGGCAATGTATAACCTGTGTCTCTTCTTGACTCCCATCTTGAAGCTGTTGCCAAGACATCTCACCTACCAGTTGCTCCTTCCCCATTAACATTGGATTAGAGTAAATGTATAACCCAAGCCCTTTCTGACTTCATTCTGAGTACAAGGCTGCTACTAAGTCATCTCACCTACCAGTTGCTCTTCCCCTAACAATACTGGATTAGAGTAAATGTATAACCCAAGCCCCTTCTGACTTCCATTCTGAGGCTGCCATTGTCATCTTCACCTACCAGTTGCCCTTCCCCATTAAAATATTGGATTGAGTAAATGTATAACCCAAGCCCCTTCTTGACTTCATTCTGAGGCTGCTACTAAGCGTCTCACCTACCAGTTGCTCTTCTCATTAACATTGATTAGAGTAAATGTATAACCCAAGCTCTTCTTGACCTATCTCTGAGGCTAATAAGCTGTCTCACCTACCAGTTGCCCTTTCCCATTAACATTGGATTAGAGTAAATGTATAACCCAAGCCCCTTTCTGACTTCATTCTGGGCTGCTACCAAGTCATCTTACTTTACCAGTTGATCTTCCCCATCCACATTGTGTTTAAGATTTTGATTCAGATGACTCAGGTAAGACTTAGGATAAGGATGCTTAAAATGCCTTCCAAGAGCAAAATATAGAAGCAAGCAACCTTCAAAAACAAATAACCATTTCTTTGCTTGTAGACAAAATAACATGGAGTTTATTTGTTGTGGGTGACAGCTTTCAGTTTAATCCTTCCCAGTCCCTCCATGCTGTGGTCTACCAAACTAAAACCAGTGGATGTGTTTGTAGTTTTTAACCTTATTTGCAACGTATTAAAAACAATATCAATACTCCAGAATGGTAACTGTTAATTGATTGAACAATTTAGTCCAGGAATGATGCTTGGCCTGTAGACAATTGGTATTTAATGCTTCCACTCAATCATCAATCTGCAAATGTAAACATCTTAGACTAGGGAAAAACTTCTTTTAATAAAGTTATTCTTGAAAAGTTTTTTATTTTTTTAAATCATATTACCCCGAGCAAGGCGGTAACGCCACTCTTGTAAAATGTTATTATGTGTTAACTCTTCTGTTACATTTCATCCTGTCTGCTTGCGATGA
This sequence comes from Ascarosepion bandense, assembly GCA_037127315.1. Taxonomy (NCBI): domain Eukaryota; kingdom Metazoa; phylum Mollusca; class Cephalopoda; order Sepiida; family Sepiidae; genus Ascarosepion; species Ascarosepion bandense. Next base: position 2,923,719 of record JBBBDQ010000434.1, read on the forward strand.
CTGCACTGAACTTGTCTGATAGATTTATAAATTTATTGAGAATAACATTTTTCAGGTGTCAAGTTACAAGTTGATTTGCATAGTTTTGATGACTTTGTACTCTAGTCTGTTAGTAGCAAGGGCAGTCAAATTCTTAACCTCAATAGGCAATCAAGGCAGAATGGTGGAAATAAATCAAATCACTGAATTTTGTTGAAGACCTGACCTATCACTGACCAGCTGGTTTATCTGAATTGTAAGTTTTCTAGAAGCAAGTAGGGGTGAAGCATGGGTGCCTTCTGTTTTATCTATCCTAATAGTTATTACTCTGTTATGAGTTTAAATCATGTTTGCTAAATGGCAGTCCAGAACCTGGTCTACAGGTATCAGTCTTCATTTAACTATTGTTACCAATGTTAAAACACCATCTACACATTGCATTCAATATGCACTGCAATTCTCAGCCTTACAAAGAACTATCATTGCACATCCTCTTAAACATCACTAATTAGACAAAAGTTGAATGTGTGTTTTACCAGAGCCCTTTTACTACACTAAATCTTATTGCAGCATGTGTCATCATCTGAAACACAGATGACACAGAATGGTATGTTAAAGGCATAAACCATGGACTAGTAACTATAGCACAAGATGAGTGAAGACGTTGAAATTTTTATTAGAATATTTACTACATGCAGCATACACACATTGTCCCCAGGTCAAAATTAGAGAGGTGTTAGGATTTTATTTTCTCTGTTCGTGTATATATATATATATATATATATAGATGTCCACTCCGTAAATGGTGAGGAGATTCCAACAAGATCTACTTAATATAAAATATTAAGTGTTATATCTATAGAGAGCTTAATGGATGTTATCTAGAGCAATATGATATCACAAGTGTGCGGTCTGATAAAATGAGCTAATTTAGCTCATTGAAATGAATTATAACTTATAACCAATTTAAATGATGTATTGAGTTTTCCTTTATGAATATACACACACATACACACATAAAAATTGTTATGACAGAAATCACAAATGCTAAAAGTGTGGCAAAAAATAAAGAAAAAAAGAAATCTAATCCTTCATCACTGTTAACAACAAACCTTATACTTCCGGTAGCTTGTGTCAGAGAGCAAAAGGCAGTTAATATTACTTCTAGTAGAATTTAGTGATGAGTTATGCTGCTAAAAAGCAAATGCATGCAATCCTATCATATACAAAATCATACCGAAGGTTTAAAACATCTTCACTGAGACCATATTCCCAGAGATGACCTGAAATTGGAGCATCTGCCCTGAAATAGTCAGCAATACTTTTAGCAGTCAAAAATAAAAAAAAATAAGGACACATGCAAAAATATACTCCTCAAATCTGACCTGTTATATAACAATTTATTTGGGGCGCAAAATTGTATAGGGCTGGTTGGAAAGTTTATGCCAATTTTTAAGAGAAGTTAAAGCACAAAGTAAACTTATGCCATTAAATATTTATTCAACTAAAACCATTTGTTGCATAATCTTTTCTATTTTTTATTCAACTTAAAGATACCATTTTCCCAAAATTTCAATGGTTTTTGACAAAAACTCATTTGGGTGATTTTTTACATCATCCAAAAAATTAAAACTTTTACAATGGAGATTATTTTGCAAGGATCTGAATAAATGAAAATCTGAAGGAGCAATGGCTGATGAATATGATGGGTGAGATTAACACATCCAAGCCAAGCTGCAACCAAATTTTGTTGGGTTGCCAAAGAAACATGATGTCTGGCATTATCTTGATGGAAAACAACACCTTTCCCGTTTGCCAATTCTGGGCATTTTTCTTGAATTGTGCCTTTAATTCTTCCATAATCAGTCAACTGGTTACTTGACAGAAGCTTATAGTACAGGATTCCTTTCTAATCCTACCAGGTGCATAGCATGACTTTCTTAGAATGAATACCTGCTTTTGGGGTGACTAAAGTTGGCTCATATTGCTTACCTCAGGATCTTTTACACTGAACATTGTTGTAAGCAACCCATTTCTCATCATCCATAACAATTTGCTTTAGAAAGGATGCATTTTTATTGCATTCATACAGCAAAACATAGATAGAAATGTGATCCAAAAGATTCTTTTCACTCATGTGGTAGCCAAGCTTCACTATGTAATCATGTTTGGTGGGTTTTGATAAATTTAGGTACCTCCACAAAAAAAAAAAAAAAAAAAAAAAAAAAAAAAAAAAAAAAAAAAAAAAAAATCGCTAAAAAAACAGCATAGTATGAAGGAAAAAGGCCCCAAACTAAATAAAAACAAAGTTTTATTGGCAAAATGCTTATATTATCATTAAGAGGATAGATCAAAGCATTTTTTATTTATTTTAAAATTTTTTTAGTTATTTCTAACACGTTCGAAATTTTTGTAGAAAGTCTTTTTTTCTTACATCAGTGCGAGACCTAAATTGATGCAATGTTTATTAAGTAACAAAAAAACGTAATATTGCACAATGCACTTTTTTGACCATGAAAGACACATTAATTTGGAAATTCTTGCAAAAATCAAAGAATGGTCGGATTTTGATGAAAATTTCAGGAACTTATTCATAATTGACTGAGATCAATTTTGAAATAATTTTTTTGTATAAAATATTGGTAAAAATATTTTTTTTTAACATATGTTACCCCCACCTACTAATTAATTTCCAGAAATGCTTAAAAATTCGACAACGGGCAGCAATAAGCCTAATATAATTAAATTCAGGAGTCATTGGGGAATGCTAATCAACAGTTTTTTTTTCTCCAATAGTCCCCGACTTTCTAAAAACTAGGTCCGAATTGCGAAAAATGCAATAACTATGCCAATTTTTATGTGGATAAACTTCTGATTGCTTTTATGAACAATATAAATTGAGCATATCAGTCTGAAAAGAAAAAAAAATTCAATGAATAATTACTTTTTACAAGAATTATTTTCATTTTTTTAAATTTTTTCATTATATATAAAAATTATATATAAAAAGTTTCAAAATTATTGTTAAATTTCTTCCTCTATTGGGCCGGCTAGGGTATGTAATTAATGCATGAAGACTACAATTACAAATCGAAAATTTAAAAGTTTAATACAAATGATTAACCCTGTCAATTTTGAAAATAATTAAAACATTTTAATTGTATGCATTTTGATTGCCTGTATCATTATTTGTATGGGTGGCCGTACGTAATATTTATCATTAAAAGGTCATGTGATTCAAGGGTTGTCTTCCCTTACATTAAAAAATTACATTTGTATATTTTTGTTGCCTTTGGCCTCTCTACTTTAGCCTTCTTGACAGCTTCCGGTTGTCATTAAATCTGTCAACACTTGAGATAAGCATTGATACTCAAACTACCATAACTGATAAAAACTTTTACTGAATATTTCAGACAGTAAGCAAGTAAAATTGTTTGAAATCAGATAAAGGTCAATTTTAATTTAAAAAATTGACTTCAATAACGTGTCAGCGATGTATATTTTATTTTTGCCAGATTTTTAAAACAGAAATGTGGCTACTGTTTACATAATGTGTCGATCAATCAAAAAAATTTGTTTTTAATCTGAAAAATTTTAGATTCCAATCAATATCTCTTGACTTTCAATTAAAGCTAATTTTAAAGCCAAAATATAACTTATTTATTTTAAAAATTTCATTTTAAAATCAGGTATCAAAAATTTAGTAGAGGTACCTAGATAAATTTAATGTTTCTGCCAGGTTATTCTCAATCAATGTCTTGATTTGGTTGTCACCTGTAGTTGGGGCTCTGGCTGAGTGTTCTTCATCAATAAGGCTACAATTACCAACTGTAAACTTAGCAAACCACTTCCATAGAGTTCTGTTAGCTAAAGCACCCTCACCATAAACAGCACATATCTTTTTTGTTGCTTGCAAAGCATTTTTGCCTTTATGGTAATAAAAAAAAGTATCAAGTGTCTAAAATGCACCTTATAGTCTTCCATTTTAATAGGGATGCCAAATTGACATGAATTAAATAATTTTAAACATTCTTAAGAGATAGTTTGAAATGTTCTCTATTTGAAAATATAAGCATATTATGCCTGTCAATAAATTTGATGTGTTCTAATGTGTTGGAACAGAAACAACTAAAAATCAGCATGAACTTTTCCTGACCATCCAATAAAATGCAAGAAAGGAAAAAAACGAAAAAAAGAAAATGCATGCAAGAAAAAAATGCAAAAGAAAAAGAGAAATAAGAGAGAAAATGACAAAAAAAAAAGTGAATAAAAAAAGAGGAGAAACTGAAAAGAAAGAATTGGGAAGGAAAAACAAAAGGAAAGACAAAAAAATATCAATCATTATGAGTAAATTTCAATCATTAAACAGTTTGTAGAAATATTCTAAATATAGGGAGTGACAGAAATATCTCCTACATAATGGTAAGACATTAGCTAGTTGAAGACACCATTGCCATTCATGCCTTAACATTATGTGGGAGGTATTTCTGCCACACCTTGTACAATCAATGCATATTGCAAAGCTGTCGATGTACTTATATGTCATTATGAAACTTAGTTTGCCTACTCTTGACATATGTGTGTGTGTTTTCTGTGAAATGTTGGTCCTAGCAATTGTCTTATAAGCTAACTAGTGCTTAGTGCTATTTCTAAATCAACATAAACAGAAGCACACAATACATAGTTTATAACACAGTTGGTATGAAAAAAAAAACTAAATGAATCAATAAAATACTAATTAGCTAAAAAGATGTGCCAGAGTAGAAAGACCGAGTACTATAAATAATGGAGATATACATAAAAAAAATAAAGAAACTAACAGGGCAAACAACCTACTCAGCAACAGGATGTATTAAAGCAAAGGACAGTACACTAATATTAGAAAGAGAAAAAATATTTCAGAGATGGGACAAGCATATCAGAGATATTTCCGCAACAAGAGAAAGCAACCAACAGTGCACAAAAGTATGGATGAACCAGAAAAACCTAAGTGGAATCAGCAATGGCCAAATTAAACAGAAACAAAGTAGCAAGACCAGACAAGATTGTAATAGAGATGCCGATGTTCTTAGAAGGCTTTGATGTAGACAGGCTCACAGAAATAATAAATGAAATTGACAGCAGCGGCAATATACCGGAGAACCTAAGCAGATCAATTTTTATAACATTACCTAAGTCAGGTGCAAAGTAATATGAACTCCACCGACTAATGAGTTTAATGAGCCACATAACAAAACTCATCTGGATTCTGATGAAGAGAGCACACGGCAGAATCGGCCCGGAGATAGGGCAAAAACAGTGTGGCTTCATTAAAGATACCGAACGAGGAATTCGATATTCATGCTCAAAATGCTATCTGAAATAGTAATACAAATGCAGAAGGACCTTTATCTGTGCTTTATAGACTACGCAAAAGTGTTTGACAAAGTGCGCCACAAAGACTTGATATAGATGCTCAACAACCTTGACATTTTCGGAAAAGACATTCGGATAATCAAGAATCTATATTGATAGCAAACCACTTGTGTACAGACAGGAAGTGAACTCAGCAGGTATACAAAAATAGAAAGTGGCGTAAGACAAGGATTTGTTTTCTCACCAGATCTATTCAACCTCTACAGCGAAGCAATTATGAAAGAAATAAAAGCCTTGCCAAGATTTGTCATTGGCAGCTACAATCTCAACAATATAAGATGCGCTGATAACATGTTGATAGCAGACACAGAAAGGAGAATGCATGACTTTCTACAGAAGGTAGTAAAAGAATGCGAGAAGAAAGGACTGAGCATAAACTTAAGAAAACAATGTATGGTCATCAGCAAAAAAAAAAGAGCCCAATACAAATTGCAGAAACTAAAATAAAACAAGTAAAGAAACTTAAATAACTGGGAAGTGTTCTGACAGAAGATGGAAAGTACAACATGGAGATCCAAAGACGCATTGGCCTGATGGCCAAAGACACATTTCAGAAGATAACCAGAGTACTGAGAGACAGGAAAATCTCATTGGAAACAAAGAAAAGAGTGCTGATTTGCTATGACAATATTTGTCCTTCTGTATGGAAGTGAATGTTAAATGATTTCCTCAAGGATGAAGGAGAGGCTTAGGGCACCAGAAATGTGGTTTTACAGAAAGATACCATGGACGAGCACATGAGCAACGATGAGGTGTTGGAGAGGATGCAAACAAGAAGAAAACTCATACTTAACATCAGGAAGAGATAGATGAGGTTCCTGAGACACGTAATGAGGAAGGAGGGCCTGAAGAATTTAATATTAACAAGACAGATAGAGGGAAAGAGAGACAGGGAAAAGCAGCGCAAGACCTACTTGATAGGTTTGAGCAAATGGATGGCAAATGGGGTTTGAAAGAGATACCAAAAGAAAATATATTGAGATCGACAAAAGACAGAGCCAAGTGGAAGTCCATAATCACCTACATCCTGAAGGGGCATGGCACATAAAGAAAAAGATGGAACAACTAGTGCTTAGTGCTATTTCCAATCCAGCAGAGGTATATAGTAGCATACAATACAATCTGTTTTGTTAGTCTATACCATCAGTACAACCTGTTTATTAGTTTATAACATGGATACTATGGACTAACTAAAACTTAGTGCTATTCCTAAATCATCATAGACAAATGGTAGGATACAATAAAATCTGTTTTGTGGTGTATTTTTATCATATTGTGTTTTGGAAATGTTGTTTGAAATCAAAATAATGGCACCCATGAGAAACTGCTGTCTGCATCTTTACCATTATTTCCAGTAAATGGCAATTTCCTAGTTTCCCAAAATGGGCCAGTACAGCCAGGCAGTGATAACGTTAAAGTGATGAAAATAAATTTCTGTAATTTGTAAAATTTGTATTCAGATATCATTCCAGTTTAAGTTTAAATCAATAATAAAGATAAAATATAGACTAAAACTTAATTTTATCATACCTGTATGGAGAAGAATTAATGGCATAAGTGAAAGGTGGTGAGGAAAGTGGTGAGGAGAGATGTTATTGTTAGAAAGGGAAGTCTCCTTCTATAAAAATCCTCAAGTAACTGTCTTTTTGGGATTTCTTTAGCCCTATATTGCCCCCCCCTTTTTTTCTATAATAAAAAGAAAAACAACAAAACACACTGAAATTCAAATGAAGGAACAGTGAGTTCAAATAGAGATACGTATGGAGCAAAAGCTACACTAATGCTCTCCTGCTGATAAGTCCAGCTTGTTGCTGGCTTGCATGTTTGTTGCTTGACACACCATTTGTTACATATTTTACTTGTTATATATTTATTTATACGGCTTGAAGTAAACTTATTGCAAACTCTTTAATAAACTAGAATTGCTATGTTTTATTTGTCAATAAAATATTCTTTAAGAAATACCACTATTTTACTATTTATTGCAAACCAAATTATTTCCTGTTTCAATACATTTGTAGTATAAGAAAAAGAATAGTTTTTCATAACCTACATTATAACAATAAAACAAGTACGAGTTTATCATATTAATATTATTTCAGTTTCATAACATCTAGAAAATTATAATCATTGCATGATAAAAGGTTGATGGGCCCTAGGCTGCAGCATATATAGCCTAAAAGATAATCCATTCACCTTTCTTAGTTACCCTATAACCTTTTCTTCTTGACACCTTTCTCCTGTTCTCTGCTTACGTTTGTCATGTGGAACTGAGTGTATGTGTGTAACACTTTTCATATTTCTAACAAATATTACACCGATCTTAGGCAGAATTGGCAATCCATACAAAAATAATCTCATTTTTTATGGGTACTATACTAACTAAAATAATTTTCTCTTACACTTTCATCTATGTTTGTCATTTAGCACAAAGTATTCCTTTTATTTGGAAAAAAGAAACCTAATAAGATTAATTGATTTTTAAATTTATCCTCATATAAGAAGTAGAAATGTAATATTATTTTGCTTATTATAATATAATGTAATAATCAGAATAATATTTAAAATAATTTAAAGTTTTACCCATTTTTTTATCTCTTGAGAGTATTTCTGCAATTTAATTAGAAAAGATCCACAGAAGACAAATCTCTATTCATGAGATTCTAAACAATTAAAATTAATCAACTGTGTTGATGTTTTAGATTTTATTTACATTATGTGAAAAAAAAAAAAAAAAAAGAAACAAATGCTCACCATGAATGTTCAGCATTAAATCCAACCTGAAAAGAGAAAGAATTTTCATAAATAACAACATCTGAATTATCTAGCCACTCCTACCAACACAAACAAGAACTTCCAAATAGTTACAAAAATATTAATCTCAAATTTATTGCAGATCAAACACAAACTATATAAAGCAAAAAAAAAAAACAAATTATAAGTTGTGTAATAGAACAAATCATACCAACAGAAATGCTAAATATTTATGTTTGAAATGTATTCACTTGAAAAAACAGACAATGTAAGTTATATTTCTAATACTTAAATGTTTGAATCAATAAATCTCTTTATCTACTAATTTTACCACTTAAGCATTTTTAGTAGATACCCATATTTGAGTAGACATTCCGTTTATAAAACACTATATTTATTTATTTTCATCTACCAGCTTGAATATTTGAGAAACCTTATTAAAAAGCTGAATAGTGCCTTTAAGTGCAATTTTTTTTAAAACGTTCATATCGGCTCAGTTTCATATTCTAACACAAACAAGACAATTTCTGAAGAAGTAATGAATTTTTTTTATTTATTAATCTGACAGATTTTAGAAATTGACTTATCTACTAATGTAAAAAGAATGTTACATTCTACTCAATTATAATTATTACATCATGAAACTTTTGTAGAAATCAGAATCAGAAAAATGATGATTTTGTTAGCAATTAATATCTATTTATTCTGTACTTTCTGTATACAGGAAAAATTAGAAAAATTGAGATTTTTCCATTGTTTTACAAAATGGTTGGTGAATAACTCTAAAATGTGGGAGTGTTGTTGTAATTATGCTTAATGAAAGTGTAAAGAAAAGAATGAAAAATCCAAATGTATGTTTGAAATATGAAGCTGCTACTGTCTTTTTTATATAACAGTTATGGTATCACTATATTATCTTTTCTGCTTATACAATGACCTTAAAAAAGGACCAAGGGATAATGGTGGATAGGGCTACTCTACCTGGCTGAGTGGTTAGAATGTTCACTTTCTTACCATGAGACCCGGATTTGAATCTCACCAGGGATAATTTGTCAGAAAGATAACTTCTTGAGTTTGAGTTTTGTTTAATGACATATCAACCGCTGTGGGTTATTTAATGCCAAAAAGGTAGGGTTTTAAGGTATTTTTTTTAATGTTAGGTTATAGTGAGAAGTTGATTTAGTCAAATTTTGATGAAAATTTTTTTTTTTATTATAGAAAACTGAAGATGTCTTCCAGTTTTGTATTCAAAAATGTATTGCTGGTAATAAATTTTTTTTCTTCAAAAATGTATTTTTGGTAATATTTTTCCTTCAAAAATGTATATTTTTCTATAAAAGTCTATTTTTATGTACATATTTCTATAAAAGTGAATTTTTATACTTTCATAGTGTTTTGAGTCCAGTTTGGGCAGGGTAACTATTTACCCAAAGAGACCTGATTTACCCAATCAGAGACCTTTCTGCTGGATGCAATTTACCATCATACCCAGGACTATGACTTCTTGATGTTATCAGTCTGGAAGAGGGGATCACAGCATTTGGCACCTTTAGTAAGTGCTTGAAAACTGTACCATAGATTGAACCAAGCCTTGTGAGTGAAATTGGTTAGATGGAACCCTTTGGTTGCAGAAATTGTCTGACAGCATGACTGGGTTATCTTGCTTGTGTTGCATGGTGCAGAGTCCTGTTGTCAGACATAGGATCTTCCAGCAGCTACTCTATTGAGCCAGTGCAGCACCACCACCTCAAATCAGAACTATTAAAGTGATTTTTCCAAGCTGCCGTACCTTAATAATCACCATTAGACTCATCTAACTCTTTTCGAATCCTCTTTAATGTCCTCAGTTTGATATCCAAACACTCTGAAATGTTAGTATTATAGCTTCCTGTGTGAATGTTAAACAGTACAGCTGTAACCCGTAATTGCCCTGCTTAAGATACTTATATAACACGTAGTTGCCTTGTTTAAGATTGCCTTGTAATATTGCATGTGAAAAAGAAAAAAAAGATTTAATCCTAAGTTTAATACAATGGAGCGAAAGAAATTATTACTAGTGGTATTGTTGATTTTGCAGTTTACTGTCAATCATAATATGAGTCGAGTTTAACAGAAGATTTGTTACAAAATTTGTAAAATCTGGAAAAAAAAAAAAAGAAACTAGCTGAAAATTGAAGAAAATGAAAAGGAAAATATATTTTTGCAGCTGGGAGCTTTCGGCTTTCGGCTGGTGGAAGAAGTGAAAAATATAGGTAGTCAAAACATGACTGTCAGAAATTTTTGATGGGATTGAAAAGGTTAAATCCTGGCCACGGTACCACTTATGACACAGAAGCCAATTACGTGTTACATAAGTATCTTAAGCAGGGCAATTACTGGTTACACAGCATAGTGTTTCTAAATTTCTGGTAGAGTGAATTATGTCATGGTGCTCTTTTTCTCACAGACGTTTCCCAAATGATCATATTATACAATTTAGTCAACAAAATAAAAAACGACACATATACACAAAATTAAAAATATAAAACACTGACAATTTGCCTATCGCACACTGTAGAGAGAGGTTAGAAGTTCCATGTCATCAGCAAAGGGAGTTTCTGGCTTGTGGCTGAGAAAAAAAAATGTATTTTACACTTGTTATAAAAGTCATTGTTCAAGCCTGATAAAGAGCAATATTTTAAATGTTGATTTTTTTTTTCAAATCTGGAACAATGGCTCTCCCCAGTTAGAAGACTGACATAATAATATCAACCTGAGATGATAGTGAAATGAACTTACCATTCCATTGGCACAAATAATCAAAGTGAAAGATTTATCGAACCAGCGATCATAGCCTTTACCGTGCAGCATTGAACGACTAAATTCATTCAGTTTTGAGGGATTGTTCTGAAAAAGAAAAATTTATCACTAAAGCCAAGATCATTATTTGAAAGAAGTAGTTATCAAAATTTGTTAAAAATGATTAAAAATTAAACTTATTTATTATTTTATCATTTTTTCACAAGCTTTTTACTTTTAATTTTTATTGTTGCTTTTTATTGTAATGCTTTGATCAGTTTACAATCTATAACCCTTAAGTAACATTAGACTGGAAAATTACAACTAGTACTACTATTATGCCTATGTAGTAGTAGTAATAGTAATAAACATACAATATTGTGTAGAGAAAAATGGATAAAGAAAAAGGTATCAATGTGATTAAATTTGTTCTGCTGATGATGCCCATAATCAAATTGGTAAAGTATCAATCCTGTCAAAAGAGAGAGTATGGAGGGTTCATATCCTATCTGAGGTTTTTTTATTTTCCAATCTTTGTTACTTATTTAATGGACCAAAATGTGAACCAGTCTGAATATTGTGATAAAAAAGCAACAAAAAATAAGTAAAAATATTATTTACAGAAGAAAAACCAGAAAAAAAAATTTGCTAATGTATTTTATGTCAGTATTTTGACAATAAGTGCTAGACGAGTCAGATATTACATTTTCGAAATTGTGAAGACATTTGACATCTCTCAATCTATGGTGTCACATGCATGCTAGGAATATCTGAAGGAAGGCATTACTGCCTATTGTGGGCAGTGCAATGGCCAATCACAAGTCCTTAATGACCGTGACCATGACCACCAGAGGCATGAAGCTAGAACTGCCTGCAGTAACAGACAAGCAACACTGGCTCAAATCACATTCAATTTAAAATCTTATAAGTTCCCATCTTCAATTACAATCACTGGGGTATATGAACTCCATTCCTTGCATACAACACTGGGCCATGTGTCCTTAAGTCCCAGAAATTCAGTTGTTCTTGCCCTTAAGGAAACATGGCCCAGTGGATATAGACGTTGGTTAGGTCCTGTGACTTGACCCAGTTGCGAGATCAATACCAGGCTATAGCATAACTTACAGGGTTAGAGGGAGATAACTCATGACTACCAAAAGAAGCACTACTATGCAAGGAATGGAGTTCATATACCCTAGTGATTGTAATAAAGGGTTTAATTTGAAATTTCTAGCACCTAAAGAAGGCCAGAGTGTACAACGGTCAAAACGTCGTACAAATGGTAACAAAGATGAGGACAATAGTCTGAATAATGTAAATACTGTAAGTCTAAAAATACTTGACTTTTCAACTGTTCATTTCATGATAATACAAACAATATTTTCTGAGATTAGATTAAGCCATATAAAAAATATTATCAAATCAAATGGAAAAAAATTTACAAAATAACAACAGCTCTCAACTTGGTATCTATGCTAATGACGCTGTTATTTGCTCCTGCCTTGTTAGTAAAGTTGTTAACTGATACAAAAGATGGTTTGTCACTTTTAACACCCCCTCAAATTAGAATTTTATCCATTAATCCCCAGAGAGACCCTTTTTTGCTTTCCATCAGCATGGCTGATGCTAACCTCCAGTAAAGTTACCTTCGCGGTTCTCAACTGACATCCAATGCAAGATCAACTACTAAGAAAGTTGCCTTATTGTGTCGTGCAAGACAATTTTTCTCTCTAGAATCTCTCTTACATATCTATAAATCTACCATTCGACCATGCTTATGCTTTCCTCTTCCAGCTTATTATTTTGGTTTCTATTCCTGATTCTTTCACACCATGTAACCCCTTTTGTTGTAATGACCTTACTGCCTTGCATGGAGTGAGACTGATTAAAATAATAATAACAACAGAAAACTTGTTCACTGAGTATTTTGAAATAAAATTTAACCTCATATCATCAGCATCATTTTTAATAACATTTTAGCTGATATGTTCCCTGTTTTTCCTGATGTTTATAACTGTATTTGCTAAGTTTTTAAATGCTAAAATGTTGTGAAAATAAAATAAAGAGAAAGTTCACATAATGTGAGGAATAAGGAAAATACTTTATTTCAGAATTTCTGACAAATGTAAAATTTCCCTGTTTTTCAAGAAACAAATCCAGGGATTTCAAACAGGGAATAATGCTCTTCCTTCATTTATAATCAAAGCAAAACCTTTTTAGTTTCAAAATTATCAACAAAAAGATAATGACTTCAGTATGTTAGAAATTAAACTTACCATGTCATATGAATGAGATTCATCATCTAAGGTAACAAAAAAAGCAGCCTGAAATAAAATTGGAAAGATTAAAATAATAGCCATGAGCAATGGTAACAACGGATGAAAACATTTCCACTACACCTAGTAAATTCTAACTTGTGTAATTGTGGAATAAAAATATTTGAAAAGGGAATATTCATGACTATTTGAAAAATTTTAAAAGTTCATAAAATGATTGAAAATGAGGCTAAGGAATGGATGGTAATATAAGAAACACTCTCCACAAGGAGGTCTATTCAAAATATGTTTACAACAAAGAGGTACTGTTTGCCTCTAATTTACAAAACAATCTTATCATAAATTAAATCAAACAGATTGCGAATGTGAAATGATATTAAAATAAGTTTTGCATCATTTTTATGTGAATACATTTACATATGAAGATTTGTAAATATTGTCTTACAACGAATGAAGGAGTCATTCAAAATCCTTGAATGACACTACACAACATAGGAAAATTACTAATATTTACTGTTGAATATGATTGTTTTTCAATTGGTGGCAATAGAAACAACTAATTAGATTTTTAATTTGCAAGCTATAATCCTTACTGAAAACAACGATAGCATCTGATGGGTTAACATTAAAAAAGTTTAGAATTTTTAGATTATCTTTTAATAAATACTGAACACAGCAGGCCGCATATTATCTTTTGAAGATAAAACAAAAGGGTTGTATACTGTCTTTCAAAAAATGCAGAACACAACAGGCTGCATGTTATCTTTTGAAGAAAGCACAACACAAACACCTGCATATTATCTTTTAAAAATGAAGAATACAATTGTTTACATATTAAGTTTTAAAGAATGCAGAACACAACAGTTTGAACATTATCTTTTAACGAATGCAAAGCACAATGTGTTGCATATTATGTTTTAAAGAATGCAGAATCAACCAGTCTGCACATTATGTTTTAAAGAATGCAGAAAACCATGAGTTACATATTACCTTATAAAAAATACAGAAGAGCACAACAGATTGAATAATCTCTTAAAGAATAAAGAGAAAGTTAAACAAAGAGAAAAAATACATACTACCATGCATATGTTTGAAGGAATAGCAGAATGGGCATTAGTTCTAGACTACATAAAGCATTAAAAAAATAGTTTGAAAAAGATAAAATTTACTTGCCTTTTCAATAGCATCCAAAGAAATTTTGTTCTTTCCTTTGCTAAAAAATTCCATACGTGCTTTGGCCCATGGCACCCTGTCTCCTGCTGTGAGGGCAGCAAGTTTTAATTCTCCTTTACAAGGTGGTGTACGGTCATCGACAATCTTTTGTAACATTCTACATGTGAAAAATTAAAAATGGAAAGAATGTAATGCTAGGTTAATAGTAACATAATCTGAATGTCATGCTATGTTACATAATAGTAACATAATCTGAAGATATTTACTGAAAAGTTCAAGTTGAAAAGGAACAAAGATTTGGACTATCAGCAAGTTCCAAATAAAAAAATATATACTTTGAAGAGCATTTATAGATTCATCATGTTTTTTTAATCTTCAGATGGAGGTTTTCACAAGCGTTAATCTCTTAAAATTTTATTAACTATAAAGAAATTTACTGATATATAAAAAAGAAATGCACTTCTTTGGAGTATTCTGCACAATTTGTAAGGTTTTTGTTTTTTAAATACACATACACACAAATAATAATATAGTATTTAATAAAGATAAAAACAACAGATATCTACTGTCTGAAATATACTGTAAAATCTTCTCCTTTTATGGGCTATGTCTGTTTAGGACAGGGCTCTCCACGACGTCCTATCTGTTGAAGCACTAAGCAATACCTGTCTCTTTATTGTCTCTCCCAGTACCTGTTCTGCTAACCATTTATGAAAGCTCTTTACATAAATTTCTCTTTGCTCGTCTTGCCTTTAATATATCCTATGAGTGTCAAATTCTCCAAGCCCTCATTCCTCATTTTGTGTCCCCAAAATTTCAAAAATTTCTTATTCTATGTACAAGTGCAATTTTTTTTCTCATTTATTTTAAAAGCTTCATCACATGTTCAGTCCATCACATTCTCAGCATTCTTTTGAAGAAAAACATCTGCCAAAGGTTTCCTCTTTATCTGTGAAAAAAATTATTCAGTATTTACTACAGGAGATGAAGACTGATATGACATAGCAGTTCAGCCCTCTTTTCTTTATTTCGAATAAGATTTTTCTGTTTTTCATACTTTAGTTTTTGGAAGGTGGGAAGGGATAGAGACAAACACATAGATACCAATGTGTTTGCTTGCATCGCTCCCCACTTTCTTTTACCTGCTTTTCTTTTCATTTTTCTCTAGCTTTCTTACTCTCTATCTTTCTATCTTCACACTTTCTTTCTCACCTACTTTGTTTTAACCCAGTTCTGTAGAAATTAACCAATAGCTTTAAATTTTCACTTGTTTGTTGATGAACTACATTTTCAAATTAAATGTAAATGTTTCGCAAATATATTTCAATTAAATAGTATTTTATATTTTCTAAATGCTTTTGTATCTGGTCGTAAGATTTTGACCAGGAGTGTATGCAAAAATAAGAAGTACTGAGACCTAGCTTGAGATCTCTAATAAATAGCATATAAATAAATGTAATCATTTCGCTGAGAACAATAATAACCAATAAAAAAAAATTTTAAAAAATGGAAGTACTTACACTTCTATTTCACATGGCTGAAGTAATCTGCCTCCATAACGAATATACACTTTAAAGAATCGACCTTTATGATAAACAGCAATATGGTCACTGTCTTTGTAATGGACAAGAGTATCTGCAATTTGATTTGAACAAAAACAATAATATTTAATATTTAAAAACTGAGTACTGAGATTTTAATAGAAATTATAAGATAAAGAACAAATAGGAAATGCTTATCAATCTATCATGTTTCACTTTTATTAAACTTCATCAGAGAATGAGATATGAAGAAAAAAAAGAAAGAACTGGTATTTTTATTTTTGTGTTTTTTTAATTCCAACTTTTTTCTTGTCAGGATTTAATGATTCAGACTTTGAAGGCTTTGAGGACATTGATTATTGGTTTTATTATTTACAAAAAAATATTATTAATATTAAAGATTTATGTCTAGAAATGGCTGCTATACTTTAATCATTCTAAAACCTTTTTGCCCTACATTAACAAGGCTGATGCCAACTTCCATGGGAATAACACATTGTACCTTTTTGTCCTCAAGTGGAGCAATTATATTGTTTCAGTTGATAAGTCTACTTTTGAGAAGGTTGGCCCAGTGTCATGCCAGACAATTTTTGTCACTGGAATCCATCTTGCACAATTATAAATCTACTATTCATCCGTACATTGAATATTGCTACCATATATGGTCTAGTGCTCTGGCTATTTATCTCAAGATTCTTGACAAAATCCAAAGATGAGTCTGTGATGTTATTGATCCTGATTTGGCATTGCAAATTCAGTCATTTTCTGACTTCCCTCAGTATTTTCTATAAAGGTTTTCATGGTAATTGTTTTAATGAGCTCTCTGCTTTCATATTTAAACTGTGTGAATTTAATTATATTACTAGATTGGCTACAAGGTTTCATAGTCTCACTGTCAAAATTAGGTAAATGTAACTGTAATTTCTATTCTAATAGTTTCGTCTCTTGCACTTCATACCCCTGGAACTTTCTTCTGGTTCTTTGCTACCATGCCATCTAAATTTGTTAAAAATTTAAATGCAACATATATTGCTATCTTCTTGAACCCTGTTCTTTTATTGTCCATTCTCCTCACTAAAACCTTCTCCTTCTCTTCCACTAACCATTTGCCTCTTAGTGGCCTTAACGTCTTTCTTGTAGAAATGATTAAATAAAATATTATGTTTTGTTTTACTTTACCCTTTTAAAATATATTTTGCAAAGTTCTCTTCAGTGTAATAAAAGTTTTGAACACAAATGTTTTGCTGATTGGGCCAACTGTAGATTTTGTGATTCATGGAAAATGATGTTCTCAGTAGTTGCAAATTAGTGTGGATCTTGTCTATATTTGAAGAAAAAAAAAGAGAAAAGAAATTCCATCTACCTTTTTCGATTCCTGGAATTCTAGTTGTATTAAATTGGCGTTCATACTGTGCCGAACATAAAGGGATTATTTTGTTCAATAAGATCTGAAAAGAGTACATGACACAAATCTGAAATATCAGAATTTGGAATATAGTAACAAAGAAAAAGGTTTGCATATAAAATTAGAATTATCAGTTCTACTCTTTCATATACAAATTAAAATATTCTTTAATAAATGAAAGGATATTGTTTTCATCATATAAAATATAATAAATGCAAACATTTTTAGCCAAGCAATGTTAACATTTTTTAGCATATAACTAAGTGCCATCTTTTTTGTTCTTCATTCAATCCTTGACTCTTTTTATAGTTATATGTTATAACATCTTCTTGATGTTATAATCTGTAATAGTTACCAATTTAATAATAACACAATCATTATTAATTAATGTCAATAAAAATGAAAAGTCAAAGTGTGAAAATGATTCAGTTTGCCTAAAACAAATGGTCAGAATTATGTAATATTAATTTGATTATAAATAATTGTTATGTTTTTGCATTTTTTTGTATGTAGTGGTAGTCATAGCACAGCTCTCCATATCCTTTGTGATGACAGGGTTTTTTGATTTTTACTTCTCCAATTATTCCCTATTCATATTTGCCTATAAATTTGCATACAATACTACAATACTTATTTCAAATAAATAAATATTATTATCACTGTCCCATAATAGTTTTCACATTTGTATATCTAATTTATATATAAATATAAGAGTTATTGTGGGACAGATTAGTTTTAATGATATAGACAGAGCCAGTGCATATTACCCTCCCAAGCCCACTGAACTCAGGGGAGCTTGATTGAAGCCCCAGGTGGCCATTATTATATTATCAAAATTTGCTTTCTATCTACATTTATATATGTTACAAATTGAACTAAATACAACTTACAATTAAAGGATGAAAGTTTTTTGCAGATTTTGATGGCATTCTACAATCTTTTTGTTTTTACCTTCCAAATCCATGTTTTATCCATGTTAACATCTCAAAAAAGCACAATATAAAATTCACTATTTTTTGAAATGTTGAATGTGTTAAAGTGATTCACCTTTTTAACAAGAAAAACCTCAAGTTAATGTTAAAATATGCCACAAAACATTGTTGATTTATTTCGGATGGAACGATCTATTATGATGTTTCATATTTACATTTAAATACATTGTATTTATTTTCAATTTTTATAGTTGAATTGTTCACCCATATTGCATATGATCCATTATTGTACATAGGCTGGAATGATCTATTATGACAGGTCTCTAATTTGTATTTAGATACATTTTATTTAATTTTAATTTTTCTAGTTGAGTTATTGTTTGCTGTACATAATTAGGTTACAATAAAATTTGTATTTTATATGAATAGTAAGTTAGTTAAGTGCCATTATTGATACACACTTGGTTGATCATTTCTCTTTCGAGACATGACTGACTGGACAGAAAATTATCACACAGTAGGTTGCCATTGCTTTCTGCAGTAGACTGGTTGCCAGCCAAGGCTATAGAACCCAATCTGTCCTATTATTTATCACATAACTGGAGGGAAGAGATGGATTAATACCTTTCCCAAGAGTATTTGTGCATAAGTGAATGCAAGGAACTCAACTGGAATTTGAACTTGGCACCCCGATTTGTTGTTTCGAGTTGATATCCACTGCACCACACCTTATGAAAATTAACATGTGGTGGTGGTGTGGGGGTGGTAGGTATATATCAAAGATTGCAGGGAGAGACAATTGCACCAACCCAGTTATAGATAACAATAGAAATCATATATATCCAAGTTTGATCAAATATATTGTTCATAACACAATTTCTAAGCATAAACAACAAAAACATACCGACAGGTAATATTTCTTATTTGTTTATTAACTATTAATTATTGATGAACATTTCTGATCAAGTAATTGCAGATTATTGTTTTGAAAGACATTAAAAACTTTAAACTCTTGTTCCTCAAAGCAAAGCTATACATAATTAAAATATGACTGTTTAAAAATAAATCAATTATTTCACATTTTCATTCTTATTTAAATTATTTCTATCCTCATCTTTGTTGTTTTATCCCTACATTTCGTTCAATGTTTTTCAATTTTCTCCAGATAAATGTCATATTAAGATAGTGTTTTTCAGTATTTTTCCAGTCATTTTCACCTGCTCAATTTCTAATACCAAAAAACACAGATTCAAATGAAAAAGAAACCATTCATTCAACTGAGAAAATTTATTTGGTTTAAATTGACTAGAGCTTTATCATTAGTCTCTGCTAAAAACTAATATTTGTAATTTTAAAGTATGCAAACCTAAAATGTTGATTTATGTTAATACATACTAATGAAAAAGATGTGATTTTCCTTACATGATTTTGTCATTTGGATCTATGAATTGTGTTGTTTCAATTGAACAGAGGAAAAGTATTCTTAAGAAAACACAAAAATACACTGGGACTGAATCGTTTTGTAATTGAAAAAAAAAAAAAGAATATTCATTCAAATAATTTATACAAAATTGGTAGTGAAAATATCAAACCTTCATGCCTAGCAAAGTTTGTTTTAAAATAAGACGATTAGAACTGTAATAAAACCTAAACCATGGATGAAAGTGAATTTATAATTTTTTTTTATTTTGAGAATTTATAACAAAAATATTCACTTTATTACATTGTTTATTTGCAAAAATAATTTCATATTGACAACATTCTAAAAACTAATACAATTAAAAGTAATATAATGCAATATTTGTCATTTACCAATTTATAAAGAAATAAATATGAAGGTATTTTACTCATAAATTTAACATTTACTAATTATTAAAAAAATGTGAACCAACTATAAGAAAATCCTTTTTATTTACCATTTTATAAAATCAAAATCAATTGGTAATTAGCCATTGTTTTGCCAACCATTCCAATAAACTATTTAATAGTGTAAATAAAGAAACTAATAAATAAATAGAAAAAAAATTATATAATTTAATTTTCATAAGTTTAGGTTTTTTATTAAAATTCTAATTATCAATTTTTAAACAATAAACATTGCTGGGGAGTGAAGGTAGTTAAAATAATAGCAGTGTCAAGGGAAAAACAATCTTTTTGATCTTTCATTTCTTTTTCAGGAATGAAGACAAAAAGTTGGCTAAATATTCTTCTACAAAATTCAAGACAACATTTACACCATTTGAACAAATAAAATAATCATACCAAGAACATAATGAACAACTATAGCAAAATGACTTAATACTATAAATATATTTGTTTAATGAAGGCAAAATGCTAACCCAAATAGATTACCAAACTTTCTGGTTTAAATTAATACATTTCTACAACCTGGCTTCTTTATTTTTCTATTCATTTACCGATTCAAAAAAGTCTTTCTATTTATTTCTTGATTAAAAAAAAAAATCTTTCTATTCTTTTCCTTGAATTCAAAATAGGAAAAATGAAAAAACAAAAACATTTCCATGAAAGTTGATTTATAAAAAGGCTGCTAAGAAAAATAATTACAAGAGATCCACTTTACAAAAATAAGAAATTTCCTTATCAAATAAGACGCCTTCTTTACATGATACATAAGATATCCAAGTAGAAATGTTTACTTACAGGGTTCAGTTCCTGCCGCTCTAGTTTGCGTCGATAGAGTAACATACCATAGATAAGGTTGGCAGCTCGAGCTACTTGGATATCAGAATGGTTTAAGAGAACTGCATCCTGAAGAAAAAACAGATAGAGAAAGAAAAAAGAAGTTAAAACAATTTTGGAGAAACCCAAACATTCAGGAATAAAATATGAAATTCTGATTCATTCAAAGAAGCATACAAAATTTGGGTACAATAACAAGATTATTCACTGATAGAATTTCCAGTCTCTCGAAAACATCATTTTGTCACCAGAACAATTTACTTGAATTTCTTCAAGAGAAAAAGCTAATATTATTTGACAAAATTCATTTTTGAATTGCTTGTCAACCATTTATGCATGCCTCTTGACAATGCTTCAAAACTTCTGGGGTTCAGATCAAATAAACATAACAACCACACCTTAGTTGTAGTAGCTCAGGTGTTATTATGCATGAAAATAACTTTTCATATGAATGCCAGTTTTCTTAAGCTAGGTTTGAAGGTTGCCTTTTAGAAATTTACTAGCAACGGAAGAGGCCATTGTAATACCATCAGTCACCTAAAAAAGACAACCAACTCACTACCGATGATTTCTATCCAGAACATAACTCTATATCACCTTGCTGATTCTTCAACCAAAGTGGCTGAGGTACCTTCTTCAGGTACTAATCATTATGCCAAAAGTCAGGGCCATTTAGCATCACCCTAAATTTGTCCATAAATATTGATTACAGGAAATTCACTTTTATACACTGTTTGTCCCAGTTGACCCACTTAATTCAACTTCAAAAAGAGTTGAAACAATTGGTACATTGCATGTTCCTAAATGTGATAACATAATGTTTTAGACACATTTCGAATTTCATTTACTTCTAATGACTCTTTACTACTCTTAAATGGAGACCTGTGCAGTTCAATTTTCAATTAGCTTTCTATTGATCAAGTGAAAGTCAAAGGTTTTCCTATTTTCTCTTTATCAAGTTGTGAACTTTATATAGCCAGGTTTGTAACAAACTTCTTGTTTTTATGATGATCTCTTGCAAGGAATTTATTTTAAAAATTCTAATGCTGTCTAATGA
This sequence comes from Ascarosepion bandense, assembly GCA_037127315.1. Classification (NCBI taxonomy): domain Eukaryota; kingdom Metazoa; phylum Mollusca; class Cephalopoda; order Sepiida; family Sepiidae; genus Ascarosepion; species Ascarosepion bandense. The sequence continues at coordinate 2,945,729 of JBBBDQ010000434.1, forward strand.
TCATGATATATTTTAACAATTTTTGCTGTCATTATTACACAAACATTCAAATTGATGCCAATAAAGTACTATCATCAAACATTGGCTGACATTTGTTCATTGTTGCAGAAAATCACGTTACAAATGTTAACAAGATTCAAATACAGAATGACAATAAAGAGGTATTTTTAAAAATGTCAGTCAGTCAGTTAAGTGCCATACGTGATACACACTTGGGCGATCATGTCTCGAAAGAGACATGACTGACTGGGCAGAAGATTATCCTGCAGTAGGTTGCCATTGCTTTCTGCGGTAGACTGGTTGCCGACCAAGGCTATAGAACCCAATCTGTCCTGCTATTTAACCCATAACTGGAAGGAAGAGAACGGATTAATACCTTTCCCAAGAGTATTTGCGTGTAAGTGAATACAATGGATTCGACTGGAATTTGAACTCGGCTCCCTGGTTTCTCATTCCGAGCCGATATCCACTGTACCACAACACACATATCTGGCTCTATTATATTTTAACTTCACAAGAGCCAGATCCGACCAAAATTGGTTTATTGCTGCCATATCTGGGCTGGAACTATCTAGTTAAATATAGACTACCCTTGCATTTTCAATTTGAACATCACTATCACTGTAAAAGAGGTAAGGATAGAAATATTAGAATATATATATATGAAAATATGCAGTTGAATACAATTAGTCATTTTTAAAAACAAACCAACTGGTTTAATTCTCACTCTTCAGGCATTATCAGAAGATAAAGAATTAAAATAAAATAAATCTAGGAATGATTGAAGAGGAAAAAATATTTTAAAAAATGAATAAGGAAAGAAGTACTAGAAGCTAATGATAGCAAGTCCTTGCAAACATTCATGCTGTTTACAGGACCTGATATACAGAACCTCCAGCACTCTTAAATGGAATACAGAGTGTGACTGGGACACAACCATGAACCAGTCCACACTGAACTCAGCAACACACTTTCTGTTATTTATAAGGCGCTCACATATTGAGAAACCATAGGTGTTTGGTACAGGTTCATTAAAAGCCAAAATATGATTCCTGATCTTGCTTGGTACATATGCTGTTTTATCTTCATATCCAGACACTGAATAGTTCTCCTTATGTAGTTGGCTCCACAACCAACAATTGTACTTATAAATCATAGAATTCACTTGAAGAGGGGAGGAAGGACATCCTTGCGACTAGAAGAAAAAAATAGGCTGAGTATGAAACATTACACGAACCTCAGCCAAATAAAAAATAAAATCTGCCTAGTCAAGCTTTCATAGCCAACTCCAATTCAGGGAAGTCTGAGATAAACAGGGCAATTTTTAACTATAATCGGTTTGACTTTTCTGAAATCAGCAATCTTGTTGTGGATAATGGAATGAACAATATTGGGGTACACCCAACACCACAGAAGGTTTTATTCAATTCACCAATTAAATTAGAGCTGTACCTTAATTTAAGAGATTTCAAAATACTTTTGTTGTTACAGAACCTGATTATAGCTATGAAAGTATGTAGCTGAATACAATTAGACATCTTTAAAAACAAAGCAACTGGTTTCATTTGCCTTCTTCAGGCCTCATCGGGAGATAAAGAATTGGAATAAAATAAATCTAGAAATGATTGAAGGAGGAAAAATTATTTTTAAAAAAATGAATAGTATGTTAGGGAAAGAAGTACTAGAGGCTAATGATAGCAAGTCCCTGCAAACATTCACGCTGAAAAACATTCAAAAATTTTAGATTCAGAATCTATCTCACATACATTTTTATATGCATTGGATATTGCTGTCACATCTGGACTGATGCTTTGGCTATGTATCTAGAGATTCTTAATAAAATACAACAAAGAATCTGCAATGTTATTGGTTCTGACCTGGCATCTTGGCTTAAGTCACTTTCCCACTGTCATAACATAGCTTTCCTGTACCTTTCCTATAAATATTTTAATGGTAATTGTTTTGATGAGCTTTTTTCTTTGGTAACTAGTCTTTAAGAATTGAAGTGCAGTATTTGATTGATGGCAAAGTCTCATCATTTTTCAGTTGAAATGTTTAGATGTAACTAAGTTTTATACTAATAGTTTCTTCTCTCACACTGCTCACTGGTGGAAGTCTCTTCCAGCTTCTTCATTTTCAGTCAAGTTTATTCTTTACAAATTTAAATGCAATGTCAATCGTTATCATCTGTCTTCTTCATTTCTGTTTTTTGATTGTTCTCTTTCCTTAATAGTGTTTTCTTTTTCTCATATTCTCTTGCACTCATTAGCTCCTTGTGTGTTAGTGACTTTATTGCCTTAGTTGAGGTGAAATGATTAAACAAAAAATCTTTTCTGACATGTTCACTCTCCTATCCAAGGTAGAAGAAATTATCTGAAAAACATTTGCTGTACTTACAACACCATAAAAATTGCTGTTGACCATGATTGGGGAACGACCTCTAAGATAGACATATTCTTCCCACCAATCAGACACCTGAAAATAAAAAGAGGAAAAGTAATAATTTCTTTATAAGATACTTGAAATATTGAGCAGAAACTTTTATAAAAGCATACATAATATTTTTGAATAAGTCATTTTAAAATTACAAAATTCATCTTAATGAAGACTATCAAAATGACACAAAAAACTTTATCATTGAATCATTAAAACATATTTTTCTATTCAGCAAGTTACATATTAATCAGATACAAAACTATCATTTTCTGGCAATGTTTAATAATTATTGTTATTGTAATTTTTGTTTTTATTCAAGTGATTCTCTTGAATATACTGTTGATAAATGAATCATTAAAACCCAGAACGAACAGCATTCAATTTAGGTATTTTCTGTTGGTTATCTTTTTCAGCTTTTTTGAACAGTCCCGGTTGCAAAACTTTGAAACAACTAATATCGACTTCCCAAATGATAAAATAAACTCAATCAATGTAACATTAATAAAAGAAAATGTCCCTTCCACTCTGTGTAATAAATAATTAATTTTTTTTTTCAGAAAATGAGATAGCATTATTATTTATATTCTTTAATCACATTAGCTGAAGTACTGTCAAACATTACTGTTCATTTTTGACTAGAATTAATTTATGGTTGCTTTTTATTGCAACTTTATTTTGGTCATCAATTCTATGATCTTGAGTAGAGAAGGCAGGATAAGAAATTAAAGAGTTTGAACTTGCTTCCTCAGAGACGCAGGGTAAACATCTTTAAATACCAAGCTATTAGGCAAAAGGGATGCAAGTTTTAATTTCAACAAGAAATTATCCATTATACAGATGGTCACCCAAGATTGTCTGTTATACAGAATTTCACCCAGAGGTTATTCTTTATCCAGTGCTTTCTACTCATTGCCACTGCAATAAAATACAACCACCAAATGAAATGTAAATAAAACACTAAATAAGAATTAATAATAATGATCAAGTTGGAGTAAGTATACATAATTTTCTTTGGATTTTTTTTTTTTTTTGCATTTTTCATCTAGCTTATTAATTATTAAATCTAGACACACATCAATCAATTTTCCCTCAATGTTTATTTTAATATTCAAATTTGAGTGCAATAATGATTAAGGTCGACAAAAAATAATATTAAAACCAAAATGTTACTCACATAATTTGTTGCCCACCAAGATTTAAGGACAAGGTTCAATTGCAGTTTCTTGGCAATACCATTTTGAAACTCTAGAGCCAAGCCTTCCATACGTTTATAATCCTCTTTACTTAACAATGGTTTAACAGAACAAAGGTACTGCACACCACACATTAAAAGGAAAATAGAAAAAATATGAAGAAATTGTTAATATGTAACAAATGTTTTTGATTAGGAATTTTCAAATATAAAGAAAAATCTTTCATCTGACTTTAAAATCATACTATCAAAAAATTAAATCAAAGTTAACGATTCATGTAATATATATCCAACTGCCAATCAATATTTCTATATATATTGATTTATACAGCTAGTGATTCCATTTCCAAAAGAGTAAATAGAAATTTAGCTTAGAATCTATGTAGATAAATCAATAAATCCATAGCCTAATGGGGAAATAAATATTTATTTTACATCACAAATATTATTTTAACAATCTGCTTCTCTGTCAATGCACTTAATTTACCAATAGTAAACACTTGATATTAGGATGGCATAGTCATTAGTGGAGAAATTTCAGTGCATATAATTAGCTGTCTACTGATACTTACATCTGATTAGCTGGTTTCTCAGTAATGTAGACACATTTGTGCTCGATACAAACACCACTACTAAAGAATTAAACTGGCTGTTGCTCGAGTGTCTCTCGATTTCAGCACAATTAAGAGCATAAGACCAGTTTTTAAGAATACAATATACTTCAGTCAATCAGTTAAGTGCCATATGTGATACACACTTGGGCAAAAAATTATCCCACAGTAGGTTGCCATTACTTTCTATGGTAGACTGGTTGCCAGCCAAGGCTATAGAACCCAATCTGTCCTGTTATTTAACCCATAACTGAAGGGAAGAGATGAATTAATACCTTTCCCAAGGGTATTTGCATGTAAGTGAATGCAACAAATTTAACTGGAGTTTGAACTCAGCTCCTCGATTTCTCATTCTGAGCTGATATCCACTGTACCACAACGCACATCCCAATATGCTTCACTAAAACCAAAATGCAACAAATAACTAAGGATGAGGCTATGAACTTAATTATGCATCTCAATGCAAGTGGATAAGTGGTGACCAATGACAAATTTTTGAAATCAGAAAAGGCTTTAACTTTCAACTTATTATTGAAACATCACTGGATTATTTCCATCTTTCAGTTACTAAGAATATAAATACTGCCATGTGTGCGAATGCGACAAAAGAAATAAGATAAAGAGAAATAAAGGGAACAACAGAAGCAGTGATGATTGTGGAACTCTGAAAGTGGAGGGTGGAGCACTTAGGGGCCAGCCAAGATTTTTTTTAGGAGGAGGAGGAGGAGGGCAAACTCAAGCAGTCTCTTCATTTTCATGACAGCACTATCGTATACACAAATTAAGAATGAGTTTCGGTATAATATGTTACTTCACTAAATTAAACGGAATAATTGTTCATTCATAGTAGTGGAGTTCTAATCTATTGTTGCCCTCTTTTTCACTCACAAGCTGTTGAAACACAAGAGAGGTTGATTTCAAAACAAAATCAAAGGGTTAATACTAATGTCAACACTAGAAGAACAGCGTGATTTGTCTGCTCTGATTTTTTTTCTATACAAAACTTTTTTGAAGCACAGAAATAAATGCAAGAAAAAAAAAATGTGAAAATAAAATAATGCAACAAAATCAATCAAAATGCTAGGGGCACCACAGCCATACAAAAATCAGCTAAAAAACATTTCAAAACCTTTTAGTAAAAACTCCAACCATACAATCAAGGAGCTACTTTGAAATAAGGAAATAATTTGAATAATATCATTTCTCTATGACCCTGAAACAAAACATCATATAGAGCAACTGGATTGGCACAAACTCATGTTAACATACATGCTATATTGCTTCAATTTTACTTATTTCTATAGATTTCAACAAAAGTTAATGTAAATTATTTTACATCAGTATTTATAGAAATTTACTTCTTAAAGAGCAGAGTTGATTTACGCTACTACTAGTTTAAAAATTTAAGCTTGATTGAATGGTTGGACTCAGGGTATAGTTGGTAACTGGATAATTCACAAATAGATAATTCATTCACTAAGCTGACTGCAAATGCCCGTTTGCACTTTGATGAAATTATTAGTAGGTACCTTCACTCATTTTCTATAACAAACTTTTAAATTGAATTTTTCAAAATAAAAAACTTTTCTTGAAAGTCTTATTTTAGTTTTAATTGAAATTTAAATGATTAAATTTACTATTTCCAGCAAGCAAAATACTCTGGTGTATTTCAAACAGAAATTATATTTATTGGCCTCTAAAATTTAAATTTTCAAAAATTTTTTCAGACATTTTTGGGCAATCAACAGATTTGTAAACAAAAGTTAATTCTCAGTTTTAAAAATCTTGCAAAAATAAAATATATATCTGTGACACTATTTTTGGAAAATTAGCAAATTTAATGTTAAATTAATCTGATTTACACAAGTATTGCTTATTTATAGCATGAAATTTAGACAAAAACTATTTCTTAAGCACAGAATGTTAATCTTTCTAACTTTTCCTATGATTTGACATGTGACAATGGACAGATGCAAGATAAGCTACGTGTCTCTGGTGAGCACAAATAACACATTTGTCCAATTTTGTTTCTTATAAGAAGAAACAGTGAAACACATGACCTTAAATGTTACACATAGAAAATATCATACAAAAAAAATAAAACTTCAAATACACAAAGAAAATTATTCAAAAAATACAATGGCTCAATGATTTATGTTTTGATTAGTAAATATAGTCTTCAATTAATAACTTAACATAATGTCTAAAACTCTTTGAAATATTTTAAAAATATTTTTGAAGCTTTATAAATTGTTATAATTAAAAAAAAAAATGAAAACAATTCTTTTAAAATTTATTATTAATGGAAAAATTTTTTCTTCAGACCATAATGTCCTTAATTTATATTATTTATTAAAGCAATTAAAAGCTTATCTAATTAAATAATGCCATAGTTTTATTGTATTTTTTTTATTTTACTATTTCGAACAGATTTTCAGAAAAAGAACCAAATGGTTGCAAAGATAATAGATAATTTACGTCTATGAGAACTGCGTTTAACAAATAAAACCAATTTTACCTACAAAATTTAATTTCTTGAAATTTCATAAATTCATGTGGAGTGGGTAACAAATGGAAAAAATATATCGTTACCAAGATTTTTTTAAAAACAATAATTTAAAAAATAATTTCATTCATTTGTGAATAAGTTCTGAAAGTTTCATTAAAATCCGACAATTATTTGATTTTTGCAAGTATTTCTAAGTTAATGCGTTTTTCACCGGAAAAAACATTGAGTTATGTAATATTACACTTTCCATTGTAAACTCCCATAATTTGATTACCCGCTAATGAAGATCAAAACAATTTTTTACCAAAATTTTGAACATTAGAAAGGATTAAAAAATTTTTAAAAATAATTAAAAATACTTTGATCTTTGCTCTTAATAATAAACATTTTGATGGAAAAAAGTTTGTTTTTATTAAATATGGAACCTTTTTTCTTCATACTATGCTGTTTTTTCAGTGATTTAGTGGAGGCGCCTAAAAGAGAGATGTAAAAAAACAAAACAAATATTTTTGCTTTGTTTTTTCTTTTTTGTTACTAAATATTTTAACCGGTATGATTTTGCTTTTAAAAGGAGGAGTAAAGGGATATTTTTTATTATACCCTGACTGTTGGTGAATTTTTAGCTGATACTTGTGAATGATGACTGATTATTTTGGGGATTGACATTTTATTGCTCTCTTGACTCACAGATTCACTAAAAGGTTTTGAAATGTTTTTTTTTTTCTAAAATTACTGACTAATTCTTTCACTCAGCCATAAATCACTTAAATTATTTCTAATTACTTCTCACTTCAGATATGAAAATATTACTATTAAGTATCCTTCCCCCACTAACAGTGGGGGAAGGATTCTATCTGTTTGGTTGTTTCTATCTGTTTGGTTGTTTTATTTTGTTTGTTTTTCTTTCAAACTAGTCTCTGTATTTTTCTTCTATGTACCTTGCCCTTTCAGGACGGCCCCTTAAAGTCTCTCAGCCCCCCCCCCCCCACGTTCTGTCACCCACCTGCTCAGGCCCTTCAAATATGTTATCCCTGTCTCTTCTCTGTATACTTCCGAAAAAAGCTAAATGTAAAAGAAAACAAGGAGGGAAAAGTGCTGAAGACCAAATCTTATCAAAATCAGAGACTAATCAGGTTCATAAATTTTTCAAGCTTATAAAATTGGGTGGGGTGGGGTTGGGGGTGGGGGGTGCAACCAGGAGCCAGCCAAAATTGTGGTGGGGGACTTATTTTCATTTTTGTGTAATTCAGACTAGAATTTATCCATCCACCCTGTACATAGATTTATTCATATAACATACTATTTTTTAAATTGCATTGTTCAAGGAAAAAAAAAAAATCAGTAAGAGTTTTCAAAGTTATATTTTACTCTACAAAAGGATATTTTCTGAACTGTGAAAAACTAGTTATGATTCTTGAAAAGAAATCTCTATTTGAAATAAGATTAAATGAAATGCCAACAACACCAGAAATGAAGAATCCTGCAATAATAATGCCATTGTATTTAGAACAAATAAGAAAAATATCTGCAGTGTTATTTTCACATTTCAAAGAAATATTTTAATATTTGGCCTTAACTGAGAGTGAAATATAATCATATTACAGATATTAAATGAATCAAAATGAAAAATATTCACCCGTTTCATTGTATCTTCCACTGAAGGCACAGGTAACTTTGGAAGCAAACCTTGAAAACTGGTCAGCAGGGGTTTATGACCAATGAATTTGAAAGCTTTTATAAAAATCTGCACAGAAAAGAAAAAGAAGCTTATTTCAGAATTAAAGAACATTTAGGAATTCATTAATTAATATAAAATAAAATTATGGAAAAAACTACATTAGATTCAGCAATAATCCATGAAATTTAAGAATACTTTTCAAATCAGAATAAATTTAGTCTTACTCTCTTGGGAAATGTCCTGAAATGCCTCTCAATATATTTTGTACCAAAATTGGCTTAATCCAATAAATATCTACCAAAAGTGACATTAGCATATATCACTTTTGGTAGATATCAGATTAAATTTTTATATTTCAAATATTAAGATATTTTTATAAAAGTCTTCATATTTTCTTCTTCCCCTAATAAGTAAAAAAAAAAAAAAAATGTATTCTGCCATTGTCATGATAAAAAAATATGTCAAAAAAGCTATCAAATTCTATGAAGAGAGAGAGAGAGAGAGAGAGAGAGAGAGAGAGAAATGAAAGAAAGAAAAAAAGGAAGTGTAGAATCTGATTGGGAAAAAAAAAAGGTAATTACCTTTCTTTTCCTTTGTAAAATTGTTAATTTTTTTTAAAATAAAATAATACCTATTCTAATAAACCAGTATATTAAATTGAATTATTTTGGAATAGAAAATAAATATATATACTTTATTATTAGTCATCCACAGACAGATCTGTTTCGCTGTATCACAGCTCATCAGTACAGTTAGACATCCAATTGCTTTTTACCCAGGATTGAGACCTGACCGAATTGGCATCGGTCAGCAATTCTACCTCTGAGCTATGGGCGCTTGGTTCAAGGAGGCAGACTTTTAGTGTGTGATATATCATGTATACACACGCCAATAGCTGAGAGTGTTCTAATTCATTACTGAATGAATGATGCACAAATGCTAGAGTAGCTACTGTTTTTTCAAAGTCTACTATTCTTCCAGAGTGCTCAATCAGGGTGTGAGAGCATATATATTTTTTTTTTTTGTCCAGCTGATTCTATGAAACATCTCACTTAAGCAAAGTTAAAAGCTTCATTTGATAGTTTAATAAGAGGGTGGGAAGAGAGTGAAAGTGTGGGGAAGTGAATGATTGGTATTTGTGAATGTGTTTGGAGAGAGAGAGAGACAGAGAGAGAGGGGGGTGCAGAAAGAGTGGATTTAAAATCTTTCTTTTCCCTTTTAGTTAATGAATCTCAACTTGAGGAAATTTATAAAAATTATTATAAATTACCATGAAGAGGATCCAGGAAGACTGGAAATTGGAAGATGATTTGAATTCTTTTTTGAAAATGAAACAGTTCTTCAAGAATCAGTTTACCTAAACCATTTGTAAATGCAACCATAAGTGAGGTGCAACCATATTGTAAATGCCTGATACTGATCAATTAACCAATGTTCATGTTATGCAAATTAGATCTTTTTCTGATTTACTCTACATGTCAGTTGGTTGTGAACACCAAGAAAGCAAAATACAAAAAAAATGTTTTCTGCAGATGTGTGCCAAGCATCACATCCAGTCCACAAAACAAATTTCTGTAAGAAAATTAATATAATAGCCAATGATGAATGTTCATGCCAGAAAAAAAATGACCCTTCAGACTACCAGATTCTCTTAAAAGAAAGCCCTTCATAACGACCAACACAGTTGTGGGCCAAAAAGGCCACCTAGAAGCACACAGGTGCACTGTCACCATTTCCACCGTTCAGCATCTTAACTAACTACTCTAGGCCTCTTGCACTGTAACCTTGACTCATTGATACCACATTTATTGTATCTATTTAACAAATATACACTGCTGAAAATTTAATTTGTAATTCTTTTCCTTTGCAATCAATTTTTGTATTGTTGCTCTTACAGTCTAGACTGAAATTATTATGTGCAAAAACTGCACATTATTTATTTAAATACCAACAATTGAAAGGAATGCTTGCAAAATATCTATTTCAGGTCGTTATGCATTCTTCATCATGATTCAAATCCTTTTTTGTCATTAATGAAACTTTTATCATTTTCATGTATTTAAAGAATCTGTTCTTTCGCCTCTTTTCAAACAATATTGACTTGTTCAAAATATACAAGCAAGGAAAGCCCAGTGAGAATTTTAAGCATCTTTGCTTTGTTCAAGACTCATGACAGAAATTTACAATTCTAACTGAGGTGCCAAATCAGACTATTTTAAAAAAAATGAATAAAAATAAAAGAGGTCTTTTGGATGTTTATGCAAATTATTCTGAATAATAATTCCCAAAAAAGCAATGGCTTACAAATAATTAATGAAGTGCTGTAGAAATTATCAAGAGAAACAGTTTCCAAATTTCTACCTGAATTTCTAGGATGAAAAGTTATTTACATTCAAACTATTGTCCTCATTTTTGTTGTTGTTGACATTACAACGTTTTGGTTGTCGTAGTAAAATGTCTGTTGTAATCTGTTTCATATTCCTCACAGCCACATCTTTGTTGTGAACCTGCAACTGACTTGTTGGAACGTATTTCTTTCCAGTAATCCTTATTCTGCCACAAACCTCAAGTACCATCTACCAAATCTAAATCTATCTAAATCTAAACTTATTTATAAATGGAACTGTGTGTGTGTGTGTCCGTTACCTATAGACTCCGAAACAGCTGAACCGATTTTCTTGAAAATTTACACAGTTGTACTATAAGCGCCTTCAAATGTTCTTAGCTAGGTTTTGTGTCAAGGTACCCCCGATAAATATTGAAAATTGATAATCAAAAAAATTGGGTTATAGAAGGAGTGGTCCGATTTTAATCAAATTTGATACACTCATAGACAAAGACATAAGAAACGATATTCAGAAGTTTCAAGGTTGCAGTTCTTACAATAGTGCAGAAAATCGATAATATATATATATATATATATATATATATATATATATATAAAAAGGCAAGATGTTTGTGTGTGTGTCTGTTTATCTGTCTGTATGACCTTTATACAAATCCACAATTTTTATCCGATTCTCACCAAACTTCACACAAATATTCTTTAGGCTGAGTTTGAGCTCCAGGACCATGGATTAGTTTTAAAGCTTTCATTACACCCGAGCAACACCGGGCTATATTGCTAGTTCTTTCTAAAGACAAAATCTGCCTGATGTCAGTTATTCAGATTTTTTCACATTCACCTACAATCAATTAACTGGTCCTAAGGTAATTTGCATGACCGTGAATGACACTAGCAATTTTGTGCCTCTTTCGTCATGCCCTCTGGCCTTCATCAGGTGTATATTGTTCTGAGTAATCTACAGGAAATTCAAAACTCCTTTATTTAATCTACAGAGATAGAAATAGTTTTATATCCAAGTGCTGATGTAACTAAAATAGAAAGTAAAAAAGTACAAAGTTGGCTATACTCCTGAATTTTTTTAGCTCACTGCATATAACATATTTTTAAATTAAGCATAAAAAGAAGTTGTTTTCTTACCATCCATATTTTTGTTTTCCATGTTATGATACCTCGAACTTCATAGATCCAATGTTGGTAATAGAAGAGTAATTTCAGGGTGGAACGAAGGATGAGGGTCATCATGGCACAAACAAACATTCCATAAAGAAGACTTTCTAAAAGTTGACTTACTTTAGGATGAAATATTCCAAGCCTGATAAAATTGTAAGATATCCAAGAAGAGAGAAAGTAAAATATAAAATAATTAGCTGTAATCACAAATATATAATCAATTATTAATGTAGCAAATGATTTAAGTTTTAATAATATTTTAGAGCTATTCAATGTTACGTAATAATTGCAGAATATTCTGTCTCGTGTGAAGAAACTACAACCATACTGCATGTCTAGAATTATGTAAATTTCTATACAATCATTACATGACACTATAACCTTCGTAAAAAATTATGGCATAAAATCTTTGAATTCACTCTCTTCTAAATTATGTTTATTATGTACAAAAGGGGAGGTAATTTTATATTCGCATTATATGCAAATAAGTAAATAAAGGATAGTATTTAAGAGCTATCGCCTTTGAACCTCCCACCAGCCTCCAGTTCAGTGTGAATGGAAATTTCCTCGATATTATCATTTGATTGCAAATTCCTTCGCCTTTTATCTTTTTTTGCATTCTTTAAGTTAATGCATTATACTGGTACCTTAATTCAATACTCCTGGTGAGAATGCATTCAAATGTACTGTTTCAGCAACTTCAGGGTTACATATACAGACATAAAAAAAAAAAAAAAATCAGACATTTACTATTATAAAGTTATTTTTGTCAATGAACATTGGACATTCTAATAAATAAAGATGTAAGAGAATGGATGTAAATTTATTTATATATAACAGAACTCACCAAAAATTTAAGAATGGCTCAAAATTTATCAAAGGAGGAACCCAACCAGCAAATTTCAAAGCGGCAACTGTTACAATGATTGTTACCAATCCAAGAGGAGTTACTGGATAGATACCAATACGGAATGTGTTCTAAAATAAAATAAAATAAGCAGCTGTGGTAAACAAACATTGAATTAATGTATTTATACATTTTTTTAATGAATTTGAAAGTCTATAAACACTTGAAAAGCATCTTTTATTGCTACAATGATTAATGGTTATAAATTTTGTCACATTTACCCTTTTTTTTTATGAAGACTAACATGCAGAATAGGGACAGACTTCTTTTTTTTTTTAAACTTTAATTCAAAACACTTTTTTTATACATTTTATACTTGCATGTATTGTCTGAAGTTCCTAGATGAAATTCTGTCTCCTTGCATTTTTTTAAATTTAAAATCACATTGCAGATCTGTTTTTTTTTTTTTCATATTCACGTAAGAAAAATAATTTCTGTTAAAAAAAGTGGAGTGAATCTATTCAGGATCGTAGAAGCTCTAATGTTGTTGAGAATTAACTTTCATGTTAACCAAGATGCTTACAAAAACTAAGAATTAAAATGTGAATGCATTGGCTACTAATGTTTTACAAAATCTGAAATAAAATCAAAACTTTTTAATGAATTCAATTCTAAAAGAATTCTATTTTAATGGCTTACAGGTTATTTTATATGATAACAAGTAAAAATAATTATGAGGGAGATATTATTAGTAAATTCTTTTAAAAATTCAGTTTTTATTTTATTTTAGCATATACAGAGACAATCCATTAGACACTTAGACTGAACTATTGCCCGGTGCACACTCCACCCACGTCTATTGAACAGGTGTAGAGGCTCATCCCTTGTCATTTTGTCATTCCCTGTTTAGGATGTGGTTTCCGGCTTTCTCTTTTCCAATCTTTTCACTTCCTTATTTTTTTTTTCAATTGGAGTAGATAGACTGAACTATCGCCCGGTTCACACTCCACCGACGTCTATTGAACAGGTGTAGAGGCTCATCCCTTGTTCCCTGTTTAGGATGTGGTTTCCGGCTTTCTCTTTTCCAATCTTTTCACTCTTACGTAGCCCCCTGCACACCAGTGGCCTTACCGTCTTGCCCGGGGTGATATGATAAAAAAAAAAAAAAAGACAAAAAAAAAAAAAAGAAAAAAGATAAAGAAAAAGCAGGTTCCACACTACAAAAGACAAGTGACGGGATGTATGAGTTATCTCCCTTATTCCGCATAAGCATGCATTATCATTTCTTTTTTTATAAATTGGTCATCTTTGATCTACTTATTTCTCTTAGCAAATATACAGTATTTACAAAGAATTATTTCTCTTTTATGTTTAATAAAAAATAAAATTCAGTTAATGTTATTTTAATAAAAGTATTATTTTATTTAAAATATGATTACTAAAATTAATCTTTCCTTTTTTTTAATTTTTTTTAATTCCATAGATTTGATTATTTTAAGCTTATATTTTTATTTTGTAAAGGATAAAAACAATTCTGAGAACTATTTTGTTAGTAAATGAAATTTAATCAAAACAAACTGGAAGAAATACAGAATTTCAAAACGAATTTTTTACAGTATAACCAAATAAATTGAACAAATTAATTGTTATCATTTGCATGTGATAATAATTCTAAGAACTAATGATTCATAATATATCAAAAGAATAAAAGATATTCAATTTTTAAATTTAAAGTCAAATCAGTCATAAATATTTTCTAAATGAATATGAAATTGTGTAAATTTAGCATAAATGATTTTGTTTTATTTCAGACAAGGAGTTTCCTTTTGCAGTTACAAATCAGCATGTGAATGTGTTGTGTGTTCTTGTATAATAGAATTAGGAAAATATGGAAAGCTATTAAATAAGAGAGAAAGTATCATTGCTTTTTAGCATGTTCAGTATATAACAATAGAATTAATTTTGTGTGGGAAAGAAATAATTTAAAAACATTGATAATATAATCATCACTGTTTATACTTAGTTGGTTCAAATGCAACCTCGCATATATATTTCATTAATATTAGTTATCATGAAATATTCCCATATTCAATCTAGAATCAGACAATGGTATAATTGTGACAAGTATTTAGAGAGAGAGAGAGAGAGAGAGAGAGAGAGAGAGAGAGAGAGAGAGAGAGTGTTTGTTTGGTTTATAGCATACCAACCTCAAAGGGTTATTTAATGCCGACAAGATTCTTACAATTTTTACAAAAGATTCATACAAATGGTATATGTATTCTATGTAAGAATCAGGTTTTATTGACATATTTTAGTAAAAAAAGGTTTTGTTGAGAGTGAGATGTATTGCTGGTGTGTATATATATATATATATATTTATGTATGTATGTAAGGACCTTGAATAAGTTCTCCCCGATTTTTCATGAAAAGTAATGTTTTATTTACAAAAATAAGTAAGAAACGTGTCACTGAAAGGAGTGAGATTGCTAGCTAGTACATTTTCCCCCATCTTTCTGGCATCATTTGAATTCCATGTTGGAAAAATGACACGTCATTTGAGGCTAACTACAAGTCAACCCATTTTTTGGCATCTTTATAAGAATAAAAGTGCTGCTCAGCCAGGCCATGTGCTATCAATCTGAACAAGTGATAATTGGACAGAACAATGTCTGGTGAATATGGCAGATGGGGTAGGACTTCCCATTTAAGTTTTTCCAAGTAGATTTTCACCTGTTTTTGCAAAATGTGGTCGAGCGTTGCCATGTTGCAAAATCACTTTGTTGTGTCCCTGCTTGTATAGAGGTTGTTTTTTCTTCAATGCTTGGATCAAAAACATAAATTGTAATTGAAAATGATCTCTTGTGATGGTTTTGGTCAGTTTGAATAGCTTCTAATAAACTGCACCCAGCTGATTCTACCAAATGCAAAGCAGAAATTTTGAACCATAGATATCCAGTTTTGTAGTCGATGTTGATGCATGACCAGGCTTACCCCACAATCTTCTACACTTAGAGTTATTATAGTGTATCCACTTTTTATTGCTGGTTACGATACAACGCCAAAATCTTTTCCTTTTCTTTTGTTGAAGCAGCAGTTCACATGTGACAAGACTGATCTCTCTAGGATTCAACTCATACGGCACCTGATGTCCTTGCTTTTGAATCATTCCTAATGCTTTCAAATGTTTTGAAAATGTTATGTGATCAACTCCTAATGATTTTGCAATTTCAGCTTGCATCTGACAGGAGTCTTCATACAGTAATGCCTCCAATTCATTGTCTTCAAACTTTTTCGGTCCACCAGAGTGTTCTTTGTCTTCAACATCAAAATCATTATTTTTGAAGCGTATAATCTAATCTCTGTATGTTGTTTCCAACAGAGCATGGTCGCCATAAGTCTCAACAAGAATTCTGTGTTGCTTCAGCTGCAGATTTCTTTTGAATAAAGTAGTGCAGGAAGATTCCCCACTAATACACTTTCTTTGGTACAGAATCAGACATGTTTAATGTGATGAAAAACCAAGTTATTTACACTTTGGCAAAATGACATACACTGAATTTCAAGCTTGCTTATAGTACTTCTTTATAAATGTATTACCATCTGAAACTATACGCAAACAGTTGTGGGAAAACCATCTGTTGTAAAACAGTGAGAATTTATTCAAGCTTCTAATTTCATTCATACATTTTTTTTCTTCAAAAATGTATTGCTGGTAATATTTTCTTAAAAGTATTGCTAGAATTTTTACTATAAAAGTTTATTTTTATACTTTCATAATATTTTGACTTCAGTTAACTATTTGCCCATAGCTGGGAACCTAACAGGTTCTACCACCCAAGACAGGGCTGACTTGGGAACAACAGCAATTAAGAGGTGGTTCCACACTCCTGAGAGAGAGAGAGAGAGAGAGAAAAAAATATAACATAAATAAATTCAATGAGAATATACCTTATTTTGGACTGCAAATAAAAAAATTTATATATCCTGGGAGGGAATAATCAAGGAAAAGGATAGTGTAAGAATAATACTTAACACTGAAGATAGATTATAAAAGATTTAGTATACAACAGTACAATAAACCCATAGACATAGAAAAACAGTCAACGAATAGTAACTGGAATAACGATCAAGTAGAAAATGTCTCCGCCTATGACATATGCATCTGTCTAGTGATGTATGCTCTCAGTTTGCCCTAGTCACAGTCTTTTATAGACCAGACCCTATCCATTACGGGGTAGGATAGGATGTTCCACTACAACAAAAATAAAAATAAATATAGAAAGGTTATTTTACCTTCAGTCTTCCTAATCGTTTTTTCCATGCAATGACACCACTTTGGAAGATCAAATTGAAGACATCTCTGTTGACATTAACATCAACTCCATCTGAGGTAATGCTAAATGAGAAGGCAACAGCTGAGTGTGCTTCCGCCATCGTTGCCCAACTATATTATGAACAGGAAAGTTAAAATCTAAAAAACAGAAAAGAAAAAAAGAACTTCTAAATAGATAACAATAGAAAACCATGATGATAGCATTTACTATTATTATATATCTATACTGAAAGAGAAATTAAAAATAAAAGATTTTGACTGAGGAAACAACAGCTGTAAAATCTCAAGTAATGATTATAAAATATTTATGGACACACACATATTGTACACACATTAAAATATACCTCAAGAAGATTGCATGAAATTGTAAATAAATTTTAATATTTGGTTTCTCTATAATGTTGATGTTCATATTTACATTCAATAAAATGAAAATTATTATATAGGTAAATAAATAAGTGTGTAGCCTAATAATGACAGAATCAGTTATTTTACAATATAATTTCCTTCTCTATTAAGACATTTAATTAAGGGGTGAAAATTGATTACATAGAATATTGAATATTATACAAAGAAAATTTCAGATAAAATCAAATTAATATGATGTCAGGTTGTGGAATTATAAAGCTACTCTTTGGGTTGTCATATATTTAATTTAGAGGCACACAATTAAACACAAAAACATGCAAAAAAAAAAAAATAACTACAATACATTATTTTGATTATTCATATTATTATTGACTGTCACCGAAAGAACACCAGAAGGCACAATGAATGAAACATTTTGATAGAAACAACAAAGGTGAGAATATTAGTCTAACTGTGAATAATAGCTTCTCATCCCAGAAATTTGAGGAGAAATTACCTTCCACACATGTTTGTTGCACATATAAGAGTTGTATTGAGAAATGAAATAATAGACAGTGAAATTGATTGAATATTTTGAGCATGGATCTGCAATGCAGTAATACAAATACCATTTTGGGTAAGAGCCAATGTCATTTTTCATTTTCAAGGTCATATTTTTTGGTAATTACTGTTGGTATGAGGTAGACATGAGAAACTCACAGAGGACTCAACTGTAAAGAAAAATTCTAATTCATTTTTACCAATATGCAATCATTCAGTTTCTCCCAAGTTTACTAAAACTTAGTGCTTAATATGAAAATTATCCCAAGTAATGCAACATACATCAACTAGTTTATACACAATTACTAAGTAGTAAAAGTCATGTAATATAAAATGTTCAAACTTATTAACCATACATTCAGCTTTCTTGAAGTTTACTCAATCCTTCCTTATCACTTTCTTTTGCTATTTTCTGTAAGAGGTCCTGCGTTTTCTTTTCCACATCTGCTATCAGCATCATGTCATTTGTGTATCTTACATCGTTGAGATTGTGGCCGCCAATGAAGAATCCTGGCAAGGATTTTATTTATCTCAGAACTGTTTGGCTGTATAAATTGAATAGATCTGGTGAAAGAACACATCCATGTCTTACGCCCCTCTCTATTTTTTTTTTATATCTGCTGAGTTTATTTCCTATCCATATGCAAGTGATTTCCCTTTTAATATACATTCTTGATTATCCTAATGTCTTTTCCAAAAATGTCAAGGTTGCCAAGCATCATGAACAAGTCTGTGGCATACTTTGTCAAATACCTTTGCGTAGTCTATAAAGCACAGATGAAGATTCTTCTGCATTTGTATTGCTCTTTCAGATTAGTATTCTGAGCTTAAATATCACATTCCTTGTTGTGGTATCTTTAACGAAGCCACAGTTCTTGTCTTATCTCTGGGCTGATTCTGCTGCACGTTCTGGATAATGAGTTTTGTCATGTGACTCATTAAGCTGATTGTTCAGTGGAGTTCATATTCATTTGCATCTAGTCCTGCTGCTTTGTTTCTGTTCAATTTGGCCAGTGTCGATTCCACTTTAGTTTTCAAAATTTCTGATTCATCCATATTTCTGTGCATTACCAGATGCTCTCTCTTGATGTAGAAGAAATCTCTGATTTATCCGTGTTCCATATGAATATTGACTTTACTAATATTTTGCAAGAAGATTCCATAATGTACCCAAAATAGGTGGGGATTTTTTGGGTAGCTGTGTATACTGGTGAGCTAGCAATAGACTGACTCATTTTATAGTTCACCAATAGAAGGGTTAACCAATCAGAAGGCTCAAAATATTCAATGGGACGTGTATAAAAGGCGGCCATATTTTCCCGAGTATTCGCGATCTAATTCGATTCGGTAGAGTGTCTGACTCGTGAGTGTTAATCTTTGACGTTGTTTCATTGAACAGATTATGTACTGCGCTGTATTCTATATCCATAAACTATGCTGGACATGGTCAACAATTCGTTCCATCTCTGAAGTATTTCCTCTTTTTCTAGTACGTGTGCCTTGTCCTTTGCTTTTATACATTTTCTTGCTGTGCAGGTCTTTTGTTCTGTTAATTTCTTTATTTTTTTTATGCATATTCCCTTTATTTGTCGTGCTCAGTTTTTCTATTTTGATGCATTTGTTAATGAGCCATCTTTTTTTTTAGCCTGTCTGTATTTGCTCCTTATTTCCTTGTGAAGTTTCCTGTATTCTGTTTCATATCTTTGCATTTTTTTTTCTGTCTCTTTTGTATCCTGCCAATAATCTCTTGTGTGATCCACTCATTTTTCTTTCTTTGGGATGATGTCATTCACTGATATCACTAGAGATTCTCTTAGTGCATCCTATTTTGAGCTTCCATTTCCAATTTTTCCTTCGTATTTCTCTTTCATGCTGTCCGTGTACATTTCCTGCAGGTTCAAGTCTGTTGTACTGCAGTCTTAGGGCTATATTAGGTTAAATTAATCTCTGTAGTTTTATCCTTAGTTTGCATATAACTGGTATGTGGTCACTTGTCATCAGCACTTGGGTAGGCTTTGCAGTGAAGAACTGCACTCCTGAATCTCTTGTTGATAGTAATATAATCAATTTGGTTCTTAGTTTCTCCTACTGGGCTTCTCCGTGTCCATAGTCCTCTTGGGTGCTCTTGGAGCCAAGTGTTGGTTATTATCTGGTTATTTGCTGTGCACAATTGGACCCATTTCTCATCACAGCCATTGCAGTGTCCTAGTTCGAAATTGCCGACTGTTTCATCTTATGGCCAACTTTGGCATTCAGATCTTCCATGATAATTCTGATTTCTTGTGAGTTGCACTGTACCTTGACATTGTCTAGCATGGAGTAGAATTCGATTTCTTTTTCTGTAGTTTGTGTTGGTGTATATACCATTATAACCAATATATTAAGATGCCTTCCTTTCATATTAACTACCAGAATTCTTTCAGATATCTGGCAATGTCCAGTAATACATTTCCTTGCGTCTTTATCCGACTTCTTTTTCATTATTTTGACCTCCTGCGTATATAATTCTGTAGTCATCACTGATGAAGTCTCCATTGCTTGGCCACTTGTTTCACATATACTTAAAGTGTTTATGCTAAATCTAGTCATCTCCTGCTTCACATTTTCCAGCTGTCCACAATTGTTCATCATTCTGATGTTCCACATACCAAGAGTTATTTTTTGTTTGGTGCAAACAGTCACACAATAGCGGTTTAGTAACACCTGTCACTCAAGTCTTTCCATTCTAGGTGAGGGATAAATTCTGAGAAAATTTGGCCCCTTTATGCCGTTTATGCAATCTGCTTTTATTAGAAATATCTAATATTTTATATTTTGTTGTGCACCCTAAAAGGTGTTCATAGTATATTTATTGATATTTATTTTTGAATTTCAGACATATAAAGATTGTTATGGATCAAAGATCAAAGCAAGATATAACTTCAATGGAGAAACAAGATACTGTAAAGTTCATTAAGTGATCAGGGCAACAATGTTGGAAATTAAGACAAAGTTAAACAGAGACCATGGATGAATCAAAAAGAAGTTAAAAATATTGATGACAAGAAAAAACCGGCTTCAAGAACATAACAAATTTAGAAAAAAAATGAAAGGCTAAGCAAGAAAAGTGGATTAACCAGAAACAAAAACCCTGAAAAGCTGCTATTGTAAATCTAAACAGAGAGTAAAATAGAGAATTTCAAGAACATAAAGAAATAGGAGCAACTAAAGCATCAGAGAAATGTGTATATTGGATGAAGAAGTACATGAAAATAGACATCTCAACACTAATTTTTAGTGATGGTGATTTTCTAAGCATAGCTTAGATGTGGTACAAGGCTGAAAGTGTGGAATACTCAGTGAGGATTGAACTCGCTACTATGTGATAACTGATCTAGCTAACCACTTACAGCATGTTGAAGTGCTCCACTATTTTTTAGTAATGAATGTAGGTAGAGCTATATTAGATGAACATGATGGCTGAGATAGAAGTTGGTTTCTTCATGAAAATAGTCAACCAGCATGACTTAAAAGACAATGGGAATGATGGAGATATTAAGCAGTAAAAAAACAACAAAAAAATAATTAACTTTTTATCAGCTTCTCGAGTTTTTAATCAAACCAATTTGTGGTCCATCATTAAAGAGAAGTATATGAGAATGAAAAATAATATCCCTGGCAAGCAATAAAAAAATGCTTTAAAGCCTTTAAGTAATATTAAAGTTGAAAGAGTAGAAAAATTAACAGAATCAACAATGAACCACGTGGAATTACCCACTTTCCGAAAAATCTGATCATTTGGTTTGTTGGTAATGTATTGTAAACTTTTATAAACATTTTAAATAAAATTTTGCATACAAGCCATTGTTTTTATGTTTCAGACACTTTTTCAAGGTGATGCACAGTAATCGCTTTCTGCTTTATTTTTGTTGTGTGTGTGTGTAAGAGAGAGAAAATGAATTTATTTAAAAAATAAATTAATTTTTTTCTTTTTTTTTAACACAGCAGTGATCCACACTGGAGAAATAGAAAAGTTGATTTAATGAAGATCAAAAAACCTAAGTTCAAAACTCAAAAGTTAGCAGAGCAAAAATGTCACTAAAATTGATAATTAACGAATCCAATTTAAGCAGTTAAAATTAATTAAGGCGACATTTTAATTCATTTGTAAGTGGGTGGTGATGTGATGGTGATAATTGTGCGTGTGTATGCGAAAAGTAAAAATAAATTAAAAATTTTGATATTTTTTTCTGCAGACCACGTGGCAAAAACTGACGTTCTTTTCCCGAATCAAATTTACGCTTTCATTTTGACAAGAAAAAAGTGTTTTGTTTTTTTATCAATTGTTTAAGCAACAGGCCAGTCAAGTTAAAAACCGTAACACAAGAAGAAAATTACAAAAATAAAATTAAAAAAAAGAAGAGAAAACAAACATTTGAACGAAATCATTCTGATAGTCATCTTTTAATTAGTTTTTCTTTTTAGTTTAGAAGGGGGAAAAAAACGGAAAAGAAGGAACTAAATCAAAATATCGTATTGCAATGGTGAAAAAAATAAAAACGATAAGTGTCCCAGTTTTTAACCTGCTTTCCCTACAAAAAGCTCTGCGGTACACATGCGGGTGAGTGGGCGGGTGGATGCAGATAAACACACACACACACACACACACACACACACACACACACACTATTTACTTGGGTTACAGAAGTGAAGTGTGGTTGATGTTTTGAAAATGTATAGAAAACTTCAATCCAAAGAATAATAAACACTAATAAACAGCAAAATTACCAACCACTGAGAGAGAATGAAGATAAACTTCTCTTTTCTAATTTCTGACGTTGCAACAATAAGGACATTGATTCATTCACGAATTAAATTTTTAAATATATATTTTATTTACATTTCAATCACGAATAAACAAAAAAACAACGTCCTTACTTTGTTTGTAAATAAATAATAATTAAAAAATAAATTATAAATAAATGAAGGTTCGCTTATAGGTTGTTAGGATTATTGTTGTTTTGTTATTAACTTTTTTTAATTTTATCGTTTCTTTTGCAGTTTGCTTTGCTTCATCATTTTTCTTTTAAATTCAAATTTCTTTATGTACCAAATTTTAACTTTGTTGAAAACAAATAATTGAAAGAAAGTTTTTGTTAACGATCCTCTTAAAAAGGTATTTGTAATTTGTTCTGAGATATAGAAAAAACGCGTCAAAAAAGCATTTTGAAAAACAAAAAAATAAATAGTTAAATTCTTATTGTCTGTAAAAACCAAAGAAAAAATATTGACAAAAAGTGAAACAAAAAAAAATGTTTTGTTGATCAAAAATCAATTCAAAATTCAAGAGAGTTAAGAAAAAAGACTTCGAAGATCAGGTTTACAAATGAATACAAAAATATAACGCGGAAAAAAGTAAACAAAAACGTAAGCAATTAAAACAGTTGTAAAAAATTCTTACCTTTAAAAAAAAGTGGGGACAGAAATTAATTTCAGCAGTAACTTTGTAATAATGTAAAAAAATAAAAATAGAGAAAGTATTCGTTCACTTTTTTCTTTTCTTTCTTCGGCTAAGTTCGATCGAACTTTGCCTGGAAAACTTGAAAATGCAGTTATAATTGAAAGAAAGTGAACAACAACGCCACCCCAGGCCACACTGGTGTGGGATGACTGATAAAGAAAGAGACAATTGTGAGATCGCTTCTGACTTCTTCAACACAACTTGCAACAACTGACAGGCAAAAACACAAAAGTTAACTCAGTTTTTAACGCAGCCCAGCTACTTACTACTTTACGCACATGACATGGGGAGTAGTCGTAGCAATAAAGATATGCCGGAAGCATTTTGTACTTCAAACCAGAACCAAAAAATAATAATTAGAGATACCGAGAGTTTTATGATAAAGTAACCTATTGGTAGAGGGTCAAATAATACGCCTAGGAGTCAGTACCCAGTTCAAGGGTTAGGTCATGACCTCCGGCAGACGTCGTGGTTAGGTCAGCATAAAGAAAATTAAATAAATAGCTCCATTCATATCCCTTTCATTTTATTTTATTTTTTTTTACCCAGCATTAAACTAAAAAAAAAATATAACCATTTAAATCAATTCACATTAAATTTTTGAAAGGAATATTTTGATAAAATTTCTATAATTTAAAAAATATTAGTAAAATCATTAAATAATAAAACTAATTATTTTTAAAAGTTGTATCTTTTATAAAGTTTAGCCTGGAATATATATATATATATATATATATATATATATATATATATATGCGGTTATGGTATTACCGGTCGCCTGCTTGACCTAATCCAATCTTTCTTAAATAACCACAAAATGAAGGTCGTTCTGAATGGGCGTGCCTCTTCTTCCTACAGCAGAATGCTGGTGTCCCACAGGGCTCTATCCTGGGCCCGATGCTCTTCCTTATTTTCATCAACGACCTCCCAGATGAGATCAAGTCCCAAGTAGGCATCTACGCAGATGACACTACAATATACTCCCGCACCAGTAAAAAACCTGTCGTGGCAGACAGACATAATCTCGCTGCTGACCTTGAACGGGATCTACACTCTGTGGTGAACTGGGGCAAGAAGTGGCTTGTCAACTTCAATTCATCTAAGACCAAGCTGTTGTCTGTCAACCATTACAGGCAACCTCTCCTGCCTCCCATAAGCATGGACCAAGTGATTCTCCTGGAGAGTAATACACTACGTCTCCTCGGACTTACCCTGTCCTCAGACCTCAAATGGAACCATTATATTGAATCCATAGCAAAATCTACTGCTAAGAAGGTTGGGTCACTATGTCGATCCAGGATGTTTTTTCCACCTGAATCCATCCTGCATATATACAAGTCAACTGTCCGTCCATGCATGGAGTACTGCTGCCATTTATGGTCAGGTGCCCCTGCTGTTCTCCTCAGTGTTCTCGACAGGCTCCAAAGGAGAGTCTGTAATGTGATGGGTACTGATCTGGCGGCTCGACTGCAGCCACTTCCCCATCGTCGAAATATGGCCTCCCTTTGTTCTATAAATACTTTCATGGCTTCTGCTCAGATGAACTTAAGTCGCTGATGCCTCCTCAACAGGTGTTTACTCGCACAACCAGACTGGCAACTGGGTCCCACCCATTCACAGTCAGGTTAACCAAATGCAGACGACAATTCTACTCCTGCAGCTTCTTCTCTCGCACTTCCCGCCTGTGGAACTTGCTCCCGTATTCTTGCTTTCCTGACGGCTACAACCTCCAGAAATTTAAATGCAAAGTCAATACTCATCTACTAACCACTGGACTCTAGCTCTCTCCCCACCCCTGTATAACCTTCCCTTTCTCTCCACCTATGTATCTGTCATCGCACCTGCTTTCTCAGCTTTCTATTGTTCCTTTCTAACTAGTTTGTACTCCTCACTCTTTTCTAATTAATCTTTTTACATTTATGTAGCCCCCTGCACATCAGTGGTGTTTCCGCCTTGCTCAGGGTGAAATGATTAAAAAAAAATATATATATATATATATATATATATATATATATATATAGAGAGAGAGAGAGAGAGAGAGAGAGTGTGTGTGTGTGTGTGTGTGTGTGTGTGTGTGTTTAATCATTTCAAACTAAGCAGGGTGATAAAATCACCAAGATGCAAGGAGTTACTGAGAATGAAGTAGGGTTACATCTAGAAATCTAAACAGTAAAATAATGAGACCTTGCTACCAATCTAGTACAGCACTTCAATTCATGAAAATAAATCAGGAACAATTTTTATATTTATAGAAAAAGAAGAGGAAAGCAATGATATGGCAGTAAAAAAAAAATAATGACTGAAGCTGGGATATTGGGTCAGGACAAATAACATTGCAATTAGGGTAAGGATTAGGTTAGGGCAGGAGTGAGGGATTTTATCAAGAATCTTTGAATACAAAGAAGAGGCACCAAGCCAGATGTGGGAGCAAATATTTAATGCATGGATGAATGTTAGACTTATAAATGTGTAAGATAAATTCTGTAGAGAAAAATTGTCTACAACAGCACAGTCAACCAACTTTCTTAGTAGCAGACTTAGCAATTGATTCAGGATAATCTTTCCACTTCATGTCAGTGGAAAACATTATCCTGAGAAGGCACAAGTTCTCACACTCCTAGAGGTTAGCATTAGCCATGCTGACTGAAGGCATAAAAAGGTCCTCTAAAATGATTAAAAGAGAGCAGTTTTATTTCGGAGATGTTAAAATTAACAAGCCATTTTTTGTTCCAGTTAACAACAGATTGTAGGTCATTTTTTTAGTTCAGCTGCTAATTCAACTTTATCAAACGGATCAGACATTCGACTTTATCAAACGGATCAGACATTCGACTTTATCAAACGGATCAGACTTACCATTAAGACAAGAGTAAATAGTTGTGCTATCTGCACAGATATCAAGTTGAGAACTGATGACATCAGAAAGGTCATCAGTTTTCAACTCTGTATCTTTGCTGATAACATCAGAAAGACCATGAATGAAAATTTGGAACAAAATAAGTCCAAGGATAGAGCCCCAACTGATGTAAAAAAATGCATTAATGTAAAAAAAATCTAGAAGAGTGGCCATTCAAGACAATTTTCTTCATTTCACAATTTGATAAGAAAGATTGAATTAAATGAAAATTTGTTCAGAAATACCACCACAACCTTTCATTTTGTGAAGAAGACCAGCATGCTAATCTCTATCAAATGCCTTTAAGATGTGTCCAAAACAAAAGCCAAAGCTTCACCATTCTTATAGACTCTTTCAACAAAAACTGTAAACACATCAGCAGTGTTTGATATATTTTTTAAATGCTTTATAATTAATAGGTCATTTTTAATTAAATTTCACATGCAGACTTACTGGAGCATCTTAACAAAAAGAAGCATGATTTTTATATTAGGTTCTTAATGTTAGATACTTTTGCAATGTTGAAAGAAACAGACCTGCCTTCCTCCAAACAAACTCTGGTTTCTTCAACTCTGTGAATGAAATAAGGATGTTATTGTTTTAACTTAAATGTTATAAGATAAAGGATCACTACAAAGAAGAGAGTACTGGATTGCTGTATGATATCAGTTCTTGAAGCAACTGAAATGTATTTCTACAGAAGGATGGACCGAGCATGTGAGCAATGATGAGGCTTTGGAAAGGATGTAAACAAAAAGGAAATTAATATTGAGCATCAGGAAGAGACAAGTTCCTGGGATATACAATGAGGAAGGAGGGTTTGAAGAACCTGATACTAACAGGCCAGATAGAGGGAAAACAGATAGAGGAAAGCAGCAGATAACATATTTGAAAGGCCTGAGCAGGTGGATGACGGAACGGGGGTTGCGTGGTGTTACTAGAGAAAGCATGCTCAGATAGGGAGATGTGGAAAGCTGGGATCGCCTACGTCCTGAAAGGGCAAGGCACATAGAAGAAGAAGAAGAAGAAAATTTCAAGAGAGGAAAAGAGAGTGCCATACTTTTTGTCACATTCAAAAGTGAAAGTATACATTTAAATCACTTCTTTTTTTTTTTAATCCACGGAATGTTTCTCATTTGACCCAATCAGATATAAATGGTTTGGGAGTTACTTTATTAAATCATATGTGGGGTTAGTGTAATGATTGCTGGCATGAAAAACAGAATTACTAAGTTACTGCTTCATCTAATGTACTCACACAAATACTCTTGGGAAAGGCATGAATCCATCTTCTCTTCCACCACCCCTTTGTTAAATAATAGGTAGACTGGGCTCTCTACAGTCTAAATAAATCCTCTTTCTTTTCAATTTTCTATCAAGCAATATACAGAATATCTTGACTAAATGTAATCTACAAGGTATTTTTTAAATGAGATGCCAATTCTCAGATGTAAAACTCCAAGAATAAAGAACATAAAAGACAACTTATGACAGAGATAAAATAATTCTAATTTTCATGACAACTGCTAAATCATGGGTGCACAGACATTCTTATAAGTTTAGTCTGGTATAAGACCACAATGCAGGTTGGCGGACACACAGTAAAGCTCAAACTTACTAAACTAGAAATAACCAGCAAGAGTAGTTGAGTGGCCATCATTATACAGTAGGCATGCCAGAACTGTGAGAAAGTATTAAGAAAAAAAAAAAACAGAAAATTGCCTCCTTCCATTTAAAGCTTGAGTAACTTTCCCACAGAAAAAAAAAGAAAAAAAAAAACTCAGCAGTTTTTTGCAGGTTGGTAACCATTTTTTAATGGATTTTATTGTTGATTCTGAAACTACATATGTCATTTTTAGGATAGAATAATATATTAAGATGAACTTAAATGTCTACATAACTTGGCTGTTTAATTCAGTTGAGTGCCATACGTGATACATGCTTGGGCGATCATGTTTCGAAAGAGACATAACTGACTGGACAGAAGATTATCCCTCAGTAGGTTGCCATTACTTTCTGCAGTAGACTGGTTGCCGACCAGGGCTATAGAACCCAATCTGTCCTATCTATTATTTTACTCATAGCTAGAGGGGGAAGAGATGTATTATATTATTAAGTAGTAATTAGTGGGGGATCAGTTTACTACTTCATAACAATATAAAACTGATCCCCTACTTTAAGTCCAGTAGAAGCCTTAATCATGTTTTCAACTATTATATTTAGTCAGTCAGTTGAGTGCTATAAACACTTGGGCAATCATGTCTCAAAAGAGACATGAATGACTGGGCAGAAGATTATCCCACAGTAGACTGCCATTACTTTCTGTAGTAGACTGATTGCCGACTAAGGCTATAGAACCCAATCTGTTCTGTTATTTAACCTATAACTGGAGGGAATAGACGGATTAATACCTTTCCTAAGGGTATTTGCACATAAGTGAATGAAAGGAATTCAACTAGGAATTCAAACTTGGCTCCCCGATTTCTCTTTCAGAGCCGATATCCACTGCACCACAATGACTGTTTAACTAAAATGATATTCTCTTTCCACATTATTCCAAAACAATTTATGATAAAACAAAGCAAACATATTTATCTTCTTACTAATTATCTGAAAGTTATAATACTGACAATTTAGATATGCACTTATAATTAAAAAAAAAACACAATATAAAGAAAGTGAAACATCCGGTGAATGAAATGTACAGAAGGCAGCAAAGTACATATTTGCTCAAACAAGTTGTTCAGAAAATATTTCCAAACCATAATTAAAAAGAAAAATTCAAGACTTCACACCTATCATTCATGTCAACTTAAAAATCTTCCTAAGGTGAAAATCTTTCAGTTAGTATTTATATGACACTCTGAAGAGAAGAAATAATCAAATTTATTATTATTAATATTATATCTTTTGCAAAGTATTTTAGAGCCGATGAAAGCCGAACCAAAAAAAAACTTTCACTTCCAATATGGACACATTTACAGACAACTTTGTTATTTCATAGAAAACAGGAAAACTGCACATTTAAGGTAAACGAAAGCCTTTTTTTTAATTATTATTTCTATTATGGCGGGCATAAACAACAGAAATCCCTTCCCTTAAAAAAACTATTCATTTTTTTTCAACGAATTATTATTGATATCCCATTTTCTTCTTTTTTTTCCATTCAACCAAACTGAGCCATAGCAATGCGTGGCTGGGAACAACTAGTTAAAAATGAATTCATAAGTTGCTATATTTGTCATGTGACTATAGAGCATCATCTTCAGAGATGACACTTTGTTTCACGATTGATTACACTTTATTAATTTCTTTTCTAATGAAATTATATATATAATCCACAAATCTACTTAAAAGACAAAGTCATTTCTTAGACTAATTATTAATCCATACATTCTATTTAATAGATAAGATTATGCAGAGATTTGAACATAAAAGTTACTATAAAAGAGTTAAAGATTTCTGTATATTTGTGCAACTGAGAAGCGTAAATAGCTAAGTCAGGTTAAATTTTCCTTAAACACTTTGGATTAGTATATTTCTACATGTATTCATATCGGGGAATATCTAAATAACCAATTCACAACAAGAACAATGAGATTATCTACTTGTTGATGATTTGTAAAAGCTGAGGGATGCGATGAATAAAACAGTTGAACACTTGAATGTCATTAAACATGGTCAGATGAAGAATTTCCATTGACTGTATTTTAGAAATCTTTATACAATCAATGTAGAAAGTTCTTTAACGAAGAGAACTTAGTGGAATTCTGCTCAAGAACAATGAGATTATCTACTTGTTGATGATTTGTAAAAGCTGGGGGATGCGATGAATAAAACAGTTGAACACTTGAATATCATTAAACATGGTCAGATGAAGGATTTTCATCTATTCTACTTCATGCATATCGTTTGCATGCTTTTATAACATGGGTGCATTCATTTCCAAATTATAGATAAAACTCAAATGAAACCTGCTTGGCTTTTATTCATTTTTATAGTAAGGTATATTTGACTTCTTACATGATCAATTTTTTGCAACAGACTCTTCATTTTAGGACATATTTTTTTGTTCTGTGAATTAAGAAGATGGTAATGCTGGACATAAGAAATTCAGGATTCAATAATAATTATTAGTAATGACATAAAAGTGTGTTTACTGAAACAGCACAAGAATAGTGTTAGAAAATTCAGTATCTTTGTTAACCTTAATCAGTCTACAAAA
Organism: Ascarosepion bandense; assembly: GCA_037127315.1. Taxonomy (NCBI): domain Eukaryota; kingdom Metazoa; phylum Mollusca; class Cephalopoda; order Sepiida; family Sepiidae; genus Ascarosepion; species Ascarosepion bandense. The sequence continues at coordinate 2,976,382 of JBBBDQ010000434.1, forward strand.
TAAATATCAACAAATCTTGAGAATATCATATTTGTTAAATACATATTAGTAAAATTGTGGCTTTGGTTTCCCATTTTCCAAATTAATTTTATACTTAGAAAACATTTCTGTGATTGAGAGTGATGTTAGATACAACTGTGATGAAAATGTTACTCCCAAAAATGTTTGGATTTAATAAATGGCATGATGTGACATAACAATTTGATACTAATGATAAACTACTATATTTATAACGAACACAGTATTTAAAATCGTTTTGAAATCCTACTGTATTTAGAATATCAAATGTTTTTCTTTCATTTGATTATGTTCACTACTTCCTAAATGTTCAACTAAATAAATCATATTTTATTTATCATTAAATAATTATGATTTCAACATCAAGAGAAAAATGATGAGAATTTATAATGTAGAAAAATGTTACACATACATATTGCAATCTATATATGTGGATTATTATATAATTTAATACCAAGCAATTCAATTAACAATTCAAATTTACCTCATTTAACTATAACTTTCTGTTGAGACATGATGACCATAAATATATAATTCCGTTTTTTTAAATTACTAAAAGTAAAGATATCCCAAAAAGTCTAACAAAGAAAAGAAAAAAACTGAAAAGATCAATGTTAGCAATCTGGTTTCATTACTTAGTAATGAAATTTATTGTTGTGAGCATACAAAGAAGTTCAATTTGAGCAACAGTGATACCCTATATTGCTAAAACAACAGAATATATCATAAGTAAATAATGAAACTAGGTTATATAAATGATGCATAAAGTCATATTGAGTTTTATATATATATTAAAATTATATATCAGAACTTAATTTTCTTATAGAAATTAATTTTTTTGTAGTAGACTATTTAAAGCAAATCATTAATTAAAAATAAGAGCAAAACATAATTGCAATTGTTAATAAATGAATAGGTTAGTTAGTAGGTCTACATTGGTTGGGGTTGGCCATAGGTAGCATCCTAGTAATCTGATTGGCTGGAGTGCAGGAGTGACAGTCTCTGTTGCAGAAGATGCATTGCTGTTTTCTTTCTGGTCTGTCAGAGCTGTCACTTTGCTTTCTGTGAATCAGCCTTGTGTCAGCTTCTCCTCCCTTGATTTGAGTTGTTGGACCAGTTGAGTGTTATGCTCTCCCATGACTCCATGTTGATGCCCACAGCCTTATGCTCTCCCATGACTCCATGTTGATGCTCACAGATTTCATGTCGCGTTTTACAATGTTACGATACTGCAGCTGTGGATGCCCAGTGCATTTTCTTCCAGAGGCCAGCTCTCCATACAGGAGGTCTTTTGGAATGTGACCGTCTGGCATGCAGTGGACATGGCCTAGTCAGCAAAGTCTGCACTATTTAAGGAGTGTGAACAGGGTGGGCATACCTGCACAAGACAGGACCTCAGTGTTAGGCACCTAGTCTTGCCATGAGATTCCCAATATGCGGCGGATACTTCTCACGTGGATGGTGTTCAGATGCCTCTCTTGCCTGGCGTACATGGTCCATGTCTCGCTGCTGTTTAGCAATGTGCTGATGACACAGGCATTGTACACTGCCATCTTTGTCTTTACTGTCAGCTTGGAGTTGGTTCAAATATGTTTTGTGAGGCGTGCAAGGGTTGTGGTTGCTTTTCAAGTTCTCTTGTCAAGCTCTATGTCCAGGGAGAAGTTGTCAGTGATGGTAGAGCCAAGGTAGTTAAACTGATGGACTACATCCAGCTCATAGTCATTGATGGTGATAATTGGTGGTGCTGCAGTACCATGACTCAGGATGTTGTTTTTGTTTTTTTTTCAAGCTAATGGTCAGCTCAAATTCTCTGCAGGCCTGATAGAAATGATCAATCAGTGATTGAAGTTCTCAGTGGGTATGAGGTGCTAATGTCATTTCATCAGCAAACATGAGGTCTCTGATAAGGATTTTTCATACTTTGGTCCTGGCTCTGAGATGGGAGAGAATGAAAAGCCTGCCACCTGATCACATATGCAGGTAAATCTCTTCCCATGATGTGCCCAATGTGTGCTTCAGAAGTAGTATGAAGAAGAGTCCCAAAAGAGTGGGAGTGAGAACACAACCCTGTTTGACTCTGCTACAGATGTTGAAGGACATCAAAGTGCTGCTATTGAACTGCACAGTCTTCCGCATATCATTATGGAAGGACTCAATCAAGCTCTGCAGCTTGGGTGGACAGCCAATCTTGGACAGAATTCTGAAGAGGCCCTCCTTACTAACAAGTTTGAACGTCTTGGTCAGATCGATGAAAGTGACATACAGGGGCATTTGCTGTTTTCTGCACTTCTGGAGCTAACAGAGCAAGAAGATCATGTCTACTATTGATTGTTCTGATCAAAAGCCGCACTGTGACTCTGGGTAAACTTGCTTGGCAAGTTCCTGCAGATGGAACAAGATGACCCAAGCAAAAAAGGTATAAATTTATTAAATAAAAATATTTCTAAACCTAAAGCCGATAGCCTATTGAGCTTGTAGTACGCTGTTGTTAATTTATCATCTACAGATAGATAGTCACAACTTGAAAAATGATTAATCAAAGAAACAATCACATTTTAAACATTCATAACTTTGCAATTCATCTTATCAAAAACCGTCACCATTTCTTTCCTCTTTCTATTTTCAGAATTTTAAATGTTTCTAGCTTAAAATATCATGGCTCCTGCAAAGATATTTCTTTACAGAATATTTTCTAAATTCAAATGAAAATAAATAAGTTTACTCATTTCATCAGTCAGTGAGGCACTCACTGTCACTTTTTAAAAATAAATGGTTTGTGTTACAAATTGACAGGAGCAGCAATGAATTATGCTTGGGCCATATTTTTATGTATTTAACCCAAATCTATGTTCAATATAGTCACTGTTCAGGACTAAAATCATTAGTAGATGTAAACATATGAGTAGATGAAAAGGAGAACTTAAAGAAAAGAGAAAAATAAAAATACAAATACCTAGATGGAGAAATTTTTACATTCTGAGATATGACAATAACTTTGATCTTTATAATTGTTTAAGGAACAGTTCTAAGGTTTTTTTTAAAAAAACTGACAAATATTTAAGGAAATATACAATGCAAAATATTATAATGCTACATAGAGCTGAATTTTGAGAAAGACAGTGACTTGCTATCTCTTGGTTTTTAATGGTGTTAATCAGAAAATTTATGAATGAATATACAATATCAAAATCATTTGGTCATATAATCTAAGAACAAGAATAACAAATTACAATTTAATTGCATGGACCACTTAATCAGTTTAAACATCAAAAGTAAAATTATCATTTTACAATATTTTATTATTGATAAAATTTTAAAAAAATATTACTACTTGATTTTATTATTAAGATAAAAATGAGGATTTTGCACAGCAGTTTTTTTTTATACAAAATTATCAAGACACTCTTCTTTTAATCTATTAAATTATGAACAGTTATTTTTTATGGGGCTAAACCTACATCAACCTAAAACTTTTGAATTGTTGATATTTTTTTCATAAAATATTTGAAGATTTGTATACATAGATGTTTTATTAATTATAAAAGAGAATGACTGGACAAAGTATTTTTAACTTGACTCAAAGTTCTTGAAAGCCATTATATAAGGAAATAGTAGGTAATTTTATTAGTAACTAATTTGTGATGATCTTATCAGTGTCTTCTCGAAAGGAGTAATATGCGTTAAGTGAGATGATTTTTAACAAAATGTACCAAATCAGGAACAGTAGTGCTGTGACATGCACATCTCAACAACTCAAATCAAGGGAGGAGCAGCTGACACAAGGCTGATTCACAGAAAGCAAAGTGACAGCTCTGACAGACCAGAAAGAAAACATAAATGCATCTTCTGCAACAGAGACTGCACAAAAAACATGCGCATCTCAACAAAAAATAAAAAAATAAAATGGTCTGATAATGATAAAATAATAGCAGGAACATAGAATAGATATGAGAATAAGTGTCAAAAAACTAGGGACAATGGTGTGATAATAAATATTTACAAATGTACAGTCACTATGACCCATATATAAATGACAAAGATAATTGGTAATGACTAAAATATAGTTGTGCTAGTTTATGAATTCATTGTTTTAAAAGATTAAAAGGAAAAGGAAAAAAAAGAGAGCAGGTCAATAATCATCTTCACTGTTTTTTTAAAACCAACATTACTGAATATTTTCTTAATATCAAAACTATTAATGAAATCTATAACAAAACAATATCTAGATTCTATTATTTGTCATTCTCATTACAAACTTTAAAAAAATCAAAATTAAATTTATTAAAGCTTTTGTAAATTATAAAATGATATTATAAAAAATATATGAAAAACAATTCTCATTAATTTAATCTCCAAAAAATAGTGATAAAAAAATGCTTTTTGTCTGTTTCATAAATTATTTGATTTGTATATTTTATTTTTTCTTTAATTTTAGAACTAATATATGCATATATGTGGATGTATGTTATGGCGCAGTGGATATCGACTCGGAACAAGAAATCGGAGAGCTGAGTTCAAATTCCAGTTGAATTCCTTGCATTCACTTACGCGCAAATACCCTTGGGAAAGGTATTAATCCGTCTATTCCTTCCAGTTATGGGTTAAATAGCAGGACAGATTGGGTTCTATAGCCTTGGTCGGCAACCAGTCTACCGCAGAAAGCAATGGCAACCTACTGCGGGATAATCTTCTGCCCAGTCAGTCATGTCTCTTTTGAGACATGATCGCCCAAGCGTGTATCATGTATGGCAATTAACTGACTGATATGCATATATACTTAAAAGTTACAGTAGTCATTTTATCATAAGTCAAAATGTCAGTCAAATCAAATATCATATCCCAAGTCTAATTTGTTCCTGTCATTAAAATAATTGTTGACATGCTCTTATAACCTAACATTATAGTATAGAATCTCATTGAAATAACATTCTAGTATAAAATAACACTGAATTGTAGATATTTTTCAATGCATAATATTGGTGGAGATAGTGAAGTAACATATTGTCATAGTATCTCAGATCATTACTAATTTTGGTTTTAAAACTATAGATTTTTTTCTCTTATGTGTTCTGAGGACACTGAATTGATTTTTTCATCAATTCCAAATCCAGTTTTCTGAAGACCAAACTGCAAGTTGGTGTAGAGATAAGGTTAAAAACTGGGAAATGTATATCTGTCATTTCTCTTCTTCCAATTTGCTTTAAAAGCAGTAATAATTTAAAAATTCAATACCTACAATTATCTACAAGTGGATAGATTGTATATTAATTTATCTATCTAATCACCAACAATACAATTGCTTATAAAATACAGTTAATAGGACATCTGAAACAATCTTTAAAAAGTAGTACAATTTGGATTTATTTATAATTAAAACATTATGCGGAATATAGTTTATTTGCATAATAGAACCTGACCCCTCTTCAAAAGCTATTGTAAACATTTTTTTATAAGGATGGGTATTATGAACTGAAATTCATATGATATATTTATTATCTCCTGAAAAGTTTACCAATATCAGTTGGTTAATATCAATTTCAGTGTGAAAACATTTGACTTGCACAATAAAATCTTATATATATATATATATATCCGAGTGAGTACAAAACGAAGAAAGAATTTTTTTCAACGTTCAAAACATTAATCTAAAACAGTGCTCAATATATAATATATATAGAGCTGTGAATATTTATTATAAATTATATTTTAGAACATGTACATAATGTTTTTTATATGTGTCCTCTACAATCATATGGTTATTTCGACATTGGGTCTCTAACGTCTCTTCAGGAGGAATGAACAAGAATGGAAATCCTCGCTATCTATATTTGGTTCCTTGTTAGTGCGAGGTTGGTTGGGGTTATTGATAATAAAGTGAATATGTTTTCTGTATTGACCGTTAGAATTTTGAAGAAAGTGGTTTGCGAAGTTGAATGGTTGATTAATGACATTAGCTGTTGGAATGTACGTTTTTATTGCTCGGGTATATTAATAATAATATATATATATATATATATATATAAATTAGAGAAAATTTTCAAAATTCAAAGGTGTCGGATGTACATTTCAACATAGGATCTCTAATAGAGACTCTACATCATGTCAGCGACATTGTTTTTCCAAATGGCTGGCGAAGGCCCTGAGTTAGTGTGGAGGGGTTTTTGTTTAACAAGGTCACAAAGTGGTAAAGGACAGAGCTGGTAGTCATAGGGTTACAGGATGTTGAAATGGTATATTTAGGAAGGGGAGGAATAGGAGTTCATATTTTATAAAGATAGACAACTAAATGAGTTAAATTACTTTTTAAAGTTAAGATTTTGGGCTGTTTGAAGAGGTGTATTTAGGAGAGAAGGAATGGGTTTCAATATTCTTCATACATGGAGCTCTCTGCCTGCATCACTTTTTAATGTTAAAAATTTTTAATATTGATTAGGATCAGGTTCTTGGAATTTACCTTCCTACTCTTCCACTTCGGATTAAAGAAAAACAAAAACAAAAAAATATATATGTGTTAATAATAAATCATAAATCTATATTTTTTTCCTTTTTCCTCACTGGTAGCCCAACTCTGTATTTTGTAAATGTATATTTATTATTATACAAACGTACATTTATTATTAATATATATATATATATATATATATATTAATAAATATACATATTCTCCTAAGTGCCATAGGCGTAGGATAACATGTATATTTATTATATATATATAATACAGTTCTGTTCATACATTGAGCACTGTTTTATTAACACCTGAATAATAATACTATACATATGTACACCCTCTTCATATGTATATTTATTAATTTATGTCACTATATTTATTATTAATATATATTTTATAGCTCTGTTATTCTACATTATGTACTATTTTATTAACACTAACATTCAATGTGCAATATATATATATATATATTAGAAATGCATAAATTACCTACACAAATTTTCAAAACAACAATATTTCAGTAACTGAACACAGACTAACAAAATTGGTTCTAATAGATCAAACGTTGATTAAACATATATAATTTATCTATTTTAATATATGATACATAATGTAATACATATAGCATTAATTTAGACACAAAACAAAATCCAAATATAGATTTATACTGTGATGAGCCTAAGAGAATTAGTTATTCAGGTGTATTCAGTAGTTGGAAAAAAAAATTAAATAAATCCTTGTTCTACTGCTCATAATAAAGAATGAAAGACCTTACATTCTTTCTGCTTTCTTTGAGAGGATATACATGTTGAACCTATGCAAGTGCAGACACGCTCTTTACTGTGCCTTTTATTTTTGTTTACAACTATCATTCGGATTGTTTTAACAAAAAATAAAATGTTCCTTTGTCAACCAGTTTCTTAAAACAAAAAAAAGGATTTGAATGACCAATGTAATAAAAGGAATTAATCACCTAACCCCTGCCTACAACAAAATGCTGTTAACCCAGAATTAAAAATACAATTAATTCTCTCGTCGTCAGTCGTATCCCATTACTGATGGTGTTTTACAATGCAAACAAAACAAGTCAAGAAATTAAGAATATCTACAACAGTAAATTTAAAGAATCTATCCACAAACATTTTGAAAAAGTATAACCAGTGATTAATAGGGTAATAGTTAACAAGCTAATCAAGTAAACTGTGTTCAATCCCCATTAGTTGTCTAATATTTATAGCCTTATGCCATACTAAACTAAGCTTAGTACACACCATTAGTCAGTAATCACAAACCAAGGGCAAAGTGTTTATAGTTTCAAACATCTTAAAGAACAGTTTTTGTCTGCAAAATTACTACATTTTATTGTTTTTCATTTAGTTGAGTAATGTCTATTTCTATTCAAAAGTGTAAAAATTTGGTTATTAGTAGGTTCTTGTTAATGTAAGAATTTGGTTATTTTATTAGTAGATCCCTGTAAATTTCTTGCAAATCTTAACAAAAAAGATGTCTATATAATGAACAGTATATTTTGTTTCTTTGTATTCCTCTCCGTTATGGAGAGGAATACAAAGAAACAAAATATACTTACAAACAAAATTAGACTTACTTATCAGTTAATAAAAACATTAGTCATTATAGTAACACAAAGTGGGAAAAATTATGTTACCATAACAACAGAATGTAAAATATTTAAAAAAAATAATAACCTTCAGTCAGTCAGTTAAGTGCCATATGTGAAACACGCTTGGGTGATCATGTCTCTTTCGAGACATGACTGACTGGGCAGAAGATTATCCCACAGTAGGTTGCCATTGCTTTCTGCGGTAGACTGGTTGCCAGCCAAGGTTATAGAACCCAATCTGTCCTGTTATTTAACCCATAACTGGAAGGAAGAGACAGATTAATACCTTTCCCAAGGGTATTTGTGCGTAAGTGAATGCAAGGAATTCAACTGGAATTCGAACTCGACTCCCCGATTTCTCATTCCGAGCCAATATCCACTGGACCACTACATAAAATTCTTTTGTTATGGTTGCACTAGGCATTCTCATTGTCTTTTAGGAAGTGAGAAAACATTGTTTCAATAAAATGTAAATGTTGTTATTTATTTTTTTCTACATAAAAAAGTTTTACATTAAATTCAAATATATCCATTAATTTTTTTTATGCTAAATAAAACTCTTCTACTTTATTATAATTGTTATTAAATAAAAATAATATTTTTCAGTAATGTTTGTTTAAAAGTGTTGGAGTTAACATGTAATAAGTAATTGCTGGGACAAAATAGATTTTGTTGGTTATTCATACTGTACATATTACACAATGTATTTCAAAAATAGCCTTTATAACAACTAAAAGATAATTCCAAAGGCAATCCAAACAATGGGCATTAATTGCGGTGTTAGTTTTATTAATATAAAGCATTGTCAACCATTCTAATTGATTCCAACAAGTATTTACTTTCATGCTAATTTTCAAATTTTTTTTTTATCCCAATTTTACTCTGGACATCAATCTATGAGAGTGAGCAAACAGACTGAAAATAAGGAGTATACTTTTATAGAGATTCAAATTTAGCCTCAAAAAACCCTGGTAAACACCCACCTGCATTAATCATCGAGATAAAAGAACTTGACAGTATTGCAAAAACCTCAAACTAACCTTTGAACCCAGCACTATTTCATGATCTTTATCCTATATTCGTCTCTGCATTTAGCATAAAATGAAGTGATGAGCTTGATTTGGTTCTTTGCAAAGCCAACAAGTTTTCATATTTTAGCAGTGACTGGGTATTTACCAGGTTTCCTTAAGGTAAAAGCAACATAAGTTCAAATCTTACCAGGAGCTTATCCTTTATTTTGAAAGTGCTGCAACAATTCATTTCCGTAGATTGTTGGCCTGAATAAACTTGTGATAAAAAGCAACTACAAATTATGAGGGTAGTAAATGTCAAAAAGTAATAACATTCATTAAATCTGAAAGACAGATTATTAAAACTTGACATTAACCAGTGCAATTAGCACACACAATACAATGTCAATGACTCGCTAAAATAGTTATTTATCAATTTTTATCATTCAACCATGGCACTGGTTGAATATATTCTTAAGTCTGACATTGAGTGAATCTAAGCAACTTCACCATTAATTCAGTTCTCAACCAAATTTCAAACTATTTACAGAGTTAGATAAGACACCTCCTTAGCTACATTTTGAAAATTTTTTTAAATTTCGTTTCAGTAGCAAAAAAGTTACATCAAAATATGTGAAGTACAAAAAGGGATACTAACTATATAAGTACATAAGTGAGTGAGTGACTAACGCTTCTAATAAATCTTTATATCCTTTTTCTGTTTAATATTTTTGTATGCGGTTTTCAACATTTAAATTTTGATATCTTTTATCATTTTTGTCAATCAAACTTTGCTTATCAGAATTAATTATAAATAATCAATTTTTTATTGTTTTTTTAATCAACTGCATATAATTTTTTTTTCTTTTAAATATTTTTGACTGCAGTTTTCAGCATTAAATTTGTATTAAATTAATAGCAATGCCTGGAAAATCATCGATTATATAGAAAAATACACACATGAAAAGTAATATTCTTAAGATTATATTAAACCTGAAAAAGAACATGACTAGTTATTAAACCTGGAAAAGTAAACGACAAGATATAAAGTAAAAAATAAGAAATTTGATGTGGACCTATATTAGGACCATCAATAATAAGACACACGCCAATGTAGGTTTAGCCATATATTAGACAAAACAATACAACGGTACAAGATATACACATAGAAAAGCCAAAAGAGAATACTGTACTTTAAGTCAGTCAGTGAACGCTACTAGAGTCTCCACAGAGTCTCAGCAACATACCAAGCGTTAATAACCCTCAGCTACATAGTCCTATGATGAGTCCATTATCTTATGTGGGTAATACCCCACAACACCCCCACTTCCAAGAGTTTTCCCCCTGGAAAACTATTCCATACTTCTTTCTCTTGGGGTCAATACACAGGGGATCAGTAAACTTCTTTTTCCTGTTGGACCTTCTTTACCCAGGCGAAACCTGGGGGCTTCAAGATCAAAGTTCTCATAAATAATGTTAATTGGTTCTTCGATGTCAGGTGATGATTCCTCTGTGTTGTTTACTTGACATTTCCTCATCTGGTTTTGATGGTGTTTATGTACATTTTTTTGGTCCTTGAATTATATACACAAGGTCTTCAATTCTCTGCTTCACAACTCCCACCTCCCAAAACGTCATATTGTTCTTGTCGAGTTTGAAGAGCACCTTCTCTCCGCAAACATAACGTTTCCTGGAAGGCGCGATGGTCTTTTTAAACTTTGCCTTGCTTCGGGATAAGTTTGTCGAATGCCTGACCTTATCCTTCTGGCAAACATTACTTCAGCAAGTGAGCGTCCTGTGGGTGTATTAGGATTTGGTGTAATCCGATACACTTGCAAGAACTGTTGCAATGCCTTGTCTGTTGGGGTGCCTTGCGCTTTTTTAAGGGCTCACTTGAAGACATCTATGAATTTCTCTGCTTAACCGTTTGACCTTGGATGGTACTGGGGGGGTCATTATATGGTTAACCTGGAATGATTCACAGAACTGTTTAAATTCACCAGACGTGAATTGTGTCCCATTGTCTGTAAATATTATGTCCACTACCCCAAACCAGGTGAAGAGTTCATTGATGAATGCTATAGTACATTCCGTTGTTGGCCTTTTGCAACGTAGGACCTCCGGCCATTTTGTGTGACTATCGACTACTATGTGATAGTAATGCTCTTCAACCGGCCCCGCAAAGTCAATGTGAATCCATTGTCAAGGTTGATCTGTTTTAGGCCAAGGTTTGCACGTCATTGGTGGGGCTTTCGCGGCAAATGCACACCCTTTAGATCTTGTCGGTAATATCTCTATCCATGTTGGTCCAGTAGACGTACCCTCACATCAAGCTGTTCATTCTATTTTCCCCTGGGGGACCCGAATGAAAATCTTGTAAGATTTTTTTTCTGCAAAGTTTTGGGTATTACCACCTGCTCATTATAAAGTAACACTGTTGCACAGGAAAAAAACTTCAGGCACATTTGAATCTTTCATATTTATTTTATTTTTTCTTGATTTGATAAATTCATTCTTGAGAGCTTCCCTTTTTATATCCGTCAGTGAGACTGGTAGCTCTCTTACCATATTCGTGATCATGCTCTTAATTTCACAGTCTGTTCTAAGTGTTGCTATGATTGAATCTTCAAAAACTTCTTTGTTTTTGGGGACCAGCCTCGACAAACCATCTGCGTGGCAAATATTTTTTGATGAAAGGTATTCTATTTCAAAATTATACTTTAGTAGTAGAATCGTTCCCCAATGGATCAGTCGATTCGCTGTGTATACCGGTAAGCCTTTCTTGTTACCATATCGCTAACAGAGGCTTATGGTCCGTTTGTAAGACAAATTTTCTGCCGTGCAGATACCTGTGAAATTTCTTACTCGCAAAAATTATGCTCATTGCTTCCTTCTCAATTTGAGAATATTGCTTCTCTGCGGGCAGCAGGGATCGAGACGCGTGGGCTATTGGCTTCCTTGTTCCATCCGGGAATTTGTGTAAAATGCATGCGCCAGGAAATGGCATCGCTTGCTACTATTATGTCCAACTTTGGGTTGTAGTGGGTTAAGGAGAGATCTGAGATCAGGGTCTTCTTAATCTCGTCAAATGCTGACTGGCATTCCTGCATCCAAATCCAAGTTTTATCTTTTTTAAGAAGATCGTTTAGTGGTGCTCTAAGGTTATGCATATTTTTGATGAAAACTTGCTAGAAATTCGCCAAGCCTAAGAAGCTCTGTAGTGATTGTATATTATCCGGGGCCAGCATATCTCTGATGGCTGTGGCCCTTTCCGGGTCTGGATGTCGTCCTTCCTTGTTGATGATATAACCCAGATATTTGATTTGGGGTAGAAAAAATTCACATTTGGCTTCTTTTACCTTAAACTCGTATTCTTTAATTTTGCTGAATACGTTTTTGATATGCATTTTGTGGTCTTTTATTGATTCACTCCTGACCAATATATCATCAAGATAAGCAGTTGCATAATCGAGGTCACCTAACATAGTATCCATAATCTGTTGGAAAATAGCAGGGGCAACCTTCATACCAAAGCTAATCTGTTGAACTTATACAAGCCTCTATGTGTATTAATACACAATAATTTCAAGCACTCCTCGTCAACTTCAATTTGCAAATCCGCATCAGACAAGTCAATTTTAGAGAGAATTTTTCCTCCGTTCAGCTTATTAAATATCTTCTCAGGGCTCGGTAACGGATAATGGTGATCCTTGAGTGATGAATTTAATCCTGTTGAAAAATCACAAGGGGTCCGCAAGGATAAGATGGGGGTCCTTGGATTAACTCATCACGTGAAATTCAAAGTATAAATTTTCAATGACTGGATATTTATTTTTACTTATTAATGTTATCAAATGAAAATTTAAATTTATCAATTTAAAGTAAGCTTTAAACCTGTTTTTACAATGTTAATGCAAAACTATAAACTATATTTATTAAAAATTTATGTATAAATTTCATAAGTGAAATATAAAGGGGTCCGTAAGTCAAAAAGTTTGAAAATCCCTGGGATAATCTATTCACGGATGAAAAAAAAACTAGAAGAAATAGGTGGAGTTCTACAACAGATGCTTAGAATAATATGGGCTGAAAATATGAGTAATGATGAAATTTTAAGGAAAATAGGAACTCTAAAAAAACTGATACTTGTAATCCAAAAGAGATCACTGAAATAATGAGGAAAGACAACATAGAGAATTTAATACTCACAGAATATGTTGAAGGAAAGAGAAGCAGAGGGAAACAGCAAGTAACCTATCTTATAAGTTTGTATGAATGAATGGCAGAACAGGGCTAAAGTGGATAGTGAAGGGAGAGAAAATTACTGAGAGCAACAAAAAAAGGCAAGATGTTGTGGTGAACAAACTATGATTGCCTATGTTCTGAAGTGATACTGTACATTAAAGAAAAAGGTTATTGAATGAACAAATTTTAAGAAATGGTATTTAAATAAGATCTAAATTTAGAAACAATGATGAGGACACAGAGATTCAAACGAAAGTAAAAATATTTGTAGAGAGCTAAATTTAGATACAAACAAGTTGTGTATTATGAAATAGAATGGGCAAGCTTAAGAAATCATTTGCTGAGTGTAGGGGGTGAGGAAAGTTGCTGAGTGTAGGGGGTGAGGAAAGTTGCTGAATGTAGGGGGTGAGGAAAGTTGATCTTGAGAGCAAATATTACTTTTACTACAACTACAAGCTGTTGTATATTTACCTATTTAACATTCTTGTAAGTAGTGTTTGTTTATAATCAAATGCTGTTTATACACTTTTACAGGCAAGAAGCCAAACGAATAAAAATAAAACGAAGGTGAGGAAGTGTTTGAAACACTATCCACCTAAGAACATCATTGAGAAAAATTGAGAACTTTTTATCTTGCCTTATATTACAACTTTTTAGCAAATTAAACAGAATTAACAATTTCTCAAATTGGATAAATATAAAAGCATACACTGATGAAACTTAAGAAAAAATAATTTAAAAAGTTGTCATATCAATAAATAAACTGAATTGCCCAAAAATGAGAAACAGCAGTAGAGTGAATGGTTTCACCTTTTCCCACTTATAGAAATGGACTCACCCAAATTATGTATATGTATCATAATATGCAAAGAAGTAGTGTTAATTGTGGCATCTGTGAGATACAGACAGGATTTCACATCTTTTGGCTGTGAAGTGATCCTGAAATTAGAATGATTGGGTACTATCTCCAAAATAATAAATGCTCTATGTTTTTCTCAAACAACAACAACAAAAGTATAACCAGAATATATGGATAGGTAATGCAAATAGAGGATTGTTATTGACTGACAAGAATGTTAACGAGCCAATAAGAGAGAATACTACATCAAATCTGGATTTAATTTTGATGCTTCTTGACTCATCAATGCACCATACTGCATTCTATAAGGTGTTGAGTTCAAGAGGACCATTATTGACACAATAGCATTGATTACTTATCTTCTCCTGGGCCAGTGAACATTGTGAGTGGGTTGTCGAAGATTAACTCTATGTCACCTGGTCAAACAAATCACATTTCTAGCTCTTTCAGGCAGATAGCTAAGTTTCTGCGCAGAAAAAGACTACCTGAGGCTACTAGATCCACTCTCTCAAGAGGATAGTCTGTAAGCTAGTAGTGGCTCTCTAATAATCTGACATGTGTTTTATTAAAGTTTCCAATGACCACTAGTGAACTTAAAGTCTGCTTTGACAAGGATGATATACACAGATCTTGTTGCAGACAACTTGCACTCTTTTACACTTGATATGTTTTTGATGGAGATGGTTTGGCCTACAAAGATAAGACAACTCCTTGTTCCGTGTAGGTGACACAAACTGATTCCAGGAACATTCAGCTGATTTCTAAATACTCTATTGGCTCTGTGTTTCTTTTATGTGCTATGTCCCTTTAAGACAGAGGTGATCACGGCCATCCACATCTTCCTGTCCTTTGTAGCTCTTAACAACTTGCACGCTTTTACACTTGATATGTTTTTGATGGTGATGGTTTGTCCCACAAAGATAAGACAACTCCTTGTTCTGTGTAGGTGACACAAACTGATTCCAGGAACATTCGGTTGATTTCTAAATGCCCTATTGGCTCTGTGTTACTTTTATGTGCTACGTCCCTTTAAGACATAGGTGATCACGGCCATCCACATCTTCCTGTCCTTTGTAGCTCTTAATAAATTTCGTCGTTTTTGTTTTTTCTCCTAAACCCTGTTCTACCATCCAATTACTCAAGCTCATCAAGTACGTTATCTGCTTTCTTCTGTCCCTCTTTACCTGAATCTGTCCTGTGAGTATCAGGTTTGCCAAGCCCACCTTTTTTATTACATGCACCAGAAATTTTTTTATTGCCTCCCTGATGTTAAGTATAAGTTTCCTTTTTATTTTTTATTTTTTTTTAACAAGGAGTTTTGTTGGTCTTTTGCTTAACTGTTCCCCACACATAATAATTGCAATCTGGGGAGTTAGGTGATTAAATGTAGGTGGGTGGTGTGGTTGCAGTTTGTTTTTATTTCTAAACTTTTCTAAATACTCTATTGGCACTGTGCTTACCAGATTTAAATCCTATTTATTATGTATGGGATATGTTGCAGACCTCACTAAATTGCATGCAGCCACACCTAACAAATACAACTCATTTATGAAAAGACATGCACCAGATGGATATATTCATCAAGCAACTCAAGCACTTCACAGACTGGATCATGTCATGTACTTGTTGTCATCAAGATGAAAGAAGGAACAAAAACATCCTTACACAGCTTATCTCTAATGTTTTTATACTTCAGTTTATATAAAACTCATTTAATAAGTCTTATCACGAGACCACCTTATCATAAGTTTTACTAATGATAAGCAACTATACAGCAACATCAATAAATCTGTTACCTAATGATAAAAATAATCGTTTATTTAACACAGTGAATATTTATTTTCCAACTTTGTCAATGCTCTTAGCCAAAAACTTTTCCATTAATCACACAGATCAAAAATAATACAAGATTCAATCAAAAAACTATTAGTACTGATGCTATAAAAAAACTACAATATATCAATTCAGCATTTAATCTCTCATAAAGAATTTTTTGAAACCACATACTTTATCTAGTATCCTTTCTACTAATAGAAGCATCCTTGAAACCCTTTTTTGGGATAGTGAACAGCTTGGATTTCCTCAACATTTTGAAAGCTTGTTCTTTTCAAGTGGGATTTGATTTTTAAAAAGAGGAAAAGTAGCAAGAGGAGATATCTGGAGAATATGGTGGTTGCTGAACCTGAGGAATATTGTGTTTGGCTAAAAACTGCTGAACAAGCTGCACTGAATGAGCAGGTGTATGGTCATGGTGGAGTTGTCACTCACCAAATGCATGCAATTCTACCCTTTTCCAACAAACAGCATCCCACAAACACAACATAGAGCGTACTCATAATGAACAATGTCCACGTAGCTGAAGAAAACTGCCAACAATCTCTTCACATTGCTTTGAGTCATTTCAGCTTTTTTTGGTCTCAGAGAGGTTGGGTTTTTCCACTAAGAAGACTGAGCCTAGATTTTGGAGTCATAGCAATAGATTCATGATTTGTCACTTGCTATGACAAGTTTCCAAAACTTTTCTGTGATGTGATAATCTCATGTTAAACACTTTTCTTCCAAGCACTGCTATAAATAACAAAAGTGAGCAGGAACATAACTTAGTGAGAGTTCAACAAAGTTCAAGGTCAATTTGTACCAAGTGGCTTTACTCTGTGTACTTTTTCTTTGTTACCATAGCAACAGTTCTGATACTTTTTGATTGAACCTTGTACACTGGAAGTTTCTGAGTGTGGTTGGAGACAAACAAAAAAGTTATTTATATATATTATTAGCCTGTCAACTTTCAAAGATAAGGTGACTAATTTCTCTTAGAACCAGATTGCTACTTCTCTTATGTAAACATACTATGGTAACTAGAGACAATTCTGCATATCAGTGTTACTCAGAATTTTATCAGATATGAGAAAATGGTTCTGAGAAACGTTCTAATATTTCATAGAAAAAAATACTGCATAATGGTGATTATAGAGATTTTTTGTTTGTTTTTTTTTTGTTTTTTTGGGGGGTTTATGGCATATCAACCGCTATGCATATATATTAAATATATATACTTTGTAAACATAATTTAAGGATAATGTCCTTAAACCACGGCTCGTTTTTTCTTACTCCAATAAACTCCGGTAAATGATTTCAGATGTTTCTATCTGGTATAAGTTGGTTATTTATATCAAGTAAATTGATTTATTTGCATGGCCAATTGGTGTAGTTTTTCCACTACCAGTTTTATTTACAGTGGGTAAATTTCCAATGTAGTATTATCCAACAGTAAGTTGATTGTTTGGGTTTCGATGGTATATTAATTAGCCCGGATTCCTCTACAATTCCACCATAGGATTGCATTATTTTGTAATTTCATTTTTTGGTGTGTAATTTTTCTGAATTGGGGTTATTGCTCTTTTTTGATTTGTTTTTAATGTTCGGCTCATCGATTTCCATCCTTATTTGATATCGATACCAGGAAATCAAAATTTGACTTACATTCATTCAGTTTTTTTCAGTCTACGGTTTCACTTTAACTGGAAACAACTATTGCTTTTTAGTCTTTTGTGTCAACGTCCAAAGAGTCTGAGCTCCAGGACCATGGATTAGTTTTAAAGCTTTCATTACACCCGAGCAACGCCAGGCTATACTGCTAGTGAAATATATAACAGAAGTGAAATATCAGAAGACATCAGAATATCTGTTTTCATAGCAATACTAAAGAAACAAGATGCAAATCAATGCAAACTATATTAAGACAATCAGTTTAGTGAGTCACATAACTCAACATTAAGATTCTAATGAATAGTCATAATGAACAATGTCCAAGTAGCTGAAGTCATAGCAGAATTAGACTAAAAATATAAAAGAGACAGAGTGACTTTATTTAAAATACTGAAAAAAAGAACTGCTATTTTTATAATAAGAATGCTCTCTGAACAAGCAATACAAATGCAAGAATACTATACTGATGTTTCATAGGCTACACAAATTTATTTGATCACATGAACTACTTGAAAATCTAGAAAAGCCTGATTTACAGAGAAAATAATATTCTAGTAATCTGTAACCCTTACTGTGAACAAAAAACCTGCATGTGGATAGATGACAATTTCAGTGAATATACAAAAATAGAAAGAAGTGCAAGACAAGGATTCATTTCCTCACCAGGTTTATTTAATTCATATTGAAAGGCAATTGTAAGAGAACTAAATGACATACCAGGATTTCTTATTAGAAGATTTAATCTTAACAACATGATACATCAATAATACTGTGTTGCTGGCAGACGAAAAGAGAAAAATCAAGCTGGTGCACAAATCCATCTGGACGGTATAAAGATGATAAAAAATGTAACAGAAATCTGAAGGTACATTGAAATAGAAAAATGTATATTCCAGAAATTAAGCAAACTATTAAGAAAAAGGAAAATGTCTTTAGAAACACAGAAAAGATTTCTAAACTTCTATGTAATAACTAATCTTCTATATGGCCGTGAATGCCGGACAAGCTCTTCATAGTGCTGTGTTTTTACTGATGGACACCAAGCATCTGAGTAAAAAAAATGTTTCAAGGAAAACTACACAAAAACTGATGCTCAATCAAAAAGAGGCAGCTAAAATTAATTTCTGGGGTATATAATAAGGAAAGAAGGCCTGGAGAATTTCACACACACAGGATATAGTGAAGGCAAGAAAAACAGTGAAACAATGTATTACCTATTTAACGAGTTTCAGTAAATGGATAGCAAAACAAAAATTATTTAAAAGCAACAGAAGATAAGCAGTTGTGGAGAGCCATGATCGTCTACAAAGACATTACATACAAAAGAGCCATGGCTGCCCACAAAGAACATTGCATATAAAAAAAGAAGTATCCTTTTAAAAAAAAAAATATTCTAATAAATAATTTTCTTAACTAATTATTCTTTATAGTTTTCTTTGATGTGTTTTTATTTAAATAAATGTCATGAACTGCTGAATGAAGATTATCTATTCATGCATTAATTAACAGTTACTATCATTATATGATTAACTAAAATACAGTTTGGTTTACGAGGTACCCCAAAGGCAAGTAGTTCCATCTCAGGCATTAAGTTTATTATTTACAAATTTAAGTACAGTACTAGATTGGCAGCTAGGACACATCATTTTACAATTGAAACGACTCAATGCAACCATAGGTTCTATGTTAACAATTTCTTCTCTCATACCTTTCACTTGTGGAACTTTCTTCTTGCATGCTAATCAACTTTGACCCTCAAAAATTTAAATACAATGTCAATTTTTATGTTCCAACTTCTTAATTCCTGTTTTTTTATTGTTCTCTCTTCTTAATAACTTTTTCTTTTGCTCATATTTTTCTTACCTAGTAATAGCCTTACTTGAGGTGTAATGATTTAAAAACAGAAAAAGAAAAAGTTAAATAACACTGTTACTAAACTCAGAAGTGGAAAGAAACTGGCTTGTAAAGTCTGTGATACGTTGGCTAAACAAATATTTAGCTAAGATAAAATATTTAAATAAAAACAGTAAATGTTCTTGAGAAGAATATCTAATCCATTTTAAATATACAATTCAAAAAGAAAAAACAAACATAAATACATGTTTTTAAAGTTTTTATATTCAAAATAGTGATTAAGAAGACTATATCGATATATTTTTGTTCCACTGTTGAAAACTTAAAAGTAATATTTATTAAGATGAACTAAAAATAGTAAACAAGAAATTATATTTGAGAAGCTAAGGTGTTTGAAATTGGGATGACTATCTAGTTATAACTTAGCCTAAGGGAGTTTATAAATATCTCAAGGTAAGTCATGCATACTAAGGTCAAAAGATATTTATAAGTCATTTTTTGACACTCAAGACTTAATGTTGATTATTGAGATCAAATAAGTGAAAAATTGCTCAGTTCAATTTGGTTTTGAATATGAAATGTTGAGATTTGAGGTCTTAGTCATAAAATCAAATTTGAAATATGAATTTAGTTAAACAACCCTGTCTATAATGTCTATAATTTCCATTTTGGTCAGTCAACAATCAGCAACCTGATATCTCTATAATTCATACTCACTTTTAAAAATTTTTTTTTTCTTTTACAATCAGTGTAACCACCATGTAAGGCAGTAAAGCTACTAAGAAACAAGGGGTTAATCAGTAAGACAGTAGATAGTGATTGACATTGCATTTAAATTTTTGCAGATTAAAGTCGTTTGGAAATCATGAAACTGGATGGGTGTTCCACAAGTGAGAAGTGCAAGAAAAGAAAATGTTAGCATAGAATTTACGGTTACATCTAACCAGCTAAAATTGATGAGATCTATGTCAGTCTAGTATTGTGCTTAAATTCAAAACGTCGTCGAGAAGAGCTCATCTAAACAATTAACATGAAAGTAGGTACTTCCACTTTTCAGTATAAATTTTCGATACCTGATTTTGAAATGAAATTTTTAAAATAAATAAGTTATATTTTGGCTTTAAAATTAGCTTTAATTGAAAGTCAAGAGATTAAATTTAGTAATTCCAGTAAACAAAATACACTGGCATATTTTAAAGCGAAATTATATTGATTGGAATCTAAGATTTTTCAGATTAAAAACAAAATTTAAACATACTGCCATTTTTTTTATTGATCGACACATTATGTAAACAGTAGTCACATTTCTGTTTTAAAAATCTGGCAAAAATAAAATATACGTCGCTGACAAGTTATTGAAGTCAATTTTTTAAATTAAAATTGACCTTTATCTGATTTCAAACAATTTTACTTGCTTACTGTCTGAAATGTGTGTTGTGGTACAGTGGATATCAGCTTGGAACAAGAAACCGGGGAGCCGAGTTCGAATTCCAGTTGAATCCATTGTATTCACTTACGTGCAAATACCCTTGGGAAAGGTATTAATCCGTCTCTTCCTTCCAGTTATGGGTTAAATAGCAGGACAGATTGGGTTCTATAGCCTTGGTCGGCAACCAGTCTACCGCAGAAAGCAATGGCAACCTACTGCGGGATAATCTTCTGCCCAGTCAGTCATGTCTCTTTCGAGACATGATCGCCAAACGTGTATCACGTATGGCACTTAACTGACTGACTGTCTGAAATATTTGGTAAAAGTTTTTATCAGTTACGGTAGTCCGAGTATCAGTGCTTATCTCAAGTGTTGACAGATTTAATGACAACCGGAAGCTGTCAAGAAGGCTAAAGTAGGGAGGCCAAAGGCGACAAAAATATACAAATGTAATTTTTTAATGTAAGGGAAGACAACCCTTGAATCACGTGACCTTTTAATGATAAATATTACGTATGGCCACCCGTAAAAATAATGATACAGGCAATCAAAATGCATACAATTAAAATGTTTAAATTATTTTAAAAATTGACAGGGTTAATCATTTGTATTAAGCTTTTAAATTTTCAATTAGTAATTGTAGTCTTCATGCATTAATTACATACCCTAGCCAGCCCAATAGAGGAAGAAATTTAACAATAATTTTGAAACTTTTTATATATAATTTTTATATATAATTAAAAAATGTAAAAAAAAATGAAAATAATTCTTGTAAAAATTAATTATTCATTGAATTTTTTTTCTTTTCAGACTATGATATGCTTAATTTATATTATTCATAAAAGCAATCAGAAGTTTATCCACATAAAATTGGCATAGTTATTGCATTTTTCACAATTCAGACCTATTTTTTAGAAAGTTGGGGACTATTGGAGAAAAAAAACTTGATTAGCATTCCCCAATGACTCCTGAATTTAATTATATTAGGCTTATTGCTGCCCGTTGTTGAATTTTTAAGCATTTCTGGAAATTAATTGGTGGTGGTGGGGGGGTAACATATTTAAAAATAAGATATATTTTTACAAATATTTTATACAAAATAATTATTCCAAAATTGATTTCAGTCAATTATGAATAAGTCCTGAAATTTTCATCAAAATCCAACCATTATTTGATTTTTGCAAGAATTTCCAAATTAATGTGTCTTTCACAGTCAAAAAAGTGCATCGTGCAATATTACGTTTTTTTTACTTAATAAACGTTGAATGAATTTAGGTCTCACACTGATGTAAGAAAAAAAAAGACTTTCTACAAAAATTTCAAACAGGTTAGAAATAATTAAAATATTTAAAAAACAATTAAAAATGCTTTGATCTATCCTCTTAATGATAATATAAACATTTTGCTGATAAACCTTTATTTTTATTTAGTTTGGGGCCTTTTTCCTTCATACTATGCTGTTTTTTCAGCGATTTTGTAAAGGTACCTACATGAAAGTATTTATAGAAAAGATACAGAGAGACAACTTTACAGCAGTGGGAAAGTGATTGAAGCCAAGCTGCAAGATCAGGACCAATAATATTGTTGATTCTTCTTTGGATTTTATCAAGGAGCTCAAGATAAATAACAGGGGCACTGAAGCATGTGTGGCAGCAATATTCTAAGTATGGATGAATTGTAGACTTACAGGTATGTAAGATAGATTCTGGAGAGAAAAATTGTCTTGCACAACACAATGAACCAACTTTCTTTACAGCTGACCTAGCAATGGATTCAATATAGTCTTTCTACTTCATGTCAGAAGAGAATGTTAGACCAAGAATGTACAAAGAGTCATTCTCCTGGAGGTTAGCATCAACCATCTTGATGGAAGGCAGAGATGAGTCTCTCAGACAATTAAAAGGGAAGTTTAGCTTTGCAGATATTAAAATTAACAAGCCATCTTTTGCCCAGTTAACACTGGACTTGGGGTCATTTTGGACATCAGCTGCCATTCTAACCTTACTGGACTGATCAGCCTTACTATCAAGACGAGAGTAAATGGTTGTATCATCAGCGTAGATATCAAGTTAAGAACCAAAGTCATCGCGAAAGTCATTAATTAAAATCAGGGTAGGACCAAGAATGGCATCCTGGGGGACACCCATGTTAGTATGAAAAGATCTAGATGAGTGACCATTCAAAATAACTTTCATTTCACGATTTGATAGGAAAGACCAGATAAGTTCGAAAATGTGTCCAGACACATCATAACATTTCAGCTTGTGGAGAAAACCTGTATATCAATCTCTGTCAAAGGCTTTCAAGATGTCTAATGCTACAGCTTTACCATTTCTATCTAGACCATGATAGACTCTGCAATTATCGTCAGTACATCAACTTATCTGAATTAAATATATCAGTTGATTGTATTCAGATATTTAAATTTATTATGTTTGAAAATGTTTATATATGAATTTCAAGGATGGATCAATAATTTTAAAGCCTGATACTGTTATAAGCTGAAGTTTGATTTGAGATTGTCACTGTATCATGATCCATTTTAGGTGATTAATATAAAAGCATTGGTTAATTACATTAAAAATAAGCAAGTATATATTGAAAAATAAAGATTTGTTGTGTAGCATAATTCTTTTTTTTTCATGAACTTATTGATGAACGTTTTTTGGTAAAGAAGCCCTGAGTAATGTAAGTATAGGGTTAAGTCTAAAATTTGAAAAAAAATCATTGATGATAAAATACAACACCGTGTGTGGTGAGAGAGAGAGAGAGATGAAAAGTTCTCAGTGCAACCCACTTCTCAAAATAAAATGAAAGGATCAAACATCAAAATTTTCAAGAGAACCCCTTCTTGGTCCAATTGAGGTCTTTTGAGCACACTGTTGTATACACAACCAATGTGTGTGTCGGGGGGGGGGGGGGGTAGGCATTAAAAATTGAGTAAAATACAATGATAATAAAATACAACAGCCAAATTGTATGTATGAAATTCTAACTTATGAGCACATATTATTGAAAATGTTGGTGCGGTCAAAATAATCAAAGGGAGATGTGGTCACAAAAATTGTCTGACAACCATGACTGAGTTCTCTTGATTGTGTGACATGGTGCAGAGTCCTATTGCTAGACATAGGGTCTTCAAGCAGCCACACTCTTGACCCAGAGCAACAGTACCTACTCAAGGCACTTGATATCAGTCTCTATTGAGTCTAAGATCCTGTAAAAAGATTAATGAAGGTATAATGTTGCCATCACTAATGAACACTCCAAACACCTTTGTAATCACCATTAAACTCAAGAAACTCTTTCCAAATCCTCTGCACTGTCTTCATATTGACACCCACACACTCTGAAATGTTCTTATTGGAGCTTCCAACATGAATGCCAAGCAGTATATCATGCCATTTTCAAATTTCTGCCAGAGTGAATTGCATCATGGTGTTCTTTTCCTCACAGATGTTGCCCAACTGAACCTACTATACTGTGCAGTTAACAAAATTAAAAAAAAATCAACACACAAGCGTGAAATTAAAAATATAAAATAGCGACAATTTACCCATCGCATCATTTATATGTCTCTTCATGTATTAGGTAATGTTTAGAACAAGATAAATTCTACTTGTTGATTAAAAGAATTGAACCAGCCCCTAAAATCTTTAAGAATTAACAGGTGAAAATTTGTATAATATCTTCTACAAAAAGTATAATATGAACACACACAAGAGGATGATTTTGATTGTGTGTGTGTGTGTGTGTGTGTGTGAGAGTGTGTGTGAATTTTTCAGTTAAGGTGTATCTGTGCTTACTTTGGAGGCTACTTTATTAAGTAGGATACTTTAAAGGTCAAGATGACAAGTGATATCTTTCATTTCTATCTATCACTGTTTTTATTCTTTTAATGTCATGTGATACTTTGCATAAATTAATCACCATGAAAATAAATGGCGATAAAATGTCCAGAACCTAGAATTTCATATTACAAATGATTTATATACAGTATCTCATTTTTTCATCCTTTTTTCCTCAACAATAGAAATATTGATAGATAATGTCAGACTGAGACATACAGATAATGTTAGACTAAGACACGCAGATAATTTTAACACATCACTTAATAAATCCTATGCCTTACTAATAAAACAATAACCTTTAAGCAAAATTCGACTTTATTCACCAACATAGTCTCCTAGGGTGATACACTGATTCCAACGCTTCTCTAACAGTTCGATGCCTTTTTTGTAAAACGATTTGCTTTTGGCCTCAAAATACGCCGCAGTTTCCCATATCACTTCTTCATTGAAGCCAAATCTCTTTCCCTGGAGCATTCTTTTGGAGTCTGAAAACAGCCAGTAGCAGCTGGGGGCCAGATCTGGAGAATAGGGTGGATGTGGAAGCAATTCAAAGTTTTCCATTGTTGCGATTGACTTGTGACACAGTGCATTGTCTTAGTGAAAGATCACTTTTTTCTCCTTCATTTGTGACCCTTTTTGGCAATTTCTTCCTTCAAACGCACCAATAATGCTATATAATATTTGCTATTGATGGTTTTTCTTTTCTCAAGTTAATCAATAAACAAAATACCTTGTGCATCCCAAAATACAGGGACAAAGACCTTGCTTGCTGATATTTGCGTCTTTCGTTGCTTTGGATGACTTTCACTTGCTGCTGTCCACTCAGCTGACTGCTGATTTAACTCTGGAGTGAAGTGGTGAATCCATGTTTCATCCAGTGTCACATATTTATGCAAAAACTCCTTGTTACATTGAAACAGTTGCAAATAACACTCTGAATCGTCAAGGAGTTGTTGATTTTGATCGTCTGTGAGCAAACGCAGTGCCCACTTTGAACACAGCTTTCTCATTGACAAATGTTTATACAAAATTAGTAAATACACTGCCTTCTGATATGTTCAACTCCACTGCTACCTCACACAACTTCAATTTATGATCAGCCAAAACAAGTTTGTGGATTTTTTTGGTGTTTTCTGGAACTGCCAGTTTTGAGCGACCTAAGTGTTCAGCATCATTTGTGTCTGTACACCCGCATTTCAAGTCAGTATACCACCTCATAACTGTTGTTTTTGATGGAGCAGAGTTCAAATAACACTTATCGAGCCATTATTTTGCTTGAACAGTATTTTTCCCATCAGAAAGCAATGCTTTATCAACACATGAAATTCAGATTTTTCTGTTGTTTTGAAAATTTGCTACAGTAGCTTCACTTAAATAACTGTAATTTGTAAACTAATAATCCAATTGGGCCCAAATTTTGTCACATGCCATTTGAAGGTTAGTACTTCATAAAAATCATATGGATTTTTTTTATTAGTGGCACCATCTATGTCAGGCCTGGGACTTATTGAGTGATGTGTTAGACTGAGACAGACAGACAATGTCAGTTAGACATATGAGAAATCCTATAAATTTTTATCCTATATATGAACAGATGTATCTATAATAAAAGCTATCAAAAAAAATTATAAATAATATTTACAAAAATAATACCAATAAATAAATGTTAATAAATATGAAATATTAACAAAATAAGCTATACTTTTTTATTCTTTATTTAATAATAAGCATTTACCATTTTTAAAATTTTATATAGGGTGGCATGAGTAAAATCCAAGTTATATCCAACATTGTTTCAATGTAAAGTGATGGAGTTAGATTGTTTTTCCAGATGCAAATCTCTTGTGTTCATAGATGTGGGCTTTTAGATCATGTGATGTCTCTCCCACACAAACATTTTTGAACTGAAAACACTTTATCTGAAAAATACCAGCATTTGAAATGGTTTTCAGTTTATTTTCTTCCTAATTATATCTCTGATTTTCTTGGAGATGGTAGTAATAATCCTAGCGTTAGTGTTGACTAATTTGTTTCCAAGTTTATTTGAAAGATTGTTGGAGGGCAGGATTATGAATCTGTGTAATTTTTGTTGGGAGTGTTTGTTTTTTGGCTTTGTGGATTTTGTAAGTTTGTTTTTTAGTGTTGAGGATGAAATGGTGTGGGCAGTGAAAACACACCCACAACTACCTCCTCACATGTGCAGAGGATCTCTAACACCAAGAAAAGCTCACTAATGACCAAGCCACATCAATTGGAAAAATGTTATGCAGTGAAAACACCCTTTCCAAATTTGAAGCCAAAATCTTGCAACGAGCAGTATTGCACACAAACGACTTAAGCTTAGGCCTGAAATTTGCCACCAGAAGAATGACATGATCACAACCTTAACCAAGAACTATAATTTCAATCACACCAAATATGAAAAAGGTTTCATACACGGCATATTACTAGCCACCTTCACAAATACCAATGAGACTACAATACCCAGGAGATACATAAGGGCATTAAAAAAAACTAATTCTCAAACAAAAACATCACCATAACTCTATCCAACAAAGAAGGCAGAATAGTTATCATGAACACCAACATCTACGTTGAAAAGTTACAATCCCTCCTAAATAATGACAACACCTACAAAAAAAAAAAAACAATGAACAAAGAATAAACAAAAGCATGCAAGTGTTCAACAAAACAGTTAAGAAACTATTTAAAAAAAAAAAAAAAATCTTGGACCAGATTGATAAAATATCACTCCACCACATCTACGCTATACACAAATCCTACATGCCCATCAGTCCAATTGTGTCCGGAATCAATACTGTACCCTACAAGCTAGCTAGAGCAATTGTTAAAATCTTAATTCCATTCACATAAGAACCATCAACATAACAAACACTGTGGTGACTTAATCCATAGAATACAAAACATAAATATGCAAAACATGGTTATGGTGGGCTTAGACAACAAATCATTATACACCAACATAGCCATTACAAAATGCCTCAACATACTAAGAAATTACCTTAAAAAGTCCAAAGAAAAGCTTCCTCTACACGTCCACAAAATTATAAAAAAATATGCAAACTAATTACTAACCACTATTTCTTCTCTTTCAACAATATTTTCTACAAACAAAAATATGGCTTACCTATGATAGGTAACTATCAGTGATGCTTTTGTTTGCCTTTTTTCTAGAATTCTTAGATTCTGGTCCATTTAAACACATCATACCAAACAGCTCTACTTAACTAGAATATATAGATAACATTCTCTTATTATATTCCCAAAATACAAATCTATTAGATATAATAATGAAACTAAATAAGGGAAAATCCTCCACTGAATTCACACACAAATTTGAAACAAATTTTTTATTAAGAGAGCATTGTGTATTAATAAGATATTGAGGAAAAGGTCCACTCTACAAGAAATTTGAAGATGCCATGTTGTACAGCTTTGCACCAGAATTTTCAATGAGAACATTTCAGAGTGTTTGAGTATCAATGTGAGGACAATGCAGAGGATTTGGAAAGAGTTGAATGAGTCTAATGGTGATTATGAAGATACAGCTGGTAGGAAAACTCCCTCTGATAAGGAAAGGAATCCTGAATTTTTTGTTGATTCAATACAGAGACCTATATCAAGTGCTTTGAGGAGGATCAAGGGGGTACCTGCAGAAAAACCCTATGTCTAGCAACAGGACTCTGCACCATGCCATACAAGCAAGAGAACCCACTCATGGTTATCAGACAATTTCTGCAAACAAATCACTCCTTACATCTGGTTACCTAACTCTCCAGACTGCAACCCTCTTGGTTATTATGTGCAGGATGCAGTTGAGCAGAAGAGACCAACAAAACTCCTTGTAATACAAAAGATGAACTGAACACAAGGATTATGGCAACATTCACTAACTTAAACAAAGAGACTATCCAGAAGAGTTGCAGAAGATTCCATAGTCTGGAGGGCATGATTGAAGCCAATGACAATTTTATTGAATAAATTTACTTTTTTGTATTTCAAGATACGTTTGTGTAATTTTGGTAAATATATCTGTTAAAATGAGATGTCACTATTATTTTTATTTTTGTGTATTTTAGACATCCGTTGCACTGTGTGTGTGTGGGTATTTGTTTTCTCAGGACACAATGTCACTTATTAAAGTTTTAAATTCAGTGTTCTTTTACATTGGTTGCAAACCATGGCTCGAGAGCTTTGTTTGCTCTGCTATTTAACCCACAACAGGATAAGGGTTGATTGATTGATTGTTTGTTTTACCAGTATATCAACCCCTATGATCATTTAATGCTGAAAATCAAATTTTTTATTCAGGAATGTTTAAAAACATTTCAAGTGGTTGTGAGTTTTTTTTTTATATTGTTTTCAAAATATCACAAGTTGTAAAGTTTAGGAGTATTTCAAAACAAAGTTGTATGGTTCAAAATTCAAGCTCTATTTTCTATAGAAGTTTGAAGTATTTTATTTTTTTTCAGTTCCTTATTATTTGGGCAGAAGGTACATTTTTGAAGAGCATGTCAAGATTTTGTGCTTGGTTATAGTTGCTACGTATTTTTTTTGTGCTTCTTGCATTCTATCAGGATATGCTTGACGGTGAGAAACTGGTCACAGTGAGTAGTACACCGAGGTTAGTTTCTGCCTTGAACATATGTGCTCTATTCTTTATCTGTTGAGTAATATGTCTTGTCTACAATCAGCCAATGGCTCTATATCATCTTTTATTTTCAGCTCATGTTCATATAATTTATTGTTTGGGAACACGTCCCAAATTACTTGCCATTTTCTTTTGATGTGTAATTTTGTTTTCATGATCTGTATATGGGAGTTTGATGATGTTGGTTTTTTTCATTTTTGTTGCCTCTTTTGCCAGTATATTGATTTCATAATTTCCCTTGATGTCTAGATCACTAGGAACTCAAGCCAATAATATTTTGTTCTTTATTAACTGATGACAAATTTCTAGGATTTCTTGAACATCATCATTTTATCCATCACATTCAATGGTGCATAGGGCAGTAACTTTTAGTTGCTGTTTCTGTAACAAACTGCTTTTTATGGGGAAGAGGGTGTTAGCCCTGCACCTAACCCCCAAACCTAGAGGACCGGTGGACCATTCTTGGTCCTTACGTTTACAGCACCTGGTATTCCCAAATGGTCACCCATTTAAGTACTGACCAGGCTCGGTGCTACTTAACTTCGGTGATCAGCCAGGAACCAGTGCATTCAACACGATATAGCCGTAGACATTTCTTGAATATAGGGATGATTTTTTTTTTTTCTGTAATTGCTATTAAACTAGATAGGAAGTTTATAATATTCTCAAAGTCCCTATCTTTTGAATTTTCTATCATTTTAATGGCTTGTAGTTCAGCTGTATAGACAGATGCATTATTTAGTAGCCTGATTTGTTTATGA
The DNA here is from genome assembly GCA_037127315.1 of Ascarosepion bandense. Classification (NCBI taxonomy): domain Eukaryota; kingdom Metazoa; phylum Mollusca; class Cephalopoda; order Sepiida; family Sepiidae; genus Ascarosepion; species Ascarosepion bandense. The sequence continues at coordinate 3,006,636 of JBBBDQ010000434.1, forward strand.
ATTTGTTTGTGGTTGTTGTGCGTATTCTATCTAGGATTTTTGATCTATCAGTGGAATGGTTTATAGTCTTGATATTTGTCTCCTAATTCTCTGTACTTTTGTTGATTGACAAAAATAAAAAAAGAAACAATGTTAGAATTATATGAGATTTGGAGATTTAACATAGAATTATCTTTTTTATTGTGGCTGGTGTTGCATTATCAGGATCTTTGTTTATTTGTTCTATCTGAAGTCAAAGTGAAGGTATGGCTGCTGGTTTATTTCTATGAAACTGAATATATTAAAGTTCATGTTTTTTATATGAAGTTATTTAGATGTAGTTTTAGTGCATACTGGAAGAATATTTTTTCCCATCTTAGAGATCTAGGTGGTTAGAGATCTTGGCTTCTCTATAGAGACTTTGCATGGTTGAGGTCCAGAAAGCTCTAAGACTTAGTCTCAGTCCTTTATTTTGTATGGTTTGCAGTTTTTTATGATAGGATTTACATGTGGTACTGTAAATAATGCATCTATAGTCTAATTTTGACCTGATGTGTGACCGATATATTCTGAGCATTACTTTTTGGTCAGCACTCCAATTTTTGATATTACATTTAGAAGTTTCAAAGCCTTTTGGCATTTTGTTTTAAGATAATCAATGTGTGCCTTGAAGTTAACTTTGCTATTCCTAGATAGTTTAATTTGTTGGACTGTGGGAATTAAGTGTCCATTTAATTTTAATTATGGATCAAGATGGTAGGCTCATTTTTGCAGAAATACGTACAAACAGTTTTTGTTCTGGAGAGATGGAATCTATTTTCATTTGTCCATTTGTTTAAACATATTTAGAGATATCTTTCAATGGAAGACATGTTTGGTGATGAGTATGATATTGAAAGAAAATCTACACATAGGGATTTTTTAATTCCTGTATTAATGGTTTTAATAATACTATTTACTTTAAGAATAAATAATACCTTGTACCTCGAGGTACTCCTGCTTGTGTGTCTGATGTGTTTTCCTTTTGTATTTTGAATGTTCAATTTGATAGGAAGTTTTGGATGAATATAGCCATTCTTCCTTTCATTCTTATCTTGTGCATGTCTTTTAGGATGCCATACTTCAATTTGATATCATAGGCTTTTTCAAGATCAAGGAATATTGATACCACATGATGATCTTGAACAAAGCCGTCATGAATAATTGATTCTAACCGTACAAGTTGATCATTGGTTCTTTGGGTTTTGTGGAATCCACTTTGGTAGCTAGATAAGAGATTATTTCTCTCCAGGTACTAGATTAGTCGAGCATTTACCATTCTCTCAGTAGTTTTGCAAATGCAACTTGTTAGTGCAATGAGTTGGTAGTTTGTTAAATTGGAATGATCTTTGCCAGGTTTAAGAATTGGAACAATGACAGACTCAAGCTATAATTTTGGAAATCTGTTTGAACACCATATATCATTGAAGATCTGGAAAAGTATTAAAAGAAGCTTTTCTAGCAGGTGTTTTAAAAATTGGTAATGAATTTCATCTGGACCAGTTACAGAGTTTTTACTTTTGTTTATGGAGTCTTTTAGTTTTGTCACAGTAAAGAGAACATTGTATTATTCTCTACTGTTTGCCATGTTTTATTTATTGGGTTTTGGTGTTTAGTCTGGAAATTTTGTTTTGCCAAGATTCTCTTTTGGATTTTTAATTATACAGCATGCTTTTGCTAGAGTCTGCTTGTAGTTTTGTAGGTTGATTGTGGTTGGGTTGTGTATGAATATCTTTAGCACTTCTTTTTCTTGGTTTTAACTGTTTCTCTGCATTCTGCTGTAAACAAGGGTTTTGATTTAGCATATGGTTTAAAAGGAGGATTTGGGTATTGTTTGTCTTGATATTTATGTTAAAATGTTTGTAAAAGAGACTAGTGGTTCTGGTTCATTGAGAATTTCCATGTTGATTTTAGATGAGCAGAGTTCATTGAATTTTAGCCAGCTAACTTTGTGTAGTTACCATTTCGGATTTCTTTTTTTTTTCTAGCATAGGCTTGTTTATATTTAGGAAAATAGGTGAATAGTCACTACCACATTGGTCATCATTAACTTTTTATTGAAAGTTCATAAAAATTGATGGGGAGTACATGGTTAGATCGATAGCTGATAAGGATCCAGTACCTGGGTGTAGGTATGCGTGCATTTCATTATTAAGGATACATAGACCAGATGATTCTATAATTTTACCAGTTTGATTAGGGTTCCGACAGCTCATCATTTTGCTGTATGCATTAAAATCTCCCATTAATAGAAACTGAGTGGGAAGTTGACCAATTACTTCAGTTTTTATTAGTCTATGTTTTGGAGGAATATAAGTTGAACATATGGTTATTGTTTGATGAATTGAAGCTTTTACTGTCATGGTCTGTAGATTTGTGTTTAATTGTAGTTTTTTATAGAATATTGATTTTTTAACCACTATTGAAATACCTCAACTTGGCCTATTCTCTACTGTTGATATGTTTATTCTGTGATAAGTTTCATATCCTTTAAAGGAGATGTCAGACTTTTTCAGAAAGATCTCCTGCAAACATACTATATTTGGATTGTAATCTATAAGGAGTTGTTTGATTTCCTCATAGTTTGTTTCTACAGTTCCGCTATGATGCTAGTGTTCCATTTGAGTGGTACTTACTTCATTTTAATGAGGAGATCTTAAGGGTGACTATGTCTCTGGTTTTTGGTTATCTATTTTCATATATTCCATACTATTTGTTTTCCTTGTTTGTGAACTTGCTCTTTATTGAGCATTTGTACATTCTTGATTTTTTGGGTTCTTTTCATTTTGTTTTTTTTATTACCTTTATATGCATTGCCATCCTGTTTATTTTCTTTTAATTCTATTTCTTGTTTTTTAGATTTTGATTTTGTTTTGAGGTTTGATTAGCTTTTGCTCAGTCAGCTTTCTGTTTGTGAAATTTTCCATTTGAGAAGTTTTGAGTGTTTCATCATCAAGAGGTTGTTGTCAGTAAATTTTATGTTGGCTTTATATTGTTTGTGGTTATTTCTGTTTGGTAGTAGGAGTTGTTTCCAAGATTACAATTGGCTTTAATGTTTTCAATGTTTTTTAATTCTTGAAGTAAAAGTGTTTCATGTAATTTGTTTGATATTAGATTTTCATAGGTATAGCTTGATGTTGCTTGGGTAATTTTTGCACATGACGGTGTATTGGAGTTTGTTTCAATACTTTTCCTTGCTTCTGATTAGAGGATTTTTTGGTGTTTAATTTTTAATATATCTTTTTTTTCCCAGGTTTCATAGGCACTGTAAGTTTCCCTATGTTTTTTTGTTTTTATAATTAGGGCACTTTGTTTCATTTGGTCATGTGACCTCAGTGTGTTTAGGATCATTATCATTCCACATACTAAATTTCTTGTACCATGTTCATATCTGTAGCAGTTGAAACATCTTAATGGGTTTAGAATAGATTGTTCCTACTTTGGAAATTTTATATCAAATTCTATTTCCCGTAGTGGTCCTGATGTATGAAAAGTAATGATAAAAGTGTTGGTATCTATAATTATAAGTATCTATCATTTTTTCTTTTTAATGAATGTTCTTTTTATGTCACTAACATTTTGTTTTTTGATAGAATTATTGTTCTTAATTTCCTTCAGTGTACAGTGAGAATTCAGTGCTTCTCATCATGCCTCTGAAGGAATTTAAAATTTGGTGTGGGTAGATCCATACCTTTATATCATTAACTTTGGTCACCCTTAGTAAAGTTTCAGTGTCATTTTTTCCTTTTACTTCTATCAGTAACATTGTTTTTAGCTTTTTAACTGTTTTTGGAGTTATCTTAAGATTTTTTTTCTATTACAAAAGGGGACAACTTCATTATTAGTTTGTTTTCTATTGGTTGTTATTATGAATTTAAAAAATTTTTCCTTTGATTAATTTTCTGTGTCACTTTTTGTGTCAATATCAATGTGTAGTCTTTTTTTATTTTGTGCTCATACTTTAATATTCATCAGCCATGCTCCCCACTCACCTCCGAACCCTATATGGGAGAGATGATGAGGGGAGAAAACACATTTTTCTCATTCCTCCAGGGCTACATGACTAGTATACTCAAATGTAGGATAGATTCCAAGCATCTGTTATATTCAGGATTGTCCACTCAAGTATGGACTTTCCTCAGAGGTTGAAACAGCAATGTTAGATTTCTTTGTTCTCAGTCTGATTAACACTACATACACCACTTACTAAGTCAGTTAAATGTTTGATATGATAAATGTCACCAAATATTGTTTGTTTTTATTAGCTTAACTTAGGGTTTGACATGATCAGCTGGTTGATTGAATCAAGTCTCTTTAATCACCCACCTAACTCAAGTAGGAGCCAAAGTGGTGCGTTGGAGTTTATGCATAGCTCAACTCCTAAAAGCCTCAATCACCAGGATCTCTCAAGCATCACGAGTTGCCACTCATGGTAAACCAGTGACCCTGTTTGGGGATTTTTACTCTCTGCAAAGGTGAAGTCAACATATTATGAAGCCCTGCTGACAGGCTGAGTGGGTGGATAGAAAAGAGATGTATTCATACCTTTCTAAAAGGAAGGTAAGTGAATATAATGAATTTGACTGGAATTCAAACTTGGCACTCTTATTTCTCATTCCAAGCCACTATCCATTACACTACGTGTGTGTGTGTGTGTGTGTGAGACATATAAATATTTTAGGAGTCTAAATAGGTGACACAAGCTGAATACAATACAGACTTTTGCCATTTCGTATATCTGTCCAAGGAGATTAATTAAAAGAAGACAATGGAAACAAGGTTTTTCTTAAGTAGTTGTTGTTGTTTCATGGTAATTGCCCAAAGTATTTTTTTATGTAGCCACACATAAACTAAATTAACAGCAAATTACACACTGAACATATAAGCAGAGAAAATTAATAATTTATATCTTTGTATTGATGCTTTGTGCTAAAGTTTTGCAAATTTATTTACTCGTGCAACCAGACTGGCAACAAAGTCCCACCCATTTACAGTTAGATCAACCAAATGCAGCTGACAATTCTACTCTAGCAGCTTTTTTCTTGCACTTCCTGCCTGTAGAACTCCCTCCCAAATACTTGCTTTCGTAAGGGATACAATCTCCAGGAATTTAAATGCTATGTCAATACCCATCTCTTATCCACTTGGCTGCAGTCCTTTCTACATCACCCCATATATCTTGTTCTTTTCCTTTCTCTCTACCTTCACAACTGTCTTTACACCTGTGTTCCCATCCTTCTCTTGCCCTTTCTCTGACACCCCCTGTAACTGGTCCGTCTTTCTCTTCACTCTTGTCTAAAATTTTACTCTTATGTAGCCCCCTACGCATTAGTGGTGGTACCGCCTTGCTTGGGGTGAAATTATTAAAAAATAAAAAAGATCACAACTGATACAGATCAAAGAGAAAAGAAGTCCTTGCAACATTTAATTGTTACTATAAAATTATCAATATTACAAGGATAGAACATTTTAATCTGAAAAATAATGATAATAACAGTAAATATTATTGATTTTACTACACTGAATAACAGTGGTCAATATTTTTTTCTGACCCAAATATTGTTGGGCAATGGACACATGTTTCTGGGCTATTTTTTTCATGATGATTCTGAAAATCAAGTTCATTAAATTATCTGTACTGAGAAAACATGATATGATCAAGCAAAATGGATTTGAATTTTAGATTCAGCGTGAAAAAATAGCCCAGAAACATGTGCCCATTGGTAAACAACATTTGGGTTAAAAAAAAAAAAAAAAAAAGTCAACCAGTTTAATTTTTGTAGAGTAAAATAATTCAGTTAATGATTAATAACAAATAATAAAACCCATGGAAATTCCACATATTTACAATTTAAGATTAGATCATTAAGTAAACTCTTATGTTTATAAATTACATAATCAAAAAACAAATCAATTATATTATTTTTACTTTAAAAAATGATTTGTCTATTAATAAATGTTTCCAAGCTTGATGAAAAACCAAAAATAAATAAATGCCAATATAAGTTTGTAAAAAAAAAATAACTAAATAAAGTTATGTCTAAAAAATATTCCTCTTGTGCCTAACCATTGTTCTCAACTCAACTCTCTCCCTTAAATTATTGCATTTCACAATGCTTTGGTTTTGACTACAGGAAAAAAAAAATTCTCTGGTACTAAATACTGATTGGAATAAATATTTTCTACCCTCATTAGATGTTAGTTCTTGGGTTTTATTTATGGTCACTGATACTATAGTATTTTCCATCCTAATATAATAATAAATTACAGGGTTAATGGTTAGTAAGTTATGGTAGAGCCAGTATGTTTTTTTTTTGTTTTTTTTTTTAATCATGTCACCCCAAGCAAGGCATTCCACTGCCACTATAGTGTAGGGGGTTACATAGAGCGATTGGGTATAGGAAATGTCAGAAGGAGGGTGATAGACGACTTAGGATGTACATAGGAAGAGAGTTGGAGAGAGTGGGTGTGAGTTAGTGTGTTAGGAGGTATCTATTGACCTTACATTTAAACTCCTGGAGGTTGTAGCCGTCGGGGAAGCAAGCATGCGGCAAGGAACTCCACAGGCAGGAAGTGCGAGAAAAGAAGCTGTTGGAGTAGAAATTGCGGTTACATTTCATCAGTTTCACTGTAAAAGGGTGGGACCTAGTTGCCAATCTAGTATCTTGTGCAAATTCACATCTAGGGGGCACCAGTGATTTAAGTTCGTCAGAGCAGAAACCATGAAAGTATTTATAGAAGAGGCACAGGGAAGCCACGTCACGCCGGTGAGAGAGATACTGCAGGCAGTCAGCCAAGTCGGTATCAATCACATTACAGATTCTTCGCTGTATTTTGTCAAGAACCCCGAGGAGAATAGAAGGGGCACCCGACCAGATGTGGCAGCAGTACTCAATACACGGGCAGATGGTGGATTTATATAATTGCAGGATAGATTCAGGCGGAAAGAATTTCATAGCTGCGGATTTAGCAATGGATTCGACATAGTCATTCCACTTGTTTGATGAATTTTGATAAAACTAGTAGGCATGAATATTTTCTGTAGAAAAATATGAAAAGTTTATATAGATTGATATAAATTATTTGTTTTTAATGCAATAAACTATCAGGATGTAGAGGATCATGGGCCTCTGCAGATTCCTTTGATCTATTATCTTCAAATTGCCATGACTTCCTGGGAAAGATAATGGAGTGGTTTCCTCCACTGCTTTAATCATATAAATCATTACTGGATATTGAAGCAATAGAACTAATGTACTTTAAATAAAATTGTATATCTCCAAATCATATAGATAGGAGTAACTGTATTAATATACACTGACAGATACTACATTTAATGCTTCTGTCATAAGTAAGCTAAAAATGCTGCCCTACTCAACCTAATGTCCTTCACACCCTCAGTCCTTAAGTTGTCAACCATTCAAGAGTTTGAGTGTGTATAGGAGGGGAGTTGTCAGTGATTGTCAAAAAAACAGTAAGAGGTCAATAACTGGGTGAGATCTGTTGCTTATCTCTACTTTGTAATTCTTTGAATACAATTACTTTTTACATTAAGTCTAACTTAAAGGGTGGGTTAATTGGGGGGGAGTTAAATAACTACCTTTGATTCACAATTTATTCTGAGGTTTGTCCTGGAGTTTTCAAAGAAACAGAATCAATCAAGTGCTCTCTTTCCAAATATAAAGTCAAGTGTTCTTTTTGTAGAATTGAGGTTTATATATGTGAAGGCAATAATTATACAGCATTGGCCGCAATCTTTCTTTCCCTGCTTACAATTTTGATGAAATTGTTTAAGTCATAAGAAATGGTATAAAACATAAATACAATAATTAACAATGTTATGATTAGTTTCAAGTAATGATCATGTTGCATTATCTGAAATGTTCTGATTGCAAATATCATTATGTACCTTCAAAGACTCACTAAAAACTGAGCATCACATGATGAAAGAAAGCCTTAAACTTAATAAGAACAAAGTTTTATCGCAAAAATCTTTGTAAAATTTACAAAACTGAACCCCAGATACCAAAAATCTGTTCTGAATCATGAAATTAAAAAAATACAATAAAACTAAGATATTATTTAATTAAAAAAGCTTTTAATTGATTTTATGAATAAGATATATTATGGATACTATTGTCTTGAGAAAACATTTTTTCAATGAAAAATGAATTTTTATAAGAATTGTTTTCATTGAAATAATTCATGAAGTTTTAAATCTTTTAAAATTCTGCATTAATTTGTATGAGTTAGGTGATATTATTATTAGCCAAAAGCGATATTTACTAATCATAAATAGAAAAGCTTACTACAGTACCCCTAATTAATATTTTGAAAATAATTTTTTTTTATGTGTGCATAAATATGATTATTTTTGTAAATATGGATGTCCATATCCAACATTATCAGAAAATAAGAGTGATAACTACAGTAAATTTAAAAGTATTTAAAGTTTAATGAATCATAACATTACGAAGAATATTTTCCTAAATTTTTAAGATTACTGTGTAATTAAAAATTATATAAAATAGGCACTCACATATTCCTCAAGTAATTTTTCCAAATATGTTTCTGCATGGAAAAAGATTTGATAAACTTCTGGCTGTCAAGTTGTTAACACCTAATCAAAACACTTCCATCTGTACTAAAAAAAAATGCATTTTTGTGATATTTTAAACTAAAAGTAATATTTGTTTTAGATCAAATTAATTAAACTTGAAATCAGCTAAAATTCCCCAAAAAGAAAAGTTTCAGAAAAGTACATTTTTTTTTAAATTTTTAATAAAGAGAATTACATTGTGCTGACCAATGACTAAGCCATTTTTAGCAATTTTAATACAAAAAATTTTTCTAGTCAATTAGTTTTGAAATACTGCAAGGTATTTTGATTATTGAAAATATTAAATTTAATTTATTAGCTTGAAATTAAAACTAAAAAGATTTTTCATTATTAAAAATTAATTTTATACCTTAGGTATCTCATTTCTACATATAATAAATAGAAAAAAAACAAACATTGCTATAATTGAGGAGTTAATAAATATTTTTGTGTTATTTTGTAAATTTGTCAAATAAAAGCATTGCCCTTATCGAGGCAAATTTCCAAGATTGATATAATTTATATAAGTATAAGAGTAAATAACCATTTATTCCAGATGATAATTATTAATAAACAAACAGGTAAAATGGATATCATATGAACAAATCTAGTAACATAATATCTTTTAATTAATATCAGGCTTTTACATTTTTTTCATATAAAACATTTCCTCCTTTTATAAGATGGCATATTTTATTAAATTTTTCTTGTCAATAAAAATTTATATTTTAAAGCAATGGCTTTCCTTGTGGTTCTACAGGATATTTGACTAATCGATTGTCACAATGTTAGGAGACAATATATCACAAATCACTCTGTCCATCTCATGTTAAACTTCATCATTTCAAAACTAGATGGCACTTGGAGGATACAAAAAGATTTACATTCTGAATTGTCCAAAAACTGAACATTTATGGTATATAGTAGTTGCATAATTGCAAGTTTTCTGCAGCCTCGTTGAAGAAGGAGTTGTTAAATAGAGAAATTAAGAATAGAACGTTTTGGAAGATTGTAGAATATTTCACTAAAATCGAGAAAATTCTAAATGATTCTAGAAATATGCAAATTAGGTGTTAGCCTCTATAAAAACAGGTTTGGGAAAGAGAGTAGTTAGTTGTTAAAAGGATTTGCTGACATCAACTCCAGCTTTGATTCAAGGATTTATATCCAGCCGAAAGAATCTCTAAGAAAAGTTGCCGACCAACTAAAACCTGAAAGAGAACCTCATACAACTACGTGGGTAAATAGAGATTTTTGACTCTTTCATTGACCAAACTAATAATTATTCTTTATATACACATTTGAGGATTTCCAAAAAGTATAGCACTTAAACTACTTCGCTAGCTTAACTGGCTAAAAATACTTGGCAACCTTACCTTCCCCTTCTCTCCTCGTAACACTTGCCAGTAGTAAACTCTATGTTTCTTGTTTTGAATGCAACAAAAATTGTATATTTGTCAATATTTTATTTGGTGTTATCGTAAATTACATATTTGTTTGTGATTAAGCTCTGTGTTTTGGTCAATCATTTTCTTCTTTTGCTACAACTTATAACACGTAACACTGTGATCTGGCACATCTTAGACCTCTGGATCAGGAGTAGTTGAGAGGTCTATGTGGGTAGGGGTCGCAGGTTTGAATACTGCCGAATGACACATTTTCATAACAAAAATTTCTTGTAAATAATCAGGCTAGTAGAAATAAATATATAACAGAGTATCTACTTAAATACGAGTATCGATCAAAAATAATGTTCAAACAAATCATTTCAAATTGTCGGTTGTTTATAACCAGTTTCGTTAATCTTCATATATATATTTATCAACAAAAGACAAAGTAAATTTTTAAAGATATATATTTCTGGATGTTTGTGTACATGTATGTATACAAATCTTTCAACATGTATCAAATATCCTCCTAATTCAAAGAACCAATTCCCACAAGACCAACAAGGAATATGAGACATAAACATCCAGGTACATCATCATTCTGCTATTATCTTCAGGAATTAAACACACTGACACTACTAAACAGACAAAAAAAATGCCCATTAGAATACAAAAGCACACATGTAAACATATACATGTTGACAGCACAAGACAAAGATACATGAGTTACGGAAGTGTTACCCTAAATGCATGAATGTAAAGAGGACACTGTTCAAAACAAAAGGGTGGCGTTTTCATTTACAAAGGCATACTTATTAGAAAATGTTTGAGAATGGCTGTTTTAAAGAGATTAATTTTAAAATATGAGACACACTAATGAATTTAAGTAAGAAAATTAAATCATTTATTTTCTTTTAAAGCAAGAAGTTACAATAAATGCCATCAGAGACTTGGAAAGATTCTATATTCAAAAACATCTTACATGCAAAATAAGTACAACTTTTACTTATAGCCAAAAAATAATTTTTGAGTAAGATTCAAGGGAGGTAAAAACAGGTAGACTTCATACTTGTTTTAGTATTTTCAATCAATGATTTAATATTGAAATATTAATCTATTCATGTTCTTTTAAAAAGAATTTCAGAAATTTAAATGCATAAAGACATTTTAAATGAATATATAGTACTAACAATATCATTATAAAAACTGTTGTTATGACACTTGAGTAGTAGGACTAAGTGTAATTACTGGTATCTTATTGACCTATTTTATAACCTTGTTATGCTACCTAAGTTATGAGGTAAGGTATGCATTTCAGTGCATGGGGCAGAATTACGAACATGAAATTTTAGATAAACAATGTTATTTCTTTCTGTGACCTTATTTCTCTTCCCACTCCTTATACTTCAGCAAAGGCAGAGGTTAAGAAAAAATTGTTTGTTTTCTATATAAGCTAAAAAATAAACAAAAAACAGTTTTTACCTGCAGATATAATGGATTTTAGTAGAAAAATACATATGTTATTAGAAGAGGTTCAATTACTGTTACTTAACTTTATATAGGTTGGGTGTATCTAGGCACCAAATACATAGTAAAACAAATTTTGTTTATAATAACAAACAGGTTCATTAGGCATTGAATAAGATTTTTTTTTTTTGTCGGTCAGTTAGTTTCTGCATCTTAGTGTTAACAGTGTAAAAAAATTGTCCACATTTCATGTTAGTTTTTGTTACAGTTCTGAACTGTTGATTGGCTTCAGTTATTATCAGAAAAGAAATTAAATGAAATTCAAAGTCTTTCATTTTGATAAAGTGTAAACGCTTTCAAGATGCCAAAGTCTAAAAATTTGAAAGTATGCATTAAAATTAACTAATATCAGTTGCAGTTATGAACAAAATAAAGTTCACAGAAAAAATTTCTCAATAATTTATGTATAAAAATTTAAAGAGTAGAAAATTTAAGATTTAACAACCATGTCTTTAAACAACAGTAAATACAGCAAAAAAAGTACTTATATCCATAAATTATTGGAAATTTAAAAAAAAAAACCCAATTACCTGGAATATTATAGCTAAATTCAAACCTTACAACAGAAAAAGTGGAAAATGTAATCTATGCCTTTTAGAAAAACTTGTCATCTTAAACCATATTAATAATCTTAATTTCCTTAATAAAAAAAATTATTTAATAACCAAATGCTGTCATAGAAAAAAAATTCTACTTAAATTCTAAGACCTAGATTGATATAGATTCTTTCCTCTATACATTTGCCCCTTTCTTTCCCTCTTTCTTCATTACTTTCTCTTTCTTTCTCCCACAATATTACTTTTAACAATTATAAATTATTAAACCCATTTAATTTTTGCTCCCTACATGCCTTAATTTTTAATTTTAATTCTAAATTTTACTTTTTAATTCTTGATTTTTATTTTATTTTATCTTTATTTAAAATTTTAATTGTTTATCTACATGCAATATTTGCATATTTAAAATTTTACATTTATGATTTACACCACTTTGATTTCCTCTCCATGCATTTTATTATTTTTAATATTTTTTATGCTATATGTGATACATACTTGGACGATCATGTCTCGAAAGAAGGCTATAGAACGCAATCTGTCCTGTTATTTTACCCATAACTGAAGGGAAGAGACAGATTAATAAATTTTCCAAGAATATTTAGGCATAAGTGAATGCAAGAAATTCAACTGGAATTCAAACTCAATTTCCAGTTGAATTCCTTGCATTCACTTATGCACAAATATCATTACTATAATACAGCCCTAAAAAACAGTAGATATAATTGCAAGGATATTAACTATCATAAACAAATTCATCATAATACCAAACATAATTGAAATATGAAAATAATTTGGTACACACCACCATTTACCCACGTACCAAGTTAGGCAATGAATTCCTTAATCTAGTTCAAAAACACTTCCCAACTAATAATTCACTTAGCAAAATATTTAAATAAAAATACACTGAAACTTAGTTATAGCTGCACTGATAATTTCAATATGATAGAAAACACAATAAAATCCTTAAACAATATTATGATATTAATTATAACCAACTTACCATAAATAATGATAATAACACAAGTTCCTGCAAGTGTCTTAACCCTAATGTATGTCCTATGCAAAATAAATGCCTTACAGATTCTATCGTATACCAGGCTACTATGTCAACTACTGAAAATCTTAATATTACCAAACATTATATTGGATATACTAAGAATAATTTTAAGTCTTGATTTTACCAGCTTAACTTATCTTTCAATAATAAAGCATATAGTAATTCTACTTCTCTCTGTAAATACTACTTACAATTGAAAGATGCAAATAAAACTCCTACAGTTAAATGGAAAATATTAACTATTATAGAACATGTAAATCATTACATGAAATATGTTTCCTTTGCTTACAAAAAAATCCATATGAAATTCTCCAAAACTGACTTATTAAATCAATGTAATGAAATAACTAATTTTTGAAACCATAGAATCTTCCATACTTTTAAATATATCTGAAATTATCTCAAACTTATCTCAATATTTTCACTATTTGCTCATTTTTATAACATAAAAACATTTCTCTTATTGAAATGGCAATTTTTTAATTACTATTATTCTTTTATTTGTAGTTATGAACAAATCCCCTTAAGAATTTTTTATTTATATTTTAAACTTTATCATTATTCTTATCTTTTATGTTGGTTTTTATTTTCTTACATTTACTTTTTAGTTTATTTTATCTTTTCCAACATTTGAATTTTTCTTTGCAAGTCTTTCTCTTTTCTTCCTCTTCTATCTTTTCTTTTCTTTTTTTTTTTTCCTTTTCATTTTTTTCTACTTTATTTTTTTCTGGTTTAAAATTTTTGACATGTTTGGTTTTCAGTGGCTAAACATTGAAACATTACTGTCTAGGAGTTGAATACAGACCATTCTTTAAAATGTTATAACCTCCCGCCCCACTTAATTCATCTCATTGCCTGACCGCTTTATTCTTGTTTTCTTTTTATATATTTTTTTAAATCTCCTTATCCATATGTATTAAGAAATAAATTAACCACATTTTACTGCCTAATGTTGGTGTTTTAACACAGAAACTTTATAGCTATTGAGTTGCAGTATGCTATTATTATAATAATAATTACCATATATTTATTCTCTAATTTTGTTTGAGCACTTTTAAAAAATAAATATCTGTGGAATATACTTCTATTAGTAATCATTACATAAGGAAGTGAAAGAACAAATAGATTAAAACCCACTGTTCTTGCATTTACTTTTATAAAGAGTGCTCAATACAAAGTAAAGCTTACAATATATATTATTAACTGGTTCAGTTATCTAGAATAAAAATAAATTGTACTTTCATACAATTTGACATAATTGATTATTATCCATCCATTTACAAGGACCTTTTCACTTTGGGTTTGGAGTTTGCACAAGAATACTCTAACATTTCAGACAATGAACTGGATATTATTCTAAAATGCAGAAGTTCTGTTCTGATCTGCAACAAAGAGCAATGGACTAAAAAGACCTCAAATGGATACTTTGATATTTCAATGGGTTCTTTGAATTCTGCTGAAGCCTCAGATGTAGTGGGATTATTCTTTATAACTGCCTATAATTGTGCTGATATGGATAGCATTAGTTTATATAAAGATGATGGCTTAATGATAGTTAAAGATTCTACAAAAATTAAAGTAGACCCTATTAGGAAAATGATACACAGGGAGCTAAAAAGTTTAAGTCTTAAAGTAAAAATAACTACCAATATTAAACAAGTAGACCTTTTAGATGCTATCTTTAACAATAATTCTTTCCAACCTTTTATGAACATTAATTCTAACCCAATATAAGTACATCCTAATTCTAACTATCTCCTGTCAGTCATTAAACATATTGTTGTGAAATGTAGAGATACACAGAGAAATGTAGATAAACTACTTTATTAACAGAGTAGTACAACCAAGATGTATAAACAATATTTACAGTTTCTCACAGTAGTAGGTGTTATTTTCCAAAGTCTGTGATAATGACAACCCTCGTGCTAAGCGCACATTGTCTTTTATACATCCAGGCGACTAGATGTCACATGGTACGAGCCATGACAATACATATAACCTCTTCAATTGAATTTAGAATCAACACTAACTCTTCTCGCAAAGTAATTTTTAATACACATAGTGAATTCTATAATTCATCCCTTAGAAATAGCAATTATAAAGGTGTGACTATCAAATTCAGAAATCCCATTAATAATGACCATAACAAGAAAAGATCTAGGAAGGTCATCTGGTTTACTCCCCCACTTAGGTTAAATTGTATGTGTATATGTATTTTTTCTGTATGTTTTTACCTGTGTTTATATTTGAATATATATACTTGGATGCATGGGTTTGTCTACATATAAATGCATGTATGTAGGTGTGCATGTGGATTTATGTACTAGTAGGCATATTGATTTGTTTTACATGCATATATGTGTATATATATATGTGTGTGTGTGCGTATTTGTGTGTATATATGTTTGTATGTCTCTACATATCTGTGCATACATATATATTTTTTCTTGTTTATGCACGTATATATGTGTGTGTGTATGCTTCTGTGAGTGTTCTTGTGTTTATGTGTGTATTTATGTCTATAGTTGTCTATAAGTAGATCCATGTATGTAGTTTTATTCTGTATATGATGCTTTGTGGATTTTTAAATCTCATACACATTTTGTTTTTTGTATGTGAATTTGTGTGCATATATATTTAATTATATTTGTTTATGCATTGGAATATGACCTTGTCTTGACCTTATTTAAACTTCTCAGGCCCACATCATCTTATGAATTCAGTCTTATATATATCCAATATGTAGCGTTTAAAAATGTTTTCTCAACCTGGCCCTAAATCTAAATCTAATGGATACATGTTCTGTGTTTACAGGAAAAATTTCAAATCATCAAATTCCCTAAATTAAACCTGTTAAACAAATGCAACAAAGTAACTTCATCTGCCGTCATTATCTTATATATATATACCCTAAAGTATAGTTAATTTATTTTATATTATTATATAACTGGATTCCACAATCAAAATCCTACCCGTTTGCTTTAATATATTGATTCTCTCATCCTCTGATAATTACTTTGTTTCAATTAACTGATATATTACCTACTATGTCATCTACATGTTTGACATACATTATATTTCAATATATTTTCATTCTTACTAACACCCCTTTAAGTGATCAAAAACATATAATAATATTAATAAATGAAACCATTTCACAAGCACATTCAATAAAATTACAGACATGTCATAATACAATTGGATGCACTCAAATGTTTCATAACTGACACCAAAATATCTAACTTTTTACAACATCTTAATTCTCTCTCTCTCACCTCTACCCTCTTAATTTGGGTGCTCCAGCTATCCACCTAGGAGTTCTTGACAAAACCAAACAGAGAATATGTAATGTAATCAATCCTGACTTAGATATAGTCATTTTCTCACCGGTGCAATGCTTCCCTGTGTCTCTTCTACAAATACTTTCATGGCTTCTGCTCCGATGAACTTAGCTCACTGGTGTCCCCTATATATGAATTTACTCGAGCCACAAGATTAGCAACTAGGTCCCATCCTTTTACTGTGAAACCAATAAAATGTAAACTCAAATTCTACTCCGGTAGCTTCTTTTCTCATACTTGCCACCTGTGGAATTCCCTTACAACACCACCCAGTGATGCTTTACTTTGAGTGACTTTTGAGCCTTGAGAACAAAAGTAACAAAAAAATTAGTAAAACATTATATTACCATCATTCTCTATGCAGTTTAGAAATTGGATTTATTATTGGATAGATTTCTGATATCATCAAAATAGGAAAAAGAATAAGTCTAGGTGTAGTTCTACCCTCAGTCTTATATATTAGATAAATATATTATTGCCATACTTATGTATATATTATCTTACTCTTATTTATATTTAATGTATTTTAAATTTTTGCTTTAATAATCAAGATTAAAATGAATAGAGAGTTCCTAAGAATTCTCCTGCTTACCATCCATTAAAGTCTTACTGTGACTGAAAGAGAGAGATGAAAAATTGACTGTCCTCATTTTCCTTAACTATAAATTTGGGGCAAAGTGAGTAATATTGTCTCTTCTCCTGCGAAGGAGATCAACAGAGATTGAGAAATAAATCAACAATAAACAAATACATAGATAGGCAATCAATCACAAAATATAACATGTTCATAACCACATATACATGAGGATATAGATAATACATTTTAGGTGATAGCATACAACATTTAGGGTTTCACCATCAAATTTCTTTATTAAATTGTTATGGGGAAACACACCTATTCCTCAGATAATTGGCGACGAGGATGAGATCCAATTATGTTGTGGAGTAGTTTTCGCACTGAAGGTTATAATCGTGCTTTGTTGGCTGCTAATTGACTTAAAATGTTAGGAACTTGGTAATCTTCCACTGAAAGCTGACTCCTTAGTATTCGGCTAACTACTGACTAATATCAACTGCCTAGTAGTTCTACTGAATGCCAATAGAAGTCTAAAGAACTTCCAAGAACTTCCTGTTAACTCTTATTAATATAGAAGGGGGACTCCATTATCTGAGGAATAAGTGCGTTTCCCTATAACATAAATTTATCTAGATATTTAATGTATTAATAAAATAAAAACAAAGTTAAAGTCGAATAATTAATACTTCTAACTTTTTTTGTAAACGGCTTGTACAATCACTCATTATCTCTTCTGGGGCTTCTCTCTTCTTAAAAGAGATGCATGGCTTATATGAAAATACATTTTATACAATATAAATTATACTAGATTTATAAAAATTGTAGAGATTATAATAATGAATCATTATCTCTGAAAATCTAATTACACTTAATAACTTTTTTCTATCTGCTATAGCATTCTAATGACTACACACTGTTAGTGACAATAAAACCAAAGCAGTAATAAAAGGAAGATAAACACTTATAAAAAGTCAAATTTATTTGAATACAATTAACTCTATATTTTAGACTTACAAGTAACAATAATAAAAGTGAATACTTGAAAAAAAAATACTGAATATTGAAATAGTTTCAAAGGGAAAATTAAAAAAAACAAAACTTTCCTTTTAATTGCCTTTTAGTCTAGTATACCATCTACATGATTAATATAAAAATTATCTATCATCAACATCTATAAAATGCAATATCTTTTTATATAAATATGGATAATTATGGATAGTCTGTCAATAATTTGATCAAATGTGCAGCCTTCATTATACAACAAATTAGGGGAACAATTGTAAATTTGTTGTAATTTTTGTAAACCCCATTTCATACTCCTTTGTCTCAAAATAGGTGTTTTCACAATTGCTTACTTTGCATTACAATTGTTCTAAAATTTGAATTCATTTATTTTCATACACACACACACACACACACACATATTGTAAATATATATTTTAAACATTATATATGATAATTATTATTACTATTATAATGGCATGCTGCAACTTGATAGCTATAAAGTTTCAGTGTTAAAAAGCCATCATCAGACAGCCTGATGATGGTGTTTTAACACTGAAACTTTATAGCTATCAAGTTGCAGTATGTCATTATTATTACAATAATAATAATTACCATATATTTATGCCCTACTTTTGTATTGAGCATTTTTTAAAGTAAATATCTAACTGTGGAATGTACTTCCATTAGTAACTATTACACTTATTATTATAAGATAGATAGATAGATAGATAGATAGATATAGACAGATTATATTATGTTATTATGTTATATTATGGACTCTCCCGTCGATTTCGACATATGAGTGTCTCAGACTGCCACACAAAGAATTGTTTAGACTGGTGAAGGCTTGTGTAGCACAATCCACACTTTTTGGAACTGCTGATAATAAACAATCGGTGCAGAAGTTCACATGAGCAGCAGACCTCAGTTATTTAACCCATAACTGGAGGGAAGTGATGGATTAATACCTTTCTCAAGGGTACCAGTGCGCAAGTGAATGCAAAGTGTTCGACTGGAATTGGAACTCAGCTCACCAATTTCCATTTCCAAGCCGACATCCACTGCACCACAACGCATATCCATCAATAAACGCATACAGCTCCTGGTATTCCTAAACGGTCACCCATCTAAGTACTGACCAGGCTCAATGTTGCTTAACTTTGGTAATCAAGCAGGAACCATTGTATTCAACGTGATATAATCGTAATACAAATAATAGATAGATAGATAGATAGATAGATAGATAAATAAATAAATAAATAAATTGTTTATTTCTTTCTTTCATTTTTTCACTAAAATAAAGTATTGGCTTTTCTCTCTTTCCACACAATAGAAAATAGATTAAATATGAACAGATTTTAAACACCTTTTTTAACTTCCTTTCTTTCCTTCTAGCCAAATTCCCGTCTTATGAACATTTCTCAATTTTAAAATTAATTCAACTGACCATGTTATTTTATTTAATCTATGGTAATTGAATTTTTGGCAGATATTTTACTCTGTTTCCATTATTCAATACTGTGCATCTGAAAAATGGTGCTTTTATCACAGTTGCCATAATTTCTGGGACTTTTCGTCAGATCAAAGTGTAGTATCTGTTCTCAGGTACTCTTTTCCTGCTAGCCAGCCTGGAAGCTAAGACCATCTTTGTACCCAGTAACCACATAAGCGGGGGCTGGGTAATCTTTGACTAATGGCCTGAGTGTACGCACTCAGGTTCCCCGCATTAAAAACTAACTTTGTGTCACAACTCACTCCAGTGGGGGAGTAGGGTAAATATCAAGTGTAGTATCTGTTCTTATCAGCTTAATTTGTTTTTTTCTCTCCACTTCTATCTATTTTTCTTTCTTTCATTTTCTCACTGAAAACAAGTAATGTTTTTCCTCCTCTTTCCACTCGATCAAAATGTGGAATATTTCATTATTCATGAGATATTAACAAGACATAAACAGTAAAAGGACCGGAAAGGGGTAATCTGCCCTTGAGCAGTGTAGGATTGAGAGTGAGCCTTTGGACAAGGAGGTGAACGGTAGCGTTGAAAATTTCCAACATGAGTTGAGCTACAAGAACACTAATTCCACCACCTTTTGGTGAGTCTTATAAACTCTAAATATTTCCGATTGATGTAAATGTTTTTGTCTTATATTTGTTGACTATTTGGCCTGTAATAAATGTGTAAATGTACCTTGGGTTTAGTTTCCTTTCATGTTGTTTTAGTTTTAATAACTTACTTTAGAACTAACAACAGCTATGCTAACTAACAAAGAAAACTGGAGAAAAGCACAATTACAATTGTTATATTGTGACAAAATGAGTAAGAGAGATGGACATTAATAACAGAACTGTTAGGAGGAATCTCATAAACCAGCCATAATATATAGTAAATGTGGTCAAAGAATAAACCTGTCCTATTGTCAAATTCTATTTTGGTACAAGGAAAGATTCAACCAGTGAGAAAAGAATTTAATCTATTAATGGATTGTGATTTTAGCACAATAGGCAATAGTCTATTGCAGATGCTCAACTTGTCACATGGCAATATTGTAGCCATAAAATAGTTTATCAAATGCAATGAGTTAAAGAATACAATTAAGAGAACTCAATTCTAGTTTACAAATAAAACAGTTGTCCAGTGTTCCTCAAAACTTTAACAGTAATAGAAGACATGCTGGTTTGTGTGGATAGCTACTGGAGCTTTTTTGTGATTTTAACAAAATTTCACCTAATCAAGGTTTAAAAATTGTAATTATGAATGACGTGGGTAATGAAAATGACAGTGGTGGTAGGAAGTAAATTTTATAAGAATAAAGAGGAAAGATAATGATTGACCCTTGAGCTGAGTATACATATTATATTTAGAAATAACCGCGTTATGTTAAATAGAGTTATCTCCCTTGCCTAAACAACTGTTGCTTAGATATTATAAATTCTAAATGAGCTTAATCATAATCTTTCTCTTTCAATAATTGCTATTTAGCTCTATAAACATTTTAATTGATGTTGATTAACAAAGAACAAATCATTGTTGCTTTAAGTATATATATATATATATATATATATATACATATATATATATATATATATATATATATAAGTTGCTTAATTTAAGTAAACTTTGATATAAAGTCAGATTCATATAACTTTATCTGCTTTTATTTGATCTGTATTGGAAATAATGGAATTTGCTTATTGTCTTATGAAATGAAAAACAAGATAGTTAATAAACCTGCTTTCTACTCATTCAAATTTTAATAGAAATTAAAGATTAAAAATTAATAAGCATAAAATATAATTTTTAAATTTTAAAACTATTTCAATATTGCTGCATTGTGTACCTAAATTTCATGATTTATTTTTTTGTTTCTTTTTAGAAAAACTTCACAGAATCCTGACAAGTTTTCTGTCTTTCTCTTAAAATATGAAGTAATTTATGGCTGATATCATTATAGGCAGGTTCTATCCAATTACTATTTATTAAGCTAATACAATTATCCTTTGTACAAACTAAGATCAACAGGAATTACTATTCCATATAACAGTTGTTAGCATATTATGGGAAAAAAAACAATTGCATGTGAGCAGAAAATAAAAACTATTTGAAATTTACAATGTTTCACATGTGTCATTGACTTAACATATACAGATGCTGATACTCAACTTCCATACAGCATATAAATCATAATCATTGCAAAGGTTCAATGGTGAAGAGGTTGAGTGGTCATTTCTGTAAGTGGGACACATTTAAACTTTTAAGGTTTATTTCCTTAATAGGCTTTATTTCTTAGATTAAAATTTTTATGTAAGTAAATAATTCCCAACAGTTTGTATTATAGGGATTCAAATTAACTTTTGTTCACCATTACCCACAAAATTTTAAATCCCCCTACAATCAGAATCGGATATCGGCTCTGAACAAGAAATCGGGCAGTCGAGTTCGAATTCCAGCCGAATTCATTGCATTCACTTACACGCAAATACCCTTGGGAAAGGTATTAATCCGTCTATTCCTTCCAGTTATGGGTTAAATAACAGAGCAGATTGCTTTGTCGGCAACTAGTCTACCGCAGAAAGCAATGGCAACCTACTGCGGGATAATCTTCTGCCTAGTCAGTCATGTTTGTTTTGAGACATGATCGCCCAAGCATGTATCACATATGGCACTTGACTGACTGACAATCAAAATAGTCTTTTTTAAAACTTTATTTTATCATTTGTATTAGTACAATAATACCATTAAAATCTTTAGAAAATTAATTAAAATAGGTAAAATATTAAAATTTTAAAAACAAATAAATATAAAAGCAAATTAGTTAACTTTTACTGTAATTTTTATAAAAACCCCAATTTCTTTTTACTTTAAACATTTCAGTTAAATCAGCTTGAATAATTTCACATGGAAATGTTCTTAATTAGTTTTCATGCTCAGAGTAACTTTTATTATATTTTAATTTAAGAATTGTATTCCATGAATTAATTTTCTATACTAGCCAAATACTCATTCTATGAACAGAGGAAAGTACATTTCTTTATAAACAATATTTCTAGCAAGACATTTATTTTCTAAAGTTCTTTTTATAATTATGCTAAATCCACTTTGTTTTTCCTACTCTGGACATAGCTACATAGAGCTGACCATGAAAAAAACATTTGAATAATTTTCTAATGTTTATATTAGTAATAATAATTATTATTTCAGCAAACATACTAGTTCACTAGTTTCACTAGTTTAACTAATTCAGCACAGTTTTAAATAAGTTATTTTGACTTATTTAAATAATTCCATAAACTTTTTTGGCACCATTTGACTAATATGTAGTAATGTGCAATAACAGACGAAAACAAGTTTTCTAACTTGAGACTGAATTTTGACAAGGTAGATATAAATTCTTTCTATACAAATAAGAAGAATCAAATCCTTTATGTTAGTGTTACAGGTTAGGCTGTTTTGCTCTACTGATGTACGTTGAAGACACACAGACAGAATTTAGCCTCATGCAAATTTATAAAAGATAAAGAATATTCCAACTATTTAAAACCAAGAGTTTTTAATAAAAAAAATTACGATTTATAATTACCAATCTTGTTGCATGACTAATTTTTTTTTAATATTTGTTTCTCATTTTTGAAATTCTCCCTTTGTCTTCAATTTAGTTTAAGGTAAGCAGAAAACATAACACATAAATTTTACCTGTTAATAGCTCATTCAAGTTTTTTTTAACCAAAAATTGACAGAAAAAATAATTTTTTTGTAAAAATATTAGGCCTAACTGTCAGATGTAATTTTGCTTTAATAAACTAAAGCAAAATTACATCTTACAGTTAGGCCTAATATTTTTCAAATTTAGAGATAAATACAAATATTTAAATTTAAGTCCTCCAACGTTCATTTGAGTTTCATTCACCAGTTTTAAAAGATATACTTAAGTTTTACTTTTTTCCTTTTTTTGTGTGTGTAAACATTTTCCATTTATTAAAAGCCTGTCACTATCCTTTCATATTCTTTCACACTCAATAACAACTTGCATTTTAATGGCTTTATTACTTTGCTTAGGGGTAAAAATGGTTAAAAAATTAAAAAAAATAAAACTATTAGCGAGAAATAAGATTACTTTCTTTTTTAAGAAATGAATTGCTTTTAGAATAAATATAATATAATTTTAATTAAAAAAAAATTGTATTGTTTCAGAATTCTACCAAAATATCAAACTAGTTACCCCTAATATTCTATCATCTCCAAAATTACGTTAATCTTGATCCCTTTTATGTTGATACTCCTGTGAAAACAGCTGTTTTGATCTATGCAGTGAATGTTTTGTGATCTGCCACTCTTGCTCTTAAAATGCATCAACCTTTGCAAGTATCTATACTAAATGACTATCTAGAACTTGATCCAGAAGTGTAGAAATGTTTATTTGACCACTATTAGTAACAGTAAATAACCACAAACACATTCCATCCAATATGCACAGCAATTCATCATAATGACCATCCCGCCTCTCAAAGACTCCCAATTAAACTCCTCTCAAAATGCTCTAATTGTACATGTATCTTCATGGCATGACATCTGTTTGCACTTTGACTCTTTCACTGTCCTGAATTTTATTGCAATATTTGTCATAGTTTGAAGCTAAGGTACAAATGGTGAACTGGTATGAGTGTTGCATCATATAATGGCTGAAGAGTTTTATTTTATCAGAATATTTCCTATCCATTAGATCAAAATCACCAATGTGCTGCAATTTTATTTTCAGTTAGTGTGTGTATATATATTCATTCAGAAATGGGATCAAATTTTTTTATAACTAAATCTATATATTTATATATATATATAGGCTCTGTAAATAAATAAGCTCTCTAGCTGGATCAGTTTTAATATTTAATTTTTTTACAATTAATATTAATAGGATCTCCTTTGGGAATTTACCAATAAGCCTCTTTCTTTTGGATTATATATATATATATATATATATATATATATGTAATACAAGATAAGGACAAGTATAGTTTCAAATATTATCATATTTCAAAAGTTTTTTAGTCATATTTTAAACATAGAACAAAAATGAAATAGATTGCAATTCAATTACGCATTTATCCAAAGAACTACTACAAAAAAAGTGTTACTCATTTTGACATTTTCAATATCAGAACATAATGATTTGGAGTATTTACAAAATTTAGCTTAGTCTGGAACAAGGCCACTAGTGTGGAGCATTCTATGAGGATGAGACTTATTGCACAGTAGCAATAGCCTGGTAGACATCCCCCGTCGTCTTTAGTCACTATGGAAAGGCGCCCCAGGACACATTTATTATAATGATACATCTGCCTTATACTGAAGTTTATGAACAAATTAAGCAATTACATATTTAAAGAACTCTCAGGAAATAATTATCTAAGTTACTGTTAATTATTTTAAAATATCAAAAAGAAATGTGAGATTCAACATGATTTTGTTTGATAGGTGTTTCAAGAAATTGTAGTTTCACTATTTTTTACTGCAGATGTCAGCATGTAACCCTTGCCCGACAAATGTTCATGATTGGAAAGATACTGTGTAGAAGACAAATCATCAGAAACCAAATTTACTACCGGCAGTTGTCAAAATACCTCAATGACATTATTACTCCTTATCTATCTACTAATTATAGCATCAAGTCAACTCATGAATTCCTATAAATCCTTAAAACTTCAAAATCAAATCACACAGAAAATTTATTTAATGAACCTTTTGCTGAAACCATTGATATAATCTTCAACTCTGTACATAAAAATAATTCAATTCCACCTCAATTTATCAAACCTCTTGCATGTCTGCACTACCAAAGCCCCCTTCTACGACCATAATGGCAATATTTGCATTCAAGCTAATGAAGTAAGTATGGGCAAATCCCAAGTATGCATATACACAGATGACACCACAATTTACTCCTGCATCAGTAAGAAATCTGGTGAGGTGGACAAACATAACCTCGCTGCTGTTCTTGAGAAGTACCTACACTCAGTGGTGGACTGGGGTAAGAAGTGGCTTGTAAATTTCAATGCTTCTACAATTAAACTGATATCTGTCAACTGTCACAGGCAACCTCTCCTGCCCACCATAAGCATGAACCAAGCGAGTCGCCGTGAAAGCAATATACTGCACCTCATCGGCCTTACCCTATCCCTATATCTATATATATTAGTGTATCAAAGCAGCAGATAATTTTCTAAACATATACTGTTGATGTAACCTCTCTGAAGATGGCTCATGTGAGCCGAAAGCTTAGAACCAACTTAATAAAAAATTATCCAAATGTTGGAGAATTTTTGTTTTAATTTTCACCTGAAATTAAAGCCAAAATACGATGTTTAGAATGGCTCATGATTAAACATAATAAATATTCATTGTCTCTTATATTTAACAGAATATATATATATATATATATACACACACACACACACACACACACACACAGAGGATGCAATGGACAAATTGTCAAACTCACACAAAAATGAAAATAATACTGACATTTCATTTTTAACAGATATATTTACCAAAATACACAAAAATATCTTGAAATACTAAAGAGTAATTTGATTTAATAAAATCCACATTGACTTCAACCACCACATCCAGACGACTTTGGAATCTCCTGCAACTCTTCTGGACGGTCACCTTGTTTAAGTTGATGAGTGCTGCCATAATCCTTGCCTTCAGTTTATCTTTTATATTACAAGAAGTTTTGTTGATCTCTCACTCAATTGCACCTTACACAATAATCAATGGAGTTGTAGTCTGGGAAGTTAGGTGGCAAGATGAAAGAGGGTGATTTGGTCGTAAAAATTGTCTCACAGCAATGACTGGGTACTCCTGCTTATGTGGCATGATGCAGAGTCTTGTTGGCAGTCATAGGGTCTTACAGCAGCCAGTCTCTTGACCCAGGGCAGCACTACCTAATCAAGGCCACTTTGTTAAAGTTGAGTTATCTAACTTTGTTGTCCCTTGTTTTTATATTTTCTTTCTGGAATACATATGGAGTCACAGCTCACCATGTACTGCATTGGTTTACAGTATCATGTCGCTAACAAACTAACATTGGTAGCAAAAGCTGCCGCCTTTCATTTGACAGAAATTATTCTTACTGTTCAACTTGCAATGAAACAAGTTTGAGAGAAAGATGGCCTCCTTTGCGAAACAGCCACCTATTTTGCAAAGTGAAGAATTATACATAGAGTGGAAACAAGAGTAATTAAGGTGTACATTCGTGGTTTCAATGTGTCTATGCACCTGCTGGGAATGGCATAGTGGAAAGAAGTCACCAAAGTATCAAAACCATTGCAGTCAGAAAACAGTGCCCTATACCGGTGGCAGTCTACTGGTATAATGTCATGTCTAAAGATAACCAGTCGCCTACTACGGCATCAGCTAATGTGCTTTATAGGTACCATACCCACATGTGGGGTGTCAAAGCCATGCTCACCCCTGAACCTCAGGATACTCAGGAAGCATATGAAGTTGGAGATGTCACTTAGGTAAAAACACCTCATGGGAGATGTACAATTAAGTATAGAATAGGACATATAACTTAAGTTAATAGTCCACAATCAATACACATCAATGGAGTTCCATGTCACATGAAGGACCTACATCTCTTCATGAGATCAGTCCCTACATTTGCACATGACAGTGATTCTGAAGAAATTGAGCAGTTAGTAAATTCGAGATCAACTGCACTGGGAGAATCTGATCTCTTCCCTGATAAGGAATCCTTTGAAGATGAAACAACTTTACAGGAAAACTTCCCAACTCTTGATGGCCAAAATACTACTGCGGTACATCCTGCTAGCTCCCCTGATAACTGTTCATCTGATGGCGAAACTCGCATTGATCCACTTTAGAAGAGTACCTAACAAAAGAGACCTGCTCCTGACTGTATTTTTTTGTGATCAGGAGGGAGTGTGGTGAGCAATTACATAGAAGCGAGCAAGTCAGAATGGCTTGTATCTGGTGCACAGGAAAATAAGTTCCTTCCCTCAATACATGACATGTATTAGCGGTATTTTGTTCCTTGAAAATGGTATGAATAGTTTAATATTGTATAATTTGTAATGGTGGTTTTTGTACAGGTTAGCATAGTTTGACCAATAGCAAGTCGTGTGCTGATTGATTGAACTGGAGGATGTCGTTTACCTGGGTAACTGAAGACAAAAGTGAAGAATGCTAATTAGTCAATTGGTCACGGTATTGGTATAAAAAGAGCTAAAGATGGGGAAAAGGGATAAGATATCTTGACATTGGTGACGTGCGTGAGAACTCAAGCAACAGTGGACTGGAAATCAAAGTATTTTGTGTTGTATAAGCGACAGCAGAGAAAACACAAGCTCATTCACGAAACACTATAATTTTTATAAGGTTAAGGTCATTCATTTCAAAAAGAAAAAGACAAAAAGAAAAGAAAAAATACAAACAAATCTTTTGCCTAGGGATATTCATATTTATTAAAATAAAGTATGGATACCTCTCTTTTGCTTTAATTTTTTTCTGGATAATTTTTTCAAAATAATAATTATATTTTTTATTAAACATAACTTCTTTCTTCCTCACATTTATTTAAAAATATATAATAGATTCAAACCAGTATGCATCTATTTATCTACCATCAATTTTTTTTTTTTATGTTTATGGTTTTCTCTAGTATTTTTTTTACCAGAGTTCATACGGCAATTTTTGATGTTAAATGGTTTTCTCTAATATTTTTTACATACAAAAATATAATAACAGCAGCACATATTTTATATAATTATTTAACTACTGAGTAATCTAAAAAAATTTGGAAAATATTGTATCTAATATTTCATTGAATTTCATAAAATTTAAATTTACTATAGTTACCACTCTTATACTATAATATATATATATACTCCAACTGACACCAAATCGGTCGAGTTTCAATCCCAGCCAGAAGCAAGTGGATATGTCTAGCCACACTGATGAGCATACAGTGAAACGGGCTTGTATGTGGATGACTAATATATATATATATTTTATAGTCTTTAAAAAAAATTTTTTTTTTGATGAATAATGAATCTTTACAAGAATTGTTTTCATTTTTTTTTTAATTATAAATCATAAAGTCTCAAATTTCTTTTTTTAATTCTTCAAAGCCTTGTGGCAGTTATATTATTGAGTGAAGATTATATTTACTAATAGGAAATTAGCTTAATACAAATCTTCAAACCAAAAGATTTTTTAAATGTTTTTTTTTTATTTTTATTTTTTTGTGTAGTTGGGTATTTTTTATGTATGATATTTCATGTGTGACATTAAAAAGGTCCTGTATTTCATGATTTCTTCACCTTACAAGAAAGAAAATTGACAATTATGTCAATTCTGGTCAACCATACTTACCTTAACACATCTAGCTGTTAGCATTCACTTCACATGTCAGAAACATATAACCTCTGTTATTAAGAAATACTTACTTTTATTTTAAAATTTCATGCTATAATCAAGTAATACTTGTTTCAAATCAGATTAGTTTAAGTTTAAATTTACTAATTTATTAAAAATAATGTGTCACAGATGTACATATTTATTAATGCATGAATTTTATAAGTGAGAATCAACTTTTGTTTACAAACTTGTCAATATGAACAAAAAATAAAAAATTGGTATCTTTTGAAAACTCTCAAAAAAGTTGGGATTCTAATCAATATAATTTTTATTTGAAATACAACAGAGTATTTTGCTTACTGATATTAGTAAATTTAATCATTTAGCTATCAATTAAAGCTAAAATGAAAGCTTCAAGAAAGTTTTATTTATTTTTACTTATTTAAAATGAATTTTTAAAATTTAAAACTTAGGTATCAAAAAAGGGTGTTGGTAACTATAGTTATATAAACATTAAACTGTACAAAAATTAATTTCTTCAAAGATTAAATAAGTGAGTGGTAAGAGGTCACAGATGTAAGAAAAAAAATTTATATATATATATACACACACACATCAAAATTTTCTGAAGAAACATTTATAAATAATTTTATTGTGAATAAGATCCAAAAGTTTCATTGAAATCCAATAATTATTTGAATTTTGCAATTTACCAAATCAATGTTTTTCACGGCAAAAAGAGGCTATTGTTACCTAATGCTTGAAAAACAAAATTTTAAGGTTCTAAAAAGGATTAAAAAATAAAAAAAAAAAATAAAAATTAAAAAAAAGTCCTTTAGTCTTTTCTCTTAATAACAGAAATTGTGAGGATAAAACTTTTTTTTGTTTTTTTTTTTATTAAGTTAAGGGCATTTTTCATGATGTGAAAAATGAGCATACACATGGGTATGCTCATTTTTTTTAGAGAATCTTTTGGAGGTACAAATAAATTAAATATAGTATAAAAAGTAAAATTGGTTATAATGTTAAAAATCATTTATTTTTAAACACAAATTCAATTTCTTGATAATTGCACTGCTGGTGGTCTGTATTTTTTTTTTTTTTCGCACGTTTTTTAAGATGGAATGAAAGATTTAGTTGTCACCTCTGACCTCAGGTCACCATGCATAAATAAATTTTCATTGTGTTTCAAACAAACATTCTATCAACATTTTGTTTTGTTCCCAGAAAGCCTTTACCCCTTTCTTTTGAAAACATCCTTATTTCCGTGCAAAAGTAAATGCTGAACTCAAATCGATAATTGTTTGACGAAACCTACCTTTTTTCAATTTCACAACCAGAAAAAATATCGAACTTCTTTTCGCTGTTTATCTCACCCCATAATCACGGTTCAAAACATGTTATTCACTGCTGAATGACTTCACACGTAGTTTGGCGATTTTTCGACCAATTTACTTCCTTTTTGCAATTACTACGCGGAAATTGAGTTCCAAACCCAAACAAATCGCAGAATATTTGCTCAAAGGAAGTATGCAGGCCGAAATAAGTATCCTACGCCTCAAGTCATTCAGCGGTTAATCAGATAAGAGAATCGTGGTAAGGAGTGAGACCGTGAGATATAGTCCGATTTTTTTTTCTAGTTGATAACAGGAAGAAAGGTAGGTTTCTTCAATAAACAATTATCAATTTGATTTATTTTCAGCATATACATTTGCACGTAATTAAGGAAGTTTAGGAAAGATTTGATGGGGTAAAGGCCTTCGGGGAACTAAACAAAAATTTACCAAGTTAAGTTCAAAGAAGAGATTTAAAATGTCTTTTTAAGTTAGTTTTTTTTCTATTTATTTTTATTTTTTATTTTTTTTGTAGGAAATCTGTGATTCTACCAATTTAGTTTTTTTTTTATTCCCGCAAAACAAGTTCAAACATTACAATTTTGTATAAGTATTGCGCCTGTCTAAATAAACAAAGATTACTGCTTGAAATTAAAAGTGGTCTTTAAATTTTTTCATTCTTATTAAAAAAAAAAAAAAAAAGAAAATAAATACAGAGATTAAAGGGGGTGATTTTTTTTTACAGAAACTCAATGAAAACTGACTTTTATAAAATCTTTTTACAGTAAGTTTTTCTTTGTGATTACAAAAATAAAAAATAAAGCAACAGAAATTTAAAAAAAAACGTAAAGTAAAAATATGTTGCATAGAAACAATTCTCAAAGAAAAAACTGTTCTTAATAATAAATTTTTTTTTAGCATAAACTGCACTTTTGGTTTTTAACAATTCAGTAAGTAACGAAGCGAGATATTTCATAAAGCTTAAATTTGCAATATGAGGCAATAAAAAAATTAAATGTTATTTTAAAAAAACAAAAATGGAAGGAAAAAACCGCTTATGAAAAGAATGAATGAATGAATGTAAGTACAAAAAAGATTATTATTATAAATATTTTCTAAGTTTCTTAAAAACAAAAAAGGCAAAAAACTTGTTAGCTCTGATATTTTAAAATTAAATTTAGGAAAAAGTTAAGATTAAATTAAAATGGCTACTCGATTTTTGTATTCTTTTTCATTTTTAAATGGTTAAAAAACAAACGTGGATTTTCAAATTGACAGAACAACCAAACAGTCCAAAAACAAGAAATCTCTTTAAATTTTCATTCAAATTTTGACATCATTGTGGAATCTGAAGGTAAAATTCACTTACAATTGATAAATAAACAAGAAGAGGTTGTCGAACAGGTGTTTAGGTCATTTGTTGTCGGAGATGCATTTTTGGTCTTTTTCTCACGGCGATTAAAAAGTCTCACGGTATGTCAGTCTTCGAGAAATTAATTTTTTAAAAAATCGCGAAAGTCGATTAAACGAATTGATAACATTAAAACTACTTAACGACCATGTCGGTGTCAGCTGAGAGAATTAAATAACAATGAAATATCCTTCACGGTCTGTTTACAAACAACCTCCGACCGCCATAATTATTCTTTTCGTTCTCGTCTTTCTCAGCTGACTTGTTGATCGTCCATCTCAGCAGTAAAAATCATTTAAATAGTAATAATCATAACATTATTATTTAATAAACAGTTATTTTTTAGTATATATTTTAATAAAAGAAAAAAAACATACATAACAAAAAACATACACAAAAAGATTTTTTTAAAAAATGCATCTAGTGGAATTGAACTCGTGATCTCGCCGCAACATCAAACGAACGCGATTCTGGGTCCTCTCAAATTAAATAACTTGAATTGTTTAGGAGCTTAAAATTGTCAAGTTAAAAAAATGACTTCTTTAAGCTGAAATAATATAAAATACATGCCGATTTGCAAATAAGTAGGTTAGAATTAATTCATGAAATAAAAAAAAAGTAACCATTAAACAAGAAAAAATCAAGACGTGCCAGCATTGTTGAAATTGATTGAACAACAAATCAGCAAAAATCCAAATTAGCTACTAACTAGCTCGCGTTCTTTCTCTCAATTTTTAAAGATCTTTGGACTTTGGGGAGTACTTTTTATAGAGAGCAACACGTGAGTTTTTACGTTACAAGATTTTTTTTTTAATTATTATTATTATTATTATTATAAAATTAGCGCGTGCACACTCACAAAAAAGGGGATTGTTTTTTTCTCTTCATCATTGCCATAACATGCTTGGATCGTAAACTTGTTGGCATCTCCCCAAAGCTAGAACAGCATATGTAAACAATAAACATAAAAACAATACATTCACCCATAAATCCAATCCTCGGTCCATGTTTATGGTCTTGTGCCAAGCTAAGTTAAATTATTTGATAATCAACCAACCAATCAAAATTTGATTGGTTGATTTTGTTTAAGTGGTATACCAAAACCTGTATGGGTTATTTATCGCCAGAATCTTAATATTTTGTTTGCATTTTTTAAAAATTTTCATTTAGATATAATAATGATTTAGTGATGCACATCTTACTAATTAACCCATAGCAGGGGAGAAAAGAGGTGGTTTCATACCTTTCCCAAGGGTATTTGTACATAAGTGAATATATAGTGAGCCCTACTGAAATTTGAACTCAGTTCTCCAATTAGCAATTTCAAGCCATTATTTATCCCATCACCTCCGCATCCTAGTTTACGTCATCTGTTTATTTACAACCATCGCCCATCTAGGTACTGATCAGGCTCAATGTTGCTTAACTTCAGTGATTGTTTGGGAACCAATGTTTCAGCATGACATGGCCATATGTCCCCACGAGATATATGGCCACATCACAGCCATTGTAAAATCTGCATCAAGGCACACACAGTTGCTGAAAATCAGCTGAACTAATCCATGTTACCAGCACATGATGATGGAGGGGATATCTAGTATGGTTCACTCTGTACAAGGCCTGAGGGCCACTCAAGGTTAAGAGTTATATTAAAGGTTTTATATGGATAGGAGGGATAAGATAATGGTTGACTCTAGACTTGAACAGGACAAGATTATAGTGATCAGGGAAATATCTTCTTGGAAGTCTGTTCCATAAGACTGTGGTTCGTGGAAAGAAGGTCTTTGAGTGGAATTTACTTCTTGCCAATAGAATATGGAGGGAGCGTGAATGGTTTGCTACTATATAAGTAGCATGGCTGTGATGGTCGGCCTGGTGGAACCAAGTGATGCAGTTTATCCATAGTAGTAGTGATAGGATGTGCGTTGTGGTGCATTGGATATCGACTCGGAACAAGAAATCGGGGAGCCGAGTTCGAATTCCAGCTGAATTCATTGCCTTCACTTACGTGCAAATACCCTTGGGAAAGGTATTAATCCGTCTATTCCTTCCAGTTATGGGTTAAATAACAGGACAAATTGGGTTCTATAGCCTTGGTCGGCAACCAGTCTACCGCAGAAAGCAATGGCAACCTACTGCAGGATAATCTTTTGCCCAGTCAGTCATGTCTCTTTTGAGACATGATCGCCCAAGCATGTATCATGTATGGCACTTAACTGACTGACTGACTGACTACAAAATTCAGTCAGAAGAATAAAACTCAGTATGATTTCTTGTCACCGAATTCAAAATGGCCATTATTGCAAAAAAGTCACTATCTCTGCTGTGAAAATTTAATGACCATTGATAAAATGACAGCTGACTATGGTTTGATTTGAAACAGAATCTTTTCCCTTCACTGGGAAAGTGTTGAAAGAATTTTGTAACCCTTAAAGACAGGCCACCCCTCATCAAAAAGAGGGACTGGATTCTCAGAAATAAAGTTTCTTTGTTTTTAAGGAATTTTGTGACACTGATAATTAAAAAAGAAACATATGGTGTTCTTTTTTTTTGAAAGATAATTTCTTGTGACAGCTGAATACAAAACAAAAAGAACTAAATAATTAAAAACATCTCAAACTAAGGGATTGTTCTCTTTTGTCACTTGTTGGCAAAAGGATTGGAATAAAAAAAACGAGCACACACAAGAGTATGACAAGAAGGATTTTGGACGATAATTAAAATTTGACCATTTAGGCTGGACCTCCCCGCTAGGACAGTTATGATGAGAGGCACCCACACAAAGCAGAAAGGAGACGCGGTTGATCAAATGGTCAATGAGAACAAGACCCCAGCAGGATTTTAAGAAAGTTGGAGAAACATTCCACACCCCTTGGGTAGTATTAATTCAGTGGGTTTTCAGACATTTTTTATTTTTTTTTGAGTTTTAGAGTCTGGAGTAAGAGTTTAACCTGTACAATCCAAGTTAATATGAAAGACATGTTGTTATGTGACTACCTGTCTTAGAAGAGCCTCCAACTTTAGCCTGCTGCTAGACCAACCAACTTAGATAAAGTTTTACATGTTATAGAAGCCGTGGGGTGGAATTATAATTGTCTACATGCAAGAGTGATACTGTACCAAACAAAATGTGTATATATATATATATATATATATATATATATACCTTATTTTTATTTATATTTTTGAGATGAGGTAGTATTTGCACTATTTACATTATTTGAAGTATTGTCCTCATCTTGGTTGCCATTTGTATGACATTTTGGCCATTGTACGCCTTCTTCAGGCATTAGGAATTTTGAACTGAACCCTTTATTACAATCACTGGGCTAAATCATTCTCATTCCTTTTTTGGTAGTCATGAGTTATCTCCCTCTAACCCAACTCTCTAAGTTACTTATTCACCACTGCTGTAGCTCCGTATTGAATTCACAACTCTTTGGGTCAAGTCACTGAAACTAACCAATGTCTATATCCACATGGAGGGAGAAAGGGGATCACTGCCCCTTATGGGATAAAATTGAAATAATAGATAGAGAATGCCACTGGTAACTATGTAAATTTCAGGAATCAGCACATATGCTAGGCTACAAAAATCTCCTAAACCGACCAAGCACAGAAATGAACACAATATGTGAACCAGTAATATGAAGTGCCAGAGAAAATCATTCGTGTCAAAAATTGCAATATGAGCTCTGGTAAAAAATATTAGAGAAAACCATTAACATCAAAAAATTGCAATATGAACTCTGGTAAAAATTGGTTACTGAACTTTAGGTTTATAA
This sequence comes from Ascarosepion bandense, assembly GCA_037127315.1. Classification (NCBI taxonomy): domain Eukaryota; kingdom Metazoa; phylum Mollusca; class Cephalopoda; order Sepiida; family Sepiidae; genus Ascarosepion; species Ascarosepion bandense. The sequence continues at coordinate 3,042,114 of JBBBDQ010000434.1, forward strand.
GTTCAGAAATTCATGGCCCAGTGGATATAGACATTGGTTAGTTTCAGTGACTTGACCTGAAGAGTCGTGAGTTGTGACCTGGCTAGTAACAAGTAACTTAGCGGGAGATAACTCATGACTACCAAAAGATATTTTGGACAATGAATGAAAATGATAATACCCAGCTCAAAAGCAAACTAAAACATATAAAACAACATTAATCAACAATAATTTTCTCAACTACATCATTGATAAACAAATAAAATTATTCTTACAAAAAATACACAACACCAGTAATAAAAATACCGCAACAAAACATCATCATATTTTCCTGAAACCAGATGCATAATAATTATAAGCAAGACGAATTTGCTATATGGAAAATTATTAAATACCATATTTCTGATGTAATTTAAAGAATACGTGTAAACTTTATAATATATTACAGAAAACCAAAGATCACAAATCTTGTGGCCACTAATCAAATTAATTCCATCTAATCTAAACTAGCAATGATCAATATAATGCATGAATTTCAGTGCCCAGTACAAGGCTGTGTTTTTTCTCACAAATCAATTACCTATATTGGACACACTACCACTTCCTTCGGATGTCTTACATGTCACTTATCAAACCAAAATGCCATAAAAAACATTTATTAACCCATAATTTACAAGAACATTTCAGGAAAATTCTGATAAAAAATGCAAGAATCTATATATATATAAAAGTGAGTCTGTGTGTGACTGTTCCCTATGCACGTCTACATTTTTTAAGCTACACCATTCAAACTTTCTAGGGACACATATCTACAGGGAAGCCAGGTCAACACATACTTTTTCAATTTTAATTCAGCAATTTTCCCTTTTGCATTTTTAGGCCAATGGACCAGATTGTTGACATTTGCTCTGTAAAACATCTAAGATGGTTGCTGAATTATGTCACAGAAATCAAATTACGTGTCAAATACGATTAAAATATTTTTTTATTAAAAAAAAAATGAGCCTTTATATTTTTTTCCTCTAAAATTAAATGTCTACATTTTTAAATATTCTTCGAAAATTTCTGAACTGAGAGCGTAATAGTTTTTATATTTCTAATTTCAGTAAAACAAAATAAATGATTTTTATTTTTATGTTAAATTCATCTAGTCAACAAAAAATGTATTTTCCCCCGTAATTTTGAAACAAAAACAAATGCAATGTTGTTTACAATGTCACACAAAACATCAAATCACATTTACACAAAACAAAAGAAAATAAATTTTTTCATGGAATTTTTGAACAATTTTTAAACAACAATTTTTTATATAATTATTTTTTTTATCTCACTGAGTTCTACTACTAAAATGTTCTGAATTGCACAGGCAACGCCAGGCTATGATGCTAGTTCTATATAAATCACAATATCAAAAGCATCTCACTATTCGAGAGGCACTATATATCAAACATTTCTCTCCTACCATCAACCTTACCTTATTTAATCCTAGAAATGGAATAATGAAAGTTTTTTAAAATAGAAAGATGTTCAAGTGATTTCGAGTCATGCACAGCAGGTGAGCACTTAGAATGAACACTTCTTTTTCAAAAATAAAACAAAATAAATTAATGTTACAGTCAAAGGACAAGGAAAAAATACGAATAGCAGAAACATAAACGCCCTTAAAAATGACTATAGAAATGGCCAAAAGTGCTTGGAATTATAAAAATTATGGACAATTTTTATATTCTTTGTCTTCAACAAAACAGAAAAATGTTAGAATGCTATAAAAACTTAATAGAAAATGAAGTAAATCTTCCTTGTCAACTATTGAATGAAAGATGTTTAAAAAAAAAGTTGCTGCCCAAGTGTATATAATATATATATATATATATTTATCATTTCACCCCAAGCAAGGCATTCCACTGCCACTATTGCGCAGAAAGTTACATAGAGGAAAGTGATTCGAAAGAGTGGTTAGATATAGGAAATGTCAGAAGGTGGGTGATAGACGGGTAAGGATACCAAGGATGAGGGTTGGGTAGATGGGAAGAGTGTTTGAGAGAATGGGTGTGAGTTAGTGTGTTAGGAGGTGTCTATTGACCTTACATTTAAACTCCTGGAGATTGTAGCTGTTGGGGAAGCAAGTGTATGGAAGGGAATTCCACAGGCGGGAAGTGTGAGAAAAGAAGCTGCGGTTTCACTGTAAAAGGGTGGGACTTAGTTGCTAATCTAGTATCTTGTGCAAATTCATAACTAGGGGACACCAGTGATCTAAGTTCATTGGAGCAGAAGCCATGAAAGTATTTATAGAAGAGGCACAGGGAAGCCATGTCACACCGGTGAGAGAGTGACTGCAGCTGGTCTGCCAAGTCGGTATTGATCACATTACAGATTCTCCGTTGAAGATTATATATATATATATATATATATATCATCTTCAAAAGAATTCCACCATCTCTTCATGACAATGTGTACAGTATTTATATATTAGTCATCCACATACAAGCCTGTTTCACTGTATCACTGCTCATCAGTGTGACTAGACACATCCACTTGCTTCTGGCTGGGAATGAAATTCGACCGATTTGGTGTCAGTTGGAGTTGCTACCCACTAAGCCATAGGCGCATGGAATCAGAGAAAGGAAATTTTACGTGTTGTATATAAGCAGTGTCAACACATGCCACACACACACACACACATACTCAAATGTATTTGTTGTATGAAAAAGACAAATACACATGTACATTTTTAGAGACTAGTGTCCATATATTTATTCTCTTTTTTTATATAAATGCAGCACAAGATGTTTTTTTTATAAACAACTGTACTCAAATTTAACTGAACGTTAAGCAACACCATTACTGATGACAGCATCAACACCAAACATTAAAACACAAAATTAAACACAGTTAATAAATTCCTTGAATTTGGCTGCTTTGAAACATCCTTCTTTTCTATTTATTAACCACAAGCAGAAGATCTTAAACAGCCATTAAAGTAACTTGAGTATTAAATTTTTGTGCAAAATGTCTTTATGCACATTTTCTGATACTATCTACTTGTCATCTTTTATAAATCTTGATATTGAAATGATGTGGTTGAAATCAAATTGCATCAGATATCTGCAAGGAGCTAGTGTTGTTAACAGATTAAGAAATTTATCTACAAATTGAATAGAGAATTTATCTCATTTAGGAATTCAGTAAACTGGAAAATGATATTGTACTATGATAAACAAGAATTTTACATCAAAAGCAAAGTTTAAAAGCAAAATGAATTTATATTTGTCTATATTTATGCTATGCATTAGTATGTACAGTATTTACATTATTCAGACTATTGTCCTCATCTTTGTTGCTATTTGTATGATATTTTGGCTGTTGTACACTATGGCCTTCTCCAGGTGCTAGGAATTTTTAACCAAACCTTTTATTACAATCACTGGGGTATATGAACTCCATTCCTTGCATAGTAGTGTCTCTTTTGATAGTCATGAGTTATTTCCCTCTAACCCTGTAAGTTACTTGTTCACCACTGCTGTAGCCTGGTATGAACTCACAACTCTTTGGGTCAAGTCACAGGAACTAACCAACATCTATATCCACTGGGCCATGTGTCCTTAAGGACACATAAGTCATTGGTTGATAACTCAGTCACTTAAGTGCCATTCGTGATACGTTCTTGGGCGATCATGTCTCAAAAGAGATATGATTGACTGGGCAAAAGATTTTCTCGCAGTAGGTTGCCATTACTGTCACCCAAGGCTATAGAACCGAATCTGTCTTGCTATTGAACACATAGCTGGAGAGAAAAGAGATTGATAAATACCTTTCACAAGGGTATTTGCCCGTAAGTGAATACAATGAATTCAACTGGAATTTGAACTCAGCTTTCTGATTTCTCGTTACAAGCCATTGATAGTCCTCCAAATTAGGAGATAGAAATTATAAGCGGGCTACTGTCAAGATATATAAATAAAAAAAAAAAGATTTTAATAATATAGTCAGCATGCTTTTCAAATGGAGCAGGCTGCTTTTTTTTTTCATGAAATAGTTCCTACATTAGAAAGTCATAAATTTGAATTCAGCACTAAGATTGGATGTGCTTTGTGGTGCAGTGGCTATTGACTTGGAACGACAAATCAGGGAGCCGGGTTCAAATTCTAGTTGAATTCATGGCATTCATTTATGCACAAATCCCCTTGAAAAAGATATTAATCCATCTCTTCCCTCCAGTTATGGGTTAAATAAGAGGACAGATTGGGTTCTATAGCCTTGGCTGACAACCACTCTACCACAGAAAGCAATGGCAATCTACTGCGGGATAATCTTCTGCCCAGTCATTCATGTCTCTTTCGAGACATGATTGCCCAAGCGTGTATCACGTATGGCACTTAACTGACTTACTAAGATTGTAAGTAAAGGGAAATAACTGGTCACAACACATTTTAAAAACGTTTCTCCAATATGGAAATCAGGTAAGGTGAATGCAAGAATAAATCATTCAAAACAACCTTGGATAATTAACACTTCTTAGGAAAAAGTACTTCACAATGGTCTGATTTTAGACAATCACATCTGGAAAATTTATTGAATTCTGGAAGCAAGCACGGAGATAGAACGCCTGTGCAATTAAACATGATGTCACCACAAGTTGTATAAACCAAAGTGAAGCTGATGAAAATAATTATTTTAGGCTGTTTTTAAAAGTATAAACTACTTTTTAAATTATAAAATAAAAAAGAAAGAAACCAGGGTTCAAATTTCATCTTAGAACTTTATTTTTATAAATTATTGAATAAAGAAAAAACATGCAAACAATATTTTTAGAAAAAGGTTTTATTCCCTAAAGCTATGCTAATCACAATTGAAATAGAATAATTTTTCACATTAGATGAAGAAAAGCAAACCAGTGTTTGTCTTTAAATAAACAAAGAACAAACAATGAATAGATTAAAAATCCATTATTTTAATGATTATTTTTTAATCTACTGACATAGAATATTTTCTTATATTACATTAGAAAAGAAAGAAACCAAGCTTCGATTTTTACCTTAAACTTTATTCAATATTTTCAAAAGGAAAATTAAAGTTTTACATTTATTGCTATACATTTCATTATTGAATATAAAAACTGTAAATTTTTTGTTCTTTTTTTTCCAATAATTTTACACTGTAGAGCCCCACTCTAAGATGGACACAAAAACATTACGATTAAATGTTGTTAGAATTGTTAAATACATGAAAAATAAAACAATTTTTATATTGCAGTTAAGCGATAATTTAACCATCGCGGGTAATAATTTTAAAGAAATATGACAAATTAAATTTAAAAGAGGAACCAAATTCAAACCTGAAATAATCACTTTGAACTGGCTATTTTTTTCTAATATTTAAAATATGTCTTTGCAGATATTTTTAGGTTGAAAATTGTGCCTAAAATTGAAATGTTTTTTCTGAGCATGTCATGTGACCAAAAGTAGTATAAATTTTGTAGTGCAAAGCAGAATCTCCAGTGAGAGCTGCAACTCAGAAGAAGCAGGCATCATGAACCTTTTTCCTGATAAATCGAAACTGAAAAGTACTGCTCATTATAATGAGCCCATTTTCTCACTCAATTATTTTTATGAACCTCAACATGAAAGTTTTAAAGTTAATTAACATTTAACACATGACCAAACTTTTTTCTCTATGAAGAAATCTTAACATACAAAAATCATCAAAGACCTGCACCAAAAAAAATCTTCCATCAAAAATATCTGAACATCGACCTTATTTGAATCAAACTCAGCTTCATTGAAAGAACAATCAAGAACTTTTCTATGAACATAAAATATAGGAAACATTTTATTTCCAGTTTATGAATGCAACTAAAGGTAGATAACTTTGAATATTCCTTCTGTCATTTTTCTGATTTGTTGAAAACAGTCACATATTTTGGACTATAATAACAAACAAATCATTTACAAACATTTTATTTAACAAGAAAATCTTTCAATTGAACTGTTTATCTTGAATTCATTCTCTGCATATTCTTTAAATATTCATTGGACCAAAAACTGTAATTACACCACATAAATAATCCTGTTTGAAATATTGTTTATTAATATTTGTAATTCTGTATATAAAAACTTGTTTTTGTTGAAAAGAGTCATTTTGTAACCTTAGTTTCAGATGGCTGGTATTAATTTTAAGTGATTTTCAAGATAAGAGATTTCTCTAAAATTGGAGAATACAATTATTTTTGTCAGGTAAAGTAACTGAAATGTTAACAAGTGAAAAATACAGGTGCAGCGCATAATGAGTACAAAATTATTTTTAAGCCAATTTATCAAAGCAATTCTAGTCAAAATATACGTCAATGGGTTTTGACAATATGCGACCCTAGATCGGAATACAGCCTTGAGAGTTTCCTGTGTACTGGATTACCAGGACAGTTGATAAGAGCAGGCAGACAGCGAGCGAGTTTTTTTCACCTTCTATTGGAAGTCGAAATGGTTAAATGCAATTGTTTTAATTTTGAGCTGGTAACTGTTAAATCACTTTCCTACCACAGTCTGGATGCCTGCTTAACAAAACTAGAGCACAAGACGAAATTAGCGAGTTCGCCTCCCGTGTTTTGGAATGAGAGGTTGGGAAGAGACTTGAATGGAAAATTGAATAATACAGTCGGACTGAAACAGGACTGCTGCTAGGGACGAAAAGAGAGAGAGAGAGAGAGATATTGCAAGAGACAATCCAAATTCAACCAACTAAAAGTTGAATAACCACTGTCCTGTAAAAATAATACAACATGAATATTATCGTGCCACTGAAATATCAGCCATCTGATATTTCTTTTTCATCGCTTGTAATTATTCGATATATATAAACATATATAAAATCTAGTGTCAGTGTGGTCTTAAATCTGGTTTTCATTATATACCAATCCCTCGCAGGTCTGGACCAGCTTCATCAAGTGGTAATAGGCAGGGCTGCTTTGGCTAATCCAAGATCAACAACACAATGTGGGCGGAATCAGCCAAAGGTCAGGGAAGCTGACTGGACACAGATAGTGGTTGTGTTATAGTTTGATTACTTGAATATTAATCTTGTGCCTTACATAGAATTCAAATGTTAGTAGAGTTGTTTCACACAACCTCAACAAAGTTCCGACATTAAAATTTATTCAATGATCCTGAACACTGCAACATCTTCAAAATAATTTAAAGATGTAAAATTATCTGGAAGAAAAAAAACAAAACAAAAAAAAAAAAAAACCACAACCACGCATTCTAATTTGCAGGTTTTATTTAAACTATTCTGTCATAGTAAAATTACAATATTTAAATTTTTGTTATCTAGAAAAAAAAAAAAAAAGAAAACTTAGATATATGGGAAATTTAGTTAAAGGCTTGAATTTTTTTTTTTTTTGGGTCAATTTGTTTCTGGTAATATTATTTTCCTTGGTACCAAAATTATTAAAAAAAACGAGTTCCAGGTAAGCATCTGTTCTAATTTTTCAATATTGTGACCCTCACCACAAGAAGAGTCCATATGAAAAAGACAATCATTATCTATCAAATGCACAGGATTAATTTATTTTGATTTACTCAATGAAGGAAACAAGATTTTTTTTGTCAATTTACCAATAACTACATAATTATAGAGAACAACATTTACAGTAGTAACATTAATCCCCTGAAAAAATATCTTTCAGATATGTTGTCATTATCACTTCTAGATATTAAATTCTTGAAACAGTTATATTTCATTTTTTAAAAAAAAGCAAAAAAAAAAAACAAAGCATAACAGCAATAACCTGCTACATATAATATAACAAAAACAACTTCTCTGTATTCATTAACATCCTAATGTTTTCCATTAATGTAAAATTTATAAATAACTAAATCTTGCTCCATTGCCACTTCATCCCAGTCAGTCTGTTAATTCTTCAAATCAATACTTTGGTTATTAAGTAGGCTGGCATCATTCTGTTTTTTTTTTCTACACTAACACTTAAGATATTACATTGATCTCCACCAAGTTGCAAGTACTGGCCAAATCCATCCTCAAGGTGATCTATTTGAAATGTACCAGGTAATACATAACATCATTTTCAATTTTTTATATAATATTCGGTCAGTTCTAGAGTTGAATGAGGAGCACAATGCAAAGCTGCGAAGGATTCATTTGTTAGCTATCCATTTTTTTTCTAGGAATTCTATTCCAAGTTTCTAACTAGTTGCAAAATACGCTGAGAAATATATAATTATCATCATTTACTTTAAGTGAATTAGCATATTTATTGTTAAGCCGACAACCTTTATATGGCATTTTTACATTCAGTATCGTCCATTAAGTATAAAATGCTTTTATTCTGCAAAGGTGGACAAACATTTGTTTCTCTAAGATCAACGAACCCTGAATAGTGATTAGGTCGAAAATTTGCAAAACTAACAAAACATTTCATCTTTCAAGACCGAGAGAGTCTTTGAGGTCAATTTATTAAGTAATATTTAAAAATTGACTTAGAGTCCAGGCTTCTATAAAATACAAAATGGGGCACTTTAGATATTATCTAAACCCTGACTTCTATTACAAAATTTTGAAAATATCATGCATTTACTTGCATCTTCTTGACCAAGCCAGTTGTTTCTAATGCATTTTAGTATATGAACTGAATTGGATATGAAGAAAAGAGAAATTTCATAACTAAATGGGGATATACAATTGAATGTTTTGCTGAAATACAAAAGAATGAAAACATAATATGCACAACATCTTTGAGTTGTGAGAATACACTGCTAAGCATAAAAGCAAAAGAACTTATTGCAGACTCATTGCTGTTGTCAGCTCAACCAACATTACCACTTGTTATGGGGAAAAACACACCTATTCCTCAGATAATGGACTCTCCCTTTTTTTTTTTTAAAAAAAAAATCATCTCACCCCAAGCAAGGCATTCCACTGCCACTATTGCGCATGGGGCTACATAGGGGAAGGTAAAGAGAAGGAGTGGTTAGACATAGGGAATCTCAGGAGGAAAGTGACAGATGAGTAAGGATAGCGAAGATGAGGGTTGGGCAGATGGGAAGAGTGTTTGATAGAATGGGAGCAGGTTAGTGTGTTAGGAGGTGTCTATTGACCTTACATTTAAACTCCTGGAGATTGTAGCCGTCGGAGAAGCAATCGTTTGGAAGAGAATTCCACAGTCGGGAATCTCCTATATTAAGAGTTAACAGGAAGTTCATAGGAGTTCTATTAGAGTTCAGTAGAACTACTAGGCAGTTGATATTAGTCGGCAGTTAGGTGAATACTAAGGAGTCAGCTTTCAGTGGAAGATTACCAAGTTCCTAACATTTTGGGTACGTTAAGTCGATTAGCAACCGACATAGTATGATTATAACCTTCAGTGTGAAAACTACTCCACAGCATCACTTATAATCAAAATAAGGTTTTAGGCAAATAAAATTTTTTACATTGCAGTTAAGCGACAATTTAACCATCGCGGGTAATAATTTTAAAGAAATATGACAAATTAAGTTTAAAAGAGGATCTAAAATAAGGTTTTAGGCAAATTTTATCTACAAATAAGATACGAGAGGAAAAAGATATTGCAGTAACTTAAACTTATTTTTTAATATACATCAGAAAATTGTTATGCTGCTCAATTATAGGATTCATCTAAGTTGATAAGGTTATCTTCTGATGGTTGAATAACTCAGAAAAGTTATATTTTTTAGTCTCTTAACAGCCTATAACATCTAAGGAAGCAGTTATACAAAATAAACAGTGAAGAAAAGGTCATCATTTCTGTGAAGAAAAAAAAAAAAAAAAAATCAAACTTACCCTGGCACATTAATTTTAGTAGATCATATATAAATTTAACTGTATAAAAAATATCTAAATGATTCATCTTACACTAATAACAAAAAAAAAAAAAAAAAGACATTATCAAATGTAATACAACAATCACTGGGGTTTGGTTTGACACTCTTCTAGGTCCATTTTTTTTTTTTTTCATGTTTTCAATAAGAATTTTAAAAATATTTGTATCATTTACATGAACATCAATCTCATAACTCTTGAGTATTAGTCTCTACATCAACATCAAATACATGTACTACAAAATCAGGTTCAATAACAGATCGAATGATTTTGGGAGATGGAGACTGTATGATGCAACATGAGAGTCTAGCTGCCTCTATCTACTCAATTTCTATTGAGAAAATTTAGATCATTAATGCTGTGGAATTTCCTCTGCTCTTTGTCATTAGATTCAAAGCTCTTTTAAGGGAAGAATTCTCTAGTTGAATTTTCCTGAACTCTAGTGACTCAAGAGAGAAGAGGGAATTGTGAAGATAAATATGAGGGACAGTTTGCTAAAATTCTAGGGATTGCACCTACATGAATTGCTTTCTTAAGGCAGTAATTGTGGTATCACTTTTTTATAAAATGCTGTTTCCTGCCTTGTTCTAAGGTTAAAAATGCAGTTCACACAAAAAAAAAAAAAAAGAAAAAAGTTACACCCTATTTTACAACACTTGTGAAAATAAATATGTTCATTTAAGTACGATTTTATCTTGTGTTGACAAAACTCGGCTAAGCAACAGCAACCAAAAATAGCAAATGCAGTTCGCAAATTTGTAACACTGTTCTATGACGTCACATCACGTGAGAGCTTGAAATGATAACAGAACCATATATTTAGTTGCAATGTAATGTGTTATGACCAGATTTAAACGTGATTTTATTAAGTGTGGGTTGTTTGGATTTAATGTACATGGCCTCTAATATCTGAAGGTTCTTTTTACTATGTGCATGTAAACAAGATAAAATTGTTGCTGATGGTGGATGTTTTTGTGTTAACGTCCTTGTAACCTCTGAAGATGGCTCATGTGAGCCGAAAGCTTAGAACCAACTTAATAAAAAATTATTCAAACGTTGGAGAATTTTCGTCTTTATTTTCAACTGAAATTAAAGCCAAAATACGATGTTTAGAACGGCTCATGATTAAACATAATAGACATTCATTGTCTCTTTATATTTAACAGTATATGCTTAGAAAATTATCTGCTGCCTTGATACACTAAATTTAGTGTGTGTGTGTGTGTGTATGTATATATATATATATATATATATATACACACACACCTACCTATGACATACCACTACATCCCTATCAAGAAGACTCGTTACATCTGACCATAGCTCAATTGGGAGACATTTTAAACCTACTGAACTCAATTTGCAACATACTTGTAGAAAATATGACTAACCCTGCCATATTCACATATAAAAGTGAATAAAAAAAAAAAATGGGGAGGAGGAGGAAAGAAAAAAAAAAAGCTAACATTAGCATTAATTATGAACATCACCAGCACATTCTGACCATGTTTGTAAAATAAAAATATTCCCATAACTAGATACATAATTTTATGCATTCAATTACCCCCACCCCACACAGAAACACCCTTGATAATGGCCAAAAGAATAGCTAGAAGCACTGACAATTTTTAGACTATCTTTTGAGGGTGGGGGGAAATAAACACAGTATCTTGTCTTTAATGAAACTTTTATAAGCAAGGGATCGCTGTTCTCCACCCACATATTTCTTAGATGCACTACACTGTAAAAAAAAAAAAAAAAAAAAAAAAAAAAAAAAAAAAAAAAAAAAAAAAAGGAAATATCCATAAAGTAAAACAAATGAAAATTTGGAGTTATTAAGAAGGGTAGGTGTGGTGTTGGTGATGCACAAATTGAATGGGGGCAGCTAAGGGTTTAGTATTTTTATTATGTAAAATCATTTGTTAAAAAAAAAAGAAAAAAAAAGGGTGGCTGATATTCAAAGAAATGTTTCTGCATTAGCTGAAATTTTATTAATGAAAAAAGTATTAGCCATGGTAATTTTTATTTACTATCTTGCAAAGTCTTCAGCCATTTTAAACCACTGCAAATTTCTAATTGCCAATCTACAGGGAGATATTCAATATTGTTTTGTACAAGTGAAATTGGATTTCATAGTTCTGAATAGGAGGGAATATGCAAGACAACCTTGAGAAGTACCCCCCCTCCCCCAAACAGGACAGTCTTTGGTTAACTCCCATAAGCCAAACCAGTAATTGTTTTAAAATTAAAATCTAGTTCAAATTTATAACAATATTCATGTCAAGTTATTGTGCATTAATATTTTGTGCAGTTTTCTCCATCTTGAATAATTACTTCATACCTGGGAATTGAGACACACAAATCATTTACCCGCTTTACAAATATGAAAATATCATTCTTTGTGACTGAGCTCCTACAAGATTGCTAAAACTTTTCACAAACGCTTAAGTACAGTCGAGATCTGTTCAAAGATATTTCAGTCAAGGTTCTCAACTGGCTCAGCTCATCTTAATATGGTAACACCCTCCCTACTTCTCCAACCACACTGTTAGAACAGAGCTGTCGTACTGGAGATAAAAAAAAAAATTTTGCACTACTATTCTTTTGGCAACTTGCATGCCCCTACCCACTGAACACCAGCTACAAGAATGAAAACGAGTTCAATATTTCATCTGTAGAAAAAAAGTCATGAAAGATATCTATTGATAAGCCAGCAATTAAACTACTGAATATTTCTAATAAAGTTGACCAACTTCCATGTGAGAATATTTACTAACATAAATTATAACCTATCAACATTATAATTGTAGTTTATGGTAACATCAAAGGACGATTAGTGCAATGGCTTGCTGTTACTTTTGCACTGGGTATGTTGAGGTTACCCTGCTACTCTAGAAGTTCAAGAGAGGACCTACAAAGCAGTGGATGGTTTGAATTCAGTTTTCCTTCTAGACTAGTAACAGCATATGGAGACAGTGTTCTACCCAGAATACATGCTCTCTGCCCCACCCCTAGCATCTACTAACAAGATCCAAAACAAATACAGGATATTATACTTGGTTTGGACAGCCAACTGCCTTCACTCCATGTTTTCTATCTAGATTTACTTTCATAGCCCTTTTGTTTTGGATATGATCACAAGTCAGTGGAGGGGGGAAAATAAATAAATAAAAATAAATATATTGAATTTCTTTATTTTTTTATCTTTGTGTTTTTTAAATTTGTTACAAAACTGCAGTCAAGTCTGCTCCATGGCAATTTATTCAACAGTTGAGTTGTTTGTTAGCTTTTTTTTTTGTTTTATGAAGTGTGAATGAAGAGAAAAAGAGTTGAAGTACATCACAAATTATAATTACATCACAGTTGCTGTACTTGGCAGCATCGAGACTGGAACAGAATGAAGATGACTGACTGACATCTCTTGGTCAGATGAGCAGAAAAGGAAGAGCAGAGATGATGAAGAAACGAGTTTTGATATATTTTTGTGAATGGGTGAGTAAACATTATTAGGTGACTGAGAGGGACAGCCACAGAAATGGCTACCACTGCAGCAGCAATAGTATGTGTGCTTATACATCACATGCGCACACACACACATACGTATATATATATATATATATATATATATACACATACACACACATACATTAGTGTGCGTGTGTTCACTCAGCCAAGAGACTCCTTGATCACATGCAACACAGATGAAGGAGAAAAAAAAAAAAAAAAAAAAAAAAAAAATAAAGAATGATCACAACTACTGAGAATAAATTTATAATTCTACATGTTTTGGGTCTTCTTCCTCTTCCTCTTCCTCCTCTCCTTCTTCCTCATCAGGAGTGTCAGATTCCTGAGGAAAAAAAAAAAAATTTCTTAAAATCATTACCAAACAAGTTATAAGAAAAAAAAAAATCCCTTTAGAATTCAACCCACCCACCAGGTGTATGACATCACAAATAACACAGGAAATTAAGCAAACAAGAGAGCTGAAATTTATGGGGGTAGGTTTGAGCATGTTGAATGCTAAAAAGTTTACTAGAAAAATGTTTATTAATACAAATGAAGTCAAACTTTTCATTAATTTTAAATTTACTATTCAACTGGTCAGGTTAGAACCTACTAACAGATTTGGCAAACATTAAGCAGATATTTAACCTTTAACCAAAGCTAAATTTAAGAAATATCCATCAGATGCAATATTTAGTTCAGAATAAAAATCTATTTAAGTAAGAGATTAAATGAAATTCACTTTTATTTGCCATTTGGGTGGAAGGGTGGAAGTGTTTAGGCCTTTCTGAAAGCCAATGTTAAATCACTGGTTTATTTTCATTGCTAATTAGGGATTATAAAAAAAAAAAATTTCCGAAATTTCTTTAGGCCCATGCCTCAAATTTAACCACTTTTTTATGAGTATAAATATGAATTAATGTTTTTACTCTTACTGAATTCATTAAAATGATAAAAATATAAAAAGGACAAAAGCATTTAGTTTCCACTTACCAAATCAGCACCTTCTTTGCCATCACTTTCCAAGAATTTAACAAAGCCCTCTAATGTCCTTGCACCATTATAATCAATCACCTACAAGGAAGGAGAAAAAAAAAAGATAAACCTAATGCAAAAAGCAGACTTTACATCAATACTGTAATTTGGTTTTAATTAGAAAGTAAGGCTCATTTAAAAAAAATTTCTAAGATACTTCTACTTTCAAATGAAATTTTTTGCAATTTTTAGGGTGGAGCAGAAAAAAAATAAATAAATAAAAAAAATAAAACAACAACACTAAAATATTCTTATTGAAATCTTCGGATTCAAAAGGAAACGACTCAAGAGATTATCATGCACCAGCAGGCATTAAGGATGGGTTTACAAATAAAGCAATTGTAATTTGACAATCATATGCACAAAAAACATGCAAATTTTTTTAATAAAAAGGATTAGGAGTTACCTTTGGTTAAAAAGGGGTGGGAACATGACTAAATATAATAAACTAACTTGCTAAAAGACACCTAAAATCTTTCAACATTCATGGTACTTGTACAAATTTATGTAGTATGGAGTTGTTCCTCTGAACACTCCAGGCATCCTAGCTCTTGGAAACTCATCAGGGTTCTTTAATCTCTTAGTGAATTTAGTTCCTGGTAATTTTTTTGGAAGAAAAGTGTCAACATACATGGCCTTGTGTATATTTGGGAACATCTTCCACTTGCAATGGAACCCAAATCCCTAGACCATTCTTGCACTTGACAGACTTTCTCTGTTAAACTCAATCCACTATTTCTTTCCTCTACTGTTCCCTTTTTCATGACTTTCATGCAAGATAGAATTTCTGATAGTATAAATAAAGCCCTCTCTACAGCTGTC
This sequence comes from Ascarosepion bandense, assembly GCA_037127315.1. Lineage (NCBI taxonomy): Eukaryota > Metazoa > Mollusca > Cephalopoda > Sepiida > Sepiidae > Ascarosepion > Ascarosepion bandense. Next base: position 3,057,306 of record JBBBDQ010000434.1, read on the forward strand.
TGCAAATATGCTCAGCAACTTGACACTGACCTTGAACTTCTCATGTCCTCAAAGAAGCAAAGTCACTATTTGCTGATAGAAATTAGACAATGTATAGCTTCTCAAAAGCTTACTTCTAGAGATTACTGGCAGCTCTGCAAGTGTACGCTGAACATCTACTGCAGATAAAGTAGAAAAGTTTGCTGTAAATTTCTTTTTTTAACTCTACTTACTCATGCGGAGTACCCCTGTCAGATTTCTCCCACTAGAACTAAGTAACATGCACATGACTGTCACTGGTTTCTCAAATCACTTCTAAATTAGATCCCCACAAGACAAGCAGATGTGACAGGATCCCTGTAGTCATTCTAAAGAAATATGCTCCTGTTCTCAAACTTGACAATCAAAAGGCTTCCCTGCTCCTTGAAACTTCTTTGTAATTAAGGTCTTTAAGAGCTATGGGGAATCCTCTAACCCATCAAATTATTGACTCATTAGCCTTTTAACTTTTCTTTATGCAGAGGCCCTGATCAATGCCTAATTGGTTAAGCATCTTACATTGCACAATCTCCTTTTAAACTAACAATATGGCCTGTTTCACCACATTTACTGCCGATGCCTTAGTAACTGTCACTGAATTTGTCTTTAAGGTCTTAGATAAAAATGGCAAAGCTCGGAGTGCAGCTCTAGATATTTCAGAGGCATTTGACATACTAGACCTCTATGCAAGATGAAGGGCTACAGGGGTTAGAGGACATTTGGCTTAATCAAATCATTTCAAACAGATCGTGTTTGGAACAGGCATACTTCTAGATCATTTCATGCTAATGCGAGGGGGAGGGGGGCGTCTTCCATAGATTTTTGGATCTCTGCTATTTCAGATCTTGAATGATCTGATATCAGTTCTGAACTAAGTATTTATACAGATGACACCATAGTAAAAAATCTGAGTTGACAAGGTAAAACTGGCAACTGCTCTTGTAAAGGACCTCTATTTAGTGGTTAACTAGGGCAAGAAATGGCTTGTAAATTTTAATGCTTCCAAAAACCAATCAGTTTTCATTTTTTCAGCTTGACATCAGCATGGCTGATGCTAAATTTCAGGAGCAAAGCACTAGATGCCTTCTACCATTCATATGTACATTGAATACTGCTGCCATATATGATCTGGTGCTCTTGCTGTACATCTTGACAAAATCCAAAGCAGGGTCTGTAATATGACCAAGCATCTTGACTTTAGACACTTTCTCACCAATGTGATTTAGCTTTCACCATTTCAAGTATTTTTCATGGCAACGGTTCTAATGAGCTTTTTCTTCCCTCTGATGCCCTAACTAAATGAATTTAAGCATACTAGATTGGCAACTAGGCCTCACCATTTTACTGTTAATTAGTGAGACAACTAAGTTTTTTTGCATTTCTCAACAGTGGAACATCCTTCTGATTTCTTGCTTCTCTGATAACTACAATCTTCAAAAATTTAAATGCAACATCAACCAAATTCTTTCACTCCCTGCATTCTAGTGGCATTACTGCCTTGTGCATTAAGGAGTGGGGGTGGTGGTGAGAGAGTGAAGGTCAGTATAATACATACCTCATTACTGCCCTTAGGAAAATATTTTAAAGTTGGATAGCTATTAATTTTGATATCCTCCAAATCATTGGCTGTTGCATCCATTTTTGCAATCACAATATCTGGATGATCCTTGTACTTCTCTCCCAACTCATCCCAAATAGGAGCCAATTGTTTACAGTGTCCACACCAGGGAGCATCTACAAGAAAAAACATTTCAAACATTTTATACAAAGTGGTGGTGGTTGGGAAAGAATAGAAATTTCAAAAATTGAAAATTACTTACAAAATTCAATAAAAACACTTTTGTCCTTATTCTTAGCAACTTCATTAAAGTTGGATCCCACAAGGATCTTGACTGGAGCAGCATCCCAATCCTTAGGCAATTCAGCACTCATCATGTGTTGCTGTAATAAAAATTAACTTTGCCATTAAATCCCAAATTATGAGTTTGGTAACATTGTAGTGAGTTTCAAGGACATCAAACTACTCAATTACCATGCCAGTCTAGTGAAATATCAAATGTTTTTTTTCTTTCACTAATGAAAACCATTTTAATGGATATATATTCATTGACCTCAAGTAAAGAATCTCAATGGGTTTCCATAAAAAATATTGGCCTGGACTATCAAACTGAAAATTCAATCTAAAGCTTGAAAGTAAAAAAATTTATAACAGATCAAATATTTTAAAATTTGAATTGAGATCATGGGGGGGGGGGATCCCTATAATTTGATAAAAAGAAAAGATTTTACAAAATGTTAGCAGCCCTGACCTTGAGTTTGCCATCCAAAAAGTCTTGAACAAATTTCTTAATTGAAGCACTGCTCAAGTCTGTTGTTGATGGCTTAAATTTGGACATTTCATCATCTAAACGGATGAGACGGATGGATGGGCATTCTTCTTCTTTCAAACCAAAGAATTCCAAGATTCTCATATTGTCTTCATCTTCGATGTCAATGTTGATAAACAAAACCTGAAAGAATTTCATAATCTTTGAACTCAAGAAAAAAAACAAAAAAAAAAAAAAAAAAAAAACTAAGTAAACATTAACAGAAAATCAAGTAAATGCCAGTATGAAGTATTCCTGTTCAAAGCAAGGAAGGCAATCACATTATCAGATTAGTTTCATAGTAGCCTAAGCAATTGTAAGACATCAGTCCTTAATAATTGGCTAGAAAGATTAGGTTGCTTATGACAATATTTAAAAAGTTAATTTTACAAATAAAATCCATGTAGAGTTTTTTTCCTTTTATTTTGCATGGCCCAGTGGTTGAGTGATAAAAAGACAACCTAAAGAGTTGAGAGTTCAATACTTGGCCACCATAGGAGAGGGAACAAAAATTCAGAGTCAAGTTTCTAAATGGAATTAACCGAAACCAAGATAGCCAAATGCATGGCACATGGAATTAGAACAATCTACCCCCCATGAACTAAAGAGTTCAGTTTGAAATTCCAATGGATATCACATGAAGAAAACAAGAGCATACAATGGCAAAACGTAAATATGACAAAGAACAACCCAAACAGTGTAAATTCAGTAAGTAGTTACAAACTTAATCTTAGAAATATAGATGTATTTTTTGTTGAATGGGCAACTGAATTATGAACACCATGTCTATCTTGTAGTAGAGCTTCAAATTTACAATTACCCACCACGGCTCATCAAAGACCAAAAAGCTAATGTTACATAAGTTGGTAATAAACTTAAGACTTGTTTTGCCATTAGAACTGGCAATAAATGTCTTCAATTAAAATGGCAATGCTACTTGTGGTGATAGAACCCACAAAAAACAAAAGTTATTAGAATCATTTTATTAATTTGTACAGCATTATGAAAAGAGATGAATAGGCATGATGTTCTGAGAGACAATATACAGTTTTCATACACACAAAAAAAACATTTTCAAAGAAATAATTTAACATTTTATAATCCTGTTTGAAAAGAATTAATTTTATTTGGCATTTTTAAAATAAACCTATAATATAAGAACGCTCTATATAGCCAACAATATCAAGATGACGTTGGTCAGCCCAAGACAGGACCTAGATAATATATTTGCAATAGAAAAGTCAATGGCCGTACATATCAAAATTAACTAGAAAGATTGATTTGTTTAACAGCATATCAACTCCTGGGTTATTTAATATCAAAATCAAATGTTCTTGGGAGTTTTGGAATGATAAAAAGCTGATGCATTATTCTGCTTTCATAACTGATACTCAGCTTTCGTGCATATGTTTGTGTGGACTTACTAGAGGTAGTAAATGCATGCTTCAGTTTCTGTTGACGTTATATTTTGTAATATAGTTTGATTTCTTGTAGGATATTATATGGATTAATGTCCTAAAAGATTTCATGTTAATTTTGTTTAGCATATCAACCATTACAATTTATTTAATGCTGAAATCTAAATATTTTGGGCAGTTTTATATCTTAAAGTACAGATAAAATGTATCATTGTCACTTTGCAATGTAATGTATTGGTAATTATATAGGCATGCATGGCTGGTAGTTTTATACTTTCATTTCCCCATAGCCAGGATGCTAACAGGTGCTACCACCCGACAAGTAGAAAGATGAAACCTTTGTGTTATTCAATAGATTGTGTTACATTATAAATGAAGTGTAAAAAGATACAAATTAGAATTTTAATTTAAGAAAGTTAAGAGTTTACATGACAGGGAGGCAGGTGGATGATTAGTTAATTCTGACTCACCTGACCAAGTCTCCTAGCAAAAGGCATAGATACTTGTTCCCCACTCTTTGCTTGAAAAACACAACCAGCAGCATTTAGACATGCCAACAAGAAATGAAAATTAAACTAGACACCTTAAATTTCCCAACAGCTTCCCTAATGTCACCCTTGCCATGTGCCCTGAAAAATTCAGTAACTACAAATAAAACGCCTATCACATTTGGTCAAATAATCTAGTCAATCATTTAGAAAAAAAGGTGTCAAAGCAATTTTTTTTAAAGAGAATCCTCAATTTCATTTAAAAAAAAAAAAAACAAAAAAAAAAAAAAAAAAAACAATAAACACATTAGTATTTGCCATATGAATGGGCGGTAAGAAATTTAGGCAGATTTTTTTGGGGGGATTAAGTCAAATATAGAAATCAAGAAGCTAAAATGTTTTTTCTGTTTATAAAAAAAACAAAAAAAACAAAAAAAAACAAAACAAAACAAAACAAAAAAAACACACATGGATTCATTGAAACACTTCTACTTTTGCATTTAGAACCTAAAATTAAATCTTACCTTTCCTTTGAATTCAGTAGCAACTGACCTGTAAGCATCAGTTAAAGTATCAGTGATTTCAGATTTCTTCACAAACAGCAAAATATGGTTCTTAATGTCCCCTCCAAATATTTTTTGAGCCGACTGAAAGACAAATCAACATATCTAGATTGTATATTAAAAACTAAAATTATCCAATCAGGTTAGGAAACAAAAATTTCACTGAATGTTAGGTAATATGGAGAATTTCATAGGCAAATAGATATAATGAATGAATAAAAAAAAAAAAAATAGAATATGAAGAAAAAGAAACTAAGAGTTACAATTTTGTAAAGATTATCACCCCACCTCCAAAACAGGATCATTTCTGCAAACTTTAATCTATTTATAAGAACCTACCTTAGAAAGAACTACTCTTCTGCACAAGATCCTCATAAACGATGGTCATATTTGATATATGTCAGCTAAATCTATTTGTTTCTATGCTAAGTTTTCAAACACATTTTATTGACGACAATTTTCATATCAGTGTCAAAAAACATCAAAGTGCTCCCAATTGTTGTGAAGTTTCCAATTATCAAGAGTGAAGTGAAATGATGTCAGTTTAGTGACAGTTTGCATTAAACTTTTTGAATAAATAAAATAAAAATCTACATTACTGATAGGTTATTTTCATAAAATCTTGACTAGGATAAGCAAATTTATAAACAATGGCCTTATAAAGAGGATTGGATTTTAATAAGGTTTTATTATTTGAAATAGGAGTTAAGTTTTTACAAGAGTAAAAAATATCTGGGCTTTATGTACCTATGGAGTTAAGTGGATATTCTTATTTGAATAGATGCTCTATTTATTAAACAGTATTTTCATCTGTCAGCCTGAATATTTGAGAAATTTTCTGGGGGAGTTGAGGGAAGTTTCATGAAAATATCAAGACATTTTATACACACATGAAAGTTGATTTATTTTTGTAAATACAGATGTCTATATATCGGCATAATATAATTAGAGTGTGTGTCCTTAATTGTCTATTTAGGGGGAAAGAATAGAATTTTACAAATCATAACTTGACAGCCCCACACCAGTCTCTAGATCTTCCACTATTTGAAAGAGTCTGGGACAAAATTGATCATAAAGTTCTTTCACCAATTGCCCAAGAATAAGCAAGAGTTAAATTACACTACTTGAGAATAACTTCCACCAGCAAACTTCTGCAAGTTACCAGAATGGGTGCTAAGAATTTGCTCTTCAGTAATTCTGTGATGGATTCTTTGATGAAAAACATTTGCATTAGTTGAAATTATTATTTTATACTCCTTTTCATTTAAATCATTGAATAATTGCATGCAAACAAAGGAAAAAAAAAAAATGTGGTCACAAACTTCTGGTTGGTAGTATGTGTCAATTTTATATCTCTAAATTTACCAACCATCAGACTAGCAATGCATCATTGCAACACCCCCACAAGTGCTATTCTGTAATAATTTAAACAAAGTAAAATGTTTCAATTCAGGTTAATCAAACCATAAATGAGCTAATATTTCTCAGATTTAGAAAAAATATACTTTATTTTTAAGATTTTTTTTTTTTAAAAAGAGAATTATGTTGATGACAAATTTGGCAATATGTAAAAGTTTATGCATTTTACTGATAAGTAGAAGGATTCCAATCCAATTTTAGTTTGAATTGAAGCAAAATATTTTCCTTATTGGAAATTACGTTTAATCTATTAGCTTTGAATTAAAACTGAAAAGCACCAAGAAAGATTTTTTAAAAAAAAATGATTTTAAACCTTGAGATTTTTTTTTTGGTTGAGATTTTTAAATATTAAAATGCAACTCACATCCTGATTGAAGTCAATAACAATTGGCAGTTTATTGGAAACAACAAATTTCTCGACAGCATCAGCAGTTATGGCACCTTCAAATTTGTTTTTACCTTCATCAAACTGGAAGAAAAATAAGCAGCACAATATTACATCTGAAAATGTAAAGTTATTTCAAAAATTTTCTAGAAGGCCAACTTTGAATAATTAGACTACTGTACTGGGAATTTACTAAGGCATTGCCAGTGTGAAGACAATGGAAAATTATGATTATAACAAGCATATTTAATAATAATAATAATAATAAAAAGAGTAATTAATGTGATAGAAAAAAAAAAAAGAAAAAAAGTGAAACTTTAAAATTTGAACCAGCCATATTAAAAAGTAAATTAAAAAGTTTTGAATAAAGTTTACATGTCACGCCTCTGATCATCGATACAGTCGGGTATCAAGAAAATGAAAGGACTCCATCAAATCTATAGCTACAACTACTGCTAGAAAGGTTGGGTCACTGTGTTGAGCTTGATGTTTTTCTCATCAGAATCCATTTTGCACATTTATAAATTTACCATTTGTCAAGTAATTGTGTGGTGTGCTCCAGCTATTTATCTTGAGGTTCTCGACAAAATACAAAGTAGAATCTGCAATATCGATTCTGACTTGGCAGCTCTTCTTTGGCCAAATTCTCACCAATGCGATGTGGCTTCTGTCTTTTCTATAAGAATTTTCATGGCAACTGCTGACAAGATTTTCCCTCCTGGTTCCCTGACCACATGTATCTACATGTGTTACTAGATTGGCAACACGGTCCTAGCCTTTTACTAATAAATTATTTAAATGTACCGCCTCTTCTACTTTAACAAATTATTTTTCTCGCACTTCCCATTTGTGGAAGTCTTCCATTTGTTTGCTACCCGGATAGCAAGCAATCTCCAAAATCTCCATCCAAACATCTGCAGTACCTTTTTACTCACTGTAACCCCCCCCCCACCCCCCCCCCACACACACACCAGTGACGGCCATGCCTTGTTTGGGGTGAAATGTTATATTAAAAGTTACCTTTTTGTAGAGTAAAATACCATCTTTTTCAAGACCATGTGCCTTAAAAACATCTGCCTGACTGGTTATAGCAAATGGAATATCATCAATCTTAGATGCAACTTTTGTGAAGGCCTGTGCATCAGCAGATTCAGGATCCTGTAGAGAATAGAAATAATGCAGTTACTTGATGGTTACACAAAAATGTCAATTTTCTTCAATAGCAATTGAAATGAATCACTTAGGACAATAACTTCAAGTATTCATATTTGCCGAAATATTAAAAAAAGCATTTGATTTAACCTTTTTTAATCCTGTCTTGAGACTTGAAACGGATTAAAAAAAAAAAAAAAAAAAAAAAAAAAAAAAAAAATCGTTTTTCTTGCACCAGCAAGAAATAAATTTTTCTTGCAAACTACAAGTTAGCATAGCAGATTTTAGTGTCTTTTGTGGTTGGAAAAAGAAATTTTTTTAATAATTTTAATGTTTAAAAATCAGTTTAATTAAAACTGAAATTAGCTAATATTCCTCAAATAAAATTTCAGAAACATTTTAAAACTGCTAAAATGAGCAATTTCAAAAATTACTTCCAACCAATTTAAATTGGCTTTGAAATAAAAAGTATTTTGCTCATTGTAAATAAATATACTATTAGCTTTAAAAGAATTAAGATTCTTTGTTTTTAAAAGTTTTATCTTTAAACCGTATGTGGAAGCATCTAGTTTAGACCCAAGTTAAAAATAGAAACATTAAAAAAAATAAATTCAATTAAGAATTTCCTTCAATCAATATGTCTACAATTTCCTCCACATTATAAATGGGAACTTGCTAATTGTAGGGGTTACACTGAAAAGTAAATGTTCAAGTATTGACTTGAGATTTTTTTTTTAGGCTAAGAACTTTTAGTACCCAACAAATAACCCAAAAGTCTTATGAATGATACTAGAAATACATATATAACAAAATTGCCTTCAATGACAAGTTCCTGTTATACCCAGCCTATTAGATATACTGAACTATTTAAATTTACCTTTCCAATCATGTGTCAACAGATCATTTTTATACTACCTAGCAGTATCAAAGACAAGGAAATACAAAGACAGCTACTTTTTTTTTTACCTGGAAGAATCCAATGACAACAACTTCTTCCTTATCAAGGAGAGCTTTACCATCTGAAACAGAAGCCAAAATAGTAGCAGGAGGTCCAGTTTTCTTTTTTAGCCAGTTGATAATCTCAGCAGAAGTACGGCCAGCTATATAAAAAAAAAAAAAAAAAGAAAAAAATCAACATTATCAGACTGCAATTAAAAAGATTGGGTTACATAGTTTTTTTTATTAATACAATAGAGCAAAAATTCAATGCCAAACCAAGATTCCCACATCTTGAAAACAATTTTCAGCTACAGAATGTCAATCACAATTAAAAGAAAATCAAAATTTTTAATTATAGATCAGAATACAATGACACTACATAAAATGCTTACTAGTAACTTCCAAATCACTCCAGCAAAAATATAGAAATGTGTGAACTCTTTGCAAGAAGAGGAGGAAAAAAAAAAAAAAGTAAGATTACCTGTATAATCACTTGAGGCGGTTCCCTCCTTGAAGAATTTGATGGTTGGGTATCCCCGTACTTCATATTTCTCGGCTAAATCTACTTCAGCAGTTGCATCAACTTTGGCCAAGAAGACATTTTCATCTCCCTTAAATTCTAAGGCAGCCTTTTCATATTCTGGTGTAAGTGCTTTACAATGACCACACCAAGGAGCATCTGAAACCATCAAGTTATTTCATTATCAAAATATGATATAAGATTCAAAGAAAGAGAAATAAAAAATACTTATCCAACAAAACAAAATTACCTACCATTTCTTTATCCTAAAGAAATAGGAATCTTCATAAGCTTTCGATTTAAGAAAATTTTTTTTTGTGTCTTGAGACAGAAACTAGAGATAAGTAATGCATTATCAGGAATTTGAATACCATTTGTTCAAACTTAAAGCATGTTGTTTTAAATGCATTTTACACCAAAAAGACAAGCACAGATTCATTAGTTTGCATACTTCACAGCTAAAGAAAGTTTCAACGTTTTTAATGCAAATAAAAATGTCTTTCATAAAAATGCAATCTTATCGAGCAAAAACACTTACTTCACAGGACAAAACAAATATGGAATGAAATTTTTATTGCTTAAAAGAAAAATATTGACTTAATTTAAAAGCATTTTAAAGACAGATCTCTAGAATATGCTGTGTCAATCAACGTTTCAAACATTGATATTAATTTTTGAAGTGTCATGTTTTCTGTAATTTGTGAATTTTTAACAGATGACCTTTCAGATGTCAGAAAAACACCAAGATCTTTCCTTCAAAGAAAAGAAAACTTAAAATTGTTTCAAAAAGTGATTAGGACTAACGATTTTTTTTGTAGTGTTTAAAACTTTAAATTTTATAGGGGGGGGGGAGAAAGAGAGAGAGCGAGAGAGATAGGGAAAATGGCAAAAACAAAACAAAAAAAAAACTACTTTAATTTCAATGTAAACGTCGCCATCAATACAAAGCTACCTTAAAAAGGAAAAAATATTTTTCCAGTTAACATCCTTAAACAATTTTTTATTTTAACCACGTACTTAAATTAAATGTCAAAGTACAGGAGACCAATTTTATCTGATGATATCAATCAATATTGAACACGTGTTCAATTTCACTAAGGTTGCCGTGGCATTTTTTTTTTTTTTTTTAAGTGGGAATAGGTAAAAGATAAAAATCCGATAAACTGTCCACGGATAATGTCATGCCAACAGTAACCTGACAGGTGGTCGACATACGAGGGTCTCCCATGATCAGAGCCACAATCAAATGAAGACGTGGCAGAAACTTCGGGAGTTGGGGATAAAATGGAGAGGGGTTGGGTCATTAGGAAAAAAAAATCCCCGTTTTTTTGGAAAAAGAAAACACTCTCGAACCTAAATAATCTGGAGAAAAGGACCAGAAGTCAAATAGGTTTACTTTTACTTAGATTCACAGAATTACTTGTTATTCGAATTTTTTTTTTTTTAAGTGAGTTTTTTTTTATTACACAAAAATCAGTCATTATTAGTAGTAACAGTAACACTAACAAAAAAAAAAAAATTCTCTTAAAGATTTGGTTGAGTGCAAAGGTCCTCTCTAATTAGTTATTCAATTGACAATTTTTTTTATGCGTCTTTTCTGTCGTTGACCCAGAAAAAAGTCAGACAAACTTTCAACTAAAAATAAAATACCTTAAGAAACTAATTTTGTTTGAGTTTGTACATGAAGAGAACCTTTTTATTTTCACTGTGCAAAAACAAGATGCAAGTAGCTGATAAGTTTTATACTGATAAATGCTGATTTGAGCAAAACTATGATGCATAGGGACTTTTCCTTGTAATTACTGAGGAAAATATGAAAAAATAAATTGCCTATACCGAAGTAGGCCAACTTTTCCTGACATCAGCAAATTGTTAAAGCCGCACGTAGGCACCAATAGAAATAGGAGGAGACCAAAGTCTTTAAATAAGTCAGCAGCACTTGTTTAAATTGCCATTTTCCTTACCTAGACTCATACACACTGACATTCCTTTCAAGTTTTTAAATTTAGTCCTTTGAATAAAGAGGAAAAAAAAAAAGAAATCAAAAGTTATCTTCTCTTCGAAAAATTAAAGTTTTAGCAATGTTCTTCGTGCATTTATTTAGAAGAATTGTGTCATGTGGAGAGATTCTTTAGTTGAAAGAAAAAAAATTACGATTAACTAAGAATTTTTTTTCTTATGTTCCAATGAAGTGCAATTTTAATAGCAATAAGCAAAAGAATGGATTGGAATATATTGTTATATCGACCGGGAAACAGTAAAAAAAAATCAGAAATTTCCGATAGATTATTTTATTGGCAAAAATTTGGTGTTACTGTTACCAGATCATACACAAATATTTAGATTTAAAAGCGATTGCTTTACTTGGAGCGAGAGAACCTGTTTTTTTTACCTTTCCTTTTGTAACATGATTCTTTGTTAGCTAAAGAGAATAGAGACTTTATTATTCTTAGACGGTAGCAAGTAATTTTATATGCAATATATTTAGTTACATTAAGTGTTTCTTTCTTTTAAATTAAAAAAAAAGCATCGAAATGTTTTTTCTAAAAAAGAATAGCTTACAAGGTTAAGATGTTAAAAAAAAAAAATTTTTTTTTTTTTTTTAGAAGTACTGTTAGTGATGAATTTTCTTTTTGATCACACAGAAATCGTAAATAAATAGAAAAAAAATAGCCACTAAAGTCCAATAGAAGCTAAGGATCGTTAAGATACTTAGATCAATTAAAGAGATTTTTAGATTATTTAAGGGGAAAAAAAAAGAAAAAATACAGATTATGGTATTCAAAATCATCGACGAAAATGCGATTTTAGTTTTGCATTTTTTGGGGGGAAGCAACCCAAATGAAAAATGTCAGTTTCCGTCTTGTTGGTCAGGTGTTTGTTACAAAAACATATGTTGCCTACCGGCAGGAAGGGCAACAAGAAACCTTTAAATGTACAATCAAATAGAAAGAACGACTTTAATATGAACTTCAGTCAATAGATAACACGTGTTAAAAAGAAGAAAAAACGATATCGATAAAAATCAATAGTAATCATCGTCTACCATTTAAGATTAAGAAGAGAAAGGAAGAGATTTAAATTGACGAGTAAGAAGCACAAATAAATAACAGCAGAGGCGAAACATTGCCGATGCAATAGAAAATTTAAATCGTATGAGTTTGAATATTTAGAGATTTATTACTGGGTTTGAGAAAAGTGACAGAATAGAACATATTTTCTAATAAAGCTTAAATAATGTAGCGTGGGTGTGGTATAGAGTGCGACCAACTTAATTTTCCATTATTAAGTCAGTGACGGACATTGTTACGATGTTAAATCCCAAAAATTAAACCAGCATTTAATTTTGGGTGAAAATATTTCAACTTTAGAAACAAGACTACGACGTACGTTTATTAGATGAAAGAATAAAGGAAAATTAAAAGTA